>CAJGYO010000016.1:21504451-22104451 GCA_904845875.1 Miscanthus lutarioriparius | reverse complement strand
TCAATTAGATAACTCCTGAAAATACTATGAAACTATCTGAACAAGATATATTAACAGGTAGATCATGATTTTAGGAACCTAACAGAGGCTCACATAGGACCAGCTGATGGGCCGACCTAGACCTATGGTCCTAGCGCCTATACTAAGCAGCGGTGAGATGCAGCAGGACGCACAGGAGCGGTCAGCCACGGTGCGCGGTCATCCACGACAGCGGCGCAACTGTTCCAGAGAGCTATGGTGCTAACAGAGCAGTAGAGGTAGCGGAGAAGCATCAGGGCTTACCACAGACCTGGCTGAGGTGATGGTTCGGTTGAAGACTACCTGAGCAGGGTTGGCCACGTGTGACCGAACAGCGCGGTGACATACTATGGCGGACACAGCCACGTCAGCGGTGCCGGGATGGCGGTAGCGGTCAGGCTAAGGGGCACAGAAGGAAGAGGAGTTCTAGGATAAGCTAGTAATGCAGCCGATTGGCTCTAGATAGTTGGCTAGAGGGCTACCATCAGCACCTGCCGATCACGGCCTTATTGGCCCGGCGGTGAGGAAATGCACAAATTAGAGTTTGGCCGGGTGCGATTCAAGGCGGGGTAGGGACGGGCAAACAGGTGACTTAATGGTGGAGCATGAGACGCGACAAATCGAGTCGAGGTGACCTCTTGAAAGCTCTAGTTTGGTTTTGGTGAATTGATGAAACCCTAAGTGCTAACCTACTTTATCAAGTGTTCATGAGATAGGTAGCACACTCCAAGTGGTGAAGCAAATGAAGATCATGACATGATGATGGTGATGATCAAGTGCTTGGACTTGAAAAGAAGAAAGAGAAAAACAAAAGGCTCAAGGCAAAGGTATAAAGTAGATGCTCTAACTCATTGCATATGCATTTAGGATCTAGTGGAGTGCTAACACCCTTAAAAATGTTTGTGAAAATATGCTAACACATATGCACAAGGTGATACACTTGGTGGTTAGCACATTTGAGCAAGGGTAGGAAACTTCACCGACGGAGTGTCCGCCCGTAGAGTGCGGATAGTCCGACGGTGCCACCGGCGCCCTAGACAGAAAAGACGAAGATCACTGTAAGTGACCAGACGCTGGTCTCTGTAGGACCGGTGCGTCCGGTCAGGTGAAGCATGAAGATGCTGGCATCGGTCTCTAACCGGACGCCTGGTCACTAAGTGACCGGACGCGTCCGGTCATGAAAAGTTGTCTCTGGATGCTTACTGGAAACGACCAGATGCTGGGGTTCAATGTCCGATCACTTTGAGCTGCTGCGTCCGGTCGTCACATGACCGTTGAGATCGGGCGATCAACATTTGAAGAGAGGGGACACGTGGCATGCATCGCGTGACCGGACGCTGAGGTCTAGTGTTCGGTCGATATGACCGGGGCGTCCGATCACCCCGTGTTGTGCCCAGTGAAGGGGTACAACGGCTCTATTTTGTGGGGCCTTCTATTTAAGCCCCATGGCCAGCTCAAGCTCACTCTATTGGCCATTTGCATTGACATAGCAATCTTGTGAGCTTAGCCAAAGTCCTCCCACTCATCTCCATCATAGATTCATCATCTTTGTGAGATTGGGAGAGAATCCAAGTACATTGCTTGAGTGTTTGCATCTAGAGGCACTTGGTGTTCCTGTTTCGCTACGGGATTCGCTTGTTACTCTTGGTGGTTGCCGCCACCTAGATGGCTTGGAGCAGCCAGGATCGTTGAGCGGAGGTTGGTGATTGTCTCCAGCTCCGATCGTGGTGATTGTGAGGGGTTCTTGACCTTTCTCCGGCGGAGAGCCAAAATGTACTCTAGTGGATTGCTCGTGGCTTGTGTGATCCTCATCTTGTGTTGGTTGTGCGGCACCCTATTGAGGGTTTGGCGTGTGATGCCAATTAGTGCGTGAACCTCCAAGTGAGTGAATTGCCACAATGAGGAGTAGCTTGCCGGCAAGCAAGTGAACCTCGATAAAAAATATTGTGTTCATCATTTGATTCCGAGGTGATTGGTCTTCATTGATATTGATTCTTGTGATTGATTGGTTCAATCCTCAACACGGCGGTATAACTATCTTGCTCACTCTTTTTACATTACCGCAAACTAGTTGTCAAGCTCTTTAGTGTAGCTAGTTGTGAGAGCTTGTTAGTTTGGTTAGTGTGGCTCTTTAGTTAGCTTTTGAGAGCACACTAATTTAGTGTAGTGACATAGCTATTGTGTGGATAGATACTATATCAACTAGAATTGTGGTAGGTGGCTTGCATTTTTGGTATGCTAGTGCAACACTTGCTTTGCCTCATAATTATCTAACGGGTTTGTTAAGTGTTGTTGTAGAAATTTTTAATAGGCTATTCACCCCCCCTCTAGCCATTAGGACCTTTCAAGTGGTATCAGAGCCGAGATCACCATAATTTGAGGCTTAACAACATTCGGTGTAAAAATGACTCAAATCAACAACACCAAGAAGCCACCCCAATTTGATGACACAAATTATCCGTATTGGAAATCAAAGATGACCACACATATCAAGTCAATCAATAGAAAAGTGTGGAAGGTAGTAGAAACCAAAATTGAGATTAGTGATCCGGAGAATCCCACCGCGGCTAAAGAAGTGCTTCTACAAAACAATGACATTGCTCTAAGTGCTATTCATGATGCAATTGATGAGAGAACATTTGAGCAAATCAAGAATATTGAGATGGCTCATGAGGCTTGGAAGAAGTTGGAAGAATCATTTGAGGGCACTCAAGCCGTAAAGGGTGCAAAGGCATACATTCTTAAAGAGAAGTTTGCATGCTTCAACATGAAGGAGGATGAGAGTGCGCCGGAGATGTTTCATAGGCTTCAAGTGCTTGTCAATGATCTCAAAGCACTTGGAGAAGAGGTGAAGGACAAGGACTTCTCCCACAAGTTCTTAAGATGCTTACCTTCAAGATTTGACACATTGGTCACTATTCTAGTGAGGAGTTGTTTGGACACCATGACACCAAACCAAGTGTTAGGAGATATAATGACCGATGATACATATAGAGATGATGATGAGAAGGAAGAAAAGAAGGAGAAGAAAGATGAGAAGAAGAAGAGTGTGGCATTCAAAGCCACATCATCTAAGGGCAAGGCAAGGCAAGAAACATCAAGTGAAGATGATAGCTCATGGGATGATGATGATGATGAGAAGTTGGCTCTCTTTGTAAAGAAATTTGGCAAGTTCATGATGAAGAAGGGCTACCGTGCTAGAAGAAAGAAGTCTTCATCCAAGAACAAAGAAGAATCAAGAAGGTGCTTCATGTGTGGAAGCAAAGATCATCTTGTTGCTCAATGTCCATACAATAGCGACAATGATGATGACAACAAGAAGAAAAAGAAGAAGGACAAGAAGGAAAAGAAAGAGAAGAAGGACAAGATGACCTTCAAGAAGAAGAAGGGTGGTTCATATGTGATCACTTGGGATAGTGATGCTTCCTCAAGTGATGATGATGATAGTGATGATGACAAGACCACCAAGAAGAAGGCACTTGCAAGCATTGCTATCAATGAGAAGCCTTCTCTCTTCGACACTCCATCATGCTTCATGGTTAAGGCCACCAAGTTACAAACTTGTGATGATGGAAGTGATGATGAACATGATAATGAACATGATAGTGATAGTGATAATGATGAACCTACTAAAGATGAATTATATTACATGCTAGAAGATGCTAAAGAACACTTTGACATTAAGAGAAGGGAATGCAAGAGCTTGAATAAGGAGGTAAAAGCCCTTAAGCAAGCCGTTGATGAGCTCAAAGCAACTCATGAAAGGCTAGAGGAAGCCCATGAGAAGCTTGGCAAGGCTCACAAAAAGTTTGAAAAGGCTCATTCCTCTTTGCTTGATGAGCAAAATAAAAAGAAGCATGTTGATACTTGTGATGTAGGCTTAACTTGTGATTTAATTGATGAATCATTATCTATGCCTATCATTGTTCCTCCCACTAACCCTTCTTGTAGTACTTCTACTTCCACCTCATCTAGTAGTGATGTTTTCACTTATGATGCCTCACTAATGGTTGAGAAGGAGAACCTCAAGAAGAAGGTCAATGAGCTCACTCACACCTTGGCTAAGACCTATGGTGGTGAGGACCGCTTGTTTATGTGCTTGGGTAGCCAAAGAGCTTCTCTCTATAAGGAGGGATTGGGCTATACCCCCAAGAAAGGCAAGGCGGCCTTTGCTCCTTACAAGACTAGTTTTGTGAAGAATAATGGTCGGTTTTGCACTAGTTGCAAGCAAATTGGTCATGTAGAGCAAAAGTGAGTGAACAAGAAGTCACAAGCTAATGTATCCTCCATTAAGGTTGATTCTTTCTATGTACTTACCAAGGGTGCAAATGGTGTAAAGGCTAAGTTCATTGGTAAACCATAGATGGGCTCAAAGAAGAAAGCCATTTGGGTACCAAAGAGCCTAGTGACTAACCTTTAAGGACGCAAGCAAGTTTGGGTACCTAAAAAGAATTGATCTTCTTTTATAGGTCAATTACAAAGCCAAAGGAAGACATTGGGTTCTTGATAGTGGGTGTACTCAACACATGACCGGTGATGCAAGAATGTTCAACTCAATCAACACCAATGGTAATGATGGTTATGATAGTATCACATTTGGTGACAATGGCAAAGGAAAGGTCAAAGGGCTTGGTAAGATTGTAATATCCAATGACATGAGCATTTCCAATGTGTTGCTAGTAGAGAGCTTGAACTTTAACTTGCTATCCGTGGCTCAATTGTATGATCTTGGATTCAAATGCATATTTGGGGTAGATGATGTAGAGATCATAAGTGTAGATGGCTCTAACTTGATCTTCAAAGGCTTTAGATATGAGAATCTATACTTGGTTGATTTCAATGCTAGTGAAGCTAAATTATCTACATGCTTGTTCACTAAGTCTAGCCTAGGTTGGTTATGGCATAGAAGGCTTGGTCATGTTGGAATGAAACAATTGAATAGATTGGTTAAGCATGACTTGTTTAGAGGCTTGAAAGATGTTGTGTTTGAGAAGGATAAACTTTGTAGCTCTTGTCAAGCCGGCAAACAAGTTGGAAATACCCATCCTAAGAAAAGCATGATGAGCACTAGTAAAGCATTTGAGTTTTGCACATGAATTTGTTTGGGCCAACACAATACACTAGCATTGGTGGTAATAAATATGGCTTTGTGATAGTGGATGATTATACTAGATACACATGGGTATTCTTTCTAGTGGACAAGATGTGTTTGCAACATTCAAATCATTTATCAAGGGCATTCACAATGAGTTTGAAACAACCATCAAAAGAGTTAGAAGTGACAATGGTAGTGAGTTCAAGAACACTAGAATTAATGAGTTGTGTGATGAATTTAGAATTAGACATCAATTCTCGGCCAAGTACACTCCACAATCAAATGGCCTTATTGAGAGGAAGAATAGAACACTCATTGATATGACAAGGTCTAAGCTTAGTGAGTCAATCATTTTGGGCCGAAGCTATCAACACGGCTTGCTATTGTAGCAACCGCCTCTATTGTCACCCATTGAAAGAGAAGACACCATATGAGCTCTTGAATGGTAGAAAGCCCAACATTGCATATTTTTTGGGTCTTTGGTTGCAAATGTTATATCTTGAAGAAAGGCACTAAATTAGGCAAGTTTGACAAGAAATGTGATGAAGGATTCCTACTTGGTTATTCCACTACAAGCAAAGCATATAGAGTTTGGAATTTGGATAGTGGTATTCTTGAGAAAGTTTATGATGTTGAATTTGATAAAACCAAGGGTTCACAAGTATAGAATGAGAACTTGGAAGATGTTAGAGGCATTCAACTTTCAAATGCCATGAAGAACATGAATATTGGTGAATTGAGGCCTAGGCAAGTGAATGATGATGAAGATGATCAAGTATAAGTGCTCTCTAACTCAAATGTGCAAGATGATACAAATCAAGCTAGTACATGTGGCTCTCATGACAATGAACAAGATCAAGTGGCTAGTACATCATCTCAGCCCAATGATCATGCAAGTGCAAGCAATCAAGTTCCAATCCTCCAACCAACCAATGTTGCAAGGGATCATCCATTAGACACTATCATTGGTAATATTTCTAGAGATGTACAAACAAGATCAAGATTGGCATCATTTTGTGAGCATTTCTTATTTGTGTCATCCATTGAACCAAAGAAGATAGATGAAGCATTAAAGGATGTTGATTGGGTGAATGTTATGCATGAAGAATTGAATAACTTCACAAGAAATCAAGTATGGGAATTAGTAGAGAGACCAAAGGGACACAATGTGATTAGAACCAAATGGGTCTTTAGAAATAAGCAAGATCAAGATGGGATAGTAGTAAGGAACAAAGCAAGATTGATAGCACAAGGCTATACACAAGTTGAAGGTCTTGACTTTAGAGAAACATATGCCCCGGTTGCTAGATTGGAAGCAATTAGAATCTTGCTAGCCTATGCTTGTGCCCACAACATCAAACTCTATCAAATGGATGTCAAGAGTGAATTTTCCAATGGTTACATCAATGAAGAAGTATATGTTGAGCAACTTCCCGGTTTTGAAGATGACAAGAAGCCCGACCATGTGTACAAGTTGAAGAAGGCATTGTATGGCTTGAAGCAAGCACCTAGAGCATGGTATGAGAGATTGAGGGACTTCCTACTCTCTAAAGGGTTCATGACGGGCAAGGTTGACACCACTCTTTTCATCAAGAAGATTAGAAAAGATTTATTTGTGTTGCAAATTTATGTTGATGACATCATATTTGGATCAACCAATCAAGACTTTTGTGATGAGTTTGGAAATATGATGGCTAATGAGTTTGAGATGTCCATGATTGGAGAGTTAAGTTACTTCCTTAGTCTTCAAATCAAGCAATTGAAGCATGGTACATTTGTGAGTTAAGGCAAGTATATCAAGGACATGATCAAGAAGTTTGGCATCAGTGATAGCAAAGCTATTAGCACACCAATGAAAACAAATGACAACTTGGATAGTGATGCAAGTGGCAATATGGTGGATCAAAAATTGTATCGGTCTATGATTGGAAGCCTACTCTATGTGACCGCATCAAGGCCGGATGTCATGTTTAGTGTGTGCATGTGTGCAAGATTTCAAGCCTCACCAAGAGAAAGTCATTTGAAGGCTACAAAGAGAATATTGAGGTACTTGAAGCATACACAAAATGTTGGTTTGTGGTATCCCAAAGAAGCAAAGTTTGAGCTAGTTGGTTACTTCGACTCGGATTATGCGGGATGTAAGGTTGAAAGGAAGAGCACGTCGGGCACATGTCAATTGTTGGGAAGATCACTTGTTTCATGATCATCAAAGAAGCAAAATAGTGTTGCATTATCAACCGCCGAAGCCGAATACATATCCGCCGGTAGTTGTTGTGCACAAATACTTTGGATAAAGGCCACCTTGAATGACTTTGGAATCATGTTCAAGAAAGTGTCATTGCTATGTGACAATGAGTGTGCAATCAAGTTAACCAACAATCTGGTTCAACATGCAAGAACAAAGCACATTGATGTCCGCCACCATTTTATAAGAGATCAACAACAAAAAGGAGACATTTGCATTGAGAGTGTAGGCACCGAAGATCAACTTGCCGATATATTCACCAAGCCATTGGATGAGAAAAGGTTTTGCAAGCTAAGGAATGAGTTGAACATATTGGATTTCTCAAATATGTGTTGATGCACCCCCCATTTATATGACATGCCTCTCCTTCGAGCAATCCAAGGTAAAAGTTGATTGGCATGGCATACATCCTTGCTAAGGACTTATTTAGTGCATCTAGACATCTTTCATATTTAATAGGCTCATTCATGAAAATCAAATGATTTTGATGTTTGTATGGTACCACTATTGCTTCTATGCTTATTTTGATCTAGTGGTAGCATATGACATGTTTGTGGGCTTGTAAAACTAGTGTTTGATCTAGAAAATGAGCTCTAAGTGTTTAACTCAACATGGTACAAGATAACCCTTATTTGGAGGTGTGAAGAAGCTTGTCCTTGGATCAAACTGAGTTAAATATCTTTGACAAATGATCTAGATTGGACCAAATTTGGGAAAATGATCCTCACCCCATTGATTGACATTGATAATCTCAACCTATCTACATTTTGAACCTTTGTGGTCATTGATGACAAAGGGGGAGAAAAACAAAGATATTAGTGATATTAGTACATGGGAAGAAAACAAAAGATATTAGTGTACTAAGATAGTGAAAAGACAAAGGGAGAATTTGACATAGGGGGCAAAGATATTAGTGATATTAGTACATGGGGAGAAAAACAAAGATATTAGTGTACTAAGATCATGAAAAGACAACAAAGGATGAGAACTTGACATAGGGGGAGAGATATAACAAAAGAAAGGGATCTTAAAATTTTGAGCACACAAGTAGGGGGAGCAAGCTCATGAACTTGTATGGTGCATTTGAATATGCATTTCATATGTTTGCTTGCATGGCACAAGATTTAAATTTCAATACCTATGCTTGTGTGGTGTATGCTAGTTGTAGGTTTGAATGATGAAATGAAAATCTAGCATGCATAAGTTTATCTAGTGATTTCATTTCCAAGTGTTTCCAAGTGGTATTGAGCTAACCATGGTGCTAAGGATGGTATAACGGTGCACTCCGATTGGTATCACGCTTCAAAGGTCCATCTTTTATACCTTAGCATCATTTGGTAGACATTGTCTCCTATATTTCCTATCTAAGCATATGTGCAAGCTTCAATCCAAACTCTTAGCACATATGTAGGGGGAGCAATTGCTACCATATAGAGTTCATGAAACTTGTCCATATCCTTTACACATGGTAAAAATGTTTGGACAAGCAACATGGATTCAATTGATTTTCAATTCATATCTTTGTGAAAGGGTTGTCATCAATTACCAAAAAGGGGGAGATTGAAAGCTCTAGTTTAGTTTTGGTGAATTGATGAAACCCTAAGTGCTAACCTACTTTATCAAGTGTTCATGAGATAGGTAGCACACTTCAAGTGGTGAAGCAAATGAAGATGATGACATGATGATGGTGATGCCATGGTGATGATCAAGTGCTTGGACTTGAAAAGAAGAAAGAGAAAAACAAAAGGCTCAAGGCAAAGGTATAAATGGTAGGAGCCATTTTGTTTTGGTGATCGAGACACTTAGTGAGTGTGATCACATTTAGGATCGATAGCCGTACTATTAAGAGGGGTGAAACTCATATCGAAATGCGGTTATCAAAGTGCCACTAGATGCTCTAACTCATTGCATATGCATTTAGGATCTAGTGGAGTGCTAACACCCTTGAAAATGTTTGTGAAAATATGCTAACACATGTGCACAAGGTGATACACTTTGTGGTTGGCACATTTGAGCAAGGGTAGGAAACTTCATCGGCAGAGTGTCCGCTCGTAGAGTGCGGACAGTCCGACGGTGCCACCGGCGCCCTAGACAGAAAAGACGGAGGTAACTGTAAGTGACCGGACGTTGGTCTCTGTAGGACCGGTGCGTCCGGTCAGGTGAAGCATGAAGATGCTGGCGTCGTTCTCTGACCGGACGTTGGGTCACTAAGTGACCGGACGCTGACAGGGTGTGTCCAGTCCAGCTGATGTGGTAGCGCACAGGGGAGTCGCTGTGTGACCGGACGCTGGGTGTGTCCTGTCGAGCATCACCATACGTGTCCGGTCATGAAAAGTCGTCTATGGATGCTTATTGGAAACAATCGGACGCTGGGGTTCAGCGTTCGGTCACTTTGAGCTGCTGCGTCCGGTCGTCACATGACCGTTGAGATCGGGCGATCAACATTTGAAGAGAGGGGACACGTGGCACACATCGCATGACCAGACGCTGAGGTCCAGCGTCCGGTCGATATGACCGGAGCGTCCGATCACCCCATGTTGTGCCCAGTGAAGGGGTACAATGGCTCTATTTCATGGGGGCTTCTATTTAAGCCCCATGACCAGCTCAAGCTCACTCTCTTGGCCATTTGCATTGACATAGCAACCTTGTGAGCTTAGCCAAAGTCCTCCCACTCATCTCCATCATAGATTCATCATCTTTGTGAGATTGGGAGAGAATCCAAGTGCATTGCTTGAGTGTTTGCATCTAAAGGCGCTTGGTGTTCGTGTTTCGCTATGGGATTCACTTGTTACTCTTGGTGGTTGCCAGCACCTAGATGGCTTGGAGCAGCGAGGATCGTTGAGTGGAGGTTGGTGATTGTCTCCGGCTCCGATCGTGGTGATTGTGAGGGGTTCTTGACCTTTCCCCAGTGGAGAGCCAAAAGGTACTCTAGTGGATTACTCGTGGCTTGTGTGATCCTCATCTTATGTTGGTTGTGCGGCACCCTATTGAGGGTTTGGCGTGTGATGCCAATTAGCGCGTGAACCTCCAAGTGAGTGAATCGCCACAACGAGGAGTAGCTTGCCGGCAAGCAACTGAACCTCGGTAAAAAATCATTGTGTTCATCATTTGATTCCGAGGTAATTGGTCTTCATTGATATTGATTCTTGTGATTGATTGGTTCAATCCTCGACACGGTGGTATAACTATCTTGCTCAGTCTTTTTACATTACCGCAAGCTAGTTGTCAAGCTCTTTAGTGTAGCTAGTTGTGAGAGCTTATTAGTTTGGTTAGTGTGGCTCTTTAGTTAGCTTTTGAGAGCACACTAACTTAGTGTAGTGACATAGCTATTGTGTGGATAGATACTATATCAACTAGAATTGTGGTAGGTGGCTTACATTTTTTGTAGGCTAGCGCAACACTTGCTTTGCCTCATAATTGTCTAACCGGTTTGTTAAGTGTTGTTGTAGAAAATTTTAATAGGCTATTCACCCCCCTTATAGCCATTAGGACCTTTCACCTCTCCATGCCGAATTGGTGAGCGGGGTCCACCGGTCAGGATGGCAGAGAAGGGAGGGGGTAGGTCAGAGCTCGGCTCGTCCTTGCCTGGGCAGAACGCGGGTGGAGCCATCAGTGCGGCACACGTGCAACAGCTACGGACAAAACATGCGCATCCATGGCGGGGCACGGCATGTGTGGCTATAGTGCCATAAATGGCGAGGCGACGACATCGGCAGCTGGGGCAAGACCACGCACGTGGTGGTGAGGAGGACAGAAGCAACGTCGCAGCGCGAGGCAGGGAGGATAGCGGCAGTAGCAGTGTGGCCACGAATGGTGTAGCCATGCGGTAGGGCGGCAACGGCGGAGGGGCATAGGGCCAACGGCTGGCCATGCAGGCGGCCCGCGGCCAGCAGCGGGTGCTGTGGCCAGAGATGGCTCGGCCATGACCAAGCCGAGGGCGGCCCTGGCCCACCAGCGCACGGCCACGTGCGCGCGTGGCTTGGTTGAGCATGGCCATGCCGAGCACTAGAACACGGTGACCGCGCACTCTAGGGCGAGCGACCAGAAACGTGCTGCGCACGAATTTTAAAGCGAAGTAAAGGCTGCTAATCAACACGACCGGGATTCAACCAATTCCACTAACCCTAAGCTGATACTAATAGCGACCGAGCAAAGCAATTGTCATGACCAGAGAGCAACCAGAGAGGGAGATAAAAGGATGCGAACATGAGTTTGTCATGTTGAACGCCGGTTCATGAACAGAGCGCTAACAACATGGTCTACAGCTCGTTTCAATGAAGTTCGGTCAATTTTTTTGCAAGGTCAACGCAAAACCAAACTAGTCCATGAACTACACCATGTCAAGGTACTCGTTATGGTGCAACCAACAGTATAAAAACATGGATCTAGTGTTTAAGAAATTTAATCAAAATTTTAATGCCGAAACGGTATCTATTTACACCAAAATTTGGAAAGAAGAACGCGGGAATCGAGGCTTTCAGAATTGTACCGATCAAGGAATCGATTGCATAAGGATTGATATCTGCTGATTCAGATGCAATACTAGAATCGGCTCTCTTTGAATGATGTCAGCAGATAATGGTAATGAGCTACGGTTGGCGTCAGGAAATACATATTGGACTCTACAAAAAAGGGAAAGATTAGGGTCCAAGTTATCTTAAGATAGGAATGTTTTCTTTTATACTAAAGATTGTAATGAGTCATACTCAAGTAGGATTCATGTTTAGGCCCCGGGTATAAATATTGGACCCAGCTATTGTAAAAGGACATCCAATCAATCAAAACACCAGTTATTTACTTTTTCGGCCCTAGCCAACCCTTAGGAGTAGAAGTAGAGTAGATCTCGATGAGTTCTTCAGCAAGCAGGGCTGCATCGGTCCGGCCGACCTCCGGTTTGTCTGTAAGTACCGTCATGGTTTATACTTTGATTTGTACGGCTGCATTGATCTGGTCGACCTCCACTACAAAACTTAGTATAAGCTAGTTATCGACTCTTATCTAGTTCAAGTATGGCTGCATCGATCCAGTCGACCTCCACTGCTCGAACTAGATTAAGGTCAAGTTATCGGCTCTATCTAAGGGTGGTGTCCTTTTGGTAGATTCATTAAGTTACCGATCTTGCTGATGTCTTCATTGTCATTAGTTTGCAGCAACATCAATCCACCCGATCAAGATCGAGTTAGATAGGCCTTATATCCTTTCAGTCCATCGTTTGCTTTACTACAACACGATGTTTCTTACTCTGAGCGACGGGTTATGTTTCATCAGCCGTTCTATTTCGATCCTGATCGTGCATAGTACATGGTTAAGGCATGCATAATCTTGAAGAGGTTTGCTGGCTAGTTGAATCTAGTTTATAGTTTACCATTATAGCCGTAACAATCTGGTCGGTCCCCACTGATGGCACTGTAGATTGGAGGATGCTAGTTAGTAGATTTGTTCCTGATTAGGCATGACCTTAGCTGTTTGCTATGCCTGCATCGGCTAAATAGCCGATCGCCTGGGCGTTAACACCAACAGTGTGCGTCAATGATTCTGTTAAGCGTGAATAGATCTATGTACTTTAAGGGTTTGATTTGTTGTCTTTATCACGGCTACATCGATCTGGTCGAACCCCACTGTTAGAGATAGTAGGTTAAGTCTGAGGAGTCCATAGGTTTGTCCATGTAAAATAGTCGATTGTTCACACGCTGTAGTCTCTTTTCACCTGAATCGGCTATTTCAGTCGATTCATCTGAGCCTTCACGTATAGCATGTCTTTCGAAAAGCCTGTCGAAGTATAGATGGTTTTATGAATTCTTCGGTTTTAGTTTGTTATTATCATCATAGCTGCCATCGATTCGGTCGAACCTCACTGTTGATGGTAACATATTAGATTCAGAGCGTTTGTAGAACCATTGGTATTAGACAGTTGATTTGTTTGCATGCTATATCTTTTTCTGATTAGATTCATTGGATCAACAATTCATACAAGTAATATCCACCTACCTGATGATCTCATTTACGTCTGCGGACATTGTACCTGTCAACATAAAATTAATCATGATTCATGAGCTTTACTGTCCGTAACAGCCGATTTCTGTGCGTATCGGCTATTTAGTCGATTTTCTCATCTGGCTGCTCCCGAAGCGGCATACTTGGAACTATCTAGGCACAGACCAGTATGTTCTACCTTAAATTAGTGATAAACTTTCTCTTTTTATCAATTGTAGAGTCAAATTGACTGGCACGTCTCAGGAGGAATACGTAGGATCGGTTATCCCTACGTTGAAGCCAAGTGGATCTCTAGATCCATCGAGCAGATCCTTCTGGCTTGCCGCGTGTCGACGCATTTTCGCGCCGACACGCGTTTTGGCACGCTCGATGGGACCCCACAATCATCTTGGTGGCTTACAACAACAATAACATCCTTATGGTGCCTTATGAAGACCTACCTAATGGAGATAAAGATGTCATCAGCAAAGCTATATAAGAATTTCAGAACAAGTGTTTGTTGTCCTACACCAAGACACGTGACAATATAATTGTTCAGAAATATCCACTATCGAGAGTTCTATTGTATGGACAGATAGATGTAGATGAAGCTGAAGACATGCGTTTCTTCGTAGAAGCTATAAATAACTTTGTTCATGATGCCATGTCGAATCATAATGAAGTTTTCTTGAACACATTCCACAACACTTGAAAGAGGTGTTTCACGGGTTTCCAGTTGATCAGGTTGGGCTGGCTTATTACGACATTTCACATCTGTCGACTCAGGGGACTAATCAAGCCGGTACTAGCCATCAAGAAACTGCACCAGCTGGTAATGATGATATTCGGGTGGTTCAGAGCTTACCTGAGCAAGTTCAGGGTGCTACTACTAATTAGACACAGTATAATCCTGGATTGTCAGAAGAGCATGTGCAACAGTCGACGGGGCAAGTTCGGAATCAAATGGTCAATTTTGGCACATCAGGCCAGATACCATCGTTAGCTCAAAAAATAGCGCCATCAGTTCAAAGGATTCATAGAGATATAGATCCTAACATCTACAACCAGAGACTTCAAGCAGCAAACCAGCAAAGGACCTAACAGATAGAGATCCCACAAGGGTATCATTATGGCATAGATTACAACAACCTTCACATGATTCCAAATCCAAGGTATCAAGATACTCAAAATTTTAATCCACAGATGGGTTAGCAATTGCAGAGAGATTCAAATTCAAATGCTGATGAGTTGTTGCTTAGAGTGACCGAGATGATAATGAATCAGTTCAGTTTGAAGCCAAAAGGGTAGACCTTCTCATACAAACGCTCGTATCCAGAATGATAGGATTTGGTTGCTCTTCCGGTGAATTATAGGCTCCCGAAGTTTGCTAAGTTCACTGGCCAAGATAGGACAAGCACGATAGAACATGTCAGTCGGTATCTTACACAGTTGGGTGAAGCATCCATTGAAGAGGTCCATCGAGTTTGTTTCTTCTCCTTGTCTTTGTCGGGGCCAGCCTTCACTTGGTTTTCATCACTGCCAGTTAACTCCATTGCCAATTGGGCTGACCTAGAGAAAAAGTTTCATACATATTTTTATACTGGGACTGAAGAAAAGAAGATTATCAATTTGATGACCATAAGGCAGAGAACTAATGAATCAGGCACCGAGTTTCTTCAGAGGTTCCGAGAGACTAGAAATTTGTGCTTCTCATTGAACTTGACAGATAATCAACTTGCTGCTTTAGTCATTCAAGGAATGTTGCCAACATGGAGAGAGATGCTGTTGTGATAAGAATTTGACAACTTGGGTCAGTTGGCTCAATGAGTGGCAATGCTCAATAGCCAATTCTAGAATATGCACAGAGACACCTGGTTCTAGAAAAGTACCACAATGGCCGAAGCCTATAATCCATATTCAGTCGATGACGACTATGAGGACAACGAAGAAGAAGAGGTTGCTATGGCCGAATGGAATTGGGGTAAGAAGACAGTAATGGTGTCAAATCCTTGGGGAAGAGGAATCGAAGAGAGCTATGACTTTGATGTCACAAAATCGGACAAGCTCTTTGATTTCTTGCTCGAGAAGGGGCAGATCAAGTTGCTCGATAATCTTGTTATGTTGTTCCCTGATCAGTGAAAGAACAAGAAGTTCTACAAATTCTATAACACTACTTCTCATTCCACTAATGAGCGCAGAGTTTTTCGGCAACATATACAGAGGGCTATTCAGCAAGGAAGGCTCAAATTTGATACGCCTCGTAAGATGAAAGTTGACGATAATCCTTTCCCAGAGATCAGAACATGGTTGATGCTAGGCTACTCAAAGGGAAGACTAAAGTCCTAACATTAGTTAGATCAAAAGAAACTAGAACAGTCGACCCCGAGATGCAAATATCGGCTGATGAATACAGAGAAATTAGAAGACGTTGTGACCAACAAAAGAGCCGATATGAGCAGGGAGAAACGTCAAAGGATGGGGCGACAAGGCCGCGTGTTACATCTTGAATTTTGTTGAATAAATGACAGCGGCAGAAGGAAAAGGATTATCAGCATTGGTTAGAAGAGCAAAAATACCAGCGTCATTAGGAAAAAGAGAGGCATAAAAGAAAACAAACCGAATCACATTGGAATTGTCCTTTCTTCAGACATTGCTGGAACGAAGGTTTGAAATTGCCTACCAGAAATAACTGTCTAGAGTGTAGCGAGCAATATTGGGAGTTTAAGCAATCTCAAGCCAACCGCCGGTCTATCCATGCTCAAGATGCGTATCATCATAATAACATGGATCGGCGCCTAAAAATAGAAGTGTTCATGATTGGCTAGAAAAGCGAGTTGTTGATCAAAACTGTGCTGATTATGAAGAAGAAAGTAATGAAGAAGAATATGTTTGGAAGGAAGGTCAACGGTGTCTAGGAGGTCTGACAAGATGCCAGAAAAGAAGAGTGCAATGGCTAAGGAATAGAGAAGTAGAACAGGCTCAAGCATTTGGTAGACCTCAAGTGTGGCGTGCTAAGCGAATAGCCGATAGAAGGCAACCATCGGCTAATATTCAAATGATTTTTCTATTGCCATCATAATTCAGAGCTCCAGTAGATCAAGAAGTTTACTCAGATTTTGATGAATCGAAGTATGAGGAGATAGTTGCCAAGTTGACAGTTATACAAGCAGGCTATATTCGATAAGCCAGTCAAGCATCGGCACTTAAAGGCTTTGTATGTAAAAGGTTTTGTTGATGGGAAGCCAATTAACAAGATATTGGTGGATTGAGGTGCTTTCTGTCAATCTTATGCCTTACACCACTTTTCGTAAACATGGCAAGAGACCAGGAGATTTGATTGAGACCGATATGATGCTTAAGGATTTTGAGGGTAATGCGTCTAAGACCCGGGGGGCAATGAATGTCGAACTGACAATCAGGAGTAAGACTCTACTCACCACATTCTTCATCATCGATGAAAAAGGTTCATATAGTTTACTCCTTGGTCATGATTGGATTCATGCAAACTGCTGTGTGCCATCAACCATGCATCAATGTTTGATTCAATGGCATGGAGATGATGTCAAGCTGGTTCACGCTGATGAATCTGTGAGTATCGCAACAGCCGATCCAGTATATTGGGAGTTAGAAGACTTCGAGTGTTTTTCTGGCAAGTTGTGGAAAGGAGGCTTCATTAAGATCAGTAATGAAGGCCAACAGCCGATCCAAGCAATCGGCTCTGAGAGTTTGTTTTGATAGATAATTATGGCTTCACGTCGGCTGGTGGATTAAGGGAGATAGACATTGGTCCTGGAGATAGGACCAGGCCAACGTATGTGAACGCTAAGTCGAATCCTGAGCATGAGCTAGAGTTGATGGATTTGTTAAAGGAAGTTCAAGGATTGTTTTACTTAATGAGATGCTTGGCCTAGGTTAATCAATTGTTTAAATTTTGATCTGAAGAGTTCTGATGCAACCTATCAAGAAGCGATCAGTGGAAAGCGATTGAAGGAGTATTATCTTAACGTTTAGATCGACGCTTGATAGCCGATTCGTTCAATCATTGGCTTTAATAGCCGATACCAGAAGGATATCGCCTCTAGCTCAAAAAATAAAAACCCGAAGATGTAAAAGCCAATACGATATGTATCGCCTATAGAGCAAAAGCAAAAACAAAGACGGCCGTGACATATACAAGGGCATTGCACTGAGACACGGTCATGAAAGAGCAGAAGATTTTATCCATTAGTTTGCCCTAAATACAAACTAATCAAAGACCTTGTTCACCACATCCTAAGCGGATGTGATGTCCATAATGGCCTCCGCTGTGATGATGAATTCTTCGATCAGATCTTCATGCTCCTCAGGGCCGTCGCCCATCGGGAAGCCAATCTCCATGGCGTGGAGCTCGTACCCGGTCTAGACTTGCGCCACGGCCAGCGCCACTAATGCGCCATGACGAACGCCGTGGAGAGCGATTTCCTAGACGCTGGCCAGAACGTCGTGGAGACGAGCATTGATGAGGGGGCCCCGAGCGTTGATGGCATCCACGGCCGCGTTCACCGCCAGTTGAAGGGACTCCAACTGCACCGTCAGGGCTGGCGATCATAGAAACAGGAGAGCTATCAATATAAAGACAATGGAAATCAGAATAAAGGTGTTCCTAGAATTCATATTACCCACCACCATGGCGTCAGACTCGGCCAGCCACGCCCGAATGACACTGGCTTCTTCTTCGGTGGCGTGAAGGGCAGCTTGAGAGACCCCGAGGCGGATCTCAAGCTAGCCGTTTTCCCGAGTCCCTTCAGAATAACGGTCTTGGGCCGCCCTCCACTCTCGGACTAAGCGTCGGGCATCGTCGCCATTATAAGAGTCAGAGGAATCCGATGACGAGGCCGGTGCAGAAGATGTAGCATCAGAGGGCTCGTCGGCCCTAGGGAGAGGACGAAGACTGTCATTCAAAATGAACTTATAAATGAGTCAGACTGTTCATCATCATGAACAGAAGATGTCGATCTCACATCATGCGTCGAAGGCGCTGGTTCACCGGCATGTTCTCCTCCAGAATCTCCTCCGCCGCACGCTTACCGCGGTTGTCCTCGCCGGCCATGAAGTTGATTGGATCTATAAGAGGGGAAGGAGGCCGCTACAAAGGTTATGAGGGCGGAGAAGTGCAAAGGAACAGGAATAGTTGCGAGTGTAGATGTGTTCAAGGCCAGAGCCCTCGGCTAATATTTGAAGCCACGGAGCGAGAAGGTGGACGCCTCGGGACATGCAAAAGGCAACTGCAATTAATAGAAGGCAAAGCGCCACCTCACTAATAACGAAGAGAATACAGCGCTGGGTAACTAAGGATAGAAGATCGAGGGGTTCTCTTAATAAAGGCCATGTTTTCAGACTCAATTGGATTAAGGTGAGGAGTCTGGAATCGGCTATTTTTCAAATCGGCTCTTTAGCCGAAAACAAGGAACACAACGAGGCAAAAAGTATGGTTATCGTTGATTTTACACAAGATACACGTTGATATACAGATCATAAGTCTAGAACATCCTAGATTGCTTTCAATACTTCTAGCCAGATAGCATCAACTTCTACGATTTGTTACTTGTCTTCTTCGACTGATCTAGGAATGTCCTCAAGGCTACTGCGAATGGCCCTGCCTTCTCTGACTTTGGCCAGCAGTTCTTGTTTCTTTTGCTTGATGGCATTGGGTATCTAAGCCAAGTTGGACTTGTGACGATCAATGGTAGCCTTCACGTTCTCCAGCTCCTTCTCAAGTTCTGCACGCTTGATTTCCATTTAAGACAACTCTGTGTCGATCCTGAGGGAGGAGTTCTTTAAATCGTCAATTAACTGTGTCAGCTCTTTAGCCTCTTGTCTGTTGGAGTTCCTCTTGGCCAATAAAGCTTGTGACCATCAATAAAGAGACTGTCAGACTCCAGCTCTTGCGTAGGTGTTTCCTTAGAAAGTATCTAGCATGGTAAGAAGTCAGATGAAGGATAAAAATTAAATAGAATCAGGAATTTTCAGAAAATACTTCGGCGGCATCGAGGATAAAATGGAAGGACTCACATATTCTACCGTTTTGGAAGCATCGGTTGTTTCAACCGAAGTTGGCTCTTCTTGGGGATCGGCTGATAAAGGTTTAGTTGGTGCCGAATCGAACGCCTGGGACAGCAGTTCTGCACGCAGAATCGATTGGGATGCAATGGTCGATAGCTATGAAGAAAAAGGATCAGAAATTGAATATCATTTTGAGGAAAAGATGGATTTGTTTACCTGAGCAGCTGATGGTCTCGTTCTGTGGAGTCTTTTCCTAGTAACGGTTTTCTGGGTTGTCCCTTGGGCCGCCTTGCGCTTTGAAGATTGATATGCCACGATCGTGGGGGCGGCATGAGTTTTCATCAACTTCTTCAATGGAGGTGCAGCTGATCCTGTTCTTGAAATTGGGCATGGTGGCTGATAATCTATAGGATGTCTCTTCCTATCCAAGCTTGGAGGATCGAATTCGGTGTCCTGAAAAGGTCTGTTAGAACAATTGGCAGGAAAATTCATCAAGTAATTTTCTGAAAAGGAAATGGTAAATTACCTCTCTGTCAGAAGCAAACTTCCCATCCAGAACTATGCATATAGGATGGATCAACGCACAGAAGAGATGGGAATGCCATTTTGGGAATGCCATTCTTGCCACCAGAAGTTAAAAAGAGTAGAAGAGAAGCCTACTCTTGTCCAATCGTCCAGGCAAAAAAATGGAAGATCTGACCTAAACCTCTGGAGGCTGAACAGGGCACGGAGGATTTTCCGGGGCTAATCCCATTCGCTGCTTCAACCATCCTGGCACACTGCACTGGCACATGGTGCTCTGTTGAGATGTCGTACTATGAGGTGTACATGGAACGGTGCTATAATCTGCTGGAGCCTAAAGCAAAAGAAATCATGGCCTTGGATGACAAAGATGGTAACATGCAACTGAAGGGCTTGAGCTGGGTAATGTGATTCTGCTTGGTGATTACTGAATGTGTTTGTTGGAATTCAATCGGTTGCTTACTGTTGCCCTTTGATGTTTGAAGGTCCCTGTGCGATCCATGGAGGAATTCGAGGAGCTCTATTCCATAGGCGTGCAAAGGAGAAAAGTCGCCCACACTGGACTGAATGATGTTTTCAGTCGGAGCCACCGAAATTTTTTTTCCAGCCCCTTTTTTTTTTTAAAGATTTTCACAAATACGTCCAGTAAGTATCATTTTAAAAATAGACCCTGACCTCGGCGCCGTGACAATTGACGCCGAGCTTACACGTCTCGGCTCCAAAACAATTGGCGCTGAGGTCCAGGGTCATTTTCTGCGTGCCGTTGACGCGGCTGCTTGCGTGGTGCGGACGTGGCATGAGCTCGGCACCGTGGATCTTGGCGTCGAGCTAAGCGCTGTAGATCTTGGCGCCGAGCTCGGCGCCAATTACTACGGCGCCGAGCTATGGAAATTAACAAATTTTAATTTTTACCATGACTTGGATATTGAGAAATGTGGTTAACTCTAGATTTTTTACGGTGACTTGTTGTTTGATCACTTAAAACAGTCTAGAAATACTTAAGATAAAAAATGATTTAGGGTTTATGTTCATGAACTAGCCTAAAAATGCTTCTAAGTGTTGGATCAATAGTTAACTCCTTTTTTCATATTGTTGTTTTGACCAGGGGGTAAAACTATAGTTTCTTTTCTATATATAAAGTTTGACCTTTAATAGAAGTTGTAGTTTGAGTTGAGTACAATAAACTTTGCTTTTGGACCTAAACCTAAATCAGTCTTTAACATGGCCGAATTGTGACGCTGTTTTGGCCCCTCTAAATCTTTCTAATTCCCTTATCGCCGGTAGTGAATTGACATGTTTGCGACATTTTATCTTCCAAATTTGTATAGCAACTCAATTTGATACCGTGCTACGAGTTTGAATACTCTCTGAGGAGATGACAACAAAACAAGTCTTGTCAAGTTTGGACTTAGCCACGGTAAAAAATCAGACTTAACCACGGTCATAAATTTTAGACTTAGCCATATTTTCACGTGCTTACAGGTCATGACATGCTTACAGGTGAGGTGTGTTGTGTCCGTGCTTGCATGCCTACACATGCACGTACGGTTCGTTGCATGCACCGATGCATCTCCGGTTAGCAATGCAATAGACGTATAGAGCCAAGCCCTGCATCGCCCCGCCGTACTGTAGGAGCCGAGCTCTGTACTGTATTGTCCGGACGTGCTATAGTTTCATTTGGTCAGGCAAATTTTTTATCTTAAGTATTTATAGATTGTTTTAAGTGATCAAACAGTAAGTCACTGTAAAAACTCTAGTGTTAGCCACATTAATCAATATCCAAGTCATGGTAAAAATTAAAATTTATCAATTTCCATAGCTCGGCGCCGTAGCAATTGGCATTAACATATCCATAAGAATATTACAAATGCATTTATCATTCATTCTTACATGAAATCCATACATTATAAAACACAAATCATTAATAGTTTCCAAAGTGGTAGGGGTATTACTAACTCCAGTGTTACGAAACACCATATGTTCAGCAAATGGTCGAGCTCCCTTCTTTGGCCTCCCAAGTATGCAAAGATGGATCAGCGGTAGACTCATAGCGGTGTACACTGCACACAACAGCCTGCAAGCCTCACCTTCACCTTGTATAGCAGTCCCCTGCAATGACACATGATAATATGGACAGGAGAACTGTATCAAAAGTTCAGAACCAACTAAATATGCTTGGTGAACAATACCATTTGTTCTAGGAAAAATATCAATTATTGCACCAATAAATGGAGACAAGTAATTCCACTGTCCAGTAATCAGGTACTTCACAGCTTACAGTCCAATCTATCTCAAAAAAAAGCTTACAGTCCAATCTCTATCAGGAGCAGTACATAGAGAATTAAAAATGAAGAATTCCTGGGAGCATGAAAGAAGCACCTACCAACACAGATAACTTGTCAGAAAAAAGCATGACATAAACAATGAAACACCAAATGAAAAGTATGTATTAGGAAAATTTAAATACAAACACAGATAACTTGAAACGGATTGATTAAAAAACATTGCAATTACAATTCTAGATAATTATTGGATACTCTGCTAGTTGGACTAGATTCTTGTTTCTTAGAATTGGATACTTGTGTTCAACTGCAACTACAATATTATCTACAGAAATACTTAAGTACGAAAGATTGGGGAGTTTTTTTCCTCATAAAGAAGCATTGTGCGGAAGTTGGTAAAGAGTAAGAAACATACATTCTGGAAAATCACAGAAACAAGGAGAATTTTGCTAGAAACAGTTTAGGTCCGAAGGTAGAATGCTGCACATATAATTGAATCGAAAATTCCTGCTGTTAACTAATGGTAAATAATGCCTGCATATATATGTAAAATACCATCATGCATCATCTATATGTGCAGTGAGATCATGAATTTCCAGTACAAAATAAGATCCTACATGGCAATTAATCCAACGAAAACAACAGCAAGATCAAATAAGATCCTAAAAGAAATGTCAGAGCACATTGCATCCCAACCAGTTCAGCACCTAGTTTTTACTGAACATACTATCAATTATCTGAAATTTACGGTTTGAGCACCAAATCAACGTTAATAAAAATTAATCCACCAAGCTTATTCATCCCTTCCAGATATAAGTGAAGGTGGTCACTTACTAGAAATAACTGAAGATGTATGACACCTCAATTCCAGAAATAACATTGTAGAAACTAAGAGAACACATGTATGCTGATGCCGCTGCCACTCCTAATGAAGAAACTAAGAGAACAACACCCCTCAGGCCTCTAGATCTGCAAGGATCAATTCGGCACCTAGTTTATTTAACTCGTCACAAGTTGCAAGTGACTCTACTGCATACAGAAGTGGAGAAAAAAAGACACAACGGAGGAAGACAGAGAGAGGACTTTCACCGTGCAGAGGGCTCAGCAGAGACGGATCTGCAAAGACGACGACGCCTCCTCGTTGGGCTGCGACCTCCGCGCGCCACCATCGGCTGTGGGGACCATGACCTTCGCATGCTGCCCTAGGCCGTCGGGGTCGCGACCTCCTCGCGTCGACCTTGGCCGCTGGTGCTGTGACCTCCACGCGCCGCCTATGGCCTAGGCCGGCGACTCCCCAGCCATCTCCGCCTCGCCGGCATGGAGAGGTCCCCAACTAGGACGCACGAGAGGTGCGGCGGGAGCGGCAGGAGGCGTCGGGCGAGAGAGAAGAAAGGAAGAGAGGAAAAGGAAAGGAAGGAAGAGAGAAAGGAAAAGGACCCACTGTAAGGCCGGCTCGGCGCCAGGATCTATGGCGCCAAACTCGGCACCAAGATCTACGACGCCAAGATTCACGGCGCTGAGATGGTTGCCATGTCACTCCCGGCTCTACTTTGATGCCGACGTGGCCTCCCGACCTAGGCTCCAAACCCTTTGGCGCCGAGACGTATAAGCTCGGCGCCACTAACGATGGCGCCAAGCTAAGGGTCCAGATTTTGAAAGCATACCTCTAGAAGCATATTTGTGAAAAACTTTAAAAAAAAAAGGGCCAAAAAAATAAAAAAATTCGGTCGGAGCCACGCTGTGCTCTCACTTAGGGTCAGCACTGATGTTGTCAAAGGGAAACTTAACCTCATTGATTTGGCTGGTACATCTCTTTGGAAGTCTGGATTGCGGCACACATGCTTAAGCTGTATCCCTCTACTTGAACTCATGTTGTGCTTGATTGTTGTTTCTAGGTAGCGAAGACAACAGAAGGACTTTGAATGAGGGCATCCACCTTCAAGAAAGCTCCAAGATCAACCTGTCATTGTTTACATTGTCCAATGTATTTTCAGCTCTAAACAAGAATGAGCACCGAATTCCCTACAGAGAGAGTAAACTGACCCGCATACTTCAAGATTCTCTAGGAGGCAGTAGCCGTGCTGTGATGATAGCTTGCCTGGTGACTTTTCTCAATCTTTTTTCTTATGGATGTCTCATAATGTAGAACTTGGCTAATTGTTTTTTGTTGTTTCAGAATCCTGCAGAATACCAGGAGTCAGCCAAGACAGTAAGTCTGGCTGCTCGTCCATGCCATATTGAGACTTTCACCAGTTCAAGCAAGAAAGAAACTCCCAAGGTCAAGGTTGACATGGAAGCCAAATTACGAGCATGGTTGGAGTCAAAGGGGAAAACAAAGAGCATCCAAAGAATGGATGGTCTTCTCTCCCCAATTGCCAGCAAGACTCCATTGTCTATGAGCCATATGAAGCATCCAACATCTTCCAGAATTTCTTGTATAGCTAAGGCAATGGATCAGGATGGTGGTAAAATCAAGAAGTTAGTATTTTTTTATCATTTCCTCTTTATATATTACATGGAACCATACATAGTTCTTATTTCTTTTTCTTCTCCTGCACAGGATGCTTTTTAATCCAGAAGTCCATGTTCCCACTGAAAATATACCACGAGATCACAGGCAGACAGAAGTAAATACACCAAAGAAAGGTACTTTAGAAAACTTCAGGAGTATTATATCTGTGTGAAATAGTGGTTACAAAATCTGAAAAGATAGTTGAAATTTACTCAGAACAACCTCTGAGATTTTTTACTTGTGTTTTCATGTGTGAATCTGATGTCTAAAGGCCTCGAGATTTTTGACCTGTGTTTTCACGTGTGAATCAGATGTCTGAAGTCTTATGCAGTGGTGCTTCCTTCAGTTACTCAATGCTATGAAAAACATGAAGCTTCTCTCAGGAAATCTCTTTCTCCAATTTCTTCAAACATGGTGCCTGTGAAGCAGCAAATATCTGATAATGGCAATTGCCCCATTTTATTGGAGCCCCAAACTCCAATAGAAACACATAACATAGTCAAGGAGACTCCTGGTGCAACACCACTAGAGAGACTTAATGCGCTACAGTCTAACTTAAAGGTTTGTACAGTTCCCCTTCTCATTCTATAGACAAGATATTTGCTACTTTAAGATTCATCAATTGACATTATGACTTTTTAGGAAACTCTTGTTCAGCAGTACCTTGAAGTTTTAAATGTTGCAGACAAGTAAGTCCGAATTCTACAACCTTTTTTGTTGGCACCCAGTTCCAGATTTTTATTGAACTTAGCTTTATTTGATTGATGCGTAAAATGGCTGATGCTGTACGTATTGCTGAAAAGTGGCTAAAATAGCACATGGGAAGCAAAAATGCAATGGATCTAAATTGCATAAACCCCCCTGGATCTAAAAAAGGCACTTTGATCACTCTAACTTTTAGGCTAATCTTTCTTCGCCAGTATCTTGTATGCCTACGGTGTAGCTTCACCGTGACAAAAAACATGGACATGTCAGTTATGGTTTCTGAACATCACAAATTAATTAAGAGCTTATTTGGATACCCATGTATCCATCTCAAACCATGTGTGTTGGAGTGGTTTGGTATGGAATTTAAACTCCATCTCAAACCATGTGTGTTGAAATGATTTGGTATGGAATTTATTTAAATTCCAGAACAAACCACTCCAACACACATGGTTTGAGATAGATACATGAGTATCCAAACAAGACCTAAGGATCATCTACAAACATGACCTGACATTTCGTGTGTGTGGTGGTGGTGGTGGTGTGGGGGGGGGGAGGCTGCTAATCCAGTTTCCAAGTTTTTAGTTCAAGTAATTTGCTCAAAAGAGAGGTACATTCCTTCACATGAAACTTCAGCAGGAATCCTGCCATTCTTCATTGTTATTATGTTATAGTCTGTAAAACTCTGACTATTGGTTTGTCACTATAGCAGAATACATGAACTTTCTGTTCTTAGGTTGACCTTATGTCACAAAAAATATCCAGTTTTTTCCAGTCTTTCTTTATAGTGTTTCTCTCCCTTTACCTTTGACTGCAGGGAAGAGCTACAGCAGCTGAAAGTATGATCCTTTCATCTTAATAGCATTTCGATCACTGATGTTCCAGCCTTTTCTTCTGAGTAACTTCCCCTCTTGTTTGCTAGGGAATTGGCCCAAAGAGAGCAGAATATATTCTGGAATTACGGGAGGACTCACCAAGACCGTTCAAAACTGTAAGATTTTTGTAGAATGTGAAATGATCCAGATCTTTTTTCCAAAAGAAAAAAGGAAAAAGAATCCAAATGTCTGAAATGGTCTTCTAAGAAAAAAGGAAAAAGAATCCAAATTTGCTTGTCCAGCTTGCAGATCTGGAACACATCGGCCTCTCATCAAAGCAGGTAATTTTTGTGTCATCTGTTAAGGCGAAAGGCATGCATCTCTGCCGAAAGTTATAGGAATTCCAAAGTTATATACCGCTTATAATTCCTTTGGCTTGTTCGTTTTGCTTGTAGATCCAAGACATCCAAAAGAAGATGGCGGCCACTGGGATCTTCAAATGATGACCTAAATGGATGCTGTATTGGCGCTAGACATCCATATGTGGACGGAGAAGTTAGTTCAATCTTTCTGTTGGTGACTTCAGGCAGTGTCCTGCTGCTGCTTTCAACTAGATTTCGTTTAAGCGTGTGTGTAGAATTGCAGTTGACGTGTTGAACAACTAAACTGTCGGAATTGTGCTGCTACTTTTACGTCCAGCAAAGTTTTTATGAAACGTCGCTATTCGAACATTTTATATGATGAAGTACAGTCATTTGCTCATTTGATAATGATGATAACATGTTTCGCAGGCAGAGTTTTTATCATTCGATAACGATAACATGTTCCGCAGGCAGAGTTTTTATGAACGAGCTATTCGAACATTTTATATGATGAAGTATTTTTTTGAGAGGATTTTATATGATGAAGTAGAGCATCACTTTTGCTCATTTGATAATAATAACATGTTTCGCAGCCACCCAACTGACAATTGAAAGTTGAAAAATAGGGGAAAAATGAAACAGGAAAAAGGTCGCCCACCGTGGGGCTCGAACCCACGACCACAAGGTTAAGAGCCTTGCGCTCTACCGACTGAGCTAGACGGGCTTCACGTTTTTGATCAGTTTGTTATTATTTTATTTACTTATTAATGTCATGTTCCCTTCAACCAAAGGATTCCACCATCGAAAGAAACGGAGTAAAGGGCAGACATGTTGCATTGTAGTACCACTTGCGGTACAATCGTTTAGCACACGAACTAGCGCCGAAATTTTGCCGTTTATGCAGGGAGACAGCTTGTTGCATGGAGAAAACATCAATCCTTTTCTTCGGCCTACTGCCAAGTGGCAACAGTCCCTTGGATGTGACGCCATTTAAGCATAGACTGTCATCCATAGATCTAGGTACTAAACTTCTAAAGTAGCCAAGGCACATTGAGTATATACTAAAACAAAAGCCCCATAATGTTCATTTGAACCTTCTTTATTTTCTTGACTTGATGCAGCGCAAAAAAATCCATGCAGTGTGCCCATGATGATGTTGACATGCCTTTGTTTTTTTTCACTAGCTTTGCTACTACGGTCTGATGAAGTCATGAGGAGTACAAGAGACGTTTAGACGTCGGCGCATAGCACGCCGTAATTCACGTACCTCCTGCTGCTTAATTGTCCTAATTCACGTAGTTCGTTCGCTTGGCTCCAGTGGCCTACGATCGTATCTCCGTCAAGATCAACAATGTCTTGTCATCGTCCGCGTCGAAACGGCAGAAACCCAAGCGCTTTTGGAAAGCCCAAAACCAAACGATCCCGACTCGACTCGTACTCGTACTATCGTACCGGTGCCCGGCGGCAACCGCGACCGCGAGTCGACGCCACCTCGCCACGCCGCGCTCGGTCGGTCACGCGCCGCGCACTCGCCCCGCTCGTTCGCCTGCACGCGCGCCACCTCGTCCTCCTCGCCCCGCTCCGCCTCCCTCTCGACTCGCCCCCATTGCGCGGCGCGGGCGGCAGCGATCGCGCGCGGGGGAGGCCTAGACCTAGCTCCGAAGGGGGCACCGACCCAATGCAGGGGCATGCGTACAGCCGCCTGGGTAGCTTCGGCTCCGCGGCGAGCGCGCCGTCCCCGGTGCCGGCTGGGGCCGGCGCCGGCGCTGGCGGGGGCAGCCGGACGCCCGCGAAGGCGGGTTCGGCGAGGGCATCCTGGGGCCGCGGCCTCGGCATCGGCGGCGGCGCGGGCGGGGGTCGCCCACCGTGGCGGCGGCGGCGGCGCGGCGCGGAGGGTGGCAGGGCGGTGCTCGCGACACTGCTGCGGAGGCAGGCGGTGTTCCTCTTCGCGCCGCTGCTGTACGTCGCCGCGATGCTGCTGTACATGGGCTCGCTCCCGCTCGACGCCGTGCCGCGGATAATCGCGCGCCAGCCGCCCGGGTCGGTGTACCGCAGCCCGCAACTGTACGCGCGGCTCCGCGCCGACATGGACGCCGACAACTCCACCGGCGCGGTTAGTGCCTCCCTCCTCCTTGCACGTTTGTTGCAGCGTTTTGATTTTGTTTGTGGGGCTTGCAATGTGGCACAAATGTTTGGCCGTATTGATCACAGAATGGTTGAAGCATGATCGAGCTTACGCATAAGCAGCGTAATGCTTTTGCATATGGTGGTCGAGCTGAGATGGTGTAACGTGCTCTTTGGATTATTTTAAATGGTGTTGATCAATCTGAACTGGCACCTGGTCGTCTTCTAATAGTGAGGAAATGGGTGACAGTGGACATGTGCTTGAACCGTGGGTTTTATATTGTTATTTACTTGTTCATCAGTTCATGTGATTGCTTTGTGTCATGGGATGACATGAACGGCCATTTTGTCCCATCTTCTGAAACTTGATTCAGGTCGGCATGCTGTTAGAATGTTATTGGTCCTTGTTATATTGCAAGATCACTGGTTGGTTTAGTCAAATTGTCTCATCCAAATTAGTATGTGCTTATCCTGCCCTTTGCTCTTAATAAATACAAAAAGTGTGGTTTCTTTATTCATTATTACACCATGCTCTCATAAGTGATGTTCGTTTTGCTTGCCCTAGTTGTCATGGAGAATATTTATTAAAAAAAAGGATTCACAGTTTCACACACATAATGGGATACTACACAAGGGAAATCATGTGGCGCTTGAAACCAAATCTGATACACTCATGATCAAGAAGCTCCAGTTGCACTTGCACCACAACAAGCAAACCTTGCCTGCATTTCTGGTGTTTAAGTGTTCTGCATCTCGTTTGCTGTCGTCTTCACTGCCTTTTATTCATGTATCACTTACAACATCCTTTTATTATGTCCTCAAATGAAACAATGTAACCATGGTTTGACAGACAAAACAAATCACTTTCAAATGATCCGGTGCAAAATATGGGTGAATGGACAAAGAAACTGAATTCCAAATGAACCAAAGTAAAGTCCGGTTGAGTGGACCAAAGAAATGAATTTCGATATGCAATCTGCTGAAACCTGTTTATGCGCATGGGATACAGTGCATAAATGATGAAAAGATAAAAACATCAAATCCATCAGCAGATAGGCCTTTCCTTTTATTATGCCAAGTGGAATAAGAACATTGAGTGAGTATATATTTGCATCTATTTACATCTTTCATTACAAATATCCCACAGAAGATATTAACTGGACGGCATCCAGCAATGAGGTAGAAAAAAGGCCCTGTACTTCTGTTTCCATGTTTTGATGATTATAATTTTCTGCTTCTTATTTGTGTTAATTTTGCATGTATGCTTCTTCCTCTCACGTTGTCATATTTTCTAGCTAGCAACTGTATGGAGGCACACTTACAAAGGTGGCACATGGCGGCCCTGCATAAAAAACGTGACAAATGGTATGCCACTTTCTTGCCGTTCTTCCGTTTGTTTGGCTCTAGACTAAATATTGTGCATCAGATGTGCAGATTTCGTGCACTTGTAATTTCTAATTCTTTTTGTTCCTTCTAACGTCTTGTTTTAAGGTACTTCTAATGTGTCTTTGATGCAATTCAGGTTATCCTGTTTCCTTTCTGATATGTAGATTGTAAAACCCCTGAACACATTCATATTTGTGAATGGAAGACTTTTTTTTTCTTGTATTTGATCATTACAGAAGTTAATTTACATGGTCTTATGTTTTGATTTTAGCAAATGTCCTGTTGTTGCACACAGTTACATTGTTATATAGAACTGCAAACGGGCAGACAGGAATTCTGCTACTGGCCTACTGCTTATTATGCCCCACTGTTATGAGTTTATCAATTTTTTTTTTTGGAAAAGAGCATAACTCTGCTTTTAGAAAGCAATATCTGGTTACAGAACAGCTGGGGTTGCCAGCTTGAACAAAGTGTAAAGGGGTGACAAGCCAAAGACCCTACTACAACAAAGCTAAATTTCATAGATGTCATAATGAGTTTATCATACAACTTACAAGCAGGCAGCAGCGCATATTGGGGCTATGATTCTCGGCATATGATTGACAAGTGTTTATGATTAACTGATCATCTTCCTCATATAAAACTTCTCTACCTTATATGATTTGTTTTTTTACCAAGTTTACACTTGGAAGAGTCAGATGCATTACCACCTCCAGTGTTTCTGTTATTAAACTCACAGTGTAGAAATTATTCAAATTGTATGCAAGATATTTTATAGGCTAGTTTATTTGGACAAATGAAAATTCACCCTTATATTATCCAATTTTAAAAATCTTTTCAGGATATACGAAAATTTAGAGGTTAATGAAAGTGTCATTATATCACTCTCTGAAGGTGGAAACATCACTTTTGTTTCGTGACTGGAATTAGTTCCATTTAGAAACTTGCATATTCCCCCTGATCTCTCTCTCTCTCTCTCTCTCTCTCTCTCTACATTGGTAATCGCCTTAATTCAGTGTTTCTTATTACTCCTGATATTTTATATTTTTGTTAACTGCTATGTGGTATCTTCAGTTACTAACTCATGCAATGTAGTCGCCATTGCTGGTTTTCTGAATGCTACTCTTATCATCCCAAATTTCCATTTCCATAGCATTTGGAGGGATCCAAGGTGCATTCCCCACCTCTCAACTCAAATTTGTATTAAGTACTGGAACATACCATTAACTCCTGTAAGCTAAATGGATTCCCCCCCCAGTTCATGATGTAAAACCATAATATGTCATTTTCTTCTAGTATGCATGGTGATCTTGCCTGATGCAAATGTAAGATGTGGCCTTTCATTCTTGCAAACACTCCTGCAGTTTTAACATTTGAGTTTTTAAGTTCTCTAGAATGTTGAATTCACACTTTATCTCTTGTTTGCATCATTATCACTCTAGAATACTGATGGAGCAAGACCATGTATTGAAGCTGTTCTGCAGGCTGTTGCGTTTGAGAGCAGTTTATGGTGTACTGCTGGGGCTTTAGCGCTCCAGGAGACCAGGAGCTGATCCTAAGGTCGCTCGCCATGGTCAATTAATCATCTTATATAGAGCGGAGGTGCTGGTGGTGGTCGTTTGTAGTGTTTGGTGGCGCGTCTTTAGCTAATCCTTTGCTAGGCGTGTGTGTGCTGGGTTGGGGAGAAGGCATTCTGCCTCTCTCCCTTGTTTTATTCTCTTTTCTTCTTAATGAAATGACATGCAGCTCTCCTGCGTAGTTCGAGATTTTTTTTTAAAACATGGTTTTGTATTACAGTATGATTTCAAGTAAGGCTGAGGCAGTTGTACTGCACAATGGACAAAATTATGTAGATCTGAAGTTAGTTGTGCACTATGTTGCTAGTTTTTGTTGACTGCACTAGTTGACACACCAACACCATAAAGGACCAAAACTGGTATTGGTTTTTATCCTTGTTTGCATGACATGTTGGGAAAACTTCGCTTCAGTGACTGAATTGCAGTTTCTTGTTATTATTGCTGAGAAATTTCTAAAAGGGTTATATCAATTAGTTCTAGGAGGAAAATAACAATTTTTTAATGGTTGGGTTACTTTACCTATTGTTGGGTGTTGTATACATTTGGCACTTGGTTCGATTGGATGGCTCTGCCTTTTGTTAAGTTGTTTCGCTTTCTTCAGGTTCTTTGACAGTTCAAGTGGTTGTGTAAATATTATTGATTGTTCCTGTGCACTGTGAGATTTAGCTTCGTGTTAGCTGATGCAAACGCCACCTGTCAGTATTATACTTTTCTGCTTGTAAATTGTATTAACATCAGACATTTCATTTTGGATACAGCAAATTCAGTGATATCTATGATAAAGATCACTTTGTACAACGTCTGCAAAATGATGTTCGAGTAGTTGACAAAATTCCGGATTTTATAATGGAGCGGTTTGGTCATAATCTCAGCAATGTGTTCAATTTCAAGATAAAGGCTTGGGCACACATTCAATATTACAAAGATGTTCTTCCAAAATTAGTTGAAGAAAGGTGAGTTTAAATACAGTTCAGTTACTACTTGAATCTTCTGTTATCTTGGCATACAAAAAAAATCCCCCCGCTGGCTACCCTAAAAATAGTGGCAGGGTGCGGACTTGTGGCACCTTTGGTTTGGGTAGTTGCAGTGGTTGGCTCTCATTGGGTTTGGGTATGACCCAGGTTACGATGCAGCCCCATAGGGTGAAGCCGGGGTTCGGTAGTTTTATCGGTTGGTTGGACTTACGTTCTTTCTCGGAGTAAAAACCGTGGGGGTGGTCTTCCCCATCAGTTGCTTATATTCCATATGATTTAACTGGAGTACTAATTCAAATGTTATAGCTTTATTAATTGGTAACACAACCTCTGTATCTGATTACTATCATTTACTGTAGAATAGAGAGCACTTCTAGTATGTTGGATATGAATTTGATATTAAACTTGACATGGGAATCTGTAAAAACATATATGACATATTTATAACCACTACAACCTTTTTATTGGACTTGCTATAATATTGATATATAGTTAACGTAGGATATCCTATATTAAAAATCATTAGTGGTGTTTGGAGCATCTCTTCAACTTTATCCTCTTAAATTTATTCTAGAAGGATACTACCTCTTTATTCCTGAAACTTATCTGCAGCAACCATTTCCTCTGACTCGGTCAATTCTTTCATTCTTTGCCATCAAAAGTTTCTGTGACCTGTTGCTTGTGGAAGCTGACTTTCGAGGACTACTAAATTGTTGACACTCCCTTTAATGATGGAATTAGGTGTGAAATCATTTCCCTGTTTACAAGGGCACTACTATTTAGCTAGGAGTTTCTATTTTGTTAAGTATCATAAAGTGTTCAATTCAATTATAATGCATTTCTTTCTGATGCTATGCTCTTTAGTGCAGATTCATCAGGATTTCTCCTTTTGCCAACCGACTCTCGTTTGATGCACCTTCTGCTGTTCAACGGTTGAGATGCTTGGCAAACTTTGAAACCTTAAAATTCTCTAAACCAATTGTGTCTTTGTCTGAAACCTTAGTGCATCTTCGTTTTGAGAAGGTCGGATCTCTTTCATAAAATTCAATGCTTATATGTTTGGGAACCAAGGATCCACCATTATGTATTTGACTCTTGTGCGTAATATGCTGCCAGTGTTCTGAAGTAAGTGTGGCATCTGCTAATTGTCATCTTGCAGGATATGATTGCCTTCTCATGTTGTGTATATGATGGTGGTGATGAGGAGAAGGAAATGGATGCAGCCAGAGAAATAGGTTGGAGAGGGAAATTTACTAAGAGAGGACCGGGTAATAAGACCAGGAGTGATCAGAATGAATGGAAAATGTCCTCTTACACCTTTGGAGGTATGTCAGTATCTAATATCAGAAGGTAGAACAATTGCTGTTATTGACATTTCAGAAATTTGCTCTCAAGCACATTTTGCTGGTCCATGCTTTGTTCATTTTCTTTTATTCATTTTAAATCAAATTCATTCATTATCAGGCAGAATTTGTCTTGAGAAGCTTATCTTATGATGTTTAGGTTGGGTTAATGCTTCGTGGAATGGGTTTCAGCAATAAGACTGCAATCTTTTTGGCATCTGGAAAGATTTACAGAGCAGAGAAGAACATGGCTTCTCTTCTTGAAATGTTTCCTCTCCTACAGACAAGAGACACTAGCATCAGAAGAGGAACTTGCTCCATTCAAGGTAGGAACTGCAGGGTTGGCTACATTTTTTTGTTCTGTACTTCCATACGTTGTTTGTTCTGAAACGACTCATTATTGCCAGAATTTCTCCTCAAGGATGGCTGCTGTTGACTATAGCATTTGTGCCCAAAGTGAAGTTTTTGTGACCACACAATGGAAATTTCCTGCATTTCCTTATGGGTCACAGGAGATACTTGTATGGTGGGCATTCAAAAACAATTAAACCAGACAAAAGAAGGCTTGCCGTACTCTTTGATAATCCACGTATAGGGTATGATAACACTATTTGCCCATAGTGATGTTTTGGTTTATACACTTGACCATCTTGTTTGTTAAAATCATAATTTTCATTTATGTGCAGGTGGAAGGCATTGAAGCGGTGCTTGCTTAATATGAGAGCACACAGCGATGCCAAGGGGATTGAAGTGAAAAGACCAAACGAATCCATATATACCTTTCCATGCCCTGACTGCATGTGCCGCTTGAACAGAACAGAACAGAACACTCGAAATCCAAACACAGTAGATAGTATCTCGTAGTTGCATTTCCAGACTAACCCTATTCTTTCTGACATCCAGTTTAGTTTGTTCATTCTTCATTTGCTGTGCGGCTTTTCATTACTTCATCTGCAAGCATACTTGCCAGTTGCCACAGCATTAAAAGCAATCTATTCTCCCTATGTAGCGGTTTTTCCTTGTATAGCATATGCCAGCATGGAAACCCCAGATTCCTCCGTGGAGTATTAGACCAATTGTGATGCTAACTATACATCAACTGACTACAATCCTCAACAACAGATCTGACTCCAGTAGGATACTATCCATTGTCAATGAAGTATCAAATGGTTTTGGGTAGTATTGCTGTTGTACATGGTTCATTAGCAGTCTGTCATCATGTACAAATTTTGAATGGAAGACAGGCATTGTAAAAAAAAAATCTCATCTTGCCCAAAAAATTGGCAGTGTTGCAATAGTCTCCCTGTATTCTTTTAGCTAGGCCTTCGCAGTTGTAACTGTCTCTGACACTTCTATTCACAATTCTAACAATGGAAACTGCCTAGTGGAACTTGATTCTTGCTTCATCAGTCTAGAGGCAGGGTATTTGCTTATTTGCAATAATGTGTTCAGAAGCTGCTTTTGGTGAGTTTAATTGTCATTATCCGATGGTCGGGCATCTGAGAGTGAGCTTAAGGTAAGATCCGTCGTGCCTAGGGATGGCAATCCTACTTGCCGATGTGGATACCCATGGGCGTGGGTGTTGGTACAAAATTTCACTCGTGGGTATAAAGTATGGATATAAGATTCTACCCATTGGTCTATTTGCTGATGTATTGTTTCACATGTTAGCACTTAAAATTAAATGATTTCATCTATTCTAGTTATAATCTAACTCGCTGATGTGGGTGCCCACAGGTATCATATCCAACATAGGCGGGTACAAATAGGGGTGCAGTTATGAAAAAATTCCTGTTCCTTTGAACTTATTAGCCATAGTACGGCGTTTTTCCTCCAACAACAAATCAGCTTAAGCTGGCTTATCCGCCGTAGAAATCATCAGCTGAACAGGGCCATATCTGTTACATAATTCGTCACGGATAGGTAATTACTCCACCCACATCTTACTTGAAATAGCCTATATGCAAACATCATTGGTGGTCCGGTGGATCTGGAATCTGTAACGGAGGCAACACCTTTCACTTGGTGGAATGAAGATAAGGAGTTCAGGTCAGATAAATAAAAATCTTGGTTTGAAATTTGGCAGATATAGAGTTAACGTAGTTGCTACCTCTTTCTATTCAGCCTGGCCAAGTTGCGCGGTTGATAGATTTCTCGGGGCAAATGTGGCATAGGGGCTTGACCGCTTGAGCCCCTGCCCCACCCACTATTATAGGAAGCATGGAGTCCCTCCTAAACTCTCACTACAAATTTATAGTCAATTATTTAAGCTTAGAAAGGGATAAACATAGAAAATAAGGAGGAAGAGTCCTTTCTATTATTTCTTATTGTCATCTTAAGATGATTCAACAGTTAACAAGGTTAAACATTACAATATTTCTGTCGGTGCAGAAAGTGACAAACTAGTAAATATTTGTAGTTTTGTCATACGTTGTGATCGGAGGTGGCCTAGCACTCAATGACACAGGGTTTATACTGGTTCAGGCAACGTGCCCTACGTCCAGTTTGAGTCGGTCGGTGACTTTATTCCTGAGCCCAGGTACTCGAAGTTTGCTGTGGGGTTATAAACGAGAAGGAGAAAGATGGGGTGTACAAGAGGTCCGGTCGACTCCGGTTAGAAGGGCCGAGAGCGACAGGAGCTCCGCTATGAGCTAAGTGTTCAAGCGTGTGCTTGGGGTTCGAACCTGGCGGTTCTGTGGTTGTGAGCTAGTGAACTTGGTTGATCTAATAAATCTGGGATGACTTGTATGATCTTGAATCCACCGAAGAGAACTATCCTATGTTGGAGGGGGCACATCCCCTTTTATAGATGAAGGGGATGGCCTTACAAGTGAGAGGGAGAGAGTACGTTCGCTGGTAAGTCTTGCTGCCCACGCTGGCGGGTACAAGATGATTGTAGGCGCCCACAACACTGTTGATGTCACTGTAGAATGTCAGATGCAGGTGAGAGGTTACGTCGTCTTGTTCCGGTATGGCAGATGTCGGTATCTGCTATACTGTTGATGCCCAGAGGCATGTGAGAGGTTTTCACCATGTTCACTCGGTACGGTAATTCCGGCGTCCACAACACTGTTGATGCCCAGAGGCATGCAGGGGGGGCTTACTGTATGGGAGTTAATGGCGCCCACAATACTGTAGAGGGAAATGTCGGCGCCTACAATACTGTTTGTGTTAGGGCGGTTGTGGAGTACTGTTCCATGCAGGGTATGGTCCCTGGTACCATGGTTTGACTTGTGAGCCTTGCCTTGCTTTTTCTCATACGTCTCTCTGGTCCCTACCGAAGCGCGGCCCCGGTCGGTTGATCCCCAGTTGGCTCGATCGTGCCCGATGGGGAGAAGAAGCGGTGAGTAGGGGCTGAGCGTATCCCTGGTCGGAGAGTGCGGGGTCAGAGTCGGAAGTAGTGTTTGGGCAAGGCCTTCCGATCGGAGAGTCTGTCCGGAGGCGGCTGGAGTCCAAAGTGAGTGCTCCGGTCGGAGAGGTGGGCCGAAGTAGTCGACGAGCGGGCATTGTTTCTTCTTGGCCAGACCTTCCGGTCGGTGACTGGACCGCCCTTCTGGCCTGTTGTTTGAGACTCTTGGGCCGGCCCATGAGTTACGTGCTGTCTGCTTGGGCCGAGCCTTGGCGTGGAAGCCGGTCCTGAGGGACCCTGGGTTTATGAACCCTATAGGAGCCCCCGAGCCCCCGGGCGATTCGGACATAATCATCCGGGGGATTTTTGTCTTCTTTGGCGGAGTGCGTCTTGAAGCGCACCTGCATGAGGTGTAGTTTCTGAGCCCCCGGTGATTGGGCGAGAACCGTGCAGGGGGTTTCTGTGTTGTCGATGGGGAGGTTTCCATTTCGTTGGCGGTGCTTGAAGCGCACTCATGTAGTTTCGAGCCCCGGCGGTTCGGGCAGAACCGTCTGGGGGATGTTCATTAGCGGGTGTGTGTGCGTGTTTTTTCGGTCGAGGCGGAGTTGTCAACTAGGGCGTCGTTGCGCAATCGTGGTGTTTAGTCATTTTTGGGCGAGATGGAGCTTGCGGATCCTGGCGTCGATGCGCGCTGTGGGATCGGGTGAGGCAGTTAGTTTAGTTAGTTTGGGATTGGGCGAGCTGGAGCTCGTAGATCCTGATGGGGCGAGATCGGGGTCGCAGACCCAGTTGTTTGGAGCGCAGTCAGAGCGTAGCTGGATGGGGCGAGATTGGGGTCGCAGACCCAGGTAGTTTTTGGAGCACAGTTGGAAGGGGCGAGTTTGGGGTCGCAGACCTAGGCTTTTTGTGTCTTGAGCCCCCGAGCCTTATTGGGCCTTGGTAGGGGTCGGTGTGAGTTGTGTGCGTTACCCCATCCTTGGTTCCTCACAACCGGAGGGGCTGGGTTTTGTCGCTTGTCCCGATCGCTCAGGCTCGAGTGATGCGCTTGGTGAGTTCGCTAACGGGTATGATCGAGCGAAATCCAGGTCCGTCATTCATGACGGGGTCGGCATAGCCCTCTTGTGACATTCCACTGCTCCTTTACCTGCAACCCGGCAGATGCCTGGGTCGTTCCGGAGACCGACCCGGGTGGCCTAACGGCCTCCCCTCGATGGAGATTCTGTGGGCTTGGCGAGAGGTTCAGGATCGAACGAGAAGGTTGAAATGACCCGGTCTGCCAGACTGGGCGAGGGCCACACGGGGCTCATCTGTGTTTTTCTCCCTTGGCTTTGTCGTTGCTCATGTTGAATGAGGCAACTACCATTTCGTGACGCAACACGGAACGTTGTGGTGCATTTCGCTGTACGTGCGATGCTTAGTTCCTGAGCCCCCGGGCGGTTCAGGGCCCGAATCGTTCGGGAGGCATGGGCGTATGGAATGAATGCGTGTATGGATGTATGAAATGATTTATAAAGAAAATAGAAGGGGGTCGGTAGTGTTACCTTGATGACTTGAGTGATGAGGTTTGGAGAGCTCCAGTCGGAAATGTCCGACCGAGACCCGTGCTCGTCGTTCGTGACGGAGTCGGCATGGCCTGTATGGGGCATCCCTTTGCTCCTTACCTATCTCTCGGTGTTTTATCCTGAGCGATTCGATCGACTCAAGAGGCCCGATGGTCTCTCCGGTGGAGATCCCATTTTTGGGTTTTCCAAGTCTGGCCTGGGCAAGCGGAGAGCCGCCTTCGTGCGGTGGCACTTTGGTTCTTGTGCCCGGCATGCGGTAGTGGTTGGTCGTGCGGTATTGGTGGGCCATGCCTAGGCCACGTTCCATCTGATCAGGAGCCGTTCCGTCAGGCAGGGCACGTATCATCGGTCAGGGCGCGTCTCATCTGCATTAAATGGGAAAGAGAGGGTTTTTTCGCTCCGCCGTTTCGTCTTCCCCGATCGGCGCGCCCTTCCCTAACCGTTGTACCTTTTTCCTTAAGTAGGAGAAGGGGAAGGTTTTTCGCCCTGTTTTTTCGCCTGCCGCCTTCTTCCCTTTTCCTTCTTGCCGAGAGCGTTCTTGAGAGCCGTGGTGGTTTCTAGGAAAGAAAAGGGAGAGAGCGAGGGAGAGGAGAAAAACTCACAAATTCTTGTGCGATCCCGGAGCGCAATGTCAGACTAGAGGTCGTCCACCGTGAGGGAGTCGATGTTGAAATCCTTCATCGCGAAGGGATTTCTGCTATCGAAGGAGGTGGCGCACTGGAGGGTTCCTGGGACGGAGGAGTTCCCGCAACCTTGGCCCAACGAGGTGGTTTCCTTTCTCACCTTCCACGAGCGCGGACTAGGATACCCCGCACACTGGTTTCTGCGCGGGCTCCTCAATGAGTGGGGTCTGGAGCTGCAGCACCTTAATTCGACGGGGGTGCTACACATCGCCGGCTTCGTCACCGTCTGCGAGGCTTTCCTTGGGATGGAGCCGCACACGGATTTCTTTCGGCGGCTGTTTTCTGGGAGAGCCTTGATGGCTGAAAGGTCCTAATGGCTAGAGGGGGGGGTGAATAGCCTAATAAAATTTCTACAACAACACTTAACAAAAGGATTAGACAATTATGAGGCGAAGTGAGTTTTGCGCTAGCCTACCAAAAAGCAAGCCACCTACCACAATTCTAGTTTAGATGGAGTATATCCACACAATAGCTATATCACTACACTAAGTTAGTGTGCTCTCAAAGGCTAACTAAAGAGCCACACTAACCAAACTAACAAGCTCTCACAACTAGTTACACTAAAGAGCTTGACAACTAGTTTGCGGTAATGTAAAGAGTAGGCAAGAAGGTTATACCACCGTGTAGATGTATGAACCAATCAATCACAAGTGTGGATAACAATGAAGACCAATCACCTCGGAATCAATGATGAACATAATGATTTTTTATCGAGGTTCACTTGCTTGCCGGCAAGCTAGTCCTCGTTGTGGTGATTCACTCACTTGGAGGTTCACGCGCTAATTGGCTTCACACGCCAAACCCTCAATAGGGTGCCGCACAACCAACACAAGATGAGGATCACACAAGCCACTTGCAATCCACTAGAGTACCTTTTGGCGCTCTGCCGGGGAAAGGTCAAGAACCCCTCACAATCACCACGATTGGAGCCAGAGACAATCACCACCCTCCGCTCGACGATCCTCGCTGCTCCAAGCCATCTAGGTGGCGGCAACCACAAAGAGTAACAAGCAAAACCCGTAGTGAAACATGAACACCAAGTGCCTCTAGATGCAAACACTCAAGCAATGCACTTGGATTCTCTCCCAATCTCACGAAGATGATGAATCAATGATGGAGATGAGTGGGAGGGCTTTGGCTAAGCTCACAAGGTTGCTATGTCAATGCAAATGGCCAAGAGGGTGAGCTTGAGCTGGCCATGGGGCTTAAATAGAAGCCCCCACGAAATAGAGCGTTGTACCCCTTCACTGGGTACATCGTGGGGTGACCGGACGCTCCGGTCATACTGACCGGACTCTGGACCCAGTGTCCGGTCGCCCGATGTCAGCCACGTGTCACACTACGTTCAACAGGAGTCGTCTGATCTCAACGGTCATCTATTGACCGCACGCTCTGCTAGAACTGACCGGACTCTGAGCCTCCAGCGTTCGGTCATTTCTAGTAAGGTTCCAGAAACGAATTTCTTCGACCAGACGCGTCCGGTCATGCTTGACCGGACCCTGCCAGCGTCCGATCACACTATGACTTCTTACTGTGCCGCCCGACAACACGATCGGACCCAGACCCTTGGCGTCCGGTCTATCCATGACCTAGCATCCGGTCATTCATCGACGCCGGTGTCTTCACTGCCATACATGGCCGAACGCACCGGTCCCCCAGAGGTCCAGCGTCCGGTCACTGTATAGCCAGTGACACTAACTCCTTTTCACTTCTATCTTCTTCACCCTTGCTCAAATGTGCCAACCACCAAGTGTATCACCTTGTGCACATGTGTTAGCATATTTTCACAAACATTTTCAAGGGTGTTAGCACTCCACTAGATCCTAAATGCATATGCAATGAGTTAGAGCATCTAGTGGCACTTTGATAACCGCATTCCGATACGAGTTTCACCCCTCTTAATTGTACGGCTATCAAACCTAAATGTGATCACACTCTCTATGTGTCTTGATCACCAAAACAAAATAGCTCCTATGGTTTATACCTTTGCCTTGAGCTTTTTGTTTTTCTCTTTCTTCTTTCCAAGTCCGAGCACTTGATCATCACCATGGCATCATCTTCATTATGCTATGATCTTCATTTGCTTCACCACTTGGAGTGTGCTACCTATCTCATGATCACTTGATAAACTAGGTTAGCACTTAGGGTTTCATCAATTCACCAAAACCAAACTAGAGCTTTCAATCTCCCCCTTTTTGGTAATTGATGACAACCCTTATGATATAGACTAGGCCTGATCTTTTGAAAGGTATGATAGCGTCGATTGTGGAGACTCGACGTTCACGATCTAGGCTTTGAACCAAGACTGATTTGGACCCCCGCAACCGTTACACCACTGCTCCGTTGGTTATCAACCACACGAACGCGATTGACCTCACCGAGAAGGCTTTCCTGCAAGCAAATCGAGAACACAAGCAAGAACGGGATGAACACAATCTGAAATTGCAAATAAATATGAGGCTTAAGATAACGAGAAAGAGTTCAAGTCTTTATTCAAAAGGACTAATCGCCATAGGTGAACAAGATCAAGAACTGGGGCCCTGGTTCACAACAAGCAGCGTTGGCGGCATAGTTGCAATAAAACGATGTCTGTTTCACGAGGAAATCAAGAACTAAACAAAACCCAAACCCTAAGGAGAGTGATGGCTGGTATTTATAGAGTCTTGGGTGTCAACCCCCCTTGATGCTCCCCCTAATGGGCCCAAACACGATACATGGTCCAACGGACCAAAAGACGATGTCGCAGCACCCTGACAGATTCTGGACGCTGACTTGTGACCATTATTCCCATTGATTCTGAATAGCTTGTGATGTGAGACCACTTGGATTGGCTTCCCTATCAAATTAGCTTTCCATCCATATGTGGATCGTCAAAAATGGAGTCCGGATGCGTCCTGGGTGACCAGTTTAAGGCAGACTGGTCCTGGAGGCCGAGATGGACTCAAACTTGATTTGGGCCTCCACCTTGGTGACTCGAACCGGATGAGCTTCGGGCCTCCTTCTCGCTTAGGACACCCTCGCTGATCTCCTTGGTCTCCATATGGTTCTCCAAGCATGGTCATATGTATGGAGGTCATGTCCTCATCACCTTATACAAAGATATGAATTAAAATTCAATTGAATACATGTTGCTTGTCCAAGCATTTTTACCATTTGTAAAAGGATATGGACAAGTTTCATGAACCCTATATGGTAGCAATTGCTCTCCCTACATATGTGCTAAGAGTTTGGATTGTAGCTTGCACATATGATTAGATAGGAAATATAGGAGACAATGTCTACCAAATGATGCTAAGGTATAAGAGATGGACCTTTGAAGCGTGATACCAATCGGAGTGCACCATTACACCATCCTTAGCACCATGGTTGGCTAGATACCACTTGAAAAATACTTCGGAAGGATAGCTAGATACCACTTGTAAAAACTTTGTAAAAGATACTACTTGAAAATCTATTTGGAATAGATATCACTTGATAATACTTGGAAATGATACCACTTGTGAATAAACCTATGTATGCTAGATTTTCATTTCATCATTCAAGTTTACAATTATCATACATCACACAATCATGGATATTTAAATTAAAACTTGTGTTATGCAAGGAAACATATGAAATGCACATTCAAATGCATCATACAAGTTCATGAGCTTGCTCCCCCTACTTGTGTGCTCAAGAATTTTAATTGATCCCTTTCCTTTGTCATATCTCTCCCCCTATGTCAAGTTCCCCCCCTTTGTTGTCTTTTCACCATCTTAGTACACTAATATCTTTTGTTTCTCTCCCATGTACTAATTTCTTTGTTATTTCTCCCCCTATCACTTATATCTTTGTTTCTCTCCCCCTTTGTCATCAATGACCATAAAGGTTTAAAAGGTAGATAGGTTGAGATTATCAATGTCAATCAATGGGGCGAGGATCATTTTCCCAAATTTGGTTCAAACTAGAATATTTGCCAAAGATATTTAACTCGGTTTGATCCAAGGACAAGCTTCTTCACACCTCCTAATAAGGGTTATCTTGTACCATGTTGAGTTAAACACTTAGAGCTCATTTTCTAGATTAAACGCTAGTTTTACAAGCCCACAAACATGTCATATGCTATCACTAGATCAAGTCAAGCATAGAAGCAATAGTGATACCATATGAACATCAAATTCATTTGATTGTTATGAATGAGCCTAATAAAATGGAGAGATGACTAGATGCACTAAACATGTCCTTAGCAAGGATGTATGTGTGGCAGAACCTCCTAAATTATAGGGCCCACATGCACCTGTCACTGTCCAACGACTTTTGACATCTATGCATATATTCCCGGTAACTTAAGAAGACTGTCGGGTGTTCTCGGGGAACCTCGAATCATCCACGATTTCTGAGCAGGATCCCATTACAGAGTCATTATAGTATACAACAGTTTATTCAAATATATACATCAGAGTAAAGATTAGCGGAAGACTTACAATAACATAGATTATAAACCATTTGTTTCAAACCATACAACTAAGTTCGGTTAATATTACAAAACGTAGTAGTGGAGTGGCATTATAACATATTACAGAACACACAAATAAGTTGCTCTGCCCAAGGGCCACACATTTACTTATCGTCATCGCACTGAACAACAGTCATGCAGCACGATCCAAAACAGATCTGCTCATGAGCCTCACCTGCAACAAGGGTCAACGAACCCTGAGTAAAAAAGTACTCAACAAGACTTAACCGAAAATAAAAACTGATAGAACTTAAGAATGCAGGCTCAGGGATTCAAGGTATGGCTTTAGCAATAATCAAAGTTCTTTTGCTTAAAAGCTCTTTAACAAAATTCTTTCCATTAACATTTAAAATTTCATAAGATTATAAACAAAGCTGACACGATCCGTATTGAGATCATGAAACTTCATAACCAATACCTGCACAAACCATCCTCAAGTTCTAGTTATTTAAACTACGATGATGAACAGAGAAGTGAGTCTCCATAACCGAGGAGCAACGACGATTCGAACCGATTAAAACCCAGCTGGGAATTCCAAACCACACGACATATGCAAGTCCCCGACCTACATATACCAACCTACCCTCAGGTCCTATAAAACAAGAACAGGTCCGTGCCACCCGAGAATACAGTACTCCACCAATCCAGCCCATTGCCACGTGGGTACACGCTATTCCCACCATCTCTCCACTCCTAGTGTGCGAGTAGCCATTCTCGTAATAGAATAGCCAAGTTAAGGCTTACCGGAGTATGTGGTTAGTACTACAAAGTCTCACCTCATGCGGTTCAACAACGGTACGGGCCTTAACCGACACAGGCAGAGAGAACCCACTCACAAGACCTCCATGTCTTGTGGCTCACACACACCGAGTCCACTGGTCTAGATTTCTTACTCCACATGCTCATATCGCATGATAACATAAGTAACCAAAGTTCCATTTAAAACTTGTAGATGACAGGTAATCACTTGATTTTCATCGTTCTAAGCATAGCTAAGCAAAACTAGGCATTTACGAATTAAGACTGGTAACAAGGTAGATATGGAAAAACAAGATTGGTAATGCATCAATTAGGTTCTCACTTAACTCCTAATCACTTATTGGAGTAAAGAAAAGAAAAAGCAAAATCAATTTGTAAAACACAAGGTAGGTTTAAATGCATCCGGGGCTTGCCTTCGTTGACGGAAAAGTCCGGTTCCGGAGTCGTTTCACAATTATCAAACCCGACCTCAACAGACGGATCAACTTCCTCAACCACTTGATTAACTACCACGTGCTCACCTTCGTTCACTACACGTAGTACAATGCCATGTTTAACATGATGCGAGATATGAGACACGATGCTTGACGATGGATGCAAAAGTAATAACTTGAATACAACTTTCCTTCGCGGTACAGTTACAAGTCAAACTAACTAAACCTTTCCGTAATACTAACATCAATCACCAAAGATCATTACCAACTAATGACCCAAGGACATCACTCAATCAAAAATTCAATCAAAACCTAAATCATTAAAGGTTACTATTTGCTTTTATGAATTAATTATTTAATTAAGAATTATGAAATAAATCAACTTGTTCCAATTGACCTCAAAATTTTTGTAAATGTTCATCACATGATAAGTAAGTGGCAAAATTTTTTTCATAATTTTTGGATAAATAAATAAGCCTAGAAAAATCATGGAAACTCATTTATTAATTAATTGAGCAATTTTTATCACATCCAAAAAGTACTGAAAATCAGCAGTTCATATTTTTCCTAAATAATACACGTTATAGAGAGGTCACACAAAAATTATCATAATTTTTGGAGCTCTAAATAAATCTACACAAAAATAACAAAAACATTCACTATTCATTTATTTCTGAAATTAGAAAAATTCCATTTTCAAAACACCCGCTCACTGACAGCGGGGTCCGACCTGTCATCCCTAACCTCTCGCGTTTGACCACGGCGACAACGGAATTGACCGGCGATTTCTCGCCACCGACGAGGTCCCCGGCAACGACCAAGGTACTAACACGATCACTACCTCACGGCACATCGATTTGTGGCACAAGCGAGACCAATTACAGCAGCGCACGAGCTTGACGACGACCATGGCGGACACGGTGGCGCGGTTGCCCTACGCCGGCGATAGGAGACAAGTAGAGATCAAACAGAGCGCTTGGGAAGGATCAGCAGCTCACCCCGAACGCAATGGAGCAAAGAACGAGACCGGAGGAGCCACGGAGATGCTGGTCGACGGTAACAGCGGCCACAGCAGAGCAACGGTTGTCGGTGGCGGCGCTCCAGCGACTGCGGTGGTCAAAACGAGAAATCAATAAGGTATTAAGCACCACAGCATCGAGACGAAGCTGGAACAACTAAACGCAAGGACAGAGGTGCGCCGTGGAGCTCTGGCCACAGCGACGCGCTCGCGACGGTGAGGTTGCCGGCCGCGAGGAAGAAAGGCGAAGAACGGCGAGATTCGGCGAAGTCAGACGACCACAACCGGTTGGCTGGGTGCGCAAGGATTAGGCAAAATTGTGTAGCGTTTTGCCGAGATGGTGGAGATGCTACGGCAGCGGCAAAAGCTCAACAGAGTATGGCGGTGGCGGCAGGAGAAAATAGAGGAGGAAGAAAAATGACGACGACGACGTCTCGGTCTTTATAACGCGGCTCAGAAGCACAAGGAAGCCACGCATGAGCCTCCTCCGCGCTAGCGCGATGCCAAAGACGACCATGACCCCCGCCTGGAAGCAAGCAGATGGTCACCGGCGGTGTAGCTTAAGCGGCGAGCACTGGTCATCATATTTACAGAATTGCCATTCGATTTGAAACTCGAATTACTCCCAAATTTGTATAACAACTCAAAAATCTCCAAAAATAAAAGTTGTTCAAAATCAAAAGTTCTACAACTTTGCTTTTATAACCACCCCCTAATTCGGTCTACATTTGGAAATGCAAATTTAAATTCAAAAAGGGGACATTTAAAGAATTACGCCTTTTCAATTTACTTTAAATTTTTCTAAACAACTTTGAAAACTCCAAAAACAAACTTTGTACAACCCAACAAACTCTAAATTTTTGCTCTAAGGCTCAACCCCAAAATGTACTTTGATTTTGAAATGGGGTTTTTGGGTCAAAACTAATTGCTGGAAATCAGGATTTTTGAAACTTCAAATCCAAACCAAACTTTGAACTCAATTCAAACCATACAAGGCAACACTCATAACATAAATGTAAACTTGTTTTATTGAATGCATATCAAAGTTTGCAATATGACCAATGCCTTGCAATGCATATGATGACATGTCCTATTTTAGTATTTAAACACCCGAGGTGTTACACCAAGGGAGGTCGCCGAGCACGCCTTGGACATCCGGGCCGGCTCTAGACCGGTGAAGCAGCGCCTGTGCCGATTCGACAAGGAGAAGCGCAGGGCCATCGGCGAGGAGGTGAAGAAGCTTTTGGTGGCCAGGTTCATCAAGGAAGTGTCCCATCCAGAGTGGTTAGCTAATCCTGTATTAGTTAAGAAGAAAAATGGGAAGTGGAGGATGTGTGTGGACTACACTGGTTTAAATAAAGCATGTCCAAAGGTCCCATTTCCATTGCCTCGAATCGACCAAATCGTTGACTCTACTGTAGGATGCGAGACCCTATCTTTCCTTGATGCGTATTCCGGTTACCATCAAATCAAGATGAAAGAGTCCGACCAGCTCGTGACTTCTTTCATCACCCCATTCGGCCTGTACTGCTATGTGACTATGCCATTCGGTCTTAGAAACACAGGGGCCACATACCAGCGGTGCATGACCCAGGTCTTTGGCGAGCACATCAGGCGAACCGTCGAGGCCTACGTGGATGACATCGTGGTCAAGTCCAGAAAGGCCGGTGACCTCATCGATGACTTGGAGGTAGCCTTCAAATGCCTCATGGAGAAGCGCATCAAGCTTAATCCCGAGAAGTGTGTCTTCGGGGTCCCTCGAGGCATGCTCTTGGGGTTCATAGTCTCAGAATGCGGCATCGAGGCCAACCCGGAGAAGGTCTCGGCCGTGACCAACATGGGGCCAATCCGAGACCTCAAGGGAGTGCAGAGGGTTATGGGATGCCTTGCGGCCCTGAGCCGCTTCATCTCGCGCCTTGGCAAAAAAGGCTTACCTCTGTACCGTCTCTTGAGAAAATCTAAACGCTTTTCTTGGACCCTTGAGGCCGAAGAAGCCCTCACCAAGCTCAAGGCATTGCTCACCAACCCTCCCATCCTAGTACGCCAACCAAGGATGAGGCCCTCTTACTCTATGTCGCCGCAACGACCCAAGTAGTTAGCGCAGCCATTGTAGTCGAGAGGCAAGAAGAGGGGCATGGTCTACCCGTCCAACGACCTATTTACTTCATCAGCGAGGTGCTCTCCGAGACTAAGACACGCTACCCCCACATCTAGAAGCTGATCTACGCCATAGTCTTGGCTCGACGCAAGCTACGTCACTAGTTCGAGTCCCACCCGGTGACCGTGGTGTCGTCTTTCCCTCTAGAAGAGATAGTCCAGAACCGGGAGGCCTCGGGTAGAATAGCCAAGTGGGCCGTCGAGCTCATGGGGGAAGCCCTGTCTTTTTCGCCTCAGAAAGCAATCAAATCCCAGGTCTTGGCTGATTTTGTAGCTGAGTGGACCGACACCCAGCTGTCCCCTGCTCAAATCCAGGCGGAATGCTGGACCATGTACTTCGACGGGTCTCTGATGAAGACCGGGGCGGGCGCAGGCCTACTCTTCATCTCACCCCTCGGAGTGCACATGCGCTACATGATCCGGCTTCACTTCACCGCCTCCAACAACGTGGCCGAGTATGAGGCCCTCGTCAACAGCTTGTAGATCGCCATCGAACTTGGAGTACGACGTCTAGACGTACGGGGTGATTCGCAGCTCGTCGTCGATCAAGTGATGAAGGAGTTAAGCTGCCATGACCCCAAAATGGAGGCGTACTGCGAGCTAGTACGCCGCCTAGAAGACAAGTTCGACGTCCTCGAGCTCAACCACATTTTGCGAAGATTCAACGAGGACACGGATGAACTGGCAAAGATGGCGTCGGCGCGGGCTCCGGTCCCCCGAACATCTTCGCCAGAGACCTCCACAAGCCCTCGGTCAGCTACGCCTCGGCGGCAAAGGAGGGCCCACCGGTCGAGCCCACCATAGGGCCCGAGGCCCCCTCTGCCACTGAGACCCCAGCAGCCGAGCTCGAGGCCATGGAAATCGATGTAGGGCTTCCCGAGGCCGACCAGGGTACAGACTGGCGAGTCCTGCTCCTTGATTGCCTCGTTCGAGGAGTGCTTCCTACGGATAGGACCGAGGCCCGATGGCTTGTGTGACGAGCCAAAGCTTACGTCCTCAGCAACACCAAGTTGTACAGGCGAAGCCCATCTGGTGTCCTCCAGCGGTGCGTCACCACCAAGGCAGGCCAAGCCCTACTTTGGGACTTGCACGTGGGAGCCTGCGGGCACCATGCTGCGCCTCGGATGCTCGTCAGAAATGCCTTCCGCCAAGGATTCTACTGGCCAACGGCGGTTGTTGACGCCATGAAGCTGGTACGTTCCTGCGAGGGATGCCAGTACTATGCACAGAAAACGCACCTCCTGGCCCAAGCCCTCCAAACCATCCCCATCACGTGGCCGTTCGCCGTGTGGGGGATGGACAAGGTTGGGCCTCAGCAGAAAGCCCCCGGGGACTACACCCACTTGTTGGTAGCGATTGACAAGGTCTTCAAATGGATCGAGGCTCGTCCGAGTACCTGAACCAAATCCGAACAAGCGGTGCTGTTCTTCACTGATATCATCCACAGGTTCGGGGTTCCAAACACCATCATCACTGACAATGGGACACAATTCACCGGCCACAAGTTCCTGACGTTCTGCGATGACCACCACATCCGTGTGGTCTGGTCGGCTGTAGGACACCCTAGGACAAACGACCAAGTAGAACGTGCCAACGGCATGATCCTACAGGGCCTCAAGCCAAGAATACACAATCGGTTGAAGAAATTTGGCAAGAAATGGCTTGCCAAACTCCCGTCAGTCATCTGGAGCCTGAGGAACAATCCAAGCCGAGCCACGGGGTTCACACCGTTCTTCCTGGTCTATGGAGCCAAGGCCATCCTCCCCATTGACTTGGAGTACGGTTCCCTGAGGCTATAGGCCTACAACGAGCAAAGCAACCGCACTGCCTGCGAGGATGCCCTTGACCAACTAGAGGAAGCCTGAGACGTTGCGCTGCTACATTCGGCCATGTACCAGCAAGCCCTATGATGCTATCAAGCTCGGCGCATTTGGAGCCGAGACCTGAGGTGGGCGACCTGGTGCTGAGACTGAGGCAGAGCAACAAGGGCCGCCACAAGCTGATCCCGCCATGGGAAGGGCCGTACATCATCGCCCAGGTGCTAAAGCCCGGGACCTACAAGCTAGCCAACGAGAAGGACGAAATTCTCACCAACGCTTGGAACATAGAATAGCTACGTCGTTTCTACCCTTAAATTTCCAAGCATTGTATACATTGTTTCTCGAAATACATTAAAGAAGCGTTCTTTAGTTGTTCTAATTTTTCGAGAAATCCCCCGAACCCATCGATGGGGGATCGGCGTTACGATAACACTACAAGGGAGACTCGGCTCCGCCTCTGTAGAGGTGCCCACCACGGGGCTCGAACAAGACTCGACTCTGCCTCTGCAGAACCGAGCCTCCCTCGGGGGCTAAAAAGGGGGGACCCCCTAAGTCCTAGGATCCATTTTTTAATCATTCTTCGAAAAAATTTCTACGCCAAACTCTCTCGCGTACTCTGACAAGTTGATTGTAAAAAACCTAAGGACCGAAAGTTCACCTCGAGGCCAAAAGGCCGGCCGAGCCACGAGACAGCCTACGCCTCTGGGCTACGGCAACTCCCTCACCACCTTTCGCCCGTAGGGCAGCTTAGGCTCCAAGGAAGTTTTTTTTGCAAAGGACTTGTCTAGAAACAAGACAGAGGGCAGAGGCTTGGAAATACAATAAAAAACGATTAAAAAGCGTATGCACATGAGTACCTTAAAAGGCCTCGACGGCCACAAGCGTTATGATATGATAACATAAGTCCTAATTTGTTTACATGACCCCTTTTGGCCCAGGTCAAAACTCAGGGACACCAGCATCGGCGGACGGCGTGGGAGGAACCACCTCCTCTTTGAACAAACTGGCCAGCGCTGTGCCAGGGGCCTCAGCCGCCTCCTCCAGCTTCTTGACCTCCTCATTGGCCTCCTCGTCATCCTCAGCCACGACGTAGCCATCACTGATGGCCGCGAGGTCGATGCCGGCGTAGTGTGAGGAGACGATGGCCAGGGCGCGCTTGACGCCCATATGCAGTGCCCCCCGAAGCCGCTCGTGGACTCGGCTACTCAGCGCGGTTAGGCGGCTCTTGAGGGAGCTACCCGGATCGACCCCCCCGACCTCCAGGGCCTCGCAGGCGGTATGGACGGCGCTCTGCAGCGCGTTGTGCTCCTAGATCTCAGCCTCGAGCACTGACTGCACTTCAACAGAGGCCTCGACTGCCCAGGAGACCTCCTTTTCTAGCTCTGCGCCCAGATAGGCGGGATGGGGTTAAGAATGAAAGAAAAACAAATAAAACAAGGGGCGTGGTTTAACATGACTCACCATCGGACGTTTTCTACCAGGATAAGGCCTCGACCCGGGAGGCCTCGGCCACCTTGAGGTCCTCTGCCAGGGCACCCTTCGTCAGCTGGTGCGTGCCCTGCTCCGTACCCAGCTACCCAGCAGTGGCCTTGGCGGAGGCCGTCGCTTCTTCAGCCTGAGACCTGAAGGAGTCCCGCTCGCCGGCCACCCGGGTAAGCTCCTTATCCAGCTCCTCGATTCGCGCCAACAAAGGGGCGACCTGCTCCCGAGCCGTGGCCGCCTCGACCTTCATATCAGCACAACAAAGGTGGAGGTCCTCCACTTCCGCACTCCGCGCCGACACGAGCTCATTGGCACAGGCAAGCAGATCCGTCTGCTACCGGAGCTGGTCCCAGACATCCCTCTCTTGCCGGAGGAATATCGACTTCCCGAGGGACCGGGCCTCGAGCTCCTGGGTAGGCAAAACAGGGGTTATGTACTGCGAGAAAACTCAGAAAAAGACGACATAGCACCGGGAAAGAAAGCGCGCACTTGGGCAACCCCGGGCAGATCGTCAGCCACGATGGACAGCGCTGTCCGCAGCGACCGCTCCGCCAGCTGGCGAAATTGCTCGAAGGAGCCCCAGCGTCCCCCTCGGCTGCGTCCTCGAGGGTGAATAGAGGCTCCCCCTCAGGGTTGTCCTAGCTCCGCCACCAGACACGCGGGTGATCCCACCCGCGGGGCTTGGGTCGGACCCGGACAAGGGATGAGCTCCCCTCGGCAGGGGTCGGGACCGGCTGCTCCGCGGTGCTGGCCGCCTCGGCGTCTGCCACCTCCTTCCCCCGGGAAGTATCGACGGAGGAGATTGCCTGAACCGCCTGGGCGCTCTCCTGCAATGGCGGCAGGTCTTGGACCGGGGGTGGTACCGAGGCTTGCTCCACCTCCACCACCGCATCCTGGGCCACCGGCTCTGCCGCGCCTGCCTCTACCGCCTCGGCCTCGGCAGTCTCGGGAGCCTCGACGTTCGCCACCTCGACTTCAGGAGCCCTGGCCTCGGAGGTCCTGGGTGCCCCCTCCCCCGCCTGCTCCATGGCCGCCTCGGCAGAGTCTCCTTGGGTGACCCGCTCCTTTAGGTCGGCCCTTGCCGACGCCGTGCCACGCTGTATGGCGGCCTGCGCCTCCACCACCCATTGAGTGGGGGAGCTGGTGCTCACCTTGAGCGCCTTACGTGGCGCCAGGGCGGGCGCCTCCGCCTGACGCTTCCAGCTGAAAGCAAAAGCACTCGCAAGGTCAGCATACGACCAAGGGGCGAGCGGGAAATGCAACAAACTCCACTGACAAAACACTCACCTCGAACGGGGTCACAACCGCTTCGGTACTACGCCCCTCGTCCTCTGCAACGGCGGCGGCGGTGGCTGTGGTACAACCTCCGTGTCCGCCGGTGCCGGCCGGCCCTCGCTCGACTCCGACGCTCCCTCGTTCCTCTACGGAGGCGGTTGAATCGCCCCCGCCGTCGCCCGCTCCACCTCCGCCGTCGGGTCCCTCGGGCTGACGGCGCACTTCCCCAACGCCCGTGCCTCGGGCGTGTCGGCCTCGGCCCCAGGGCAGGCAGTCGCTAGCCCCGAGACACTCTCTCCTCCTCCTCCTGGAGACATCAGGCTGCTTGTCGACGCCCCAGGCACCGCTCCCCCGACGTCAAGGAGGTGGTCTAGGGGACCCCGCCTCGACCTCGTCGTTGTCGTCGCTCGAAGGGTCCAACGATGATGATGATGGAGATGACTCTTCTGGGAGACCGTCGCACCTATGTTGCCTGCGGCGTTTCTCCAGCTCCTCGCGCTCAAGTATCTTCCTGTTGCACCTTGCCTCCTTGGTGTCCTTCCGCTTCTTGCACGCCTCGGCGTATGCCCTGTTCTTGGCTCGCCGCCCTGCATCCTCAGGAACGGGCGGCGGGGAGGCTCGCACATCCCTCATCCCCTGCAGGAACAGCAAAATGCAATAAGGGATTGGACTAAAATGTAAGAAGCAAGAAGGCCTCGGGGGTCCGCAGCAATGCGCAACTCACCAGAGAAATATAGCCCCACGACGGGCGCATCGGGAACGGGGTCAGACCACTGCTCCTCAACCGCGCCTCCATCGTCTCTAGCACCCGACGTAGAATCTCCTCGTCGGGGAGGGCGACGGCGGACATCCGGATGCCATCGATCGACTCATCCGGTGTCATCTCAAACAGGCGCCGTCGCTGAGCCATCAGCGGCAGCACCCTCCGGCGGTGGAAGGCCACCACAACCACAACCGTCGTAAGGTTGCGGCCGCACAGCCTCTCCAGCGCCTCCAAAAGCGGCTGCAGCTTGGGCTGGTCAGCCAATAGGACGCTGTACCTCCACTTCTCCAACTGGCTCTCCATGATTCACCCGGTATAGGGGGGAAACCCGCCATCATCATTGCGGAGGTAGAACTAGCTGTTGTACCAGCCGCGGTTGGACGACGCGAGCTGGGCCAGGATGTAGAGGTGCTGCTGATCTTGGAGCACTTGGAGAGTGCAGCCGCCGGCCCTCATCGCCTTTCGCGTGCCCGCCGTGCCCGTCGGTTTGGTGGTGAGCCCTACCCGAAAGAGGTGGAGCCACAGCTCCTAGTGGGGGGGGGGCAATGCCCAGGTATCCCTCGTAGATGGCGACGAAGATGGCCGCTTGCACAATGGAGTTGGGGTTGAAGTTGTGAAGCTCCACGCCGTAGTAATGCGGGAGCGCCCGCATGAACCGGTCTGCCGACACGCCAAGGCCACACTCGTGGAAGGACACAAAGCTCATGATGTAGCCATCGTGTGGCCTCGGCTCCAGCTTGCTCCCCGGAGCAATCCACTCTGTCCTGTTGGGGTCGATGACTGGGCGGAGGAGACCATCGTCGACGAGCGACTGCAGCATCTCCTCTGACACGTTAGACAGACCCCAAGGATCTGCCTAGAGGACAACAGCGCCGCCAGCCATGAGTGCGGTGGAGAATGCGACTACGGAGGTAACATGTAATCTCTCTCTCTCTCTCTCTCTCTCTCTCCTCCCCCTTCTCCCTTCTTCTTCCCGGCGCTCTCTTCCTCTGTTCCTAGCAACCGCTCAAGGGCAGAAAGGGCGAACACAGGCAGGCAAGGTAAGGAGGGATGGGGTGAGGCTCGTCACATATTTATGAGGGTGGGAAGGGGGTGAAACGATCGGGCAACAAAACCGGGAAAGGTGATTTTCCCAGATCTGGCGCAGTTAATGCAGATCCGATTAAACCGCCCACGCGTCCACCTTTTTCTCATTAACCGCGCGCGCAAAGTAACGTCCCATCTGCAGACATTGTGTCGCATCCGACCACGGCAACGACAGGCGCCGTTCTGTCTCCTCAAGAAACCGCCTCAAAAAGCGCACCCACCGTTGTCAGCCGATGGGAGGAGAATATCCCCCAACCGATTCCTTTCAGGCTAAGGAACTAGGCACCGAGCCCGCTACGGTCTAGGGGTTCGAAGGCTGGGCCCCCGAGGGTCTCGACAGCCGCCCCAGGACAAACAGAGTCAGGGATGACTATGGGCGAGCCCGTACATGGCCGATACCCAAGCAAGCGATAGCTTGGGATGCCCTAAGTTGTGTCCGAGACCGGCAGGGAGGTCTCTGAATGGGATCCCACCGTAGGGAGGCACCGAGCCCCCGGGGCCAATCGAACGGCCTTGGGACCCACTAGAGAAGCCCTCTAGTACTTTTGGAGCGTGTCTCTGGACCGCTAGCCGACCCCTATCGAATAGGGCACGGGCCTCCACTTGGACTTACCCGATAATAGCTCACCGGAGGTGTCACTGCTCGCGCCCACCGAGGGTAGCCTGGCACACTCCACCCCTCCTTCCGAACGAAAAGGATGCGCGAGGGCTGCCCAAAAAAGACAGGGAAACTCCTGATCGCCCTCTTGCTCCGCGCAGAGGCTCAGGGGCTCTTCCTGCAACCCAGCCAAAGACCCAGCGACCCGAACTCGCACTCAGGGGCTCGGCAAACGCGATAAAACCCCTCACTCAATAGGAAAAAAGCCCCTAGAGGAGTAAATCCACTCCTCCAGGGCCTCGGGGCTACACTCGATGGGTGCGCTCACGCGCACCCACCGAAGCCTCGAAGCACAAAACACAATCCCGACGGGAGCTGCTGTGAGCCGAGTCTCGTCAAAACCTCAGGGAGAGTGCCCGCACTCCCCCCGAGGCTCGGGGGCTACTGTCGGATACCATCAAAAGGGGTACCCTAAGCAAGAACCGAAAAAATTGCTTAGACCTTGTAAATATCGATGCCAAGAGACAACCACGAGGCCTCGACCGATTCTCCGATTCGCCCGAGGCCCACGCCGCAAGGCCTCGGACGAGGTACCGATTCTCCGCCTCGCTCATGGCCTTAGACGAGGTACCAGTTCTCCAACTCGCCCGAGGCCCCGCCCGAAAGGCCTCGGACGAGGTACCAATTTTCCGATTCGCCCGAGGCCCTACGCCATGAGGCCTCGGACGAACTCTTAGTTACCGACTCGCGCGAGGCCGGCTGGACATCGACCCCATCACCACCGCCTTGACCAATTTCCCTAACAGGATGTCCCATCCAACCAACACGTCCAACCACTCCCGCAATGTCAGCCACACGACGGCACAGTACAGTAGAGTGGCCGACGGGACGGGAGTCACACCAATGCCCTGCCATCCGGGACAGGACGGGGCAAGGGTTATCGGCCGCTGTGCTCGGCACTGTGCCCATGACTGACACCCATGCGGCACTGTGCTACCTAACCCCACCTGATCCAAGGACAGCGTGGCATGGAGAGTCAAGTACAGGTCCCTATAGCCTCGGAATCAACGAACAAGACCAACCGCTCCCTCCGAGCCTCGGCTATCCACTTCCGGGCTCCTGTAGCCTCGGGACTGGTGCCTACCGAGCCCCCCACGACGATTTAGCCTCTGCATTGGGTTCTCTACGTTGTCAACACTCTGGCCTTGGCATGTCGCCCGCAGAACGTGCCATACCCTATGTCAGGCTACAGGAGCTCCCACGTCGCGCATAGGGCCGAGCTCCTGTGTCCTCGGAGTCAGCACACCCGTGCCACCGCATCAACCCAGCCTCAGCACTTCACGCTGGTCAAACATACAGCGACCAGCATGCCTCCAACAGAAGAAGGTACGCCTGCCACCATAGGAGCTCCCACGTCGCACAAGACCAGGCTTGATCGGCGTGTCGCTCCAGAGTACCAAGGACAGGACCGCTCCATCGACCATACCGCCACAATAACAAGCTACAGGGCTCGGACATACCGCCTCCGCTCACAAAACACCACGCAGCGAACGTATGTACCGCCCCTGTCCTCTCCTTCTACTATAAAAGGGGGTGACCGGGGCCGTTTCTAGGAGGACACACACCCAACACACTCACGGAGACATCGCTCAGATAGACACACATGCAAGCAACGAGCAACACTCTGTAATACACACGCTCCCTCATTGCAAGAGATCAACATCTCAAGCAACCCACGCCGCTCTACGCAGAGACCTGGGACTAACTCTCTCTCTCGCCCTGCTTGTAAACCCCTACTACAAGCACCTCGGTGCAAGGAATACGATATCACTCTCCCAGACTGGACGTAGGGCACCTGTCGCCTGAACCAGTATAAACCTTGTGTCTCTTTGCATCACCATCCGGGATAGGGACACGCAGTACATTTTCACTCGTTGGTTGAGGACCCGCCGGTCCGAAACACCGACAAAATGCGCTGCCTGACCTATCTGACTAAACTAAACCCTTTGGAGGGATGATTTCATCTTCTATCTTGGCAGAAAGGTCATGCTCCAGGGGGGCCACCTCCTTCTTGTTGTTGTCTAGCTCGGCGTCGGTATAGACGGGCATGAAGCCTTGGCTCATCATCGCTAGATCGATGTTCTCGTAATGAGAACTAGCGATCGTGAAGGATCGATGAATGCCAAAGCAAAGCACGCCCCTTGCCATATCACGTGCCCGGTCCGTGATCCGAGTGGCGTGAACCACGAACGAGCTTGTCTCTTGCTCTAGGGCCAGCTTGAGCTCATCGTAGACCAGCTGGACGGTGACGCACAGGTTGTCATGTTCGTCGCTCTCCTTCTAGAGGGCGTCCTTCACCTCGCTGAGCTCCTTCTCCAGGCCGCGGCTCTTCACCACCTCCGCCCGAGCTTATCGTCGAGACCTGCCCAAGTCACATACCGACCGTGTCAGAAGGCTCACCATGGATTCCAGGGAGAAAGACAAGGGAAACTGGAGACTTACCATCCATGTCCGCCCAAAGCTTGCGCACCTCATCGTGCTACCGGGTCACCTTGGCCTCCAGGAACAAAACCTCTTCTTGGCACTGACCGACCTTCACGGTGAGCCCAACGGACATACCCTCGGCTGCAACCTTCATGTCCCTCTCCCTCTGAAGCACATTGTGCCATAACTACCCGAAATAGCACTCCTTTGGAGGCACTCGTCTTCCACCAGACACTAAGCACCCTAAAAGCAAGCTACATCAGGCGGATTCCGTTGAGCACACCCCAAGAGAGAACTCGAATAATCCATGTTTTTCCTCCAGGATCCATAATGAGAATGAGTTTACAATACTTAGTCCATTTTATACAACTGTAGTTCTTAGAAATATATTATTACAGTACCAAGTTCAGAGCGCGGAATTTAAATAGCGGAATTCCAATAAACGTCTATCGATAATATACAAGGATCCGTCTGTGCCCACCAGAAGAATCCTTCACACAACAGCTACTCCTCAAGTTGCAGCTACAACAGGGGTAAGTAAACCCTAAGTACACAATGTACTCGCAAGACTTATTCGACTAGTGGGAATAATTTCTCGACTCCAAAGGATATGATAAGCTTTATGGGTTGCTGGGTTTTCTTTTTGCGGAAAGCAATACTAGAAGTGGATCCATATGTATGTTTCTTATTAGCAGTACATGATTAGTTCATTATCTAACAATTCTAAGTAAGCACCTATTCTACTTTCAAGCAAGAGTTGAGCAAACAGATCCATTTCACCATCTTTCATCTTCCAGTTCTTACTACGGTGCTCGATTGTAGACAAGTCGTACCGGGTTGCCTGGCGATTCACGAATCAATGTGCCTAGCTGGGTACCCCGAAACACACAACCCGCTTGTACCCTAGGCACAAGCAGGACCAACCCATCACTCTCTCTGTCAAGGGGTCCAGGTCCTGTCCAAACTTGGACTCCAAGCCCCACACACGAGTCCATGGACTTAGTGTGGTGCTTAGACCTCCAACATCCCCGCCTCCAATCAGTTGGTTCGAAAGAGCAGAACACATGACAAGAGAGCAACGAGCCTTCCTCTGCTCCCATAAACAAGTATGTGCTCTGGATAATAAGTCTATGACGACAAGAATCCAATGCAACAGTCGGTCCTTAACCGACTCGAATAGGGAAAAGCAGTGTAACCAAGCTATGCCCCATTGACCGCGGGACACAACCCGTTACACTCACCAATACCCATACCATATCCCTACCCCGGTCTCCATTTTTCTGTTCACCATTTTATCATAAGAGTGATAATAATAATCACCTAATGTGAGTAACAGCGAGGTTACTCACGCTACCAAAAATCCTATAGCATGGCTACTCAACCTATGCTAGTAGGACTCATAGGTAGGTATATCTATGCATGTAGTTTCCATAAAATGCCTGTAAAGTAAATGCACATCACACACAGACATATATATCCAATGATCATTCAAAATAAGGGTTATGCACTGGGGCTTGTCTTGGGCAGGCGGAGTGTCAGTGTAACACCCTCGGTGTTACATTGTACGGTTTTGTTAAAACATTGCATGAGCATCACACTTATGTGCATATGTGTATAGCATGAATTATAAATCAATGTTCGGCACTTGAAACAATTATGTGAAACAAGAAATCAATGTTACGTTTCATGTCACATAATATGGTTTAGTAGTCTAACCGAATTTTTACCGAACAAAAGTGTTATAGAACGTTTATGCGAACTTTGATAGAGTTGGTAGTACGTGTTTCGTAGGCAGCAATGAAATAGGTGTAGTTGAGGACAAGGATAGCTAGCTAGTACATCCAGTAGGTCGGAATTGGGATTCGACGCGAAATCGTTCGAATCGACGTTATTTCTTGTAAGTTTTAAAAGTCGACGAAGCCGCTTTTGGCAATTTTTGTAGAGCGATCGACTTAGGAAGTAGCGCGATGTCATGACTTCGGTTGGTAGCTTGATGTACCCTCTTGCGAATTGAACAACTGGTTTGGCGTTTGGAGCATCGGGTAGAACTTTTTAAGCTGCATTAAAATGCGTGCACGACACGTGGGTTAGCTTTGGGCACGGTCACCACCCTCTGCTTGGCCTGGCACCACTGTTGGCTTGCTAGTGCATGCTGCCGCACTGGCCATGTCCCACTGCTACGCCTGTGCACGCGCATGGCCCTTGCGCTGCGTGCCAAGGCCACCTGCCACCGTGCGCTGACCGCGGCCATCGCCGCGGCTCGGCTTGGCGCTGCTGCTGGCTCGCCCAGTGCGCGCGCACCAAAGCGCCGGCCGCATCCTCACTGCCGCCGTGATTGCACCTCACGCACGGAGTCCTGGTGCTACTGCCTCGGCTGCCGGCTGCCACTCGCTGACGCGCACGGGTCACAGCACCACGGCTGACGCGCTGCTTCCGGGACGCTGACCGAGCCCTGCCGACCATGCCCTGCCCTGCTTTGGCCGAGAGTGCGCCGAGTCCCACGCTACACGTTGCCACGCCGGCACTGCTTCCGTTGACTCACCGTGGTGGCACGCATGTGGGGCGACCGCCTGCTCCCAATCACCTCGGTGTCATTTTGCACTGTGTTTCCCTTGTCTAGCGCTGCCCGTTGCGACGCCGTGCCGAGCCTCGTCGGCTTGCAGCCGCGGCCGTGCGGACAGCCGCCTAGAGCATGTCCCACTGTCCCCCATTGTTGTGCGGGCTTGTTTGTTGCGTTGACATCCGCAGCCGGGCCGAACCAAGCCGTGCCAAAGCTCCCCTGCCTTAGCTGTCGCCATAGCCGGCGGGACCCCCTTTCCTTCAATTCGCCGTGACCGCAGCGCTATGCTCCAATTCGTTGCACCCTTGGCTCCGCTAGGTAGCTGGCCATGCAACCGTCCCCACCTTGCCGAGTGTACCATTGCACAGAGCCGCAATTTGTAATCGCCGCCCCGCCGGGTCCATAAGACCGGACGAACGCGCACCGTCGGCAAGTCAGCCATTCCGAGCACCCAGTAGCGATTCATTGCACCATCAGCCTAGTCGTACCCTCCTGAGCACCCTGCGCACCTCAGCCGTAGCTTCACAGCAGGCCAGCCATCACCGACGTGGCCGTGCCATCACCGGGCGCCGTCGCATCATCGGTGCGCACGTGGCCAACTCAGCTCGGGCCTTCGCTGGCTAGACCGACACCTCAGGGGTCTTCGTGGGTAGTGCCTCAAGCTCGCTAGCTATTTGGTTTGCTCCATTTTATAGTAGGATCGCTAGGTTATTATGTACTTGCTATAAATTTTGTAGCCTTATGATGCGTTGTTAAATAGAGTAGCCATTAAACTTGCTTTATCGTATATAGCGTAAATCAGCATTAGGAGTAAGAATATTTGTAGTTGCTATAATAATAATGAATGTCTTATTTCAAACTTGTTATCAGATAGCTTAGCACCGTGGTCGGTAGCACTAGCTTAGTAGTTAAATCGATGTACTATTATTTTAAGAGTTGCTGTTGTTATATTCCTAAGCATTGCACCGTCATTTCATTCATGTAGATCACGAGCTGGTAGACTTCGTGCCCGTCGGCGAACCAGAGTACGACGAGGTGATCGAGGAGTACGAGGAGGAGATCCTCCTGCAGGAGGGAGCCCAGGAGCCTATTGGTGCTGACCTTACTGACCCGTTGCCTGCCCAAGGGAAGCCCCGGTGCATAACCCCTATTTTTAATGATCACTAAATATATGTATGATGTGCATTTACGTTACAGGCATCGCATGGAAACTACATGCATAAATATATCTACCCATGAGTCCTACTAGTACAGGTCAAGTAGCTGCTATGCTCAGGATATCGGTAGCATGAGTAACCTGCCGTTACTCGCCAATAGGTAATAAAATATGATCACTCATGATAAAATGGTGGAAAGGAAAATTGTGACCGGGCAGGGATATGGATTGGGTACTGGTGGGTGTAAGGGGTTGTGTCCTGTGGCCAACAGGGCATGACTTGGCTACACTTTTTCCCTGTCCGTGTCGATTAAGGACCGATCGTTGCATATGACTCTAGGCAAGTCACAGATTTATTGTCCCAAGCACATACTTGGGTATGGGTGCAGGGAAGACTTGTTGCTCTCTTGTCGCGGATCCGGCTCTTTCCGGACAGACTAATTCCCGGACTCAGGAGTGGGGGCTTGGAGTCCAAGTTTGGACGGGGACCTGGACACCCGGGACAGGAGAGTGATGGGTTAGTCCTGCTTGTGCCTAGGGTACAAGTGGGGCATGTGTTTTCGGGGCACCCAGCTGGGTACATTGATTTGCGAATCGCTGAGAAATCCGGTACGGCTTGTCTGCGGTTTAGCACCGTTGTAAGAACTGAAAGTTGAAAGAAGAAGAAATAGAACTGATTACTCAACTCTTGCTGGAAAGTAGAACATGTGCTTATATAGACTGGCTAGATGATAACTTAATACGGCTGATAATAATACATAAATAAGGACTCACTATTAGTATTGCTTTCTGCCAAAAGAAACCAGCAAACCATAAAGCTTATCATATTCCTTGGAGTCGAGAAATTATTCCCACTAGTCAGATAAGTCTTGCGAGTATATTGTGTACTCAGGGTTTATTTACCCCTGTTGCAGGTGATGCTTGAAGATTACCTTTGTGTGGAGGATTCTTCTGGTGGGTTCAGACGGATCCTTGCCCCTTACCGCTAGATGTTATTTTTAAATTCCGTTGTTTATCATTCCGCACTCTGGTATTTGGTATTGTAATAATGTACTTTTTAAGAAACTCTGATGTATGAAATGGATTTGTATTGTAACTCGTTCTCATTATTGGATCCTTGGGAAATTTGTGGACCTTTCGGGTTCTCCCTTGGGGTGTGCCCGATGGACACCGCCCGCTGTAGCTTGCTTTCGGGGTGCTTAGTGTCTGGTGGAAGACGAGCGCCTCCGTAAGTGTGCTATTTCGGGCGGTTCGGCCACAGTTGGTACTAGAGCCAATAATGGTTATGAGTTCATCACCCCTTTTTAAAACTTAAAAATTTGACCAACAAAAGTTTTGTGAAAAGTAGGATGCGATTATATTAGGTAAATAAGTATAAGCCCTACCAATATGGTATATCTAGGATAGCGGCACTGGTTTTATCTAATCAGTTTTTTGCAGGTACACTGACTTACGTTACGTAAGAAATCGCTTAGTATCACAGAAAGTGAGTCTACGATGTGCCAAAAATTTTACGAATGCCGCTATATTCTGGCTTGAGTGAACGTATAGGTTGAAGCATGCATCATGATAATAGCATCTTACTTCAACTGAAATCCCCCTTCACGTATAATTGAATTAGTAAATTGCTAGGACTAACTAATGAAGTGCTTTAATAAATGTGCTATCATCCCTCTGATTCCTTGCTTCTGATTTGGGAAGGGTGTTCTTATGGATGGTTCATATCTCTTACAGATGAATCTAAGGTCTGAACATGGGAGCACCAGTTTTGGGGTGGCTCACGAAGGCTAGGGCAACAGTGGCTGGGCCATTGAGCATGGCGTGGGGAGGTCAAGAGGTTCCACCTCTAGCTCCTCATCCTTTCCCGCCGCCGCCACCGCCTCCGCCGATGACACCCGTAGAGATGATGGCTGAGCTGATGGCTGCTCGCCGAGAGACAGCCCATGCCATGGACATTATGGCACAAGTTGTCGCGGGCCTCGCCCGCTGTGGGGGATATACCCCCGAGTACCACAAGATGGTACATGGGCTGCACCATCCGAGGTGGCCCGGCCCGTAAGATCAAGGCGTGCACATCAAGATTACAAGTTGTACTAGATATTGTAATAGTACCAAATTGGATACTTTACTTGTAACCTTGTCTCTTCGGAGTATATAAGGAGAGACAAGGGTCCCTTAGAGGACAGGTTAATCTGTATACATCTTAATACAATACACCAAAGACACAGGACATAGGGTATTACGTCGATCAGACGGCCCGAACCTATCTAAATCGTTGTCTCTGTGCCTTGTGTCACCATCTGGTTCTTGATTATACGCACCGTCTACCGATAATCTACCACCATGGGCAACGCCCTCGGTGGACTGCCGACCATATTTCGTCGATAGTGGCGCGCCAGGTAGGGGTCCCCCTTTAGGGGTTGTGTGTGCTGATCCACGGCGAACCAGATGGGATCTCAAGATCAATGTTGTTTGCGACAACGTCCTTCGGCAACGGCGACTACGACCTACAGCGGGACTCACCGTGCTTCCTGCGTGAACCTTCCTACCAGATCGGGTCTACATGCATCAACGCCGAAGATTTAAGTGTAACATCATGTCATCACGTGATGACATATCTACACCGCCATGCAAAGCTTCTGTCGGGCACACGGATGGCAACAGCAAGCAAGCTAATTATGGATATCATGGAGACAAAGGCTTCCGTGGATCACCAGATGGATGCATCTACGATGAACCTTCGATTGCTCGGACTACTAATTCGAGCCCGGGCCCAGAAGTCTACAGACCACGTCGACCACGTCTCGAGCGGCCCCACCGAGCTCCGACCACGACCACGTCGACCACGTCCCGAGCAGCTCCGCCGAGCTCCGACCACGTCGACCACGTCTCGAGCAGCTCCGCCGAGCTCCGACCACGCCGACCACGATCACGTCCCGAGCAGCTCCGCCGAGCTCCGACCACATCGGCCACCAGACCACGTCACAATGATGATCGTCGCGAAGAACGGCGCTACGACAATCGCTACCACAGTCATGGCGACAGGCTGAAAAGCTCGAGGACCGGACAACTTCATCGCGACCAACCAGATGTCTATCCAAAGATAATTTTCCTCAACAATGCCATCCGCGGCAACCCAGCTTCTCGCGGCAGGCGTTCAACGATCATTCGTCATCGGGATACATGCAAGAGGTGGCGTCAACTAGTATATCCATCGTATTCATGCACGACGGACATGCAATCCGGCAAGATCAAAGGCGATGACATGTGGAGTTTCGTTGAAATTGCGGCAACTTCGGCATCAATCTGCGGACGACGGTTTTTCCCATCATATCGTCCACGGCGGCCCTCATGTGCGTCCGTCATGAGGCCAAAGTTCCGACCGAGCGTCGGCTCAATCCCATAGCGACATGAAGACAACGCAAGCTAGCCAAGAGTTACGCATATCTGGCGTATACATCTACACAAGTATACATGCAAGCCATCTCATTGGGCGAAGGCCAAGACGATTTGTTCACACGCCCAAAAGATAAGTGAATTCTCAATTAAATATTTATTACTTGATTTCTATTCAATGACACACAAATCTTTTTATTTTCCTCATGCACCATCTCGCGGCATCTCGCGATGACCGAAGCAAGATGCGTGCATGATGGGATCATCGACTCAAGGCACACGCCTATCTGGCTGGAGCTTGGAGGAGAGGTGTGCATGGAACACAGTCGGAACGTCAAGGCCAAGTACATGAGCTCTGGAGCACTCGGAAGCCAGACATCGATCAACTCATGTTGAGCCATCGACGAGCCGTGTCGATCCGTCAAACAAGCCATCCGAGCTGTCTAGCAAGTCACGACGAGCCGCGTTGAGCCGCGTCGAGCCGTTGAGCGAGCCGCACCGAGCCACAAGCGAGCCATGTCAAGCCATCTCTCGAACATCGCAACACGCCGACTACACCCACCGGTCGTCAATAAAGCTAAGTATTATTTTTAATTGCAAATTTCTTTGATCATCGTACACCTCCACCGACCACCCTAAGGGTGCGCTCCGCGTCGAATTTTCTCCATACATACAATCCAAAACATGTATAAGTTTTTACAATGGTTCGCCGATACGTTTTCCTTCCTGCTTGAGAATCCCAGAGCCGGCACTGTCTCCGGCTCCACCCCACGCGTGCATGAGAGTCCGCCCTCTACGCTATGGGTAGTCGGCAGTCGCTCCCTGGTAACACTGGCACTCTACGTGCGGCAGCGTTCCGTACCTCGCGCTACGAGATGTTGGTTAGCCCAGGGCTGGCGCATTCTCCAGGACAGGTTAATACATCGCGCTACGTCGCTACATAACAAAAAGGGCTAAAACAGCTAATGTTATTTTTTGAATATTACACCAAGTATAATTCATCGCCAACCGAACACCAAGTGTTTACTTCACCTCCTACAGAGATATCAATATATTTCGTACATCATCATGTACTACCGCTCTCTGTGTTTATTTTTCAGGAACATAGTTCGGTCAACGAGCTCATGCTTCGGGGCTCACCAAGACCACTACGGTGCTCGAGGACTCTGGCCAGACCACCCTTGTGCTCGGGGACTCGCCAGACCACTCCGTGCTCTGGGACTTCTGGCCAGACCACTCCGTGCTCGGGGATTGCCTCGACCACTCTCCGACCACGGCTTGGGGACTTCGTCGCTCGCTCCTCGACGTGTGCTCGGGGACTACCTCGACCACTCTCCGACCATGGCTCGGGGACTTCATCGCTCGCTCCTTGACCCGTCTTGGGGACTGCCTCGACCACTCTCCGACCACAGCTCGGGGACTTCCTCGACCACTCTCCGACCACGGCTCGGGGACTTCGTCGCTCGCTCCTCGACCTGTGCTCGGGGGCTGCCTCGACCACTCTCCGACCATGGCTCGGGGACTTCGTCGCTCGCTCCTCGACCCATGCTCGAGGACTGCCTTGACCACTCTCTGACCATAGTTCAGGGACTTCGTCGCTTGCTCCTCGACCGGTGCTCGGGGACTGCCTCGATCACTATCCGACCACGGCTTGGGGACTTCATCGCTCGCTCCTCGACTTGTGCTCGGGGACTGCCTCGATCACTCTCCGACCACAGCTCGAGGACTTTGTGTCTCAAATACATGCGACTGGCGACTCGCATACAGTTGGGATATTCTTTCTCGTTTAGACCTTGCTACAAGGCTCATACCTCGCCTTCCAGCAAGCTCGGGGACTACATCGGTATGATGCACCTGCCGGTGCATCTCATATCGCCTGTACGACGATTAGATTCTCAACTTAACTGGGAATTCTTTTTAGACCCTGGCACCACGTGCCTACGTCACCTACTACCAGGCTTAGGGACTAAGTGGGCACACTTCACCTTGCGGTGAATGTGCTTGTTTTTTGACCACTACGCTTCTGATGATCAAAGATGCTACGCTTCAAGACGCACTTACATTTCTTTTCAGAAATACAAGTGGGCACACTTCCCAGGAAGGAAATCTTTTTCTTTCTTCTTAAGAGCACCATACATTCTTCGGACAACCTACTTCTCCGGCGATAACGGTGGTCGGAGATGTCAAGAACTCAAGCCTCACTGTTCGGAGAAGGTTGAAACGGCGTGTCGCATCAGAATACATGGCGCTCGGGGACTAGCTGTGGGAGATATACCCCCGGATACCACAAGATGGTACATGGGCCGCACCATCCGAGGTGGCCCGGCCCGTAAGATCAAGGCGTGCACATCAAGATTACAAGTTGTACTAGATTTTGTAATAGTACCAAATTGGATACTTTACTTGTAACCTTGTCTCTTCGGAGTATATAAGGAGAGACAAGGGTCCCCTAGAGGACAGGTTAATCTGTATACATCTCAATACAATACACCAAAGACACAGGACGTAGGGTATTACGTCGATCAGACGGCCCGAACCTATCTAAATCATTGTCTCTGCGCCTTGTGTCACCATCTGGTTCCTGATTATACGCACCGTCTACCGATAATCTACCACCACGGGCACCCCCCTCGATGGACTGCCGACCATATTTCATCGACACCCGCGGAGGCCACGGGGGCAACGATGGGAATGAGGGTGGTGCCCGCTGTCCTGTGGGACCATCCTCTAACCAGGACTTTCTCAATACTCACCCACCACCTTCACCCCATCTGATGTGCCCCTGGAGGCGGAGCACTGGCTTCGCACCCTGGAGCAGAAGTTTCTGCTCCTCGACGTGACTGATGAGCAGAAGGTGCGCTTTGCAGCGCAATAGCTTTTGGGGTCCACAGGTGCATGGTGGGAAACTTTCCATGCCATGGAGCAGCAGGATCATCCAGCAACATGGCGGGAGTTCTCCACCGCATTCTAAGAGTTCTTTATCCCTGCTGGTGTCATCAACCATAAGGTGACTGAGTTCCTAGAGCTACGCCAAGGGAACATGACAGTGATGGAATATGTGAACAAGTTCAATCACTTGGCTCAGTATGCTGGCAGTCAGGAGGATACTGATGACAAGAAGAAGGATCACTTCTTTCGTGGTCTAGCTCCCCTCCTTCAGGAAAAGCTGTACACGGCGAACTATCAGACCTTTGGGGCTCTGATGAATGCCGCCATTGCCATGGAGGGTTTTCAGCAGGAATCCTAGGTTGATTGGAAGAGGAAGCGGGTGGCAGCTGGATCCTCTAGCCACCCTCACACACAGAAGATTCAGGTTGTCCGACGGGGGCCCTATCAACTATCCGGTGGGCCTTCATTCCGGCAACCCCAGCAGACTTCGCAAGATTCCTCTACACAGTACCGTGCACCTCTATAGCAGGTGCAGCCCCAACAGTCTCAGGGATAGCAGGTCCCACCTTGTCAGGGGTTTAGGAACAAGCCAGGTGTAACACCCCCGGTGTTTAAGTATTAAAAACTGGACATATCATCATATGCATTGCAAGGCATTGGTCATATTACAAACTTTGATATGCATTCACTAAAACAAGTTTACATGTATGTTATAAGTATTGCTTGGTATTGTTTGAATCAAGTTGAAATCTTTGTACTGATTTGAAATTCCGAAAACCCTGATTTTCAATATTTAAATCCTACCCTGAAAATCCATTTCAAAATCAAAGCACATTTTGGGGTTGAACCTTAAAGCAAAGTTGTAGATCTTGTTGAGTTGTACAAAGTTTGTTTTTGGAGTTTTTCAAGTTGTTTAGTAAAAATTGAAGTTATTTGAAAAGGCGAAATTCCTTAAATGTCCCATATTTGAATTCAAAAGTTCATTTCAAAATGTAGACCGAATTAGGGGTTGGTTATAAAAGAAAAGTTGTAGAACTTTTGGTTTTGAACAACTTTTATTTTTGGAGATTTTTGAGTTGTTATACAAATTTGGGAGTAATTTGGATTTTAAACTGGATGGCAATTCTGTAATTTCGATGAACAGCGTCCACCGCTCTTGCTACACCGCTGGCGACCTTCGGTTTGCTTCCAGGCACGGTCGTGGCTGTCTTTGGCGTCGCGCTGGCGTGGTGAAGGCCACAACGCAGCTTCCTTGTGCTTCGGAGCCGCTCTTTTTAGCCTTGGCCGTCGCCGTTTACCCCCTATCTCTTGCTCTGTTTTCCCGACGCCACGGCCATAACTCCGGCGAGCTCTCACTATCACTTTAGCGCACTCCAGCCGCTGCAAAGCTTGTCATAGTTCCGCCTGCTACTTGCGCACCCAACCAACCTGCTTTTGTCGCTTGTCTTCACCAGAAACTCGCGGTCGCGCGCTCTTCTTCCTCGTGCAAGCAACCTCACCCATGATCCCGTTTCGTCGTAAGCCGCGCCATCGTGGGCCGTCGGTAGTGCTCGAGCCGATCCATAGTCTTGATGCTGGTCTAGCTTGTGCCCCAAATCGATCGCCTAGTCGAGGGTAGTGTTTTGGTACCTTAGTCGTCACATTGGTCTCAAATTGATGCGTAGGCGAGATATCGTTTTGATCAATCGGGCGTGTCGCATGGGAGTCAAAGCCGAGGTTGAAGATGACAGGTGGGGTTGGGATGTCGATGGGTTGTGTAGTTCAAAATGGATTTTCTATTTTCTAGAATGAATGAATAGTGTCCGTTTTTGTTATTTTTGTGTAGATTTATTTAGAGGTCCAAAAATTAGGAAAAGTTTTGTGTGACCTCTTGTGTGATGTATATTATTTAGGAAAAATATGAAATGTTGTTTTTCAAATTACTTTTTTGAATGTGATAAAAATTGCTCAATTAATTAATAAATGAGTTTCCAGGACTTTTCTAGGCTTATTTGTGTATCCAAAAATTATGAAAATTGTTTTGTCACTTAGTTATCATGTGATGAACATTTACAAAAATTTTGAGGCCAATTGGAACAAGTTGATTTATTTCATAATTCTTAATTAATTAATTAATTCATAAAAGCAAATAGTAACCTTTAGTGATTTAGGTTTTGTTTGAGTTTTTGATTGAGTGATGTCCTTGGGTCATTAGTTGGTGATGATCCTTGGCAATTGATGTGAGTGTTGCGAAAATGGTTTAGTTAGTTTAACTTGTAACTGTACCGCGAAGGAAAGTTGTATTCAAGTTGTTAATTTTGCATCCATCATCGAGCATCGTATTTCGTATTCCGCATCATGTTAAACATGGCATTGTTGCTACGTGTAGTGAACGAAGGTGAACACGTGGTAGTTAATCAAGTAGTTGAGGAGGTTGATCCGTCTGTGGAGGTTGGTGTTGATATCGGTGGAACGACTCCGGACTCAGACTTTTCCGTCAACGAAGGCAAGCCCCGGATGCATACAACCCTACCTTGTATTTTACAAATTGATTTCGCTTTTGCTTCTTTTTACTGCATTAAGTGATTAGGAGTCAAGTGAAAACCAAATTGGTACATTACCAACCTTGTTATTCCATATTTACCATATTACCAGTTTTAAATTCGTATATGCCTAGTTTTGCTTAGCTATGCTTAGAACGATGAAAGTCGGTGATTACCATCATCCGCAAGTTTTAAATGGGCTGTGGTTACTTATGTTATCATGTGATATGGGAATGTGGAGTAATAAATCTAGACCAAGGCGGACTCGGTGTATGGGAGCCGCAAGACATGGAGGTCATGTGAGCGGGTTCTTTTTGCCTGTGTCGATTAAGGTCCGTCCGTTGTTGAATTGCATGAGGTGAGACTTTGTAGTACTAACCACATACTCCGGTAAGCCTTAACTTGGCTATTCTATTACGAGAATGGCTAATCGCAGCGCCTTGGGAGTGGAGAGATGGCGGGAATAGCGTGTACCCACGTGGCAAATTTGGATTGGTGGTGTACTATATTCTCGGGTGCGCGGACCCGTTCTTGTTTAGAGGATCCGAGGGTAGGTTGATATATGTAAGTCGGGGACCTGCATATGTCGTGTGGTCTGGAATTCCCAGCTGGGTTTTTAATCGGTTCGAATCATCGTTGCTCCTCGGTTATGGAGACTCAACTCACTGTTCATCATCGTAGTAATTAATAACTGGAATTTGAGGATGGTATGTGAAGGTGTTGGTTATGAAGTTTCATGATCTCATTGCGGATCGTGTGAGCTTTGTATATGAGTTTATGAAGTTTTAAATGTTGATGTAAAGAATTTTATTAAAAAGCTTTTGCGCAAAAGAACTTTGATTATTGCTAAAGCCATACCTTGAATCCCCAAGCCTGCATTCATAAGTTCTATCAGTTTTATTTCGGTTAAGTCTTGTTGAGTACTTTTGTACTCAGGGTTCGTTAACCCTTGTTGCAGGTGAGGCTCATGAGCAGATCTGTTTTGGATCGTGCTGCATGACTGTTGTTCAGTGCGATGGCGATAGGTAAATGTGTGGCCTTGGGCAGGGTAGCTTATTTGTGTGTTCTGTAATATATTATAATGCCACTCCACTACTTTGTTTTGTATTAATTATTGAACTTAGTTGTATGGTTTGAAACAAACGGTTTGTAAACTATGTTATTGTAAGACTTCCGCTATTTTTACTCTGGTGTATCTATTTGAATAAACTGTTGTAATACTGCAATGACTCTGTAATGTGATCTTGCTCGGAAATTGTGGATGATTCGGGGTTCCCCGAGGACACCCGACAGTCTTCTTAAGTTACCGGGAACGTATGCATAGTGTCAAAGGTCGTTGGACAGAGACATGTGCATGTGGGCCCTATAATTTAGGAGGTTCTGCCACAGAATGGTATCAGAGCGATCGTTACAAAGTTTTTGTTGTATTGGTTTACAAAAACTTCAAAATGATTTGGGATAACTAAAATTTAACTTGATTAATTTGGTCCAAATTGCTTCTGACTTGTCTTATTTCTTTCTCACCATTCCTTATTTGATTAAAAAGGTTTTATGTGGTGGAGTAGTAATCTTATTATGCCCTATATAAAAACAAATGTTGTTATGTTCGTTTTAAGCTTTGGTGGTTTTGTTCGTAAGAACGATTCATGCATCATAATTAATTCACTTGTTACTTCCTTCGTCTCTGAGTCTAGGGTGAGTGGTGTGTATGGGTTGAGTTGTGTAGTCCATCCTTACTGCTCTTGAGACTATTGTCAGATTGTTTTATTTGGATTAATCCTGCTCGTACAACAAGGCTCGTACCAAGAAGACACCCCGTAAGTCCACCGGACCCAAGGGAGTTCCTCGCCATCAACTTGCCCCTAGGAATGATGGTGCAAGCAGTAGCAGCTCTAGGCCTGATCCTCAGGCGGAGATACAGAGGATTTCTACAGAGTTAGCCCAAGCTACTAGAGATAGGGCTATGGACGCTATCCAGGTGGGCAGATTACAGGAGTAATTAAAGCGTCTCACCACCGCTCACAGGAACTGCGAACGTATGTTAGTTCATACGGTGGAAGGAAGGAATGAAGCTTGGCATAGGGGAAATGTAGCTAGAGCTAGAACTCATGAGTTAGAATTTTATGTAGAAGACTTAGAAGAGCATAATACCTATCTGCATGAGGAAGTTCATAGGCTAAGCAATCTCCTAGATCCAAATCATGAACCCCAAGCTGATACAATGGATCCCGGTGTTATCCTTGCCGATGGTAGTGAATCGGAAGAAGAAGAAGAAGATCCTGAAGAATTAGTAATGATCGATGAAAGTGACAATGAAGGCGGTAATATTTCCGGAATGGATACCGAGCCTGAAGTTTGATGTAATCACCAAAAAGGAGTAGAGTTGTGAAATAGTTAGTTCTAGTTTAAGTTAAGTAGTCTTGTTTAAATGCGGTCTTGTGTTTAAATAAGTGAAACTAGTGCATTGAGTTGTAGTCCGCCCTTTTATCAATCAATAAAGGCTTGTGAGTAAAGTTTGGTTTGTTGTGAACAGATGCGTTGTACGCGGGGTTCGTATATTCCTGGTACTTCACAAAATGAGAACGATATTCTAGATCCGCCACCAGTTCCAACAAATCTAGCGGATGCTATAGCCGCACTTGTCATTATGACGGTTGAAAATTCTCGTTTGCTTCATGAGATGGCTCAAAGTAATCAGAATCAGATGCATGAAAACCGTGGTCGCCATCATAACAGGCAGGAGGCTACATATGTGGACTTCACAGATACAAAACCCCCAGTGTTCACTAAGGCAGATGAACCATTGGAGGCTGATGATTGGCTTAGGACCATGGAGCAGAAATTTGATCTTATACCATGCACAGAGTTTCAGAAACCAGTTTTTGCTGCTCAGCAACTTAGAGGTGCAGCCGGTGCTTGGTATGCAAATCTTATGGACATGCAACCCGCAGGTGTTCCATTAACTTGGATGGAGTTTCGTACTGCTTTCAGAGCTCATTATATCCCGGAGGGAGTTATGGCTATGAAGCTGGATGAATTTCTTGCTTTGAAGCAAGGGGATCAAACCGTGATGCAGTATGTGGGAAGATTCAATTACCTGTCACAATATGCACCTGAACATGTCAATACTGATGTCAAGAAAAAGAAATGGTTCATGAGAGGTCTGAATACCAAATTGCAGACTATGATGACAACTTGTACCAATGTCACTTATCATGAGGAAGTGAATATTGCAATTGCTTCAGAGGCAAAGTATCGGCAGCATAAGGAGCTCAAGAAGAAAAAGAGTATGCCGTCTGGATCTTATGGGGGAAATCCAAAAAGGCAAAGGGTGATTTATCATCCGGTAAATCATAATCGTCCTCCTTATCGTCCACCATAGTTTCAAGCCGGTCAGCAATCAAATGTCCGTCCTATTACAACTTATCAGAATCCACAACCGATAAATGCTTCTGGGGTTTCTGCTTCAACGCCCTAGGGTCACAAGTATCCCTATTTCAATTGTGGCAAGCCTGGTCATTTCTCGAGAGAATGTCCGTATCCAAGGCAGTTTAATCCCAATTATCAGAAGACCCCTGTAAATCAACAACAGGGTCAGGCACATAACAAGAATAACAATCAGAATGCTCAGAAAGGCAAAGATGAAAGGAAGACATGACGAGTGTTCTACATTCAAGCTGGGGAAATTCCGGAAGGGGAGCCAGTGATGATGGGTATGTTTCCTGTCGCCAACCATCCTGCAGTTATACTTTTTGATTCAGGTGCATCTCATTCATTCATCAATAAAACATTTGTCATGAAGCATGAAATTCCAATTCGGGCAATAAAGGAAAATTTCTTTATACAGTCGCCCGGGGGACGTCTGTGTACTAAGGAAATGGTATACTAGGTACCCATAAACCTGGGTGGGCATATTTTTCCCACTACCATGATTATCCTAAAGGATCAGGATATAGATGTAATTTTAGGAATGAATTGGATGTATCAGCATAAGGCTGTTATAGATGCTTTGAATAGAACTATAAGGGTGAGTTTGCCAGATAGTAATTCTCAACTTTTCATCCAACTTCCAACCTTAAGAAGATCAGTGGGCAAAGTTTGTGCAACTGCCGCCAAAGAGATTAGAGATATTCTGGTACTGTGTGAATTTCTTGATGTGTCTACCACCTGATAGGGATGTCCAGTTTAACATAGAATTGCAACCTGGAACAACTCTGATTTCTCAGAGAGCTTATAGGATGCCACCTAAGGAGTTAGCCGAGTTGAAGACTCAGTTGCAATAATTGATTGAGAAGGGGTTTATACAACCTAGTTCATCTCCTTGGGGGTGTCCGGCAATTTTTGTGAAAAAGAAAGATGAGACCCTAAGGTTATGTATTGACTATCGTCCATTGAATGAAGTGACCATCAAGAATAAGTATCCATTACCTCGGATAGATTTGCTTTTTGATCAACTGGCCGGAGCCAAAGTTTTCTCCAAGATAGATTTGAGGTCAGGATATCACCAAATCAAGATAAAGCCTGAAGATATTCCCAAAACGACATTTACCACAAGATATGGATTATATGAATACTTGGTAATGTCTTTTGGTTTGACAAATGCTCCAGCTCATTTCATGTATTTGATGAATTCTGTATTCAAGCCTGAGCTAGATAAATTTGTAGTGGTGTTTATTGATGACATTCTAGTATATTCCAAGAATAAGGAAGAACATGCGAAACACCTCAGAATTGTTCTGACTCGTTTGAGAGAACATCAACTATATGCCAAGTTCAGCAAGTGTGATTTTTGGCTTAAGGAAGTACAATTTCTTGGATATGTCTTGTCAGCGGAAGGAGTTGTTGTTGATCCAAGCAAAGTGAAGGATGTGCTTGATTGGAAACCACCAACCACAGTTCATCAAGTTCAGAGTTTTCTAGGATTGGCGGGGTATTACTGTCGGTTTATTTTAGATTTCTCTAAAGTATCAAAGTCCATAACTGAGTTACTGAAGAACCAAGTCAAGTTTGCATGGTCATCTGATTGTGAAGAGGCTTTCCAGACTTTGAAGAGACTGTTGACCACTGCACCAGTATTAGCCCAACCTGATATCGAGAAGCCGTTTGATGTTTATTGCGATGCTTCAGGTGTTGGTATTGGATGTGTGTTGATGCAAGAAGGCCGAGTCATTGCTTATGCATCCAGGCAACTTAAGCAACATGAAGAACACTATCCGACTCATGATCTAGAGTTAGCAGCTGTGGTCCATGCTCTGAAGATTTGGTGGCATTACCTACTTGGTAATACGTGCCATATTTATACAGACCACAAGAGCTTAAAGTATATCTTTACTCAGTCAGAGTTGAATATGCGACAAAGAAGATGGTTAGAGCTGATTAAAGATTATGACTTGGAAGTACATTATCACCCCGGTAAAGCAAATGTGGTGGCAGATGCTCTCAGTCGTAAAAGTTATTGCAATTGCCTGACAGTAAGAACAATGGGTTTGACCTTATGTCAAGAGATGGAGAAGTTGAATGTGGAAGTAATTCAACAAGGTACTTTGACCAACATAATTGTTGAATCCACTATTCGAGATCAAGTTATTGCTGCTCAGAAGGAAAACAAGGGTGTAGCCCATATCAAGGAAAGAGTCAGGAATGGAAAGGCGGAATGTTTTAGCCTAGATAATGAAGGTGTGCTATGGTTCAAGGATCGCCTGGTGGTACCAAAAGTTACTGAGTTGCGGCAGTCAATTCTTGAAGAAGCACATGCTACTAGGTTATCTATCCAGCCAGGAAGCAACAAGATGTACCATGACTTAAAATAAAGATTTTGGTGGACCAAAATGAAGATAGAAATTGTAAGATATATAGCAAAGTGTGATACTTGTTAGAAAGTGAAAGCTATACATTTGAGGTCTACTGGAGAATTACAACCATTGCCTATTCTAGCTTGGAAGTGGGAGGACATAAGTATGGACTTTATTGTTGGTCTACCCAAGACATCAAAGGGATTTGACTCAATATGGGTTATTGTAGATCGACTCACTAAGTCAGCACATTTTCTTCCTGTCAAGACTATATATCCCATTGTCCAACATGCCAAGATATATTTAGCAAGAATTATGAGTCTCCATGGAATACCAAAGACCATAGTGTCCGATAGGGGTACACAGTTTGTCTTCAGTTTTTAGAAACAATTGCATTCTTCATTGGGTACCAAGCTCCTGTATAGTATAGCTTATCATCCGCAGACTGATGGACAGACTGAAAGAGTCAATCAAGTGCTTGAAGATATGTTAAGGTGTAGTGTCCTTAATTATTCCAACAAGTGGGACGAATGCTTACCTTTGGCCGAGTTCTCATATAACAATAGTTATCAAGAAAGCATTAGAATGGCTCCATTTGAAGCACTCTATGGTCGTAGATGCAGAACATCGTTGAGTTGGTCTAAGCCCGGAGAAAGAAGATTCTTTGGAGTTGACCTTGTGAAAGAAACAGAAGACAAGGTTAGGCAAATACAGAGTAATTTGAAGATAGCTCAGTCCCGCCAAAAGAGTTATGCGGATAGACGATGGAGACTATTGGTGTTTAGCAAAGGAGATTTTGTATATCTGAAAGTATCACCAATGAAGGGAGTTACCCGTTTTGGTGTTAAAGGCAAGTTGGCACCTCGATATATTGGACCATTTCAAATTTTGGAGAGATATGGAAAAGTGGCCTATTGCTTGAAATTACCAGAACATTTATCAGTTGTACATGATGTGTTCCATGTGTATAAGTTGAAGAAGTGTCTCCGAGTGCCTGAGCAGAATGTTGAAGTTGAAGGAGTGGAACTTGAACCAGATCTGACTTATTCAGAATATCCTATCCGAGTGTTGGATCAGAAAGATCGTGTTACTCGAAGGAGGACAATAAAGTTCTACAAGATACAATGGAATCAACATTCAGAAGAGGAAGCTACTTGGGAATCAGAAAATTACTTGTTAGAAAAGTTCCCAGAGTTTCTTGCGTCATTATAGAATAGAGTACTGTTAGTTAAGCTCGGTTGTTACAAATTATATTTTGTAAAGGAACCTCAGTTGTTTTATGGATGAGAATTGGATGTTTTTGGATTGACACATTTACTTTTCCATTACTTACCCTATGGCTTTGAATCTCGGGGTGAGATTTCTTTTAGGGGAAAGGATTGTAACACCCCGGGTGTTTAAGTATTAAAAACTGGACATATCATCATATGCATTGCAAGGCATTGGTCATATTGCAAACTTTGATATGCATTCACTAAAACAAGTTTACATGTATGTTATAAGTATTGCTTGGTATTGTTTGAATCAAGTTGAAATCTTTGTATTGATTTGAAATTCCGAAAACCCTGATTTTCAATATTTAAATCCTACCCTGAAAATCCATTTCAAAATCGAAGCACATTTTGGGGTTGAACCTTAAAGCAAAGTTGTAGAGCTTGTTGAGTTGTACAAAGTTTGTTTTTGGAGTTTTTCAAGTTGTTTAGTAAAAATTGAAGTTATTTGAAAAGGCAAAATTCCTTAAATGTCCCCTATTTGAATTCAAAAGTTCATTTCAAAATGTAGACCGAATTAGGGGTTGGTTATAAAAGAAAAGTTGTAGAACTTTTGGTTTTGAACAACTTTTATTTTTGGAGATTTTTGAGTTGTTATACAAATTTGGGAGTAATTTGGATTTTAAACTGGATGGCAATTCTGTAATTTCGATGAACAGTGTCCACCGCTCTTGCTACACCGCTGGCGACCTTCGGTTTGCTTCCAGGCGCGGTCGTGGCTGTCTTTGGCATTGCGCTGGCGCGGTGAAGGCCACAGCGCAGCTTCCTTGCGCTTCTAAGCCGCTCTTTTTAGCCTTGGCCGTCGCCGTTTACCCCCTATCTCTTGCTCTGTTTTCCCGACGCCACGGCCATAACTCCGATGAGCTCTCACTATCACTTTAGCGCACTCCAGCCGCTGCAAAGCTTGTCACAGTTCCGCCTGCTACTTGCGCACCCAACCAACCTGCTTTTGTCGCTTGTCTTCACCGGAACCTCGCAGTGCGCGCTCTTCTTCCTCGCGGCCGGCAACCTCACCCGTGATCCCGTTTCGTCGTGGTCAGCGCGTTGAGGTGAGTCTCTGTCCTTGCCGAGCCATGATTCAGTTTCGCCACGACGCCCTGGTGCTTTGTACCTTGATGCTTGATCAAATTGTCCACCGCAGCCACCGGAGCGTCACCGTCGCCGTTGCTTGCTCTGCCGTGACCGTTGTGTCCATCGAACGGTGTCTCTAGTGCTCCTCTGGCCTTGTGCTCTACTCAGTCGCGTTGGGGGTGAGGTGCCGATGCTTCCTGGGCCATCTGTTTAAGCTTTACAAGTCTCACGTCGCCAGCGTAGCGTAGCCGCGCCGTCGTGGCCGGGGTAGTGCTCGGTCTAGTCCGTAGCTGGTCCAGCTTGTGCCCCAAATCGATGCGCCTAGTTGAGGGTAGTGTTTTGGTACCTTGGTCATCACCGTTGGTCTCGCCGTCGGCGAGATATCGCCGGTCAGCGTGCGTGTCGCCGGAGTCAAAGCCTGAGGTTGAAGATGACAGGTGGGGTCGGGATGTCAGTGACTGTGTAGTTCAAAAATGGATTTTTCTATTTTCTAGAATGAATGAATAGTGTCTGTTTTTGTTATTTTTCTATTTTCTATTGATGTGAGTGTTGCGAAAATGGTTTAGTTAGTTTAACTTGTAACTGTACCACGAAGGAAAGTTGTATTCAAGTTGTTAATTTTGCATCCATCATCGAGCATCGTATTTCGTATTCTGCATCATGTTAAACATGGCATTGTTGCTACGTGTAGTGAACGAAGGTGAACACGTGGTAGTTAATCAAGTAGTTGAGGAGGTTGATCCGTCTGTGGAGGTTGGTGTTGATATCGGTGGAACGACTCCGGACCCAGACTTTTCCGTCAACGAAGGCAAGCCCCGGATGCATACAACCCTACCTTGTATTTTACAAATTGATTTCGCTTTTGCTTCTTTTTACTGCATTAAGTGATTAGGAGTCAAGTGAAAACCAAATTGGTATATTACCAACCTTGTTATTCCATATTTACCATATTACCAGTTTTAAATTCGTATATGCCTAGTTTTGCTTAGCTATGCTTAGAACGATGAAAGTCGGGTGATTACCTGTCATCTGCAAGTTTTAAATGGAACTGTGGTTACTTATGTTATCATGTGATATGGGAATGTGGAGTAATAAATCTAGACCGGGCGGACTCGGTGTATGGGAGCCGCAAGACATGGAGGTCATGTGAGCGGGTTCTTTTCGCCTGTGTCGATTAAGGTCCGTCCGTTGTTGAATTGCATGAGGTGAGACTTTATAGTACTAACCACATACTTCGGTAAGCCTTAACTTGGCTATTCTATTACGAGAATGGCTAATCGCGCACTGGGAGTGGAGAGATGGTGGGAATAGCGTGTACCCACGTGGCAATAGGCTGGATTGGTGGTGTACTATATTCTCGGGTGGCACGGACCCGTTCTTGTTTAGAGGATCCGAGGGTAGGTTGATATATGTAAGTCGGGGACCTGCATATGTCGTGTGGTCTGGAATTCCCAGCTGGGTTTTTAATCGGTTCAAATCATCGTTGCTCCTCGGTTATGGAGACTCAACTCACTGTTCATCATCGTAGTAATTAATAACTGGAATTTGAGGATGGTATGTGAAGGTGTTGGTTATGAAGTTTCATGATCTCATTGCGGATCGTGTGAGCTTTGTATATGAGTTTATGAAGTTTTAAATGTTGATGTAAAGAATTTTATTAAAAAGCTTTTGCGCAAAAGAACTTTGATTATTGCTAAAGCCATACCTTGAATCCCCGAGCCTGCATTCATAAGTTCTATCAGTTTTATTTCGGTTAAGTCTTGTTGAGTACTTTTGTACTCAGGGTTCGTTAACCCTTGTTGTAGGTGAGGCTCATGAGCAGATCTGTTTTGGATCGTGCTGCATGACTGTTGTTCAGTGCGATGGCGATAGGTAAATGTGTGGCCTTGGGCAGGGCAGCTTATTTGTGTGTTCTGTAATATATTATAATGCCACTCCACTACTTTGTTTTGTATTAATTATTGAACTTAGTTGTATGGTTTGAAACAAATGGTTTGTAAACTATGTTATTGTAAGACTTCCGCTATTTTTACTCTGGTGTATCTATTTGAATAAACTGTTGTAATACTGCAATGACTCTGTAATGTGATCCTGCTCGGAAATCGTGGATGATTCGGGGTTCCCCGAGGACACCCGACAGTCTTCTTAAGTTACCGGGAACATATGCATAGTGTCAAAGGTCGTTGGACAGAGACATGTGCATGTGGGCCCTATAATTTAGGAGGTTCTGCCACACCAGGTGCTTGCTTCAAGTGTGGCAAAGATGGCCACTGTGCCCGAGCTTGCCCCCAGAACGAGCTAGCTCAGTCCGCTCAACCGTCAGCAAATTCTAGGCTTGTCAAGAGGACCATCATCAAGAAGAAAGTGCCCAGCAGATCCGACCAGGTGCATTTCACAGATGCTGAGCAGGTTTTGTAGCAGGAGCCGGTGATGGCTGGTATGTTTACCATCGACTCCCATCCAGCTTTGGTGTTGTTTGATTCTGGTGCATCACATTCCTTTATGAGCATGGGGTTTGTAGAGCGGCACAACTTACCACTTATGGCTATACCATATGCCTATAAGATCCATACTGCGGGTTCACAATTGTTCATCAATACCCGCACAGATACAATAAGTTTGGTATTAGCCACCCACACTTACCGCCTACAATTCATGGTCATGCCTAGGCAAGGCATTGATGCTATTCTTGGAATGAACTGGTTGCGGGTGTATGTGGTAGTATTGGATATGAAGAGGAGAAGTGTGGAGTTACGGCTTCCTTCTTTTGAGGATAGGATGTCTCTTATTGTACCCTTAGATATAGTCTTACCTGTTGCTGCCCATGCCGAAGTTGCTTCTGATCTTACCTCCATTCCGGTAGTATGTGAGTTCCTGGATGTTTTCCCCAAAGATCTTCCTGGGTTGCCATCGGACAGAGAGGTAGAATTCTCCATTGAGCTAGAACCTGGTACTGCCCCTATCTCCAGATGCCCGTGCATCAAGCATGGCTCCAAGGAACTATTTGAAATGAAGAAGCAAATGGAAGACTTAATGGACAAAGGTTTCATTCGTCCTAGTTCTTCACCATGGGGTTGCCCGGCTATTTTCGTGAAGAAGAAGGATGGTACTTTATGGATGTGTGTGGATTACCACCCTCTTAATGCGGTAACAGTTAAGAACAAGTATCCTTTGCCTCGCATAGATACTTTGTTCGACCAATTAGCTGGTGCTAAGGTGTTCTCAAAGATTGATCTCCGATCAGGCTATCATTAGATCAAGATCAGGCCACATGATATACCAAAGACAACTTTCTCTACTAGGTATAAAATTTGTATGAGTACTTGGTGATGTCTTTTGGTCTTACCAATGCTCTCGCCTTCTTCATGTAAACGATGAATTCAGTTTTCATGCCGGAGCTGGATAAGTTTTTAGTAGTTTTTATTGATGACATCCTGATCTATTCCAAGAATGATGAAGAGCATGCACAACACCTTCGGATAGTACTGACTCGACTAAGAGAGCACAAGTTGTATGCTAAATTTAGCAAGTGCGAATTTTGGTTAGATCGAGTGCGGTTTTTGGGGCATGTGTTGACACCTGAAGGCATTTCTGTAGATCCCAACAAGGTGCAAGATGTATTGGATTGGAAGTCTCCCAAGTCTATGCATCAGATTCGTCAGTTCCTTGGTCTGGCTAGATACTATCGGCATTTCATTCATGATTTCTCCAAGATATATTGACCTATGACCAAAGCTGCTCTAAAACAAGCTAAGTTTGATGGAGCCGACCTATGAAGAAGCTTTTCAAGCTCAAGGCTTTTTCGACCATCGCTCCTATGTTGGCCCAACCAGATATTGATAGGCCCTTTGATGTATACTGTGATGCTTCAAAGACAGGGTTGGGGTGTGTTCTTATGCAAGATGGGCGTGTGATAGCTTATGCTTCGCGCCAACTGAAGAAGCACGAGGTAAATTACCCCACTCATGACTTAGAGCTGGCTTCTGTTGTCCACGCTCTAAAGATTTGGAGGCACTATCTGTTGGGCAACAAAGTGCACATCTTTACAGACCACAAGAGTCTCAAGTATATTTTTACTCAGTCTGAGCTGAATATGAGGCAAAGGAGATGGTTAGAATTGATAAAGGATTACAATTTGGAAGTCCATTATCACCCGTGAAAGGCTAATGTTGTGGCCGATGCTTTGAGCCAAAAGTCACACCAGGTTGAGGAACCACCTTTGTCTCTCAACCATGCAGAGATATTGGCTCACATTGCATTGACCTCAGAATTGCTGGAGCAGATTATTCGGGAGCAGAAGGAAGACCCCAAAGAGATTCCTCACATCAGGAAGTTGATGGCTGAAGGGCGTGGCCCTCACTTTAGTGTTGATGAGAATGGAGTGGTGAGATATAAGGATAGAGTGGTGGTTACATCCAATGAAGAGTGAAAAGACTCACCATTCAAAGCTGTCTATTCATCCCGGCAGTAATAAGATGTACCATGATCTGCGCCACTTGTCTTTGGTGGTCTAACATGAAGCAGGACATCACCGGCATGTCATGGAGTGCGACACTTGTGGTAGAGTTAAAGCGAGATCATATCGTACCCAGTGATATTTGCGCCCTTGCCCATTCTGTTTGGAAATGGGAGGACATTTCCATGGATTTCATTATGGGTTTACCCCGCACCTCCACGGGTTTTGATTCTATTTGGGTCATTGTGGACCACCTCACCTAGTTTGCTCACTTTATCCTAGTGGGCACAAGATATACAGCCAAGAAGTATCTTTGAGATATATTTCGATCAGATTGTGACCCTTCATGGAGTTCCCCTTACTATCATCTATGATAGAGGGTCGATATTTGTCTCTCATTTCTGGGAGCAACTGCAGCACTGTCTGGGAACTCATCTTCTTAGAAGCTCAGCATACCACCCACAAACTGATCGTCAAACTGAAAGGGTGAACCAGGTGCTCAAGGATATGTTGAGGGCTTGTGCCATCTCTTTTCCTGAGAAGTGGGATAAGTGCTTGAAGTTAGCTGAATTTTCTTACAACAACAGCTACCAAGAGAGTATCCGCATGGCACCATTTGAGGCTCTATACGGGCAGAAGTGTAAAATGCCACTGAACTGGGTTGAAGTGGGAGACCGTGGGTACTTTGGGCCTGATTTCATAAAAGAGGCTCGAGAGAAAGTAAACATTATTTGAAGCCACTTGAAGACAGCTCAAAGCCGACAAAAGTCTTACGCAGATAAGCGAAGGAGGCCTTTGGAGTTTGCAGCTGGAGATTATGTGTATCTCAAAGTGTCTCCTATGAGAGGGGTGCATCGGTTTGGTGTCCATGGCTAGCTAGCCCCTCGGTATGTGGGCCCGTACCAGGTGTTGCAACAGTGTGGCCCCGCTGCTTATCGTCTCTAACTTCCTGATATTTTATCTGCGGTACACAATGTGTTTCATGTATCGCAACTGAAGAAGTGCTTGCGGGTTCCTGTTGAAGCGGTGGAAATGGAAGGACTTCCTCTCCAGCCAGATTTAACTTATGTGGAGCACCCTATAAAAATCTTGGATGAGGAGAGAGTGACCAGGAACAAAGTGGTAAAGTTCTACAAGGTGCAGTGGCAAAATCATTTAGAGGATGAAGGCACTTGGGAGCAAGAGAGTTACCTATTGCAGCATTACCCCCACCTTCTCACCGGTTCGGATAGTTAGTTACTGTGCCAAAAATGTATTCCCTATCTCTTTCTCACACTAGGCACATGAAATCTCGGGTCAAGATTTTGTTTTAGGGGGATAGATTTGTAACACCCTCGGTGTTACATTGTACGGTTTTGTTAAAACATTGCATGAGCATCACACTTATGTGCATATGTGTATAACATGAATTATAAATCAATGTTCGGCACTTGAAACATTTATGCGAAAGAAGAAATCAATGTTACGTTTCATGTCACATAATATGGTTTAGTAGTCTAACCGAATTTTTATCGAACAAAAGTGTTATAGAACGTTTAAGCGAACTTTGATAGAGTTGGTAGTACATGCTTCGTAGGCAGCAATGAAATAGGTGCGGTCGAGGACAAGGATAGATAGCTAGTACATCTAGTAGGTCGAAATTGGGATTCGACGCGAAATCGTTCGAATCGACGTCATTCCGCGTAAGTTTTAAAAGGGGTCGATGAAGCCGCTTTTGACAATTTTTGTAGAGCGACCGGCTTAGGAAGTAGCGCGATGTCATGACTTCGGTTGGTAGCTTGACGTACCCTCTTGCGAATCAAACAATTGGTTTGGCGTTTGGAGCATCGGGTACAAGTTTTTAAGTTGCTTTCAAATGCGTGCACAACACGTGGGTTAGCTCTGGGCGCGGTCACCACCCTCCGCTTATTCGGCACCGATCTTTGGCTTGCCGACCTGTATTGCCAGACCGCCGCCGACAGCGATCCCCGATCCACTTTGTGCAAGCGCATGGCCCTTGCGCTACGTGCCAAGGCTGTCGCTATCACATACCGACCGCTGCCCCTTCATTGCTTTCGGCTTTTGGCGCCGCTGCTGGCTGGCTTGCAAGTAGCGTCTTGCCAAGCACCGACCGCATCCTCACTACCGCCATGATTGCACCTCATGCACGAAGTCTCGCGCGTCACGCCTCTGCCGGCCGGCTACCACTCGCCGACGCTGCTGGTCACAAAGATGCTGGGCCGACGGCTGCGTCGACGCCGACCGAGCCCTCGCCGACCATGCCCACCGCTTCGCTTTGGCCGGAGTGCGCGGGTCCCACGCGCTACATGCGCACGTCGCCACGCCGGCACTTCTTCCGTTGACTCACCATGGCGGCACGCGTGTGGGGCGACCACCTACTCCCCATAACCACGGCGTCACTTTGCACTGTGTTTCTTTGTGTCTCACATACCATGCATGTGGACGCTGCGGCCGAAGCCTCTCGGCTTGCGGCTTGGTACCATGGCCGCGAATGTACCGCTGGAGCAAGTCTCGCTGTCCCCCATTGTTGTGCGTGCTTGCTTGTTGCGTTGACATCCGCAGCCGGGCCGAACCAAGCCGTGCCAAAGCTCCCATGCCTTAGCTGTCGCCATGGCCGGCGGGACCCCCTTTCCTTCAATTCATCGTGACCGTAGCGCTATGCTCCAATTCATCGCACCCTTGGCTCCGCTAGGTAGCTGGCCGCGCAACCGTCTCCACCTTACTGAGTGTACCGTTGCACAGAGCCGCAATTTGTAATCGCCGCCCCGCCAGGTCCACAAGACCGGACAGACGCGCACCATCGGCAAGTCAGCCATTCCGAGCACCCAGTAGCGATTCATGTAACACCCCGGTGTTATGCCTGCATTTAGGCACTGCATATCATGCATCATCAAGCATCCTAATCATACATGCATAATCTTGCATATAATAACTGAAACATTACTTCGAAACATACGAAACATGTTTGTGAAACGTAAATGATGCATACACTTATTAGAGTTGTTTTGCTCTGATTCTTGCTTGCTAGGTTAGTAGAACATGTTTGGCTGCTATTGTAAATCATCTAGCAATGTTTAGTTCAATTTTTGGAGCAATGTTGGTATTCAAATTAATTCAAAATTTGGCTTCAAAAATAAATTCCAAAAATTAGGGTTTTGAGCTAAACGTAGACTTTGATCTTATAATTCAAAATCTAGAAAGAATTTGGCTTTGGTCCAAAAAGCAAAGTTGTAGAGAATTAAATTCTAAGCAACTTTCATTTTGGTACATTTTCAAAAGAGGTCATCTTCTTACTCAAAATAAGATTTGAAAGCTGGCTTTTAAAAGTTCTTGAAAATATAAATGAAAAAGAGTTTTTCTGTTTTTGGCGGGTCACGTACTCGCTTTAAGTTGACCCATAAGCCGGCCCAAGAAAGCCTCGCCTCGCCTCGGCCCGGCCCAGCGCCCGCCGCTTTGCCTGCACACGCCTGGCGCCTTCTTCTCCCGCAGCCAGCCGTGTCGCGCACACGTCTCGACCGCGTCGGCGGCGTCGCCAGCGTGTCCGCCACGCGCCCGGCTAGCTCGACTCGCGCAGCTACTGGGGCGGGCTTGAAGAGGAGCGCGCGCCACGCGATCGCCGCACGCGCTGCGCCACTCCTCCCCAGACTGTTTTTTTTCCGCCAGCCAGAGCCGCGAGCCCCGAGCTCTCCGCCGCCGCCGAGCTCACGACGACGCCGAGCTCCGCACCACCGCGCCATTCTCCGATTGCTCGCGCCCGCAACTCCGCCTCGCCTTCCTTGAGGTCGCGCTCGAGCTTACTCCGCCTTCCGAGCCCAGGGTGAGCCTCCCCGCGCCTCGCCACCGACGGCCATGGCGCCGCCGTGCTCGGCCGCCGTGGGACTCCCCCTTCCTCCCCTTCTCCACCCTGCTTAGCTGCCTGATCGCATTCGCCAAAGCCTCGCGAACCTCGTGCACTCGCTAGCTCGCCCTGCCGTGGCCGGAGATGGCCGCCGGCCTCGTGGCCGAAGCTGGCCGTCACACGCTGCACAACACCAAGCGAGAGTCCTCTGCTTCACCGACCGGTAGGCCGGCCAGCAAAGCAGCCGTGGGCCGAAGCCCTGCTGCCAGGCCGCCGCGCTCCTCCTCGCGCTTGGGCAGCAGCAAGGTTTTCTTATGGCCGTGGGCACTGATTTCAATGGTCGGGTGAAGAGCGTTTGAATAAATGATTTCAATTTATTCTTTATTTGAAATGGTTTGAAAAATGTTTGGGTACTCAAATTTGCTCCAAATTTGTTGAAACAAATTTTGCTAGGTTCCTTATCATCAGATCTACTTGGGAAAAATTGTGCATGTCATTTTTGAGATACTTTTCTATAGGATTTTATTTAATCTTGAATATTGCTGATAACTTGAAAAATGTGTATAAAAATATATAGGCTTCAGAAAAATATGATTTCAAGTTTGTTCATCTTCTTATGTCATGTACTTCCTAGGAAAAATATGTTTCATGCATGTGCTGTGGGAAAAATTTGAGGTGTAGTTCAAGTACCTTTAATGGCTGATTTTTGTTATTTTTGCTAGAGCACAAATTTTGTATAAAACATGCATGTGACAATTTTTGTACAGTCATTATATACCATGAAGAACCTAGGAAAAATATTAATTCTGTTGTTTGACACTTTTCATAGTGCAAAGTAATTTCATGCTCATTTTTAGGCTATAGCTTGTCATTTTTGTGTAGGATAGTTTACTTATCCAAATGCCATGAAATTTTTATGGTAGTCTGTTTAGGGTAGTATTATGCTACTGTAATTTTCTCAGATTTTTAGGAGCATCATAAATATAGGTTGCTATTCAAACCTATTATTAATTAGGGTTTAAGCAAGTGTTGCCTTAAGTGTGATTAAGAAATTAGTAAAGCTTTGGTGTATCTTTGAAGCATTTAATAAAATATGTTGACTTAACATATTGGTAGTAGAAGAGAATGCAGTAGATGACATGTGCTTATAGCATAGTTTCTTGGATGATGTTGACTACCTTGCCTTTCAACATATCCATTGCATTCATCTCCTTCGATGCACCGATTGCATAGGCACTTACACGCATTGCATCATACAGGATCGCAAAACCGAGAGAACCCGGTCGTCATTCCCGAGGAGCCCGAGGAGCAGCCGAGAGTGCGTGACCCAAGAAGTGATGAGAAGCCGACGAGGAGGACGTTGAGGAACTTCCGAGTGCCCCGATCACCGTCCGAAGCTCCTTCGAGAGAGGCAAGCCCCGAGCATCTTTCTCCCGGTTTGCAATGATTTCGTTAAATTCTTTACTTAAAATTGATGCATTACGTTCAGGAGTTGTTTGCAAACCGCTTTTGCATTATACCTTGTTTACCTTTGTTATACTATATCCTTGTTACCACGGTATCCATGATCAAGTCAATGCTTAGGCGGCTTAGAGACCGGTAGAAGTCGGGTGATTTCTGTCACCGCGAGCTATAGGTGGTTACCGGATCTGTTTGGATGGCTATGAAGTCATGGTATAACTAAGTGTTGAATGAAGTTGAGACCGAGGCGGAGACTTGCGGTGGTTTTGACTGTAGTGTTTCCGTCTGTGTCGATTAAGGACCGACCGTTGTTGGGCCTCGAGTCATGTTGAACGATGCCTTACATTTAGTGGCGATAAAGTACCTTCCGACCGCTGTCTGGGAGATTTTTCGGCTGAGTAGATTGCCCATGGCCAGCCTTGGCTTGGAAAGCAGGTGTGGTAGGACACGGGCGGGATGATAAGACCAAAGTGCGATCGGTCGGCCCCCGGTACATGTGGTTCTGGCAAACTCGAGAGATACCGGAAAGTTGACTCGGTGATCAATATCTCACTTTAGCGGGTGAGTGAGATTTGTGTAAGGAATAAATCACCAGCTGGTTAGGAATCGATTCGAATCGCCATCGCTCCTGGATAGTGAGCACTTGACTTGAGTGACTTCATCGTAGTAAATGTTTATGGAACACTTGGACGAGTTATAGTGAATATGACAAGTATGGAAGTTGTTTAATGATCAAGTGGTTATCATTAATTGCTTAATCACATGTTTACTCTAGTATAGGTGCAAATCTAGTCGACAGGTTAATAATAATTAACTTGACAATAATGCTTTTAGAAAGGTTCTTGAAATGCTAAAAATGCTTCTTTTGCAAATGAGTCACCTACCTACTATTATGCCTACATAATCCTTGGTGTCATTTATTTTCGGTTATGTCGGGTAAGTCCGGCCGAGTACCTTCTCGTACTCGTGGTTTTATTCCCACTTGTTGCGAGATGGGCGAGATGTATTACGGCTATTGTATCAACCGCCTCTATCCTGCGATGGTGATGCTTAGGACCATGGGCATGGTCATTCCTTACGTCTCATCTAATGCTTTTGTTGGAAATGATCATCATTTGGCACTATATTTAAACTCAGCGTGAGTGTGTGTGTGGTTTTAAACAAATGACTTCCGCTACTTTTATTCGAACTTGTTTTGTAATAACTATGTTTAAACTCTGATGTATCTGTTATGGAAACTTTTATGTAATATGTGATTGGTGACCGCTAAACTTATTACGATCATGGCTGGGACATGAGTTGGTTTGAAATCCTTCGTGATTTCACGGACTACCGGGTTATACGGACTTAAGTTTGCTCAATCATCTGCTCTGGTGGATGATTTTCTTACTTAATTTCGTATAATTGGTCGGTTCAGTTATAGCTGGTATCAGAGCATGGTTTAGCGTGTTACTGTTCACAAGTGTACTTAAAATAAAAAGGCATTTGGAAAACGTGATTTTAAAACTATAAAGTGTGCCAGTGATCATATCCTTTATGCCCAGTTAAGGACTTTAGGTGGCTTAATTAAGTACTGACTTGGGGTTCTTGCATCATATTTCTCTTTCGTCGCTCATACGGTGTGCTATTGTATGAGTGCCACTTATTTGAGTGGTAATGAATGGATCAATTGCCTCTACGCCTCGGTAAGTGTGAGTTGTGAGAGCATGATCGGATACACCGCCGATCTAGGGTAAATGCTTATATGATGCCGGAGTAATTACATGTTCTACGCATGTTTTACAAAGGTATCTCATGTATGGGTCTTCCGTCTGTGGAGGCGATGCCGCCAATGGGGACGATGGTTCGGGTAGTTACTACCGTTGTACACGATCTGGGGATTCGTGTGTAGAACGATGTAGATAAAACTTACCGCTTTTATGCATTCATTGGAAATTGGGCTGAAATGAATTTTCTGCAGGTACATAACAACGCTTATCGTAGCACGCACGTATTAGCTACGTATTGAGAGATCGTTGTATGCCACCGAATTCGTCGTTAGAAATTATTTATTCCTAAGTTTGTGAGAGAACGTGCAGTGCATATACATACATCATGTTACTTGTGCATCTCATTCATCTCATGCATTCCTCCCTTATAAATTGATTATCTCATTTTGATAAAAGACGTATCACCAAAAGTATGTTTCCCAAGTAATAAGAGAACTTTTACTACAGATGGCCCGCACGAAGGCACTCACCCAGAAGTCCACCGGAGGAAGAGCACCCCGACGCCTGCTGGCCTACGAGGGAGCACCGCACCACGGACACCTTCTTGAGCGAGTTTGGCATGCCAACTTTGCTTTGGAGAGTGCTCCATGATGTGGGGTACCCAGAGGGTCAAGAGCAGTGTACTCTTGGAATGAGAGAGTTGGCGAGATGATGGACTTGCAAGTGGTGGAGATCACGGTTCGGCGCTCTCGGTGATGCTCCAGATTGGGATGGTTGGCATTTGAGTTTGAGGGCCGCACTCGGTGAGGGTGCAGAGGGAGCAGCCTTCCGTGTCATCGGGGACATTATGAGCAGATTTTCCGGTGAGCTTGCAAAGAGCTCTAGTCTGGTACTTTTCCTAGGGATGATCCTCGTGATGCCATTTGGGTTCAAGCCTCGTGGAAGTGCATTGGTCGAGGTCCAATTTGAGGACAAAGCTAGCGACAACCGTGCAATGAGTGCTATGTTCGCCGCCATTAGAGCGTATGAGGGTCTCGAGAGTACCTCTTGGACTTTGACCGGCTATGCGAGTGAGGATAAGCTCAAAGGAAGAAGCGTAAGAAGAGACAGAGCACGTGCTATAGCTAGCTTGCAGGAGCAGTTATCGATATGAACTTACAGCGAGATCAAAGCGGTTGAGAGAGGTGATAGAGCTGCAAATGAAAGTGCATACGTTGACTCAAGCCAACAACAATGCGAGACCGCATGATTGGACAATTGGTTCTGGGAGAGGAATGAAGCTCGGAACGCAAGAAACCCTTCTCGCTGCAGAGAGTCGATGAGCTAGAGGAATACAACGGCAACCCTGCACGAGGAGTTTCACGCGCTCTACAATGGGGTTGGCCCATATGCTCCAGCAAACGTCGCTGGCATGGACATCGACGACGACAACCAGAACGAGCCTGTAGTTTCACCAGGAGGCGATGGTGACGTCTCCGATCCCGACGATGGCCCCGAGGAATAGGCTAGTTGCCTTGCGCTAGTATCTAGGTCCTGTCGCGAAGACCTTTCTTTTGTTGGCATGTAACCTATCGTATGTTGTTTCGAACGTATGAGACTTGGCATGTGGTTGGAACTTGATGTTCGATTGCGAGATCTGAACGCATAAAAAGTCCAGTGTATGTATGCTGGCAATGTGACTGTATGGATGCGATGTTTGCCGTTGAAGTAATTCGATTTAGTGTTGTTGTCTTAATTGGGATAAGATTGTTGTGCCTCTGTTTTATTGCATGAATTTATTCTCTCCAGTAAAATCAGTACGGCATAATTTTTCTTCACTCGCAATCATTACAGCTTCACTCAATCGTTACTTGTTGCTGAAATATGCAGATGACAAACACTCGCCGAACCACGTATGAAGCCGCTGAGACCGGTGCTAACGGTGCGGGGACCGGTGGTGGTGGTGATGGTGGGAACCACGCAGCAACAACAATGAACCTCCCCATGAACCACATTTGCCACCTCCTCCCCGTTTACCCCGAGATGTTTCTCGCATTGCTGCCGGAGTCGGTATTAACACGGAACAATCCCGTAAGAACATGGAGGATTTTCTCGCGCACCATCGCCAACAACGCTCAACGTGGTAACAATCAAGGTGGTGGCATGGGAGTGAACCAATATAGCAGCTTCAAGGATTTCATGGACACCCGGGCCACCCGTATTCAAGGAAGCCACAGAGCCACTTGATGTTGAGGAATGGATCAACACAATGGAAGATAAATTCGTGTGTTGAGAATGACCGAGGTTCTAAAAACGGAGTATGTCGCACTTCAATTGCGAGGACCGGCGGGAATGTGGTGGAAGCACCATCGCACCACCTTCCCTCCAAATGCTCGATTTCTTGGAGAGAGTTTTCGAGGCTTTTCGTGGAGTCTATATTCCACCGTGGTGACCGAAATGAAGTTGGGAGAGTTTTGGCGTTGAACCAGGCACCAAAACCGTGGACGCAATACCGCATGCTTTCAACAACTTGTGTCGCTATGCTCGACATGGTTGACACAGATGCTAAAAGAATAGCCGCTTTTAAGAGGGTCTAAATCCAAAAATGATGAAGCATGTCGGTACCAACAACCGTGTCGATTCAATGACTTCATCAATGATCGTCTCAAGCGGAGAAGAATAACAACGCCAAAGATCGCAGCCAAGACACGCAAGAGAGCCTTTGAAAGTGGGCCGTCTCAAGCTAGAGCACCTATGGGGGTCGTCCTTCATATCGCCCTAAGCACTGGCGCTAGATTCAAAGCCACCTCAGCCAAGAAGCCAAAATTTCCGTGGACCTCAAAAGCCGTACAAGATGGCAAGATAGCCCAACAAAGCAATCAGAATCTGCGGTACAAGGCGATTCTAAGGAATGGGATGGATCTCACGGGACGAGAAGAGGACCTCGCTATAAGCGTGATCAACCCGGTCATTTCTCGAGGTTTTGTCCGTACTCCGCCCAAGAAGAAGCGGCAGACTTATAATGCTAGAGTGCACAAGACAACAAAGGATGAAATTCCGGAGGAGAGCCCATCACTGCTGGTAAGTTTTTCATCAACGAAAACCCTGCAGCTTGTTCTATTTGATTCTCGGATCATCGCATTCTTTTATGAGTCAAGCATTTGCACGTAAACATGGACAACTATGCATGTAATTGGGGTATGGGGTACCGTATAAGTTCAGCGGGGGCTGATGTTTTGACTAACCGGATGGTTCGAGGGGCAACCCTTGAATTAGGTAGCAGGAAGTTCCGAGTGAACTTGATAGTTATGCCTGGATTAGTCTTGGATGTCATTATAGGGATGAATTGGATGAAAGATTGGGGAGCGGTCATAGATACTGGAAGTCGAGTACTTACCCTTAAGGATCCCACAGGTGAGGGTACTTTCCAAGTACCATTGCCTTGGAGAAACAGACCTTATAAGTGTTACATGTGCTACGGCGATCATTCCTATTTATCAGATTCTGGTAGTGTGTGAATTTCCGGATGTATTCCCGGATGAGTTACCTGGTCTTCCACCGGATAGGGAGATTGAGTTTGGAATTGAGCTAGTACCCGGAACGGCTCCGATTTCAAGGAGACCCTATCGGATGCCTCCAGATGAGTTAGCTGAGCTGAAGAAGCAATTAGAAGATTTGTCAAAAAGGGGTTTATTCGCCAAGCAAGTCCGAGTGGGGATGTCCCGCTTTGTTTGTGAAAAAGAAGAAAGAGGGCACGTTGAGAATGTGCGTAGATTACAGGCCACTCAATGCTGTGACCGTCAAGAATAAATATCCCTTGCCACATATTGATGTTCTGCTTGACCAATTATCCAAGGCCAAGGTGTTCTTAAAAATAGATTTGAGATCCGGTTATCATCATGATTAAGATTAGGCCACAGGATATACCGAAAGCGCATTTTCCACCGTGACACGGGTTGTATGAGTATCTTGTCATGTCTTTTGGCTTGACAAATGCTCCCCGCATATTTTATGTTCTTGATGAATACGGTTTTCATGCCGTAATTGGATAAGTTTGTGGTAGTATTCATCGATGACATTCGCGTGTACTCCGAGAATGAGAAAGATCATGAAGAGCATCTCGAGAACCGTCTTGACCGGACTTAGAGATCATCAATCTGTATGCTAAGTTTAGCAAATGTGAATTACGTTGAAGGAAGTTCCTTTCCTTGGTCACATTCTCGTCGTAGAGAATGGAGTTTCAATCGATCCAAGTAAGGTGCAAGAAGTTATGAATTGAAAGCACCGACCACAGTTCCGAGATTAGAAGTTTCTTAGGACTCATGGGTTATTACCGTCCCTTTATACCAGATTTCTCAAGATCGCCAAACCAATGACAAGTCTCCTTCGAAGGATCATAAATTTTGTGTGGATGGAAGAGAGTGTGAAGCGACTTTTCCACACTTTATGCGGAAACTGTTAACCACTGCTCCTGTTCTAGCACAACCAGATATTGAGAAACCATTTGATGTGTTTTGCGACGCATCAAAGACTGGATTGGGCTGTGTTCTTATGCAAGAAAGGAGAGTCATTGCTTATGCATCACGTCAATTGAGGAAGCACGAGGTCAACTATCCAACACATGATCTTGAACTTGCTGCAGTTGTGCACGCCCTAAAAATTTGGAGACATTACCTACTTGGTAATGTGTGCAATATTTTCACGGATCACAAGAGTCTTAAGTATATCTTTACCCAACCAGAGCTAAACATGAGACAGCGTAGATGGTTGGAATTGATCAAGGATTATAACTTGAATGTGCAATATCATCCTGGTAAAGCCAATGTAGTGGCAGATGCTTTGAGCAGAAAGTCACATTACTTGAATGTGCAGCCATTACTTGAAGATGGGTTCGATCTAATGCATCCTGCTGTGTTACATAGTATTCAGATTAGTTGCTCGTTGGAGAGTAAGATAATAGAAGGTCAGAAAACTGACAAGGGGATATTCCACATCAAAGAGAAAATAAAAGAAAAGCCGTCTCAACACTTTAAAGTGGATGAACAGGGCGTGTTGTGGTTTGACAACCGTCTTGTGGTTCCCAAGGATCGAGAGCTTAGAAATAAACTCATGGATGAAGCTCACCTTTCTAAGCTATCTATCCATCCTGGAAGTAGTAAGATGTATCAAGAACTAAGATCTCGTTATTGGTGGACCAAAATGAAGAAAGAAATTACAGCATATGTTGTCAGATGTGACACATGTTGTCGAGTGAAAGCAATTCACATGAAACCTGCCGGTATGTTGCAACCCTTATCAGTCCCTAGTTGGAAGTGGGACGATATCAGTATGGATTTTATCACGGGTTTGCCCACTACTCAAAAAGGACATGATTCGATTTGGGTAATTGTGGATCGTCTTACCAAGACCGCTCATTTCCTACCTGTCAAAACCACTTATCGACCACCTCAATATCTTTGAGAAGTATATCGCAGAAATTGTGAGGTTGCATGGAATACCAAAGACCATAGTGTCTCGATAGAGGCTCACAGTTCACGGCTCATTTTGGGAACATTTACACAAAGGTTTAGGAACTAGTTTGATTCGCAGTAGCATCGCTTATCATCCTCGCATGGATGGTCGGTGAACGAGTAAATGCTGCTTTGGAGGATATGTTGAGAGCCCGTGTATTATCTTCCAAGGGATCATGGGAGTCATGGTTACCGTTAATGAGTTTTCTTATAATAATAGTTATCAAGAAAGCATCAAGATGGCCCCATTCAAGCTTTATATGGCAGAAAATGTAGAACACCATTGAATTGGGTCGAGCACGGTGATGATAGAAGATATTATGGCATTGACTTTGTAGAAGAAGCCGAGAAGAAAGTTCATATTATTCGTGAGAATATGAAAGCGCCCAATCACGCCGGAAAAGCTATGCAGAAAAAGAAGGAGACCCTTAGTTTTGAAGTTGGTGACTATGTTTATCCGAAAGTCATGCCAATGAAGAAGAAAAGGTTTGGAGTCCGAAGAAAGCTTGTCATGCGAGATTCAGAGGACCATACAAGATCTTGGAACAAAGAGGTCCCAGTAGCCTACAAGTTAGAGTTACCGAGACAATGAGTGCATTTTCCCGATTTTCCATGTATCACATCTCAAGAAATGTTTATGTGTTCCGGAGGAAAGAATAGAACCTCGAGGTATTCAACTCAAATCAGATTTGGTGTATCGTGAACAACCAAATCCGGTGTTAGACACTAAGGAACGTGCTACTCGGAATAGTGTGGTGAAAACATACAAGATACAGTGGGATCATCATGATGAGGAGATGCAACTTGGGAAACAGGAGAGTATCTACAAAAGGCTTATGAAGAATTTTATAACAAATGGTTCAGAACCCAAATCTCGGGGACGAGATTTTTATAAGGGGAGGGGCTGTAACACCCGGTGTTATGCCCGCATTTAGGCAATCGCATATCATGCATCATCAAGCATCCTAATCATACATGCATAATCTTGCATATAATAACTGAAACATTACTTCGAAACATACGAAACATGTTTGTGAAACGTAAATGATGCATACACTTATTAGAGTTGTTTTGCTCTGATTCTTGCTTGCTAGGTTAGTAGAACATGTTTGGCTGCTATTGTAAATCATCTAGCAATGTTTAGTTCAATTTTTGGAGCAATGTTGGTATTCAAATTAATTCAAAATTTGGCTTCAAAAATAAATTCCAAAAATTAGGGTTTTGAGCTAAACGTAGACTTTGATCTTATAATTCAAAATCTAGAAAGAATTTGGCTTTGGTCCAAAAAGCAAAGTTGTAGAGAATTAAATTCTAAGCAACTTTCATTTTTGGTACATTTTCAAAAGAGGTCATCTTCTTACTCAAAATAAGATTTGAAAGCTGGCTTTTAAAAAGTTCTTGAAAATATAAATGAAAAAGAGTTTTTCATTTTTTGCAGGTCGCCGCTTTTCGGCCCAGCCCATAAGCCGGCCCAAAGCCCCTTGCCCTACGCCTCGCCTCGGCCCAGCCCCGCGCCGCGCCAGCCCGGCCTGCCTCCGCGCGCCGCGCCTTCTTCTCCCGCGTGCCGTGCCGTCGCCGCGCCACGTCCTGACCGCGTCAGGCGACGCCCGCCGCGTGTCCGCCACGCGCCCGGCTAGCTCTGACCTCGCAGCGCGCTGGCGGGCTTGAAGAGGAGCGCGCCCTGCTGCCAGTCGCACGCGCTCTGTCGTCACTCCTCCCGCACTTTTTTTCCTTCCAGAGCCATGAGCGAAGCCCGCCTCGCCAAGCTCGAGCTCCGCCGACGCCGAGCTCCCCGCACCACCGCGCCATTCTCCGATTGCTCGCGCCGCAACTCCGCCTCGCCTTCCTTGAGGTCGCGCTCGAGCTTACTCCGCCTTCCGAGCCTGTGGTGAGCCTCCCGCCGCCACCGACGGCCATGGCGGCGCCGTGGTTTCGGCCGCAAGTGGGACTCCCCCCTTCCTCCCTTCTCCACCACCTTAGTTGCTCGATCGATTCGCCAATGCCTCGCGAACCTCGTGGCGCTCGCTATTTCGCTCTGCCGTGGCCGGAGATGGATGCGGCCTGCGTGGCCGAAAGCAGCCATTGCAAGGTCGCGCACATACAAGTGTATGGCGAAGTCCTCCGCTTTAGCTGACCCAATACCGGGCAGCCAAGCAAAGCGACCGTGGGGTCAAGCCTCTTTGCTGTCATGCGCTCCTCCTCGCTAAATGCGCAGCAGGTCGAAGTTATGGCCGTGGGCACCTGATTTCAATGGGTGGCCCAAGAGCGTTTGAATAAATGATTTCAATTTATTCTTTATTTGAAATGGTTTGAAAAATGTTTGGGTACTCAAATTTGCTCCAAATTTGTTGAAACAAATTTTGCTAGGTTCCTTATCATCAGATCTACTTGTGAAAAATTGTGCATGTCATTTTTGAGATACTTTTCTATAGGATTTTATTTAATCTTGAATATTGCTGATAACTTGAAAATGTGTATAAAAAATATATAGGCTTCAGAAAAATATGATTTCAAGTTTGTTCATCTTCTTATGTCATGTACTTCCTAGGAAAAATATGTTTCATGCATGTGCTGTGGGAAAAATTTGAGGTGTAGTTCAAGTACCTTTAATGGCTGATTTTTGTTATTTTGCTAGAGCACAAATTTTGTATAAAACATGCATGTGACAATTTTTGTACAGTCATTATATACCATGAAGAACCTAGGAAAAATATTAATTCTGTTGTTTGACACTTTTCATAGTGCAAAGTAATTTCATGCTCATTTTTAGGCTATAGCTTGTCATTTTTGTGTAGGATAGTTTACTTATCCAAATGCCATGAAATTTTTATGGTAGTCTGTTTAGGGTAGTATTATGCTACTGTAATTTTCTCAGATTTTTAGGAGCATCATAAATATAGGTTGCTATTCAAACCTATTATTAATTAGGGTTTAAGCAAGTGTTGCCTTAAGTGTGATTAAGAAATTAGTAAAGCTTTGGTGTATCTTTGAAGCATTTAATAAAATATGTTGACTTAACATATTGGTAGTAGAAGAGAATGCAGTAGATGACATGTGCTTATAGCATAGTTTCTTGGATGATGTTGACTACCTTGCCTTTCAACATATCCATTGCATTCATCTCCTTCGATGCACCGATTGCATAGGCACTTACACACATTGCATCATACAGGATCGCAAACCGAGAACCCAGTCGTCATTCCCGAGGAGCCCGAGGAGCAGTTCGAGGTGCAGCCGCAGGAAGTGACAGAAGCCGACGAGGAGGACGTTGAGGAACTTCCGGAGTGCCCCGATCACCGTCCGAGCTCCTTCGAGAGAGGCAAGCCCCGGAGCATCTTTCTCCCGGTTTGCAATGATTTCGTTAAATTCTTTACTTAAAATTGATGCATTACGTTCAGGAGTTGTTTGCAACGTTCTTTGCATTATACCTTGTTTACCTTTTGTTATACTATATCCTTGTTACCCGGTATCCATGATCAAGTCAATGCTTAATCGGGCTTAGACCGGTAGAAGTCGGGTGATTTCCACCCGCGAGCTATAGGTGGTTACCGGATCTGTTTGGATGGCTATGAAGTCATGGTATAACTAAGTGTTGAATGAAGTTGAGACGGGATGAGACTTGCGTGGTTTTGGACCGTAGTGTTTCCGCTCAGGTTATTTAGGACCGACCGTTGTTGGGCCTCGAGTCATGTTGAACGATGCCTTACATTTAGTGGCCGGATAAAGTACCTTCCGACCGCTGAAGCCGGGGGATTTTTCGGGCCGAGATAGATTGCCCATGACGACCGTGTGCCGGAAGCGGTGTGGTAGGACACGGGCGGGATGATAAGACCAAAGTGCAATCGGTTCGGCCCCGGTACATGTGGTTCTGGCAAACTCGAGATACCGGAAAGTTGACTTCGGTGATCAATATCTCACTTTAGCGGGTGAGTGAGATTTGTGTAAGGAATAAATCACCACCGGTGGTTAGGAATCGATTCGAATCGCCATCGCTCCCGGATAGTGAGCACTTGACTTGAGTGACTTCATCGTAGTAAATGTTTATGGAACACTTGGACAAGGTTATAGTGAATATGACAAGATGGAAGTTGTTTAATGATCGATGGTTATCATTAATTGCTTAATCACATGTTTACTCTAGTATAGGTGCAAATCTAGTCGATAAAGTTAATAATAATTAACTTGACAATAATGCTTTTAGAAAGGTTCTTGAAATGCTAAAAATGCTTCTTTTGCAAATGAGTCAGCTACCCTACTATTATGCCTACATAATCCTTGGTGTCATTTATTTTCGGTTATGTCGGGTAAGTCTGGCTGAGTACCTTCTCGTACTCAGGGTTTTATTCCCACTTGTTGCAGATGGGCAGATGTATTACGGCTATTGTATCAACTGCCTCTATCCTGCGATGGGTGATGCTTAGGACCATGGGCATGGTCATTCCTTACGTCTCATCTAATGCTTTTGTTGGAAATGATCATTCGCTGGCACTATATTTAAACTCCGCGTGAGTGTGTGTGGTTTTAAACAAATGACTTCCGCTACTTTTATTCGAACTTGTTTTGTAATAACTATGTTTAAACTCTGATGTATCTGTTATGGAAACTTTTATGTAATATGTGATTGGTGACCGCTAAACTTATTACGATCATGGCTGGGACACGAGTTGGTTTGAAATCCTTCGTGATTTCACGGACTACCGGGTTATACGGACTTAAGTTTGCTCAATCGTCTGCTCTGGTGGATGATTTTCTTACTTAATTTCGTATAATTGGTCGGTTCAGTTACAATTCATTGCACCATCAGCCTAGTCGTACCCTCCTGAGCACCCCAAGCACCTTAGCCGTAGCTTCACAGCAGGCCAGCCATCACCGACGTGGCCGTGCCATCACCGGGCGCCATCGCATCGTCGGTGTGCACGCGGCCAACTCAGCTCGGGCCTTCGCCGGCCAGACCGACACCTCAAGGGTCTCCGTGGGTAGTGCCCCGAGCTCGCTAGCTATTTGGTTTGCTCCATTTTTGTTGTGGCTCATGGGAACGCACCCGCCATCGTAGGTCAAGGACCACCACCGGGGAGCGGGCCCGGGACAACGCCCCTGTTCACCGTATCGCTTTCGGCCGCTGCGCGTTGTCGTGGAGGTAATCCTCGGTCCCTTAGCTTGGCCTTGGAGACTCGGGTGACGCCGGCGTGGCGTCCCGGTGCCCACGCCGTCGTGCCAGTGCGCGCACGGGTGCCGGGGGACATTGCCGCGGTAAAGAAGAAGAAGGGGGAGGGCGTATCTGTAAAAACGTAGACTAGAGAAATAGTGCCTTAGAGCTTGCTGTAAATACCGAGTAGATCGGGGACGTTTTTGCATGTTTGTGTCACGCGCGGGACTCTTCCGTCGCGGGCCGTTGGCCGGCTGGGCCACGCCCCCGCGTGGGCCGCGCTTCGCTGGTGCGCGCCGCGCCATGGTGGGCCGAGCCACGCGTGTTGGGCCACGAGCTAGGATTCGGTTTCTTAATTTCCAGAAGAATAGAAATGCTTATTCAAATTAGTTTTCAAGCTGAACTTTAAGAATTTGTAGTAAATTGTGTAGTGATCCTAAAATAGTGAGACTAATTTTGTTAGGTTCGCAAAAATATTGTCTATTCGTTAGTACAGTTTGATTGCAGTTACTTGTGGCAAGTATTGGGCCATAAATTCCAAACTAGTGGCTAATATTAGGTAGATTAATAGTTGTAGGAATATTTGTGGAAGATCGGTGATAGTTATGGATATAAAAATTTTACAGTAGGCTCGCTAGGTTATTATGTACTTGCTGTAAATTTTGTAGCCTTACGATGCATTGTTAAATAGAGTAGCCATTACCCTTGCTTTATCGTATATAGCGTAAATCAGCATTAGGAGTAAGAATATCTGTAATTGCTATAATAATAATGAATGTCATATTTCAAACTTGTTATCAGATAGCTTAGCACCATGGTCGGTAGCACTAGCTTAGTAGTTAAATCGATGTACTATTATTTTAAGACTTGCTGTTGTTATATTCCTAAGCATTGCACTGTCATTTCATGCATGTAGACCACGAGCTGGTAGACTTCGTGCCCGTCGGCGAACCAGAGTACGATGAGGTGATCGAGGAGTACAAGGAGGAGATCCTCGTGCAGGAGGCAGCCCAAGAGCCTGTTGGTGCTGACCTTACTGACCCATCGCCTGCCCAAGGCAAGCCCCGGTGCATAACCCCTATTTTTAATGATCACTGAATATATGTATGATGTGCATTTACATTATAGGCATTGCATGGAAACTACATGCATAAATATATCTACCCATGAGTCCTACTAGTATAGGTCGAGTAGCTGCTATGCTCAGGATATCGATAGCGTGAGTAACCTGCCGTTACTCGTCAATAGGTAATAAAATATGATCACTCATGATAAAATGGTGGAAAGGAAAATGGTGACCGGGCAGGGATATGGATTGGGTACTGGTGGGTGTAAGGGGTTGTGTCCTACGGCCAACAGGGCATGACTTGGTTACACTTTTTCCCTGTCCGTCTCGATTAAGGACCGGTCATTGCATATGACTCTAGGCAAGTCACAGATTTATTGTCCCGAGCGCATACTTGGGTATGGGCGTAGGGAAGACTTATTACTCTCTTGTCGTGGATCCAGCTCTTTTCGGACCGACTGATTGGAGGCGGAGATGGTGGAGGTCCTCGCACCATACTGAGTCCGGGACTCAGGAGTGGGGGCTTGGAGTCCAAGTTTGGACGGGGACCTGGACACCCAGGATAGGAGAGTGATGGGTTAGTCCTGCTTGTGCCTAGGGTACAAGCGGGGCGTGTGTTTCTGGGGCACCCAGCTGGGCACATTGATTCGCGAATCACTGGGAAATCCGGTATGGTTTGTCTGCGGTTTAGCACCGTAGTAAGAACTAAAAGTTGTAAGGAGAAGAAATAGAACTGATTGCTCAACTCTTGCTGGAAAGTAGAACAGGTGCTTATATAGACTGGCTAGATGATAACTTAATACGGCTGATAATAATACATAAATAAGGACTCACTATTAGTATTGCTTTCTGCCAAAAGAAACCAGCAAACCATAAAGCTTATCATATTCCTTGGAGTCGGGAAATTATTCCCACTAGTCAGATAAGTCTTGCGAGTATATTGTGTACTCAGGGTTTATTTACCCCTGTTGTAGGTGATGCTTGAAGAGTACCTTTGTGTGGAGGATTCTTCTGGTGGGCTTAGACGGATGCTCGCCCCTTACCGCTAGATGTTATTTTTAAATTCCGTTGTTTATCATTCTACACTCTGGTATTTGGTATTGTAATAATGTACTTTTTAAGAAACTCTGTTGTATGAAATAGACTTGTATTGTAACTCGTTCTCATTATTGGATCCTTGGAAAAAATGTGGACCTTTCGGGTTCTCCCCTGGGGTGTGCCCGACGGACACCGCCCGCTGTAGCTTGCTTTCGGAGTGCTTAGTGTCTGGTGGAAGACGAGTGCCTCCGTAAGTGTGCTATTTCGGGCGGTTCTACCACAGTTGGTACCAGAGCTAATAATGGTTATGAGTTCATCACCCCTTTTTAAAACTTAAAAATTTGACCAACAAAAGTTTTGCGAAAAGTAGGATGCGATTATATTAGGTAAATAAGTATAAGCCCTACCAATATAAGTGCTACTTAGCAACTAAATTATATTTTTACTCTTATTAACAATTTCCTATATATTACAACAAGGAGTACTTAGCTACCATATTTTTCAACACATCCTAAGGCTATAAAAATTATAGTGAGTACACAATAATACACTCAACATACTATAAAAATTTCATGGTCAAAGCTATTACCAATTTGCCACAAAAATTCCTACAAATATTAATCTAAATAATGCTAAGCTTTTCAAAATGAATTAATGGACCTAACATTCTCACAGATAATTGTAAACTAACTACACCAACAGATAGATCACATTTTTCTGAACCTAACAAATTTTATTTCACTATTTTTGGATACCTACAGAATTTACTATACTTTTCCAAAGATCAGCTCAAAACTAAATTAGAAAAACTTTTGCTAATTCGCTGGAAAAAAAGAAGACCGATTCTTGCATCGGCCCATACTGCTGAACGCCAGACGCACGCTGATGACCCACGGGCACGGCCCACGCGCACACGCTGCCCATCCGCATGTGAGCGACCTGACGGGAGGCCAGACGCGACTGGCATCTCCGCAAAAACACCCTTGAGCTACCGGCGATTCACCCTAAGGTCCGCAACACTATTCCTACAGACTGCTTCTATACAAATAAGCCCTTTCCCATTCACTTCTTTACAACGGGCCGGGCCTCCGGCCACCCCCGCTGAAAGCTCTAGTTTGGTTTTGGTGAATTGATGAAACCCTAAGTGCTAACCTAGTTTATCAAGTGATCATGAGATAGGTAGCACACTCCAAGTGGTGAAGCAAATGAAGATCATAGCATGATAAAGATGATGGCATGGTGATGATCAAGTGCTTCGACTTGGAAAGAAGAAAGAGAAAAACAAAAAGCTCAAGGCAAAGGTATAATTTGTAAGAGCTATTTTGTTTTAGTGATCAAGACACTTAGAGAGTGTGATCACATTTAGGATTGATAGCCGTACTATTAAGAGGGGTGAAACTCGTATCGAAATGCGGTTATCAAAGTGCCACTAGATGCTCTAACTCATTGCATATGCATTTAGGATCTAGTGGAGTGCTAACACCCTTGATAATATTTGTGTAAATATGCTACCACATGTGCACAAGGTGTTTGTAGGGTTGAGATGGGTTTGGGTCCCTCTCTCCCTCCCGCCGAGCTTGCGAGGCGGGATTCGGCGCTTTCGGGAAAATGAAATGTCTATTTTCTATTGCGCCGGATGCAAAATTCTTGGTGGTTGGCACACTTGAGCAAGGGTGAAGAAGTAAGAGTTGAAATGGAGTTGATCGAAATGATGCTGGCGTCGGTCCAGTGACCGGACGCTGAATCCAGAAGCACCGGACGCTGACTGCCTGCGTCCGGTCGCGCTGACTCGGCGGTACAGTGGCTAGGGTATACCACCGGACGCTGGCTGAGTCCGGTCGAGGTGGACCGGACGCGTCCGGTCGAAGAAAAATGGATTTGGACCCTTACTGTACTCGACCGGACGCTGTGGCTCCAGCGTCCGGTCGGTTTGACCGGAGCGTCCGGTCAATACTTAGCCGTTAAGATCTGACGGTTCAGTTTTAACTCGGAATGACACGTGGCAAAAATCAGTGGACCGGACGCTGAGTCCAGGGTCCGGTCAAGTGGACCAGAGCGTCCGGTCAGAGCGCAGAGTACCCAGTGAAGGGGTACAACGGCTCTATTTCATGGGGGCTTCTATTTAAGCCCCATGGCCGGGCTGTGGCTCATATCTTTGGCCATTTTCATTGACATAGCAACCTTGTGAGCCTAGCCAAAGTTCTCCCACTCATCTACATCATTGATTCATCATCATAGTGAGATTGGGAGTGAATCCAAGTGCATTGCCTAAGTGATTGCATCTAGAGGCACTTGGTGATTGTATTTCGCTACGGATTTCGCTTGTTACTCTTGGTGGTTGCCGCCACCTAGACGGCTTGGAGCAGCAAGGATCGTTGAGTGGAGGAGGCGATTGTCTCCGACTCCGATCGTGGTGATTGTGAGGGGTTCTTGACCTTTCCTCGGCGGAGCGCCAAAAGGTACTCTAGTAAATTGCTTGTGGCTTGTGTGATCCTCATCTTGTGTTGGTTGTGCGGCACCCTATTGAGGGTTTGGCGAGTGATGCCAATCAGCGCGTGAACCTCCAAGTGAGTGAATCACCACAACGAGGACTAGCTTGCCGGCAAGCAAGTGAACCTCGGTAAAAATCATTGTGTTCATCATTTGATTCTGAGGTGATTGGTCTACATTGGTATTCATTATTGTGATTGATTGGTTCCTACCACTACACGGCGGTATAACTCTCTTGCTCACTCTTACATTACCGCAAACTAGTTATCAAGCTCTTTAGTGTAGCTAGTTGTGAGAGCTTGTTTGTTTGATTAGTGTTGCTCTTTAGTTAGTCTTTGAGAGCACACTAATTTAGCTAAGTGTCATAGCTATTGTGTGGACACACACTATTCGAAATAGAATTGTGGTAGGTGGCTTGCATTTTAGTAGGCTAGCGCAACACTCGCTTCGCCGCAAAATTGTCTAACACAGTTTGTTAAGTGTTGTTGTAGAATTCTATTAGGCTATTCACCCCCCCCTCTAGCCATTAGGACCTTTCACCCGCGCGCATCGACGCGATGGCGATGGCACTGGACAGCCATGCCGGCCATCCGGGCCCCTCCCCGCCCCCTCTAAGGGACCGATGCTCACCTAGATGCACGCGAATCGATGGGCGGTGAAGAGATGAGCGGGGACATGTCCAGGAGCTCCCTCCATGGTGGCGGACACCCTCGTAGCTACCTATGGTGGTGGCTTGACCGGGGACAGACCGGGCGTGTCCAGCCACGTGCACACGGCAAGCCCAGCGATGGACTGTGGTGGCGCGGCAGTGTCATCGGCGTCGGGAAAGCAGTGGCGGTGCAAGTGTGGTGCGCAGGATGACTTGGAGGGGAATACGAAGCTAACGGTGTGGCTAACTGGCTTAATCGGCACTTGGGGTTGGGTGTGTCATTCGCCTCGGCCAGAGGCGGCCTTAACGGCTCCTCGATGAGGGAAACGGCCAATTGGAGTTCGGCCGGGCTCAATTGAAGGTTAGAGAGGACTGGGCGGTAGTAGGACTCCAGTACTAGCACCGAGCGTGACTAATTGCATTGAAAACAACCAGGCACTGCGGATTTGTCTTTGGCATGGTTTGGTCCCGCCTGCCCATCCCTGGCAGTCGCAACAACACGCGCGAGAGAGATGTAGAGAAGGGACAGCTCGATGCGTCGCGTAGCCATTCAACAGAAAAGAACAATGCGAGAGGATGACAACTCCACGTGCGGCACAGGGCAAGGCCAGCAGCGGCTTGGCACGATGTGGCAAGCGCGGGAGCTCCGCGCCACCTTGACAGGGCATGGTTGATCGCAAGCAGGGATAGGCACGCTTGCGAAAGGCAGTGGCCTCAATCCTGCACTAACGTAGAGCCACTAGAGCAGAGAGAGAGAGGCAAGTGCCGATCGTGGCACCCATGTGCATGGCGGTGTGCGTGCAGCGGCGCAAACAGCGACAACGGCTGGTGGAGTAGAGCCGAGCAAAAGAGCGAACGCGGGCGGCCCCAATGGTTCCAGCAGCGGCAGCACGCAGCGCGGCAGTGAGGAGGGACAGCTGCACGCCAGGGCTATTGGCCATAGTGGCTAGCCGAGCACGGCCGGCGCGCCACCGCCGGCTCAGGAGCACGGTGACCGTGCCTACGCGAGGAACCCGACCAAGAACGTGCCATGCACGCTTTTTAAAGCGTCCAATTCACTCAATCGGTTGACCAAACATCCAAACCAGCGTTGCTATACCTAAGAGGGCATATGAGGCTAGTAAAACAAGCCATAAGGCAACACCACTCCTTAACCCAATTCCTCTACAAAAATTACCAAACATAGCTTTGTCAACCTGTTTTCAGACTTAAGAAATTGACTAAGTCTTGGGTTGGATTTGTTTCAAATTCGATTTCCATGCTATTTGAAATGTTACCTCATGTTACTATATTGCTAAAACAAAAGTTGCACTATCTTCTACAAAATGTGTACTTCAAACTTTATTAAGGTGTCACATATATGTTTTATAGCACTTTTGCTTACTAAAAATTGGTTTAAAACCCTAAGTAATACAACATAACTATCAAATAAACTTTCGTTTCGCATTTCTGTCGATCGTTTTGAGTTACAAAATTAGATCTACACACCTTATTGCATGCATTAACACATAAACATGATGCTCATGACATGTTTTAGTAAATGATTTACGGTATAACACCGAGGGTGTTACAAATCTACCCCCCCTAAAACAAAATCTCGCCTCGAGATTTCATGTGCTTAGTGTGGGAAAAGAGATAAGAAATACATTTCAATGTAAACAACTACCTTGGTGAACTAGAAAGAAGGTGGGGATAATGCTTCAAAATATAACTTTCTTGCTCCCACGTTGCTTCATCCTCCGAGTAATTTTGCCACTGAACTTTGTAGAACTTCACCACAATGTTTCTAGTCACCCTTTCCTTTTCGTCCAAGATCTTGATAGGATGCTCACTATATGACAAGTTAGGCTGGTGGGGAAGTCCTTCAATTTCCACAGGTTCATCAGGGACCCACAAACATTTCTTCAACTGAGATACATGAAACACATTGTGTACCGCTGATAAAATACCGGTTAGTTGGAGACGATAAGCAACCTTGCCACACTGCCCCAAAACCTTATAAGGGCCCACATATCAAGGGGCTAGCTTGCCACGAACACCAATCCAATGCACCCCTCTCATAGGAGACACCTTGAGGTATACATGATCCCCAACTGCAAACTGCAAAGGCCTTCTTCACTTGTCAGCATAAGTTCTTTGTCGGCTCTAAGCTGCCTTCAAATGACTCTAAATAATACTGACTTGCTCTCGAGCTTCCTTGATAAAATCAGGTCCAAAATATCCATGGTCTCCCACTTCAACACAGTTAAGTGGTGTCCTACATTTCTTTCCATGCAGAGCTTCAAAGGGTGCCATACGAATGCTTTCTTGATAGCTATTATTGTAATAAAACTCAGCTAAGTTCAAACATTCAACCCATTTCTCAGGAAAAGAAATGGCACAAGCTCTCAACATATCCTCAAGTACCTGATTTACCCTTTTTGTTTGGCCATTAGTTTGTGGATAATAAGCTGAACTTCTGAGGAGACTAGTACCAAGACATTGTTGAAGTTGCTCCCAGAAACGAGAGACATAGACTAGCCCTCAATCAGAGACTATAGTAAGAGGAACTCCATGCAGGGTCACAATTCGGTCAAAATACAACTTGGCATACTTCTTAACTGAATATCTGGTATCCACCGGGTGAAAATGAGCGAACTTAGTGAGACGGTCCACAATGACCCAAATAGAGTCATACCCCTTGGATGTGCGGGGTAAACCCATAACAAAGTCCATGGAAATATCCTCCCATTTCCAAACAAGGATGGGCAAGGGCTGCAAAAATCCTAGGGTACGCATATTGTCTGCCTTAACTCTCCCGCAAGTGTCGCACTCCGCGACGTACTTGGTGATATCCTGCTTCATATTGGACCACCAATACAAGTGGCGCAAATCATGGTACATCTTGTCACTGCCTGGATGGATGGACAACTTTGAAGTATGGGCCTCATCCAAAATCTTTCTTCTAAGCTCCTCACTTGATGGAACCACCAATCTGTTTTTGACCCTCACTACACGTTGATCATCAATACTAAAATGAGGACCATGCCCTTTGGCAATTAATTTCTTGATGTGAGGAATTTCTGAAGTGTCTTGCCTTTTCTCTATAATAACTTGCTCAAGCAAATTTGAGACTAAAGCAATGTGAGCTAGCACCTCAGCATGGTTGAGAGACAAGGGTGGTTCTTCAACCTGATACGACTTCCAGCTCAAAGCATCAGCTACCAAATTAGCTTTTCCAGGATGGTAATGAACCTCCAAATTATAATCCTTGATTAACTCCAACCATCTCCGTTGCCTCATGTCAACCCGAACTGAGTGAAAATATATTTGAGACTCTTGTGATCCATAAAAATGTGTACTTTATTTCCCAACAAATAATGCCTCCAAATTTTTAGAGCGTGCACCACAGTAGCCATCTCTAAGTCATGGGTGGGATAATTCACCTCGTGCTTTTTCAACTGACGTGAAGCATAAGCTATCACACGTCCATCCTGCATAAGCACGCACCCTAGTCCAATCCTTGAGGCATCACAATACACATCAAATGGACTGTCAATAATTGGTTGAGCAAGAACAGGAGTAGAGGTAAGAAATTTCTTCAGGGCTTGGAAAGCTTCTTCACAAGCCGGACTCCATAAAAACTTGACATCTTTTTAGAGCAGCTTGGTCATCGGCTGAGCTATTTTGGAGAAGTTAGGAATGAAGCGTCGATAATAACCAGCAAGACCAAGGAACTGATGAATCTGATGCAAAGACTTGGGAGATTTCCAATTTAACACATCCTACACCTTACTTGGGTGTGCAGAGATACCTTCAGGTGTCAGAACATGTCCCAAAAACTGCACTCGATCTAACCAAAACTCACACTTGCTGAATTCGGCATACAACTTATGTTCCCTTAATCGAGTCAGTACAATCCGAAGATGCTGGGCATGCTCTTCCTTGTTCTTGGAGTATATCAAAATATCATCAATGAACACCACTATAAACTTATCCAACTCTGGCATAAAGACTGAAATCATGAGATACATGAAGAATGCAGGAGCATTAGTGAGACCAAAGGACATGACTAGATATTCATACAACCCATACCTAGTAGAGAAAGTTGTCTTTGGTATATCTTATGGCCGGATCCTAATTTGATGATACCCAGAATGAAGATCAATCTTTGAAAACACTTTAGCACCCACCAACTGATCGAACAAGGTATCAATACGAGGTAAAGGATACTGGTTCTTAATGGTTACCACATTGAGAGGGCGGTAATCCACACACATCCAAAGAGTGCCATCCTTCTTCTTCACAAAAATGGCTGGACAACCCCATGGTGAAGAGCTAGGACGGATGAATCCATTTTCCAATAACTCCTCTAAATGCTTCTTCATTTTTGCCAATTCTTTCGAAGCCATGCGGTACGGGTGTCGGGAAATAGGAGCAGTGCTAGGTTCTAACACAATGGAGAACTCCACATCTCTATCCAGTGGCAACCCAGGTAGATCTTCAGAAAAGACATCCGGGAACTCATAGACCACAGGAATAGAGACAAGATTAGGAGAAGCTTCAACATGAGCAGCAACAGGTAAGGCTGGATCTGAGGGCATAAGAAGAGACATCCTATCCTCAGAAGAAGGAAGCCATAACTCAACAACTCTCTACTTAAGATCCAAGACTACCCCATATACACGCAACCAGTTCATGCCCAGAATTGCATCAATGCCTTGCATTGCATCAATGCCTGCGGTAAGTGTGAGTGGCAACACCATATGTCCGTCGAGTATTAACGCACAAGTGCGCACTTGTGTACATTCTAATCATAAGACTATATGTCCTTTGTCCAAACCCCATGCTTATGAAGTATTAGGCAATGGTAAACTATAGCATAATCCGAGAGATATATTGTGGCAATAGGTATAGCCATAAGAGATATATTGCGTGCCTTTGTCCAATGAACGTGATGAGGTATATCTTATGGATGAGAATCAATGGTAAACATACCACCCATCACCATGCTTCATGAATGAACGTGAGATTTCCTGAGAATCAATCAAACAGTTAACAGAAAGAATGGAGTCATTCGAACCTTCTTCTTAATAATCCAGTCCACTTGACTTGCTTGGAGTTTCGAGCCTTTCACTGAAGTTAACTTGCTTGAGTGACTGAGAGCTTTCTCTCTGGTTACTCCGAGCATAGTGGCCCTCCTTGCCACACTTGAAACAAGCACTGTGTTGTTCCCCGCCTTCTCAACAAGGTAGAACCTGATGTACCTAGGGCTGCTATTGTTGTTGCAGGTGCCTGCATTGCTAACACTTCAAAACATGGAAAATTTTGTGTGACCAAATGGGAGGTAAAAAAATTTGGTTGACCGGTGGAACAAGCAAGACCGAGCAAGGCACCTGATTGACAACCTATACCTTTTACGAGCTCCTGGGTGACTGGAAGACCTAGTAATCACTGGGCTTAGTGGTGCTTCCACTCACCGAGAGTTACGATCAAGTCCCTCCATGGCAATAGTAGCATTCATCATAGCACCAAAAGTTTGGTAGTTCCCTAGTAGCTTCCTACATCACCTCCAGACTACAAGAGATGCCGCGATAGTAGTCACTCTTCTTCTCCTTAGTATCAACGTGAGTCCCATGATACTATGATAGATGGTTGAACTTGTTTACATACTCCATCACAAACATGCCCCTTGCCTATGTAGGTCTAGAAACTCCATCAACTTCCTAGTAACACCGATAGAGGAAGCGATGTAATACTCTCCTTAGTAGCAATAAACTCCTACCAAGTCACATGGTTGATCCTAGGTCGCAAACATGAACCATCCCATGAATCCCACCATGCACTCAACCATCAACTGAGTCCTAGTTGAACACCCTGCCAAGATGCAATCTACTCTCCGATAAGTGAAAGTAGCAATAAACTCTACCATAATGAACTTAGTTTGTATCGGTTTGCCAGTTGTAAGACTTCCGCTGCATGTAGATATTTGAATAAATGTTGTAATATGCAATGACCATGCACGTGGATGTCCCCAGGATGAACGCGAGTCTTCTTAGGTTATCGGTAACAATGCATAGATGCGTCGTTGGCGGTGGCAATGTGGGCCCAATAATTTAGGCCCATTCTACACAAGACCGATAAGGCCCTACACGGACCACACCAGTAATCATTCGCTTGTGCTTCCACTCACCTTGTTCCCTCCGCATTCATTATTACCAAAAGTTTGGTAGTTCCCTCATAGCTCCAAAGCAACTACCTTTGATAGAAAGCGGGCTTCTCCTTAGTATCAACGTGAGTCCATATGATAGATGGTTGAACTTGACTCCACCACAAACATGCTCCCTTGCCTTAGGTCTAGAAACTCCATCAACTTCCTATTGAGAACACATCTCCTGAAAGTAGCCATCATATCCTAGGCTGCATGACGTGTCCCACCATGCACTTGTACAACCCAGCAGTTGTGCTACAAGCGCACCTTCTACTCCTCGATTTGCAGCCAGTAGCAAGAACTTCTTCTCTAGAATGAGCCAATGGAGGAGAGGCTTAGCAGTAGGCATGAACGTGGGTGGGTGGTCTTCAAAAAATCTGGGAACAGGGTCCCTTGGGACCACAGGCACCATTGTTGCCATTACCTCTTGCCTCCATGGGCAAAGCCCTGCCACTCCATAGCATAGGGCGACTCACGACGAAGCGACCAACATCTCCGCCATCATATCCGCATGAGTCGTCGGAGGTGGCGGTGGCGGAGGAGGAGCCAGAAGTGGGGCTTCATGGCTCTCCCCATTGTTGTTGCCAATGCCCTCACCGCGACCATTATCTCCTAGGTCTGCCCCAGCGCTGGTACTCCCGTGACCAGACCTCAGGTTCATCGGTAAATAGATAAGAACCAACCATTAGGGACAACCCTCCAGATTAGGAACAAGAGATTAGAGAAATGATAAGGCTTCTATTAAAGCATTCTTTTAGATTATCCTATTAATTTACTAATTTAATTATACGTGTAGGGGGAATTTAGTTTAAGCAAAATTCTATTTCATGATGCATGCATCAGCCTACCCGTTCACTCAAGCCGGAATATAGCGGCATTCACAAAAAATTTCGGCACATCGCATACTCACTTTCCGTATGCTAAACGATTCTAACACAGCGTAAGTTAGTGTACCTGCAGAAACTTGATTAGATAAAACCAGTGCCGCTATCCTAGATAGACCATATTACTAGGGCTTATACATAATTTTATCGCATCCTACTTTTCGCAAAACTTTTGTTGATCAAATTTTTAGGTTTTGAAAAGAGTTATGAAACTCGTAGGCTCATTATTGGCTCTAGTACCACCTGTGGTAGAACCGTCTAAAATAGCACACCTTTGGAGGCACTCATCTTCCACCAAACACTAAGCACCCCGAAAGCAAGCTACATCAGGCGGATTCCATCGAGCACACCCCAAGGGAGAACTCGAATAATCCACATTTTAACTCCAGTATCCATAATGAGAATGAGTTTACAATACTTAGTCTATTTCATCCAACCAGAGTTCTTAGAAATACATTATTACAGTACCAAGTTCAGAGCGTGGAATTTAAACAGCGGAATTACAATAAACGTCTATCGATAATATACAAGGATCCATCTGTGCCCACCAGAAGAATCTTTCACACAATAGCTAATCCTCATGCTGCACCTACAACAGGGGTAAGTAAACACTGAGTACACAATGTACTCGTAAGACTTATCCGACTAGTGAGAATAATTTCCCGACTCTAAATGATATGATAAGCTTTATGGGTTGCTGGGTTTTCTTTTTGCGAAAAGCAATACTAGTAGTGGATCCTTATGTATGTTTCTTATCAGCAGTCATGATTAGTTCATTATCTAACTATTCTAAGTAAGCACCTATTCTACTTTCAAGCAAGAGTTGAGCAAACAGATCCATTTCACCATCTTTCATCTTCCAGTTCTTACTACGGTGCTAGATTATAGACAAGTCGTATCGGATTGCCCGGTGATTCATGAATCAATGTGCCTAGTTGGGTACCCCAAAACACACACCCCGCTTGTACCCCAAGCACAAGCAGGACCAATCCATCACTCTCCTATCAAGGGGTCGAGGTCCCCGTCCAAACTTAGACTCCAAGCCTCCACACCTGAGTCTCGGACTTAGTATGGTGCTTAGACCTCCACCATCCCCGCCTCCAATCAGTCAGTCTGAAAAGAGCTGGAACCCATGACAAGAGAGCAATGAGCCTTCCCTGCTCCCATAAACAAGTATGTGCTCTGGATAATAAGTTTATGACCTGACTAGAATCCAATGCAATGGCCGGTCCTTAACCAACACGAATAGGGAAAACAGTGTAACCAAGCTATGCCCCATTGACCGCGGGACACAACCCCTTACACCCACCAATACCCGTACCATATCCCTGCTCGGTCTCTATTTCTCCGTTCACCATTTTGTCATAAGAGTGATAATAATAATCACCTAATGTGAGTAACGGCAGGTTACTCACGCTACCGAAAATCATAAGCATAGCAGCTACTCGACCTATGCTAGTAGGACTCATAGCTAGGTATATCTATGCATGTAGTTTCCATAAAATGCCTGTAACATAAATGCACATCACACACACACATATATATATATGCAATGATCATTCAAAATAAGGGTTATGCACCGAGGCTTGCCATGGGCAGGCGGACTGTCAGCAAAGTCAACAGCTGATGGCTCCAGGGTTCCCTCCTACACAAGGATCTCCTCCTCATACTCCTTGATTATCTCCTCATACTCCGGCTCGCCCACGGTCACAAACTCTACCAACTCGTTATCTACATGCATGAAATGATGATGCAACACTTAGTAATACGGCAACAGCAACTCTTAAAATAAGAATACATCTACTAAGCCACTAAACTAGCACTAATGGCTAAGATACCGAGCTAATCATCATTCCCATCAACCAACAGGGTTTCGCCTACAAGTGCTACTTAGCAACTAAATTAAATTTTTACTCTTATTAATGATTTCCTATATATTACAACAAGGAGTACTTAGCTACCATATTTCTCAACATATCCTAAGGCTCAAAAATTACAGTGAGTACACAATAATACAATGAACCAGCTGTAAAAATTTCAAGGTCGAAGCTATTACCAATTTGCCACAAAAATTTCTACAAATATTAATCTAAATAATGCTAAGCTTTCCTAAATGAATTAACGAAGCTAACATTCTCACAGATAACTGTAAACTAACTACACCAACAGATAGATCACATTTTTATGAACCTAACAAATTTGGTTTCACTATTTTTAGATACCTACAGAATTTACTATAATTTTCCAAAGATCAGCTCAAAACTAAATTAGAAAAACCTTTGCTAATTCGCTGGAAAAAAAGAAGACCGATTCTCGCATGGCCCATACGTGCACAACACGCGCGCACTCGTGACCCGCAGGCATGGCCCACGTGGGATGTGGCCCATCCGCGTGGAAATGGCCCACGACGGGGAGGCCTGCGCGCGCCGGCATCTTCGCAAAAACACCCTTGAGCTACCGACGATTCGCCTCAAGGTCTGCAACACTATTCCTATAGACTGCTCCTATACAAATAAGCCCTTTCCCATTCGCTTCTTTAAAACGGGCTGGTCCTCCGGCCGCCCCTGCGTGCACTGATGTGACGGCGATGGCACTGGACAGCCATGCCAGCCATCCAGGCCCCTCCCCGCCCCCTCTAAGGGATCGATGCTCACCTAGATGCAGACGCGAATCGATGGGCATTGAAGAGATGAGCGGGGACACATCCAAGAGCTCCCTCCATGGCGGTGGACACCCCCACAGCTACCTGTGGTGATGGCTTGACCGGGGATGGACCGGGCGCGTTTGGCCACGGGCACACGGCAAGCCCAGCGACGGACTGTGGTGGCGCGGCCGTGTCAGCGGCATCGAGAAAGAAGTGGCGGTGCAAGTGGGGTGTGTAGGGTGACTTGGACGTGAATACAAAGCTAAAGTTGCGGCTGACTGGCTCAATTGACACTGGGGGTCGGGTGTGTCATTCGCCTTGGCCAGAGGTGGTCTTAACGGCTCCTCGATGAGGGAAACGGCCAATTCGAGTTTGGCCGGGCTCAATTGAAGGTCGGAGAGGACTGGGCGGTAGTAGGACTCCAGTACTAGCACCTAGCGTGAGTAATTGCATTGAAAATGACCAGGCACTACGGATTTGTCTTTGGCATGGTTCGGTCCTGCTTGCCCATCCCTGGCGGTTGCCACAGCGCACGCGAGAGAGATGCAGAGAAGCGATAGCTTGATGCGTCGCGTAGCCATTCGATAGAAAAGAACAATGCGAGAGGACGACAACTCCACGTGTGGCGCAGGGCGAGGCCAGTAGCGGCTTGGTATGATGTGTCATGCGCGGGAGCTCCGCGCCACCTTGACAGGGCATGGTTGACCGCAAGCGGGGATAGGCGCGCATGCAAATGGCAGTGGCCTCCATCCCACACTGATGCAGCACCACCAGAGCAGAGAGAGAGGCAGGTGCCGATCATGGCACCCATGTGCGCGGCGGTGTGTGCGCAGTGGCGCAAATAGCGAGAACGGCTGGCGGAGTAGAGCCGAGCAATAGAGAGAACGCGGGCGACCCCAGTGGCACCAGCAGGGGCGCCAGCGGCAGCGCGTAGCGAGGCAGTGAGGAGGGACAGCTGCACGCTAGGGCTGTTGGCCATAGTGGCCAGCCGAGTGCTACCGGCGTGCCGCCGATGGCTCAGGAGCATGGTGACCGCGCCTACGCGAGGAACCCGACCAAGAACGTGCCATGCATGCTTTTTAAAGCGTCCAATTCACTCAATCGGTTGACCAAACATCCAAACCAGCGTTGCTATACCTAAGAGGGCATATGAGGCTAGTAAAACAAGCCATAATGCAACACCACTCCTTAACCCAATTCCTCTACAAAAATTACCAAAGATAGCTTTGTCAACCTATTTTCAGACTTAAGAAATTGACTAAGTCTTGGGTTGGATTTGTTTCAAATTTAATTTCCAAGCTATTTGAGATGTTACCTAACGTTACTATATTGCTAAAACAAAAGTTGCACTATCTTCTACAAAATGTGTACTTCAAACTTTATTAAGGTGTCACATATATGTTTTATAGCACTTTTGCTTACTAAAAATTGGTTTAAAACCCTAAGTAATACAACATAACTATCAAATAAACTTTCATTTCACAATTCTGTCGATCGTTTCGAGTTATGAAATTAGATCTACACACCTTATTGCATGCATTAACACATAAACATGATGCTCATGATATGTTTTAGTAAATGATTTACGGTGTACACATCCTCGAGGTGGTCGATCTGCTGCTGAGCGTCGGTGCGCTCCTAGTGAGCCAGGTCAATCCCCATGCAGAGCTCCTCTATGGCCTGGAGCAAATTGTCCCGCTCCTTTCGTAGCCGCTTGGCCTACACGGCATCCGTGCGCGCCCTCTCGATCAGGGCCGCGAGCTTCTCCTTGTCCTCACGGGCGTCGTTGCAAGCGTCCTTCTCCCTGACTCGGAGGTCGGCCACCTCTCGAGCGGAAGGGGCAAGCTCAACCACCTCCTGACGGGTGGCGGCGAGCTGTGCAGCTAGCCCCTCACTCCACCGCATCTTCTCAGCAAGCAACCGGGACTTCTCCCGACTATGGGCCATAAGGATCTGCGAAGAAGACAAGACTTAGAGGCATGGAAAGAGAACATGAGGGTCGAAAGCACGGTCATATCATACTTGGCCAACCAGGGCGACAATGTCGCGCATCGAGCTTAGCATAGTGGTCAGGGCATGAACCGCGTCCCCAACCTCCATGTGGATGATCCCCTATTCCCTCTCCTCTGCTGCTTCATCGAGGGCAGCCACCCTGACCAGAGATCGGGACATCCCCGCGCTAACCTCAAGCGGCACCGACCTCTCTTACGGCGGTAGCTCCTCTAGAGTGGCTCCTCTAGCGATAGAGGGGGCGAGTGATGTGGACACACAGGCCTGCCCTGTTGCCACATCCATGAAGGATGCCTCGAGTGCGCCCCCTTCCATCCGCCCCGTCGCGGACATGGCCACCTGCACGGACGATGGCTCCAGCCATGCCTCCCTCCGCCTACGATGTCGATGACACGACTGGCCGCGCACTCCTCTACCTGCTCTCAGATGGACATAGCCATCGGCTGTGCCTCCCCGGTCGATGCCGTGGCCACCCCGATGCCACTCATGCTAACCACCGGCGTGGCGCAAGCTAGCTCCTAGCGCGTTTGCCAGAGGAGGATCTTTTTTGGACCGAGCCATAGGAGAGTCCCACGTCCTCTGATGCTGCAAGGGACATGGCGACAATTCGTGGCAAAAATTTGTTAAGACAAAAGGACAAAAAAACTTTTGACTCACCCTAACGCCATCATGTGAGGATGTTTTGGGGCCGGCTTGCCTAACCCTAGCTGCTCCTCGTTGGCATGCTGCCACTTTGAGCCCTCCATCAGCTCAGAGGGCTTGGATGAGTCAGAACGGCCGCCACCCGCTGACTCCGGAGGTGCCGCCGACTGCTCGGACGTAGCAGGGCAACCTATTTCCGCCGGCTCCGGTGCCGCCATCGAAGGCCCAGATGAGGCAAGGTGGCCTGATTTTGCTGGATCCGAGGCCGCCGTCGAAGGTCCGGACGAGGCGAGGCATTTTGATTCCGTCGGCTCCGAGGGCGCGTCCTCCCCCTCCTGTCCCGTGGCATGCCGTAGGAAGGGCCCCGCCTATGGCAAAGGCGGGTCCTTGTCCCAGGCAGCTAGATCATCCCATAGGATGGGCGACATGGAGTCATCATCCTCCTCATCCTCCTCTTCTTCTTCCTCCTCTTCTTTCGATGAACCTTGATGTCGCTTCCCTTGCTGTAGCTTCACTTGTTGCTTCAACCATCATTTCTTCTCCTCATCATCCTTCTTTTTCTTCCTTTGTTCATTCACGGCATGGTTCGCCACCCTCACGGCCGCGTGCTCTGGCAGCGGCTCGACAGAGTCCCGGAAGACTAACCCCACCGACATCTCGATGAAGCCGATGTCTGAATGCATCATGAGATGCCCCAGGATCAGGAACATGGTGTCGGCCTTCCCCATGGCCTCCTTGATGCTCTGTGTGACCTCACTATCATGGAGCAGCCCCTAGGCGAGCGTCGTCATGACGAGCTACGCGCGCGGGCCTCATCCTGTACAGTGGGAGGGCACACCCCATCAGGGGCGCCATCCTCCTCATTGATACCCCCCGACGACGCTGGCCCCACGGAGGCCGTGGGTCTTCAGGAACGCGATGGCCTCAAGGAGGTCGCGCATCCTCTTCTTCTCCTTGATGGGTGGCCCCCATGGCCATGATGGCGGAACTTCTTCGATGAGACACCCGGAGAAGACAGGCAAGGGTGCTGCAGGGTCGTCCTTCAGGTAGAACCAATGCGAGTGCCACCCCTTGTTGGATCTGGAGAGCTAGCAGGGCATGTACTCGGCCACCGCCTCCCCCGGAGGTGGATGCCTACGCATCCCATCGGCATCGGGGTCTCCCACCATCTCTCCTTCTTGATCAAGGAGATGGAGAAGAGATATCTCCATAGCTCAAAGTGGGGCTCGATCGCCAGGTACCCCTCGCACATTGCGATGAAGGCCACGATGTGCTAGATCCCATTGGGATTCTAGTGCTGCAGCTCGATCTGATAGTGGTGCAACAGACCCCGAAAGAATAGGTGGGGAGGAACTGTGAGTCCATGCTCGTGGAAGGGCATGAAGGAGACGACGTAGCCATCAAGCGGTGCCAGCGCATACTCATGGCCGGGCATGAGCCACTCGGCCGCATCGGTCCACCCGCGGAGAAGACCACGCTTGACGAGTCCCTCCATGTGGGCATGGGTAACATCAAAGTGGTACCACAAATCCGTGGAGGATGGAGGCGGCCATGGAGAAACAAAGGCGGCGGCGGAGAAGCGGAAGCTATAGACCTAGGGCTCCGGTGACAGATTAGCAAGAACGGCAGATCCTAATGGCGGTGGTGGAGAAACGGAGAAGGTAAGGCTTTGGTATTGGTGTGCAGAAACATGAAGGGGGAGGCCGCTATTTATAGGACGGAGTGGGGTGAGAAAGCGAACCATCCGCCTAGATTCACGCGCCCGTTGTGCCGTGTCACGTCACCTCCCTCTGAAGATCGTGCGCACGCAATCTCTGGCCGCGCCCTCAAAGGACACGCCGGATGATGGTTCGCCTAGTCGATAGGCCAAGAACCGTCACAGGTAAGGAGGGATATAGAGCTAAAAATGCTCCTACAGCCCATTCAGTCCTAGGAGTCCGAAGGCTGGCCCACCGATAGGTTCACAGCCGCTCCGGGGAACCCTTAGAGCGAGGGGTGGAAAGGGATGCCCTCCAAGAAGACCGACCACGGCAAAAGGGAATCGCCTTCCTATCAGGACACGCCGTGGGTTACAAAAAGAAGGCCAAGGCCCTCAAAGTCCTCCCATCCAGAAAAGCCTCCAAAGGAGTATTCTACTCCTCCGCAGGCTCGGGGGCTACTGTTGGGTATCATTATTAGAGATACCCAAAGCAAGAAAGTTAGCGCCCACACTGACTCCCCCCGAATAGCTCGATACGTATTAAAAGGTCTCGCCCGACCCCTTGGGTGTGGGCTCCGTCTCACCCGACACCTTGAGCACGGACTCTGTCTCGTCCGACCCCTTAGGCGTGGGCTCCGTCTCGCTTGACCCCTCAGGTGCAGGCTCCGTCTCGCCCGACCCCTTGGGCTCGTGCTCTGTCTCGCCCGACCCCAAGGCCATGGGTTCTGTCTCGCCCAAGGTCGCGGGCTCCGTCTCGCCCGAACCCAAGGACGTGGGTTCTGTCTTATCCGACGGGGACCTATACCGCTGCCAACCACTCTAGGTCCAAGCATATGAGCTTGGGTCAAAACTCTGACACTAGGGAAGAAGCTGGCACGCCTCGATGTAACCCATGGCCATGATGGGCCATACCTAGCGATTCACATCAAGAGCAGTGTTGGGCGTGCCGGTACTGTTCTACCTAATCCTCGTACGGACGCTGATAGACGCGTCAGTTCACCGCGATGTCCGCCGGGATGGAGTGGAACGCCATGACCGGCAGATGACGCCTGCGTATGGCGCTAGTGATGAACAAGGCCGTGACATGGAGCCATCCCTGTTGACATCTACAGGATCGGCAGAACCCGCATGAAGGAGAAGAATGACCCGACGATCCTAGAAGCCTTCTTCTCTCTCTCGTTCTTTTCCTTCTCCTCTATAACCCGCACTTTCCCTTCGCCTATAAAAGGGGAAGTAGGGTGCCCCTACCGGGGGATTCGGACAGGAGATAAAAAAACACAAGAGCATGACATGAGCACATAGCTGAGAGGCAATCGAGCTCTCAGCACCCGTTCACTCCCTCCACCAGAGACTTGGGATCCTCTCCCTCTCTCGCCTGTTTGTAACCCCTACTGCAAACCAAGTGCTGGTAACACGAGCAGCAGCAAACTGGACGTAGGGACATTCTGCCCGACCAGTATAAACCCTTGTGTCCTCCAAGCACACCATCCGAGCCAGACGCGCAAATACAAATTTACTCGTCGGTGGTCCGAAAACACCGACACATAGGTCCCTGAATAAATCAACTACTAGAGTTGTCTGAAGTCAAACCTTTTTTAAGTTTCACCGAATTTATAGAAAAGGGCGTAAAATATTATGACACCAAATAAATTAAATCATTAGATACATGATAAACTATATTTTTCATAATGTACTCAATTAGTATTACAAATATCTGTACTTTTTCTATAAATTTAGTCAAATATAAAAATGTTTGAGTTAAGATAACTCTAGGAATTGATTTATCTAGGATGAAGTGTTGGAACATATAATATCTAATGTGATGATGACAAATGAGGCCACATGGTCGTCAATGACACAATCAATGTTATTTCCCAACTCACATGATGTTTGTATCTACTAACCAACTTGCCCCATCATCTTTAGGTCCACAACAACATGGGAGCAGCAAACCCTCACCCAAATGAATAAATCTGCTAATGCACGAGAAGCAAAATAAACAATTGTTCAAAGTCATTAACCTACTGGGACCTACTATAAAAATTGATTTCAGTTGTTATTTTCCTTCCCAGTCCCAGCCCATGTAGTCTCCTTCATCATTCAAACAAATGTGGATTGCCGTCTAGAAATTAGGATGGATCCGAAGTGCAGGATCTAGAAATATGGCTGCTTGTGTAGTTTCTGTTGTGGTGATGATTTCGTGATGAAAATGATATTTTCTATGAACCTTGTCAATACAAAGTTGTAGATAACTTGTTGATCTTAGTTTTCCTAAATTTTCATGATTTTAGGCCAACTTGTTTGAGAGTTATTAATTTTGCAAATTCCCTGTCAGGTTTTGCTTATTTTCTGTGCAGTACTGAAAGGTTGTGCTTTTTAACTTGGTTAACCATTGAATCATCTCTTGGTGATAACAAGAGAGTTGTAGTACTTTTCTTAGGCTTCCCAAAATATTAAAGAACACAATTTTTGGTGGACTAAAACTCCCGATACAAATTTCTGAAATTCTTGTCAGTGAAATTATCGGGTTCATAAACCCGGGGTCCCTCGGGACCGGCTTCCATGCCAAGGCTCGGCCCAAGCAGACAGCACGTAACTCATGGGCCAGCCCAAGAGTCTAAAACAACAGGCCGGTAGGACGGTCCAATCACCGACTGGAAGGCCTGGCCGAGAAGGAACAGCACCCGCTCGTCTACTACTTCGGCCCACCTCTTCGACCGGAGCACTCACTTCGGACTCTAGCCGCCTCTGAACGGCCTCTCCGATCAGAAGGCCTGGCCCAAACACTACTTCTAACTCCGACCCCACACTCTTCGACCAAGGATACGCCCAGCCCCTGCTCACCACTCTTCTCCGACTGGCACGATCAGAGCCAGCTAGGATCAACTGACCGGGGACGCCCGCTCGGTAGGGACCAGGAGACGTGCGGAGAAAAGCGAGGCAAGACTCACAAGTCAAACCACGGTACCAGGGACCATACCCTGCATGGAACAGTACTCCACAACCGCCCTAATACAAACAGTATTGTAGGCACCGACATTTCCCTCTACAGTATTGTGGGCGCCATTAACTCTCATATGGTAAGGCCCCCCGTATACCTCTGGGCATCAACAGTGTTGTGGGCGCCGGAATTACTGTACCGAGTGAACGTGGTGAAAACCCCTCACATGCCTCTGGGCATCAACAGTATAGCAGATACCGACATCTGCCATACCAGAACAAGACAACGTAACCTCACACCTGCATCTGACATTCTACAGTGACATCAACAGTGTTGTGGGCGCCTACAATCATCTTGTACCCGCCAGCGTAGGCAGCAAGACTTACCAACAAACGTACTCTCTCCCTCTCACTTGTAAGGCCATCCCCTTCATCTATAAAAGGGGATGTGCCCCCTCCAACATAGGACAGTTCTCTTTGGTGGATTCAAGATCATACAAGTCATCCCAGATTCATTAGATCAACCAAGTTCACTAGCTCACAACCACAGAACCACGAGGTTTGAACCCCAAGCACATGCTTGAACACTTAGCTCATATCGGAGCTCCTGTCGCCCTTCCGACTGGAGCTGACCAGACCTCTTGGACACCCCATCTTTCTCCTTCTCGTTTATAACCCCACAGTAAACTTCGAGCACCTGGGCTCAGGAATAAAGTCACCGACCGACTCAAACTAGACGTAGGGCAGGTTGCCTGAACCAGTATAAACCCTGTGTCATTGAGTGCTAGGCCACCTCCGATCACAACGTACGGCAAAACTACAAATATTTACTAGTTGGTCACTTTCTGCATCGACAGTTGGCGCCGTCCGTGGGGAAGACGTTGTATGTTCAACACTTTTTGGTCATCGGATGGCCCACTTTTCCGCCACCCACGCTGTGGCGGGCTCAGGCGATACGATTTGCTTTGGCTCACTGGAGTTCCCCGCATTCCCACCTGTTGGGATGTGGTTTCCACCCGCCTTTGAGCCATCCCAGGCCTTCCTCTTTGGAAGCCTAGACTTCGTCGCCAACCGGCTTGGCGTACTACACCTCCGCGAGGAGGCTCACGAACCGGCACCCGTCGGAGGGGTGCCCTCCATCGACTCCGGGACGCACAACTTCGACGACACGACATCTGCGCTTCATTCCGAGTAAACTCTCTACTCAGACCCCGCTATGAGTAATGTACATGCTATTATTTCCTTGCTATTTTCTATCTTCCACCAATTACCCGGAGGAACCCCGTTTTCCCCAATGCGACCGCCATACAACCGGTTCCCCTATGGCCTCGTGTCTTCCGTGGATGCATACACCCGGGGGATCCTTATGATGCCAGCGTTGCCCCCTCTCGCATCCGAATTCGTGGGAATGGCGAGCTATGCTGCCACCTGTTTCCTCGACCTCATGGATGACGATGGTGAGAGTGATGGCTCCAGCATCGGTGACATGGCGCCTAGCCACCATCCATCCTAGGAGTGCGCCATGGCAGACGCTCTGGGACACCCACCGGTGGAAGCACAGTCCTCACAGACTCACACATCACCGGACTCTCGTGCTGAGCCCCCTGAGCTCACACAGGAGCATGCTGAGGCACTATGACAACAGTGGCTGCATCAGCCACCGACTCTTTACTCTGATGTATATATTTGAATAAATTGTTGTATACTGCAATGACTCTATAATGGGATCCTGCTCGGAAATCGTGGATGATTCGGGGTTCCTCAAGGACACCCGACAGTCTTCTTAAGTTACTGGGAATATATGCATAGATGTCAAAGGTCATTGGACAGTGACAGGTGCATGTGGGCCCTATAATTTAGGAGGTTCTGCCACACTTGGTATACCCGGCATGTCCGAGGGACTCCATGCGAATATATCGGCATTCGCGCGGAGAAAGTTGACGAGCACGACTTCCTATTTGCTGTCGAGGGTGGCGCTGACCCTCAGCGCTCGGCCGTTGGAGCAAGTGGGGTCGACTGGGACGAGTTTGACGGCCTCTATGGGCTCGAAAGTCCCGACACGACGGTTGGAGTCGGGCACTTCGCTACCGAGTTGGTCGAGGTTGACGATGAGGGCCTCGGCCTCCATGATAGCCTCGGCGTACTCGATGCATTCGACGTCGCAGTCGTATGCATGCTCGTACGTGGACTCGATAGTGATGACGCCGTTGGGGCCCGTCATCTTAAACTTGAGGTAGCTGTAGTTCAGGACCGCCATGAACTTGGCGTAGCACGGGTGCCCTAGCATGGCGTGATAGGTCCCCTTGAACCCAACCACCTCAAAGGTGAGGATCTCCTTGCGGTAGTTGGAGGGAGTGCCGAAGCAAACGGGTAAGTCGATGTGCCCGAGGGGTCACGTGTGCTTCCCCGGCACGACACCGTGGAAGGGTGCTGCACCGCCTCGGAGCCATGATTGGTCGAGCTCTAGGAGCTCTAGGGTGTTGGCATAGAGGATGTTGAGGCCGCTGCCTCCGTCCATCAGTACCTTGGTGAGCCGGGTGTTGCCGATGATTGGGTCAACGACGAGCGGGTATTGCCCGGGGTTCGGGACATAATTGGGGTGGTCTTCCCAATCGAAGGTGATCGCCTCCTAAGACCAGTCGAGGTACTGGGGAGTGGCTACCTCAACCGAGAAGACCTCCCGGTGTTCCCTCTTCCGCTGACGTGCCGTGAGGCACACTGAAGGCCCACCGAAGATCATGAAGGCATTGTGCACCTCGGGGAACCCATCGTCCTTGTCGTTGTCTCCGTCGCCGGCGCCCTTCTTCTTGGCATCATCGTTGGGGAGCCCGAGCTTGGCATAGTAACGTCGGAGCATGGTGCATTCTTCGAGGGTATGCTTCACTAGGCCCTGGTGGTAAGGGCATGGCTTCTTGAGCATGTCGTCGAAGAGCCCGGGGCCCCTGGCGGGGCCTCAGGGATTCTTGCGATCCGCGACTACGACAAGATCGGCCTTGAGGGCCTCTTGCTTCCCCTGGCACCCCTTTTTCTTTTTCTTGGAGAAACGGGAGGCCGAGGCCCCGGGGGCCTCGTCCCTCTGCTTCCCCTTGGCGTCGTTGTCGGGGAAGATGGCCCCAACAGCCTCTTCACCCGAGGCGAAGTTGGTGGCGATGTCGAGGAGCGCGGCCGCTGTAACACCCTAGGTGTTTGCCACTAGTTAAGCAATGGGTTTGAGCTCAAACATGGCATATTAAATGATGATGAAGATGTCAAGGTCAAACCTATGGAAATGAGCCCCAACCTAAACTTGGATATTGCACCCTTGCTTTGCATATAGGCCCTTTTCAAGATATATGCTTGGCTGGTGTTATTGGAATATCTTCATGTGTCTCACATCAATACCCATCTATATTGATCCATGGAAAAGTTTCGTGAAGTTTGGAATCAAGAAGTCACATGAAATGACGAGTTATGCCCTTGCTTGAATTATTTTATAAAGTGAATGGAATTCTCGATCGTCAACCAAATCTTGCAACCATACCCAAATGACTCTAGATGAACTCTACAACAAAAGTCATGAAAGGTTCATGTTGGGCAAATGCCAAGAAAATGCTCCAATGGATCAAAAAGGATAATTTAAGCTTCATCGTGATCCTACTTTGGTCAAAGTAGAACAGCAGGTTCTATACTAGTTTTGAGGTTGGACCTTAAATGAAATTTGTAGTCCATATCATGTAGAACAAACTTTGTTTTTGGACTAAGAGCTAGATTCGCTTGGAAGTAAGTCAAATCGAGGTCACAAGATCGAATTTGTTGTTGTTTTCAGCACTTAGAAATATTCTAAGTCTGGAGTTTCGCTAAGCAACGACGTTGGCATTCCGCGTTCTCCAAAATTCGTTAAGCAACTTGAGTTGGTCCAAAAATAAAAGTTGAAGGTTATATTACGGAGAAGAGCATGCAAAAAGTTGCACTGAGTTTGACCGAGTTTTGACCTCCGAAAGTGAATTTCCGTGACCGTTATCAAGGTGTTGACACTAGCAGTTTGTGGCTTAATTACCTGCTGATGAAGAGCTCTAACGACCATACAGCCTTAATCAAGTTTGTAGAGCATCCAGAGTAGAGCAACTTTGCTACTGGCGCTAAGGTCCGAATGTGCACGGAATATGCCGAAAATGGACTCCAAGTCGGGCTCCATCGCGCGCGCCACGTGCTCGATAGTTTGTCTTCGTGGACGCCATGCACCAGGGCGCGCTCCAACCATTGCCGCGTGGCCGTAGTTTGCCGACGCGCGTCCTACCCTAGTGCCACGCGCTGCCGCATGCCCTACTCCTCCTTAACCGAGCGCCAGAGCTGCCCCGTTCCTTCTTCCTCTCTCGCTCGCCCTCTGGCCGCACCAGAGTGGAACCGCCATGGCCGCCGCCGCCGAGCTCCCGTGCCACCGCTACTCCCTCTCCTACAGCCCTCCTGCGCCTGCGCCGAGTGTCGCTACCCATCCGTCGCATCACGACGCCCCTCCTGCGCCCCTTTTTCGGTCACCGCGGCCGCCGGAGCGCCGTCACCGCCAGTTCCGGCGGGCTCGAGCCACTGGCTTCTGTGGCCGGCCGTCTATGGGCCCTCTCCATCGGTGTTGTGCCCCTCTGCGGGTTAGCGCAGGCCCCCTTTGGCCGTGGCACCGCCGCTCGCCGCCGGGGAGGAGCCCCACCGGCTAGAGTCGCCGTTCCCGGCCATCCTCTGCTCTAGTTTCCGACCTGGGACGCCGCGCAAGAATTCGAGTAAAGGGGAGGGCCTAAGTGCATAACCACTGACTCATATGAATAGTGCCGTTGAGGACCTATCTGCAGTAAATTTGCTGAATCTTTAGAAATTCATAGTAATTCATAGGAAATTCGTAAAATAGCAAATGAGGACTTTTTGGAATCCTTGTGAAATTCTCTATGCATTAGATCTATAATATGGCATGTTTTAGTTTAAATATTTTGTGGTAAAAATAGATTTGTGCAGTAAGGTTGTAATGCTAGTTGAATTTGTTATTTTCCATAACTGCATATCTAGGGCTCCAAATGAAGTGAAATTTTTGTGGCATGCTACTCATGTGATGTTTGATGTGTGGTAAAAATTTCATGGTCATTGGTTGCTGCATGAGTGAGTTATTGGTTTATCTTGCTCTCACATGATTTCTTGCTTTAGCAACTTGTCCTTTTCATAGAGGTTGCTATACATATCCAAATGGAGTAAAATTTGTACATTAGACTATTGAGAGTATATGTGAGCGACTGTAATTTTTGTAGAAGTTCTTGTGTACTTTTGGTATATGTTCATTAAGTCACCTTGTTATCTAAAATAAATTAAGAAATGCATTAAAAGAATTTATTTGGTCATGTATACTAGGTTTTCTGGTGTTCTTTAGTCATGTGTGACATTTTGGTAAAGTTGGTTTTGCCCAATTATGTGTTTGCAACATAAGTTAATATTTATTTTCTTGCAAATGTGGTTTATGGACAGATTTAGGAACTTAGCAAAGTTATTCGTGATAATGTGCTTTGTTGTGAAACTTGTTTATACAAAAGTTGTAGATAATTCATGTATCTAGCTTCTGTTAAAATTTGGTGGTATTTGGCCTTGTGGTTTGTGAGTTATGACTGTTTAAAGTTGGATTTCAGAAATGGCTGCTTCTATCAATTGTGGACCCGTTTCTGTAAATGGGTATATTTGACTTAGTTAACTTGAGAATCATGCTATGATGATTAAAGATGAATTGTAGAAAATTTCATAAGCTTTCCATAATATCTTCTTGCAAGTCATTTGGATTTGTGTAACTCCAGTTATAGCTAAATCTTGTAGTAGCTGTTTGCATGTCCAGAAATTGGCATATTCCAATTATAGTGTTTGCTTGTATATTGTTAAGTGTGACGTATGTTTTGAATGATGACTGAGTTAGAGCACCTGAGATCTTAGGAAACTTGTGTCAGGCTTGGTGTTGTCGTCTCCTTTGCCATCTTAGCATGATAGATTGTGTGATGTTTAAGTTAAGCATCACGAAGTACTTAAGTGTGTTAGTGTAAACTATGCTTGTCTTGCTTGCTATTTTGTGATGCGTCTCATGGTACTATTCTTCATATTTATGCACTTGCATATTGCATCTCATCTAGGTATGCTAGATGCACCACGTGAAGGATGAGATGTTGGAGCCAAACCTGAAGACAGTGTTTGATGGATCTATCCCGAAGATGAAAGGACTAAGCGAGTGCTAGGATCTGAGATGTCACCATGACAGTGCAAGCTAACAGAACTGACTTGTGTCGGATCCCAGGCAAGCCCCGGAGCATTCTAAGTCTCCTACTTTATAAAAGCAATTATTTCTATATATGAGTTATATATTGTTGCATTAAGTTGTAGGAGTTGATTGAAACCGTTGATACATTTATTACTATCCTTGCCTACCTTATTACCTTATTACCCTGTTAGGTCGGGATCGAATAACTGCTTAGCCTTGCTTAGACCGGTAGCGATCGGTGATATCCGGTCACCTACATTATAGGTGGTTACTGGAAGAATTTAGCTATGGAAAGAATGATATCCTGGAAGTAACCATGTGTGATGGATAATTGGAGACCGGACGGAAAAGTTGAAGGCAACCAGACAGGGTTCTGGGGTGCTGTTAGTTTCCGTCTATGTCGATTAAGGACCGACTGTTGTTGGGCCTCGAGTCATGTTGAACGCATGCCTTACATTTAGCTGGCCGAATAAAGCACCTTTCGACCGTCAAGCTGGGAGATTATTCGGGCCGAGTAGATTGCCCGCAGCGCACTGTACCGGAGCAGGTGTGGTAGGTGTTGAATGCTCCACTTTGAAAATTCGGAGTAATTTGTAGAAAAATCGTAAAATAGTAAATAAGGACTTTTTGGAATCCTTGTGAAATTATCTATGCACTAGATCTATAATAGGGCATATTTTAGTTTAAATATTTTTCTGTAAAAATAGATCTATGCAGCTAGGTTCCTGTTAATTGCCATGTCTTGTCTTTTTCATAACTGCAGTTTTTATGCTCAAATAAATGTGAATTTTTTGTGGAGTGCTACTAAGGTGATTGTTGTTGTCTGGTAAAAATTTCAGGAGTTTAGGATTTATAGTTTAAGAATTATAAAAATAACAAATGCCCTGTATTGCTTTGGTTCTCCTCTACACAGTTCTGCATGTTTCAATTAATTGGCTCGGTTAAGTTATGAATCATGACTTGGTGAAAATACATGAGTTGTGGTACTTTTCTTAAGCTTTTCAAAAAGCTAAATATCATGATTTTTGGCTAAGTAGATCTTGAGTGATACTTGCTTAAATCTCTATGGCTGTTTCTGCCCAAAACCTGAGAGGGTTTTCCTTGTCCTTATTGTGGGGCCTTCTTAGTAGTAGAATTAGCTTTAGGTGTTTACAACAAAGATGTTTCTAATTTGCTAAGCTTTCTAAAAAGTCTAGAACCACATTTATTGGACATGTATAACTCCATTTATAGCTGTTTAAAGTAGCATGTCAGTTTCTATCTATGTTTTGGACGGAGATGCAATTATTGCATTAGTTGACCCTTCTAACTGTAAAATCATCTTAATATGAGAATTACAAAGTTGTAGATAATTCATGTATCTAGCTTCTATTAAAATTTGGTGGTATTTGGCCTTGTGGTTTGTGAGTTATGCCTGTTTAAAGTTGGGTTTCAGAAATGGCTGCTTTCTGTCGATTGTGGACCAGTTTCTGTAAATGGGTATAATTGACTTAGTTAACTCGAGAATCATGCTAAGAGGATTAAAGATGAATTGTAGAAAATTCCATAAGCTTTCCAGATTGTCTTGTTGCATGTCTTTTGGATTAGTACAACTCCTGTTATGAGTAAAATTAGCTGCTGCTGTTTGCAGCCTTGACTCTATGATTGCCGTGAATAACTGGTTTGTCTTGAATGCTTATGTGATGCATCTTGTGTTACCATTCATCACATTCATACACATGCATCTTGCATCTCATCTAGGTGCGCTAGATGAACCACGTGGAGAACGTGATGTTGGAGCCGAACCCGAAGACGGTGTATGGAGGATCTATCCCGAAGATGGAAGGACTAAGCGAGTGCTAGGACCTGAGATGTCACCAGGACGGTGCAAGATAACTAAACTGACTTGTGTCGGATCCCAGGCAAACCCCGAAGCATTGTAAGTCTCCTAATTTATAAAAGCAATTCTTTCTATATATATGAGTTTATATATTGTTGCATTAAGTTGTAGGAGTTGATTGAAACCGTTGATGCATTTATTACTATCCTTGCCTACCTTATTACCTTTTACCCTGTTAGGTCAGGATCGAATAACTGCTTAGCCTTGCTTAGACCGGTAGCGATCGGTGATATCGGTCACCTATATTATAGGTGGTTACTGGAAGAATTTAGCTATGGAAAGAATGATATCCTGGAAGTAACCATGTGTGATGGATAATTGGAGACCGGACGGAAAAGTTGGAGGCAACCAAACAGGGTTCTGGGGTGCTGTTAGTTTCCGTCTGTGTCGATTAAGGACCAACCATTGTTGGGCCTCGAGTCATGTTGAACGCATGCCTTACATTTAGCTAGTCCGAATAAAGCACCTTTCGACCGCGAAGCTGGGAGATTATTCGGACCGAGTAGATTGCCCGCAGCGCACTGTACCAAAGTAGGTGTGGTAGGACATGGGGGCGCGAAGATAAGACCAAAGAGCAGTCGGTCGGCCCCCGGGTACATGTGGTTCCTGGCAAACTCGAGATTCCTAGATAGTTGACTCGGTGACCGATACCTCACTTTAGCGGGTGAGTGGGGTTTGTGTAAGGAATAAATCACCAGCTGGTTAGGAATCGATTCGAATCGCCATCGCTCCTGGATAGTGAGCACTTGACTCGAGTTACGGCATCGTAGTAATTATTATGGAACAATGATGGTTATCTGGATGATATGGGATATGCTAAATCTAAGTTGGTAACTGGATGTTATTGGTTAATCAAGTGATTGCTATAGTACAGGTGCTTACCTAGATGGATAGGTCATAATAAAGATGATGCAAAGTACTTAAAATGGTTTCTTCATGATAGCTTATGCTTTTTGCAAACGAGTCAGCTAGCCCACTAAAGAAAGCCTTGCATAATCCTTGGTGTCGCTTTATTTTGGTTTAAGACGGGTAAGTCTGGTTGAGTACATTCAGTACTCGGGGTTTATCCCACCTTTGTTGCGGTGATGTTCTCGACATTTGTTGATGATGGTGGCTAACCGCTTGGTGGGCTCGGTGATTCTATACTTACTTCTCATCTATATGCTTTTGTCTGAGGATGTCACTTATGCTAGCAATGTATTTGGAACTTATATTAATGTAATCATTTGAAAGCTATGTTGTTTTCTCTAATCGGTTTTAAAACCCAAACTTGTACTATTATTTGTGAACCCAATTATAATATTATTTCCGCTGCAACTCTGCGTATGTGATGTGTATTTGCTTAATCACGCAATCTTGGTTGTGATGTTGATTTACCGAGGTCTTTCGGGACACTCGGCGGACTACCGGATTTATATAAGTGAAAGTAGGTGCGTGTCAACGTGTTAGCGGGGACAGCCGTACTTGATCTTGTACAAATTGGGCGGTTCTGTCACAGCCACCGAGGTCAGTACGTTCTGGCCTAACTCTCGGACCAGGTCTCGGCAAGAGGTGCCAGAGAGGAATGCTTGGACAATTTCTGAGTCACCAACGCAGGTCAACTCGGTACATTGCTTGGAGAAGCGTTGGATGAAGTCTCGGAGAGACTCGTCTGGCTTCTGGTGACAACTCTTGAGGTCCCAGGAGTTCCCGGGGCGCACGTACGTGCCCTGGAAATTCCCGACGAAGTTTGATCTTATGAAGTTTTAAATGTTAATGGAAAGAATTTTGTTAAAGAGCTTTTACGCAAAAGAACTTTGATTATTACTAAAGCCATACCTTGAATCCCTGAGCCTGCATTCTTAAGTTCTATCAGTTTTTATTTTCGGTTAAGTCTTGTTGAGTACTTTTGTACTCAGGGTTCGTTGACCCTTGTTGCAGGTGAGGCTCATGAGCAGATCTATTTTGGATCATGCTGCATGACTGTTGTTCAGTGCGATGACGATAAGTAAATGTGTGGCCCTTGGGTAGGGCAACTTATTTGTGTGTTCTGTAATATGTTATAATGCCACTCCACTACTACGTTTTGTAATATTAACCGAACTTAGTTGTATGGTTTGAAACAAATGGTTTGTAAACTATGTTATTGTAAGTCTTCCGCTAATATTTACTCTGATGTATATATTTGAATAAACTGTTGTATACTGCAATGACTCTGTAATGGGATCCTGCTCGGAAATCGTGGATGATTCGGGGTTCCCCAAGGACACCCGACAGTCTTCTTAAGTTACCGGAAATATATGCATAGATGTCAAAGATCGTTGGACAGTGATAGGTGCATGTGGGCCCTATAATTTAGGAGGTTCTACCACAGAATGGTATCAGAGCGATTGTTACAAAGTCTTTGTTGTATTAATTTACAAAAACTTCAAAATGATTTTGGGGTGACTAAACTTAACTTGTCAATTTGGTCCAAATTGCTTCTGACTTATCTAATTCCTTTCTCACCATTCCTTATTTGATTAAAAAGGTTTTTGTGTGGTGCAGTAGTAATCTTACTATGCCCTATATAAAAACAACTGTTGTTTATGTTCATTATAAGCTTTGATGTTTTTGTTCGTAACAACGATTCATGCATCATGAATAATTCACTCGTTACTTCCTTCACCTCTCAGTCTGGGTGGGTAGTATGTATGGGTTGAGTTGTGTAGTCCACCCTTGCTGCTCTTGACACTATTGTTAGATTGTCTTACTGGGATTAGTCTTGCTTCCTACAGTATGGCTCGTACCAAGAAGACACCCCGTAAGTCCACTGGACCCAAAGGAGTTCCTCATCACCAACTTTCCCCTAGGAATGACGGTGCTAGCAGTAGCAGCTCTAGGCTTGATCCCCAGGTAGAGATACAGAGGATTTCTATAGAGTTAGCATAGGCTACTAGAGATAGGGCCTTGGATGCCATCTAGGTAGGAGAACTACAGGGTCAATTGAGGCGTCTCACCACCGCTCATAGGAACTACGAACGTATGTTAGTTCGTACGGTGGAAGGAAGGAATGAAGCTTGGCATAGAGAAAATGTAGCTAGAACTAGAACTCATGAGCTAGAATTCTATGTAGAAGATTTAGAAGAACATAATATTTATCTGCATGAGGAAGTTCATAGGCTAAGCAATCTCCTAGATCCAAATCATGAACCCCAAGCTGATGCAATGGACCCAGGTGTCATCCTTACCGATGATAGCGAATCGGAAGAGGAAGAAGAAGAATATCCTGAAGAATTAGTAATGATCGATGAAAGTGATAATGAAGGCGGTAATATTTCCGGAATGGATACCGAGCCCAAAATTTGAGGTGATCAAGGAGAGGAGTAGAGTTGTATAATAGTTAGTTCTAGTTAAAGTTAAGTAGTCTTGTTTAGATGTGGGTTTGTGTTTAAATTAGTAACCCTATGTAATGTGTCTGGAGTAAGCTTTTGTTGCGATTCAATAAAGACTTGTGAGTAAAGTTTGGTTTGTTATGAGCAGATGCGTCGTACGCGGGGTTAGCATATTCCTAGTACTTCACAAGATGAGGACGGTATTCTAGATCTGCCACCAGTTCCAACAAATATGGCTGATGCTATAGCCGCACTTGTCAATGTGACGGTTGAAAATTCTCGTTTGCTTCATGAGATAGCGCAAAGTAATCAGAATCAGATGCAAGGAAACCGTGGTCGCCATCATAACAGGCAGGAGGCTACATATGTTGATTTTACAGACACAAGACCACTAGTGTTCACCAAGGCAGATGAACCACTGGAGGCTGACGATTGGCTTCGAACCATGGAGCAGAAATTTGATGTCATTCCATGCACGGAGTTTCAGAAACCTATCTTTGCTGCCCAGCAACTTAGAGGTGTAGCCAGTGCTTGGTATGTGAATCTTATGGCCATGCAACACGCAGGTGTTCCGTTAACTTGGACAGAGTTTCGTACTGCTTTCAGAGCCCATTATATACTGGAGGGAGTAATGGCTATGAAGCTGGATGAATTTCTTGCTTTGAAGCAAGGGGATCAGACGGTTATGCAGTATGTGGGAAGATTCAATCATCTGTCACAGTATGCATCTGAACATGTCAACACAGATGCCAAGAAAAAGAAATGGTTTATGAGAGGTCTGAATACCAAATTGCAGACTATGATGACAACTTGTACCAATGTCACTTATCATGAGGCAGTAAATATTGCAATTGCTTCAGAGACAAAGTATCGGCAGCATAAGGAGCTCAAGAAGAAAAAAAGTATGCCGTCTGGATCTTTTGGGGGAAATCAAAAGAGGCATAGGGTGATTTATTATCCAGTAAATCATAATCGTCCTCCTTATCGTCCACCATAGTTTCAAGCCGGTCAGCAATCAAATGTCTGCCCTGCTACAACTTATCAGAATCCACAACCGACAAATGCTTCTGGGGTTTCTGCTCCAACACCCTAGGGTCACAAGTATCCCTATTTCAATTGTGGCAAGCCTGGTCATTTCTTGAGACAATGTTCGTATCCAAGGCAGTCTAATCCCAATTATCAGAAGACCCCTATAAATCAACAACAGGGTCAGGCACAGAACAAGGATAACAATCAGAATGCACAGAAAGGCAAAGTTGAAAGGAAGACAGGACGGGTGTTCTATATTCAAGCTGGGGAAATTCCGGAAGGAGAGCCAGTGATGATGGGTATGTTTCATGTCGCCAATCATCCTGCAGTTATGTTTTTTGATTCAGGTGCATCTCATTAAGTCATCAATAGAACATTTGTCGTGAAGCATAAAATTCCAATTGGGGCAACAAAGGAAAATTTCTTTATACAGTCGCCCAGGGGACGTCTGTGTACTAAGGAAATGGTATACTAGGTATCCATAAACCTGGGTGGGCATATTTTTCCCACTACCATGATTAGTCTAAAGGATCAGGATATAGATGTAATTTTAGGAATGAACTGGATGTATCAGCATAAGGCTGTTATAGATGCTTTGAATAGAACTATAAGGGTGAGTTTGCCAGATAGTAATTCTCAACTTCTCATCCAACTTCCAACCTTAAGAAGATCAGTGGGCAAAGTTTGTGCAACTGCCGCCAAAGAGATTAGAGATATTCTAGTACTGTGTGAATTTCTTGATGTGTTTCCTGAAGATTTACCCGGTCTACCACCTGATAGGGATGTCCAGTTTAACATAGAGTTGAAACCTGAGACAACTCTGATTTCTCGGAGAGCTTATAGGATGCCACCCAAGGAGTTAGCCGAGTTGAAGACTCAGTTGCAAGAATTGATTGAAAAGGGGTTATCCAACCTAGTTCATCACCTTGGGGATGTCCAGCAATTTTTGTGAAAAAGAAAGATGAGACCTTGAGGTTATGTGTGGACTATCGTCCGTTGAATGAAGTGACCATCAAGAATAAGTATCCTTTACCTCGAATAGATTTGCTTTTTGATCAACTAGCCGGTGCCAAAGTTTTCTCCAAGATAGATTTGAGATCAGGCTATCACCAAATCAAGATAAAGCCTAAATATATTCCCAAAACGGCATTTACCACAAGATATGGACTATATGAATACTTGGTAATGTCTTTTGGTTTGACAAATGCTCCAGCTCATTTCAAGTATCTGATGAATTCAGTATTCATGCCTGAACTAGACAAGTTTGTGGTGGTGTTTATTGATGACATCTTAGTCTATTCCAAGAACAAGGCCGAACATGCGGAACATCTCAGAGTTGTTCTAACCCGCTTGAGAGAACATCAATTATATGCCAAGTTCAGCAAGTGTGATTTTTGGCTGAAGGAAGTATAGTTTCTTGGACATGTCTTGTCAGTTGAAGGAGTTGCTATTGATCCAAGTAAAGTTAAGGATGTGCTTGATTGGAAACCGCCAACAACAGTTCATCAGGTTCGGAGTTTTCTAGGATTGGCGGGGTATTACCGTCGTTTTATTCTAGATTTCTCTAAAGTATCAAAGTCCATAACTGAGTTGTTGAAGAACCAAGTCAAGTTTGTCTGCTCATCTGATTGTGAAGAAGCTTTCTAGACTTTGAAGAGACTGTTGACCATTGCACCAGTATTAGCCCAACCTGATATCGAGAAGCCGTTTGATGTTTATTGTGATGCTTCAGGTATTGGTATTAGATGTGTGTTGATGCAAGAAGGCCGAGTCATTGCCTATGCATCCAGGCAACTTAAGCAACATGAAGAACACTATCTGACTCATGATCTAGAGTTAGCAGTTGTGTCCATGCTTTAAAGATTTGGCGGCATTACCTGCTTGGTAATACGTGCCATATTTATACAGACCACAAGAGTTTAAAGTATATCTTTACTCAGTCAGAATTGAATATGCGACAAAGATGGTTAGAACTGATTAAAGATTATGACTTGGAAGTACATTATCACCCGGGTAACGCAAATGTAGTTGCAGATGCCCTCAGTCGCAAAAGTTATTACAATTGCCTGATAGTGAGAACAATGGGTCTGACCTTATGTCAAGAGATGGAAAAGTTGAATGTAGAGGTAATTCAACAAGGTAGTTTGACCAACATAATTGTTGAAGCCAATATTCGAGACCAGATTATTGCTGCTCAGAAGGAAAACAAGGGTATAGCCCATATCAAGGAAAGAGTCAGGAATGGAAAAGCGGAATGTTTCACCATAGATGATGAAGGTGTGTTATGGTTTAAGGATCGCCTAGTGGTACCAAAGGTTCCTGAGTTGCGACAGTCAATTCTGGAAGAGGCACATGCTACTAGATTATCTATCCATCCGGGGAGTAACAAGATGTACCGTGACTTGAAACAAAAGTTTTGGTGGACTAAAATGAAGATAGAGATTGCTAGATATATAGCAAAGTGTGATACTTGTCAAAAGGTGAAAGCTATACATTTGAGGTCTGCTGGTGAATTACAGCCATTACCTATTCCAGCTTGGAAGTAGGAGGACATTAGTATGGACTTTATTGTGGGTCTACCCAAGACATCAAAGGGCTTTGACTCAATATGGGTTATTGTGGATCGACTAACCAAGTCAGCACATTTTCTTCCCGTCCGGAATACATATTCCACTATCCAATATGCCAGGATATATTTAGCAAGAATCATGAGTCTCCATAGAGTACCAAAGACCATTGTGTCCGATAGGGGTACACAGTTTGTCTCCAGTTTTTGGAAACAATTGCATGCTTCGTTGGGAACCAAGCTCCTGTATAGTACAGCTTATCATCCGCAGACTGATGGACAGACTAAAAGAGTCAATCAAGTACTTGAAGATATGTTAAGGTGTTGTGTCCTTAACTATTCCAATAAGTGGGACGAATGTTTACCTTTGGCCGAGTTCTCATACAACAATAGTTATCAGGAAAGCATTAGAATGGCTCCATTTGAAGCACTCTATGGTCGTAGATGCAGAACATCGCTGAGTTGGTCGGAACCTAGAGAAAGAAGGTTCTTTGGAGTTGACCTTGTGGAAGAAACAGAAGACAAGGTTCGGCAAATACAATGTAATTTGAAGATAGCTCAGTCCCAACAAAAGAGTTATACGGATAAACGACGTAGACCATTGGCGTTTAACAAGGGGAATTTTGTATATCTGAAGGTATCACCAATGAAGGGAGTTACCCATTTTGGTGTTAAAGGCAAGTTGGCACCTCGATATATTGGACCATTTCAAATTTTAGAGAGGTATGGAAAAGTGGCATATCGTTTGAAATTACCAGAACATCTCGCAGCGGTACATGATGTGTTCCATGTTTCTCAATTGAAGAAGTTTCTCCGAGTGCCTGAGCAGAATGTTGAGGTTGAAGGAGTGGAACTTGAACCTAATTTGACCTATTCTGACTATCATATCCGAGTATTGGATCAGAAAGATCGTGTTACTCGAAGGAGGACAATCAAGTTCTACAAGGTACAATAGAATCAACATTCAGAAGAAGAAGAAGCTACTTGGGAATCTAAAGATTACCTGTTAGAAAAGTTTCCAGAGTTTCTTGCGTCAATATAGAAGAATGTTAGTTTTGCTTTGTTGTTACGAACCATGTTTATAAAGGAACCTTAGTTGTTTTATGAACAGATTTTGGATATTTTTGGAATGACACATTTCCTTTTCCATTACTTACCCTATGACTTTGAATCTCGGGACGAGATTTCTTTTAGGGGGAAGGATTGTAACACCTCGGGTGTTTAAATACAAAAACAGGACATGTCATCATATGCATTCCAAGGCATTGGTCATATTGCAAACATTGATATGCATTCAATAAAACAAGTTTACATTTATGTTATGAGTGTTGCCTTGTATGGTTTGAATTGAGTTCAAAGTTTGGTTTGGATTTGAAGTTTCAAAAACCCTGATTTCCAGCAATTAGTTTTGACCCAAAAACCCCATTTCAAAATTGAAGTACATTTTGGGGTTGAGCCTTAAAGAAAAAATGTAGAGTTTGTTGGGTTGTACAAAGTTTGTTTTTGGAGTTTTCAAAGTTGTTTAGAAAAATTTGAAGTAAATTGAAAAGGTGTAATTCTTTAAATGTCCCCTTTTTGAATTCAAATTTGCATTTCAAAATGTAGACCGAATTAGGGGGTGGTTATAAAAGGAAAATTGTAGAACTTTTATTTTTGGAGATTTTTGAGTTGTTATACAAATTTGGGAGTAATTTGAGTTTCAAATCGGATGGCAATTCTGTAAATATGATGAACAGTGCTCGCCGCTTAAGCTACAGGCAGTCGTGGCCGTCTTTGGTGTCGTGCTGGCGTGGAGGAGGCTCATGCGTGGCTTCCTTATGCTTCTGAGCCGCGTTATAAAGACCGAGACGCCGTCGTCGTCGTTTTTCTTCCTCCTCTGTTTTCTCCCGCCGCCACCGCCATACTCCATTGAGCTTTTGCCGCCGCCGTAGCATCTCCACCATCTCGGCAAAATGCTACATAGTTTCAACTAATCCTTGCGCACCCAGCCAACCGGTTGTGGTCATCTGACTTCGTCGAATCTCGCCATTCTTCGCCTTTCTTCCTCACCGTCGCGAGCGCGTCGCTGTGGCCAAAGCTCCACGGTGCACCTCTGTCCTTGCGTTTAGTTCTTCCAGCTTCGTCTCGATGCTGTGGTGCTTAATACCTTGTTGATTTCTTGTTTTGACCACCGCAGACGCCGGAGCGCCGCCACCGACGATCGTTGCTTTGCTGTGGCCGCTGTGACCGTCGACCAACATCTCCGTGGCTCCTCCGGTCTCGTTCTTTGCTCCATTGCGTTCGGGGTGAGTTGCTGATCCTTCCCAAGCGCTCTGTTTGATCTCTACCGGTCTCCTATCGCCGGCGTAGGGCAACCACGCCACCGTGTTCGCCATGGTCATCGTCAAGCTTGTGCGCCGCTGTAATTGGTCTCGCTTGTGCCACAAATCGATGCGCCGTGAGGTAGTGATCGTGTTAGTACCTTGGTCATCGCCGGGGACCTCGTCGGCGACGAGAAATCGCCGGTCAATACCGCTGTCGCCGTGGTCAAACGCGGGAGGTTAGGGATGACAGGTGGGACCCCGCTGTCAGTGAGCGGGTGTTTTGAAAATAGAATTTTTCTAATTTCAGAAATAAATGAATAGTGTATGTTTTTTTCATTTTTGTGTAGATTTATTTAGAGATCCAAAAATTATGAAAATTTTTGTGTGACCTCTCTATAATGTGTATTATTTAGGAAAAATATGAAATGCTGATTTTCAGTACTTTTTGGATGTGATAAAAATTGATCAATTAATTAATAAATGAGTTTCTATGATTTTTCTAGGCTTATTTATTTATCCAAAAATTATGAAAATTGTTTTGACACTTAGTTATCATGTGATGAACATTTACAAAAAAATTGAGGTCAATTGGAACAAGTTGATTTATTTCATAATTCTTAATTAAATAATTAATTCATAAAAGCAAATAGTAACCTTTAATGATTTAGGTTTTGATTGAATTTTTGATTGAGTGATGTCCTTGGGTCATTAGTTGGTAATGATCTTTGGCGATTGATGTTAGTATTATGGAAAGGTTTAGTTAGTTTGACTTGTAACTGTACCGCGAAGGAAAGTTGTATTCAAGTTATTACTTTTGCATCCATCGTCAAGCATCATGTCTCATATCTCGCATCATGTTAAACATGACATTGTACTACGTGTAGTGAACGAAGGTGAGCACGTGGTAGTTAATCAAGTGGTTGAGGAAGTTGATACGCCTGTTGAGGTCGGGTTTGATAATTGTGAAACGACTCCGGAACCGGACTTTTCCGTCAACGAAGGCAAGCTCCGGATGCATTTAAACCTACCTTGTGTTTTACAAATTGATTTTGCTTTTGCTTTTCTTTACTGCATTAAGTGATTAGGAGTTAAGTGAGAACCTAATTGATGCATTACCAATCTTGTTTTTCTATATCTACCTTGTTACCAGTCTTAATTCGTATATGCCTAGTTTTGCTTAGCTATGCTTAGAACGATGAAAGTCAGGTGATTACCTGTCATCTACAAGTTTTAAATGGAACTTTGGTTACTTATGTTATCATGTGATATGAGCATGTGGAGTAAGAAATCTAGACTGGGCGGACTCGGTGTGTGTGAGCCACAAGACATGGAGGTCTTGTGAGCGGGTTCTCTCCGCCTGTGTCGGTTAAGGCCCATACCGTTGTTGAACCGCATGAGGTGAGACTTTGTAGTACTAACCACATACTCCGGTAAGCCTTAACTTGGCTATTCTATTACGAGAATGGCTACTCGCACACTGGGAGTGGAGAGATGGCAGGAATAGCATGTACCCATGTGGCAATGGGCTGGATTGGTGGAGTACTGTATTTTCGAGTGGCGCGGACCCGTTCTTATTTTAGAGGACCTAAGGGTAGGTTGGTATATGTAGGTCGGGGACTTGCATATGTTGTGTGGTCTAGAATTCCCAGCTGTGTTTTAATCGGTTCGAATCGTTGTTGCTCCTCGGTTATGGAGACTCACTTCTCTATTCATCATCGTAGTTTAAATAACTGGAACTTGAGGATGGTTTGTGAAGGTGTTGGTTATGAAGTTTCATGATCTCAATACGGATCGTGTCAGCTTTGTCTATGATCTTATGAAGTTTTAAATGTTAATGGAAAGAATTTTGTTAAAGAGCTTTTACGCAAAAGAACTTTGATTATTGCTAAAGCCATACCTTGAATCCCTAAGCCTACATTCTTAAGTTCTATCAGTTTTTATTTTCGGTTAAGTCTTGTTGAGTACTTTTGTACTCAGAATTCATTGACCCCTGTTGTAGGTGAGGCTCATGAGCAGATCTATTTTGGATCGTGCTGCATGACTGTTGTTTAGTGCGATGACGATAAGTAAATGTGTGGCCCTTGGGCAAGGCAACTTATTTGTGTGTTCTGTAATATGTTATAATGCCACTCCACTACTACGTTTTGTAATATTAATCGAACTTAGTTGTATGGTTTGAAACAAATGGTTTGTAAACTATGTTATTGTAAGTCTTTCGCTAATCTTTACTCGGATGTATATATTTGAATAAACTGTTGTATACTGCAATGACTCTGTAATGGGATCCTGCTCGGAAATCGTGGATGATTCAGGGTCCCCGAGGACACCCGACAGTCTTCTTAAGTTACCGGGAATATATGCATGGATGTCAAAGGTCGTTGGACAGTGACAGGTGCATGTGGGCCCTATAATTTAGGAGGTTCTGCCACGATCGGTATGACCAGCATGTCCGAGGGACTCCATGCGAATATATCAGCATTCGCGCGGAGAAAGTCGACGAGCACGGCTTCCTATTTGCTATCGAGGGTGGCGCTGACCCTCAGCGCTCGGCCGTTGGAGCAGGTGGGGTCAACCGGGATGAGTTGGACGGCCCCTATGGGCTCAAAAGTCCCGGCACGACGCTTGGAGTCGGGCACTTCGCTACCGAGTTGGTCGAGGTTGACGATGAGGGCCTCGGTGTCCACGATAGCCTCGGCGCACTCGATGCATTCGACGTCGCAGTCGTATGCATGCTCGTACGTGGACTCGACAGTGATGACGCCATTGGGGCCCGGCATCTTGAGCTTGAGGTAGGTGTAGCTCGAGATCGCCATGAACTTGGCGTAGCACGGGCACCCTAGGATGGCATGATAGGTCCCCTTGAACCCAACCACCTCGAAGGTGAGGATCTCCTTGCGGTAGTTGGAGGGAGTGCCGAAGCAGACGGGTAAGTCGATACGCCCGAGGGGTCACGTGCGCTTCCCCGGCACGACGCCATGGAAGGGTGCAGCACCGCCTCGGAGCCGTGACTGGTCGAGCTCCGAGAGCTCCAGGGTGTTGGTGTAGAGGATCTTGAGGCCGCTGCCTCCGTCCATCAATACCTTGATGAGCAGGGTGTTGTCAATGATCGGGTCGACGACGAGCGGGTATTGCCCGGGGTTCGGGACATAATTGGGGTGGTCTTCCTGATCGAAGGTGATCGCCTCCCAAGAACAGTCGAGGTACTGGGGAGTGGCTACCTCAACTGAGAAGACCTCCCGGTGTTCCCTCTTCCGCTGACGCGCCGTGAGGCACACTGAAGGCCCATCGAAGATAATGAAGGCATTGTGCACCTCGGGGAACCCATCGTCCTTGTCGTTGTCTCCATCGCCGGCGCCCTTCTTCTTGGCATCATCGTTGGGGAGCCCGAGCTTGGCGTAGTAACATCGGAGCATGGTGCATTCTTCGAGGGTATGCTTCACCGGGCCCTGGTGGTAAGGCATGGCTTCTTGAGCATGTCGTCGAAGAGCCCGGGGCCCCTGGCGGGGCCTCGAGGATTCTTGCGATCCGCTGCTGCGACAAGATCGGCCTCGAGGGCCTCTTGCTTCCCCTGGCGCCCCTTTTTCTTTTTCTTAGAGAAACGGGAGGCCGAGGCCCCGGGGGCCTCATCCCTCCGCTTCCCCTTGGCGTCGTTGTCAGGGAAGATGGCCCCGACATCCTCTTCGCCCGAGGCGAAGTTGGTGGTGATGTTGAGGAGTGCGGCCACCGAGGTCGGTATGTTCCGGCCTAACTCTCGGACCAGGTCTCGGCAAGAGGTGCCGGAGAGGAATGCTTGGACAATTTCGGAGTCGCCGACGCGTGGCAACTCGGTACATTGCTTGGAGAAGCGTCGGATGAAGTCTCGGAGAGACTCGTCCGGCTTCTGGCGATAACTCTTGAGGTCCCAGGAGTTCCCAGGGCGCACGTACGTGCCCTAGAAATTCCCGACAAAGACCTTTACCAAGTCACGCCAGTTGTGGATCTACAAGGGAGGGAGGTGTTCGAGCCAGGCTCGCGCCGAGTCTGATAGGAACAAGGGGAGGTTGCGGATGATGAGCAGGTCATCGTTCGCGCCGCCTACCTGACAAGCTGAAAGCTCTAGTTTGGTTTTGGTTAATTGATGAACCCCTAAGTGCTAACCTAGTTTATCAAAGTGATTATGAGATAGGTAGCACTACTCCAAGTGATGAAGAAATGGTGAAGATCATGACGATGGTAATGGCATGGTGATGATCAAATGCTTAAACTTAGAAAAGAAGAAACAGAAAAACAAAAGGCTCAAGGCAAAGGTATAAACTGTAGGAGCCATTTTGTTTTAGTGATCGAGACACTTAGCGAGTGTGATCACATTTAGGATAGATAACCGTACTATTAAGAGGAGTGAAACTTGTATCGAAATGCGGTTGTCAAAGTGCCACTAGATGTTCTAACTCATTGCATATGCATTTAGGATCTAGTGGATCACTAACACCCTTGAAAATGTTTGTGAGAATATGCTAACACATGTGCACAGTGTGATACACTTGGTGGCTAGCACATTTGAGCAAGGGTGAAGGAGATAGAGAAGAAAGGAACTCAGTCTCATTATTTTCACTGTGACCGGACGCTGGTCTTGGGTGGACCGGCGCGTCCGGTCAGGCGTGGCAGAGAAGACGCCAGTGTCGGTGATGCACCGGACGCTGGGTCTAAATTGACCGGACGCTAAATGTCTGGGTCCGGTCGAACTGACGAGTCAGCTCTGTGTCTAGGATATTGCACCGGACGTTGTTCTGTGTCCGGTTGAAGAAAACCCAGTTTGGGACCTTACTGTAAACGACCGGACGCTGGGGTTGAGCGTCCGGGTAGTTTTGCCGGAGCGTCCGATCATAATATAGTCATTGTGATCTGGCGGCTCAGTTTGAAATCAGAATGACACGTGACTTACATCTGTGGACCGGACGTTGGTCCAGGGTCCGGTCAAGATGACCGGACGCGTCCGGTCGATAAAAATCAGTTTTGGACCCTTACTAGAAACGACCGGACGTTGAGGGTCTCAGTGTCTGGTCAACTGACCGGAGCACCCGATCGGTCAAGGCAGATGACCGTTGGAGTCAGACTTGTGGCTGACTACAAGCGACCGGACGCTGGAGGCTCAGCGTCCGGTCAACTGACCGAAGCGTCCGGTTAGTCCACGTTATGCCTAGTGAAGGGGTATAACGGCTATATTTCGTGGGGGCTTCTATTTAAGCCCCATGGCCGGCTATAGCTCACATCTTTGGCCATTTCCATTGACATAGCAACCTTGTGAGCTTAGCCAAAGCCCTCCCACTCATCTCCATCATTGATTCATCATCATAGTGAGATTGGGAGTGAATCCAAGTGCTTTGCTTGAGTGTTTGCATCTAGAGGCACTTGGTGTTCGTGTTTCGCTGCGGATTTCACTTGTTACTCTTGGTGGTTGCCACCACCTAGACGGTTGGAGCAGCGGTGAAGTATTGGCACAAGTTGGTGATTGTTCGTGGCCATCTCCGGTGATTGTAAGGGGAGTTGTACCTTCCCCGACGGAGTGCCGAAAGGTAACTCTAGTAAATTGCTCGTGTCATTGAGTTACCTCACTTGTGGGTCGGTTCTTGCGGTGTCCTATCGTGTGGACGAGGTTTGTGAAATACCTCTTAGCCGCCGAACCACCAAGTGTTGGTCGACACAACGGGGACGTAGCGTGTTGGCAAGCACGTGAACCTCGAGAGAAAATTGAGTGTCTCTTGTCTTTGGCATTCTCCTGGTAATTGGATATATATTCATCCTGTGATTGGTTCATCCCCTACACGGCGGTATAATCACCCTACTCACTTATTTACTTTCTTGCAAACTAGTTGATACAAGCTTTTTAGTGTAATTAGAATTGAGAGCTTGCTTCATTATTTACATTCATCTAGTTGAGCTCTTTAGAGTAGCAAGATTGAGAGCTCTTAGTGAGTAGTTACATAGCAAGTTTGTGTGCCTAAGTAATCATTGCAACTAAAATTGTTGGATAGGTGGCTTGCAACCCTTGTAGAGCTAGAGCAAGTTTGCATTACGCCATTTGTCATACTAATCAAATTGCTCTAGTTGATTTGTAGTTTTCAAATAGGCTATTCACCCCCCTCTAGCCATATTAGGACCTTTCACAAGCCAGGCGGTAATTGGCCAGCCATAGCTCGGGGTTGGTCTCGCCACTGTACTTTGCGAGGTTGGCCGGCTACCGAAACCGGGCAGGGAAGTGAGCGCCGCGGATAGCCTTGCTGAAGACTCGAGGGCCAAGCCGCCCAGGAGAAGGACTGCGGTCGTCCCCACTGTCGTAGCGGCCACATCGGTGCGGGTGGTAGCCTCGGGCGGGCCCATCGTTGTCGTGGCGCCGTCGCATGCTGACCACATCGTGGTCGCCTTGCGCCTCGTGTCGGTCGCTGAGGCGGTCGTGCACCGAGGGGGCCTTAAGGCGGTCATGCACCAAGGGGGCCTTGAGGCGGTTGTGCACTGAGGGCGCTCTATCTTGTCGAGACGGCGTCGAGGGACGTTTCGAGGTGTCCCCACGCCATCGAGACGTGGAGCTTTCGGCCTGCTATGCCGCGGCGGTCTCGAGAAGGTCTCGGAGTTCACCGTGGACCCGTCGCCCCTCCGAGGTAGATGGCTCGGGCATCGTTCGGAGTAGCATCGCTGCTGCCGCAATGTTCTGGCTAGCGCGATTGAAGATAGGGGGTTGCTCGCCCCCTTCATCATTGTTGATGCGGTGGTAGACATCACGAGCCCTCCACCGGGCTGCTTCGCCATCACCGCGACCCCGCTGCTCTCGCTCGAGAGTGTCTCGGAGCTGCGGCAGAAGGAGTCGGTCTTGTTCGACCTTGGCCTAAAGCTCACAGAGCTGCTCCAAGTCAAGGCCTTGAAGTTCCTCGTGGGTGGGGTTCTCGTTCCGCGCTACTGGGGGTTCGACGCGAGGAGGTGTGGCATCGCCTGCCCCCTCGCGGGGCGGGGAGCGATTGCCTGCCCCTCTGTCTTCATCACCCACTCTTGGCATCCCGAGCTCGATGATGAAGCACTCACGAGTGGGGTCGTCAGTGCCTTCATCATCGGAGTCGGAGTAGCCGAAGCAGTAGTCGCTCGTGGCCATGAAGCAGCGCATGGCTTCAGGGTCGCGAAGCCCGGAGAAGTACGCTCTGGCCCACGCCTCGTCCTCCTCCGAGGAGTCAGCGTGGGTGTGGGTCGAGGTTGTGGCGAAGAGGTCGAGGGCGAAACGTTGGTGGCATCCTGAGGGCTCCGCGTGAGCGGAAGCGTAGGCAGAAGCGTAGGCGGCGGTGACATTGTTCAACCCGAAGGGGTACAGGGATGGTGCCATCGCCGGGTTCTGCTCTGCCGGAGTCAATTCCTCAAGAGGTGGTGGGGCAGAGCTCGATGATGGGGCGTTGCTACGTGCCACCGGCGTCTTTCCCTTGCCCAAGCTTAAGCTGGACAGGTTCCCAACCAGGGACGTTGTACCAACAACCGGGCGTGGGATATCGACGGAGCGCGGTGTGTTGCCCTGAGCTCGCGGGGTCTCGGGGTGGTTCCGCTCGTGTCGTGCTTGGCGAGCGCGATGAGAGCGGTGGCCCGGGCGCCGCCTGCGCCTGGGCTGCTGGTGCGTGATGCCGTTGTCGGCCAACGGGGCTCTAGATGGGAGGAGTACTAGGTCGTACTCGTATCCTAGAGACATGAACTCTAGGCTCCCAAACTAGATCATCGTGCCGAGACGCAGTGGTCGTACGGGGTCTGCCATCCGGAAGTTGTTGGGATCATTAAGCTAACGCGCAGTATGTGCCCCTACCTGGCGCGCCAACTGTCGGTGTTTCGGACCGGCGGGTCCTCAACCAATGAGTGAAAATGTACTACGTGTCCCTATCCCAGATGGTGATGCAAAGAGACACAAGGTTTATACTGGTTCAGGCGATAGGTGCCCTACGTCCAGTCTGGGAGAGCGATCTCGTATTCCTTGCACCGAGGTGCTTGTAGTAGGGGTTTATAAGCAGGACGAGAGAGGGAGTTAGTCCCAGGTCTCTGCGTAGAGCGGCGTGGGTTGCTTGAGATGTTGATCTCTTGCAATGAGGGAGCGTGTGTATTACAGAGTGTTGCTCGTTGCTTGCATGTGTGTCTATCTGAGCGATGTCTCCGTGAGTGTGTTGGTTGTGTGTCCTCCTAGAAACGGCCCCGGTCACCCCCTTTTATAGTAGAAGGAGAGGATAGGGGCGGTACATGCATTCGCTGCATGGTGTTTTGTGAGCGGAGGTGGTATGTTCGAGCCCTACAGCTCGTTACTATGGCGGTATGGTCGATGGAGCGGTCCTATCCTTGGTACTCTGGAGCGATGCGCCGATCACGCCTGGTCTTGTGCGACGTGGGAGCTCCTGTGGTGGCAGGCGTACCTTCTTCTGTTGGAGGCGTGCTGGTCGCTGTATGTTTGACCGGCGCGGAGTGCCGATCACATTTAGGATCGATAGCCGTACTACTAAGAGGGGTGAAACTCGTATCAAAATGCGGTTATCAAAGTGCCACTAGATGCTCTAACTCATTGTATATGCATTTAGGATCTAGTGGAAAGCTAACATCCTTGAAAATGTTTGTAAAAAATGCTAACACACGTGCACAAGGTGATACACTTGGTGGTTGGCACATTTGAGCAAGGGTGGAGAAGTTGGTGAATCGAAGGAGGTGTTTTTCACTGTCAAATAGTGACCGGACGCTGAGTTCGAAGTGATCAAACTTGGGGTTCCAGCGTTTGGTCAATTATAAAAGAAGGTAGTACTCTCGGCTTGTGACCGGACGTAGGTGACCGAACCCTGACTAAACACTATTTAGCGTCTAGTCCTGCTAATGTGGCAGCGCATAGAGAAGAGGGTGAGTGACCGGACACTGGGCGAGTCCGGTCGGGCGTGACCGGACGTGTCCGGTCACGAAAAACCGTCTATGGAACCTTACTGGAAATGACCGGACTCTAGTGATGGAGCACCCGGTCACTTTGAGCAGTGCGTCCGGTCGCAACTTAACACGTGGCATGAAGCAGATTAGCCATTAAGATCGGGCTCTTAGCATTTGAAGCTAATGACACGTGGCGATCATCAGGCGACCAGACGTAGGGGTCCAGCGTCCGGACAACCTAACTAGCGCGTCCGGTCGCACTGAGTTGGGCTGCAATGATAGCCTAACGGCTCTATTTCGTTGGGCACTGTATTTAAAGGCATGTGGCTGGCTCTAGCTCACTCTCTTGGCCATTTTACATTGACATAGCAACCTTGTGTGCTTAGCCAAAGCCCTCCCACTCATCTCCATCATTGATTCATCATCTTTGTGAGATTGGGAGAGAATCCAAGTGCATTGCTTGAGTGATTGCATCTAGAGGCACTTGGTGTTCGTGTTTTGTTGCGGGATTCACTTGTTACTCTTGGTGGTTGCCGCCACCTAGACGGCTTGAAGCAGTGAGGATCGTCGAGCGGAGGTTGGTGATTGTCTCTGGATTTGATCGTGATGATTGTGAGGGGTCTTGTGCCTTCCCCAGCGGAGCGCCAAAAGGTAACTCTAGTGGATTGCTCGTGTCATTGAGTTACCTCACTTGTGGGTATGTTCTTGCGGTGTCCAATTGTGTGGACGAGGTTCGTGCAACACCTCTTAGCCACCGAACCACCAAGTGTTGGTCGACACAACGTGGACTAGCGTGCTAGAAGCACGTGAACCTCGAGAGAAAAACATTGGTTGTCTCTTACCCTTTGGTATTCTCCCAGTGATTGAATTAGTATTCATCTTGTGATTGGTTCACTCCTCTACGTGGCGGTATAATCACCTTACTTACTCTTTTACATTCCCGCAAACTAGTTGTAGCAAGCTCTTTAGTGTAGCTAGAATTGAGAGCTTGCTTTGTAGCTTAAGTTTATCTAGTGAAGCTCTTTTAGTGTAGCAAGTATGAGAGCTCTTAGTGAGTAGTGACTTAGTAAATTGTGTGTCTAGTGATCATAGTAACTAGAATCATTGGATAGGTGGCTTGCAACCTGAAGTATAGTGCTAGCGCAAAATTTGATTAGCCATATTATTGACTAATCATTTGTCTTAGTGTTGTTGTAGAAATTATTTAAATAGGCTATTCACCCCCCCTCTAGCCATATTAGGACCTTTCAACAGGAAACCTCCTATGACGTCGGCGTCGGCGACGTTGGGCAGCACGTTGCACTACCGGGAGAAGCGCCGGATGTACCCACAAAGAGTTTCCCCGGACTTCTGTTGGTAGTTTTTGAGATCCCATGGGTTCCCAGGACGTGTGTATGTGCCCTGGACGTTTCCCACAAAGATTTCTTTTAGGTACGCCCAACTTTGGATTTGGTTGGGTGAAAGGTGTTCCAACCATGTTCGCGCCAAATCGGCCAGGAACAATGGAAGGTTGCGGATAATGAAATTGTTACTATCGCTCCATTGGCTTGGCAAGCAAGCCGATAATCCTTGAGCCACAGTCCGGGGTTTGTTTCCTTGGAGTATTTCGGGATGTTGGTCGGTGGTTGGTACCACGGTGAGAAGACAGCGTTGAGGATGTGTTGGCCAAAGGCCAGAGGTCCCCGCAAGTCATGGCTCGGGCTTCGGTCCTCGCCGCTGTCGTAGTGTCCGCCACGACGAGGGTGGTAGCCACAACTAGCCTCCAACCTCTCATTGCTGTGGACACGTCTGCGGGCATCCAGGGTGTCGCGCGCATTACAGTGGAGGCCAAGACGCTCATGCACCGGGACCTCAGCGCGTGGCCTACCGCCTTCGCTATGCCTAGTGGACTAACACGTCCTTGTCGGGACAGCGAGCTCTCGGCCTGCTGTGCCGCCACACATTCGAGTAGCGTGCGAATCTTGTGATGGGCCCAACGATCCTCGGGTGTCGCGGGCTCCAGAACGGGAGTGCTATTGGGGCCAACGGTCTTTGTGGCATTGCGCAGACCAAACAGGAGCGCTATCGGGGCACTCCGGATGAGGCATTCCAGGGAGAGCGGCTCTCCTCCGGCAAGCTACGTGATGGCATTGGCGAATGAAAAGGTGAGGCGGCGCAAGTCCTCCCGGGATGGTCGGGGTCCCAGGAAGGCGTCGAGCTGGCGCTCTAGCCTCCCATAATCGAAGCCGAGGAGCTGGTCGCTCTCGGCGGTGCGGGCCTCCGGTACGTGCAGCTGCAGCTCCTCAAGCGCCTCGGCGATCGCGTCGAGGCTGGCAGAGTGGAGAGGCTGGACGGCGATGGAAACCTGTGCTAACTCTTCCTCCGTCGTAACGATGAAGTCTGATTCCCAAAGTGCACGTGTGTGGTCGAGACCCAGCTGACGCTGTGACTAGCCATTCGAGGCCTGATGTGGACGTCGAGACGCGCAAAAAGCCCCTACCTAGCGCGCCAATTGTCGGTGTTTTTGGACCACCGACGAGTAAATTTGTATTTACGCGTCTGGTTCGGATGGTGTGCTCGGAGGACACAAGAGTTTATACTGGTTCGAACGGAATGTCCCTACGTCTAGTTTGTTGCTGCTCATATTACCGGCACTTAGTTTGTAGTAGGGGTTACAAACAGGCGAGAGAGGGAGATGATCCCAAGTCTCTGGTGGAGGGAGTGAATGGGTGCTGAGAGCTCGATTGCCGCTCAGCCATGTGCTCGTGTCGTGCTCTTGTGTTTTTTTATCTCCTGTCCAGATCCCCCGGTAGGGGCACCCTGCTTCCCCTTTTATAGGCGAAGGGAAAGCGCTGGTTATAGAGAAGGAGAAGGAGAAGAACGAGAGAGAAGAAGGCTTCCAGGATCACCAGGTCCTTCTTCTCCTTCATGCAGGTCTCACCGATCCTGTAGATGTCAACAGGGACGGCTCCATGTCGTGGCCCTGTTCGTCACTGGCGCCATATGCAGGCGTCATCTGCCGGTCATGGCATTCCACTTCGTCCCGACGGACGTCGCGGTGAACTGACACGCCTGTCAGCGTCTGTACGAGGATTAGGCAGAACAGTACCGGCACGCCCAACACTGCTCTTGATGTGAATCGCCAGGTATGGCCCGTCATGGCCACGGGTTACATCAAGGCATGTCAGCTTCTTCCCTGGTGTCAGAGTTTTGACCCAAGCTCATACACTTGGACCTGGAGTGGTTGGCGGTGGTATGGGTCCCCATCGGACGAGACGGAACCCGCGTCCTTGGGTTCGGGCGAGACGGAGCCCGCGACCTTGGGCGAGACGGAACCCGTGGCCTTGGGGTCGGACGAGACGGAGCACGAGCCCAAGGGGTTGGGCGAGACGGAAACCGTGGCCTTAAGGTCGGGCGAGACAGAGCCCGCACCCGAGGGGTCGAGCGAGACGGAGCCCGCGCCCAAGGGGTCAGGCAAGACGGAGCCTACGGCCTAGAAGTCGGGCGAGACGGAGCCCGCGGCCTTAAGGTCGGACGAGACGGAGCCCACACTCGAGAGGTCGGGCGAGACGGAGCCCGCACCCCAGGGGTCGGACGAGACCTTTTAATACGTCTCGAGCCATCCGGGGGAGTCAGCGTGGACGTTAACTTTCTTGCTTTGGGTATCCCTAATAACGATACCCGACACTATGCATCTTTTAGAGTTACCCAACAAATTTTACCAAAGTTAATTGGTGATCTAGGAGAGTAGACTTGATTTATTGCTCCACAATCTTCCCGAGCAATTGGCCATTTTTAATAAATTTATAGGTGTACATTTGACAACAACATGATTATGGGAATGTACAATCTGTGGAATTTGTTTGAACAGACCTAGAAATTTATACTCGAGGAAGCTATAAAATAGTGACCATTGGAGAGACAATAGATTTTAACTAGGCACACTAGCATTGAGTTTACACTGGTATCATCAAATGTGGCGATTTTTAGGCAAATAAGGGTTCTTTATTTTATCTTGATTTGCGTGAATTGAGTTAGGCATGCACACACATCTTAACCCTATAAATAGGGTCAACAAATATTGAGATTAATGAAATACCACAAGCACACTATTAAATCCTCGAATAAATTCAGGAAACATGAATCACTAATTTGAACCCAGATGAGTAGGTTACATAAAAGAGCCTAACTATTTTAGCAATGCTTACCTCGTGCAAATGTCGAAGTTGGGAGGTTTTGACGATAGCAAACAAAGTGGATCAGTGATCATTCCTAATCAGGTAGGAATCAAGCACAACAACAAAATCTTTGCTTTTCTTTAGGTGAAAGCATTGTGAAATAGCACACCAAGCATTCCGCGAGAACAACGAAGTTCATGGCAGAGCTTCTCAGTTTCGGAACATTAACCTTACTTGTGTATATTATATTGTACCATCAATATCAAACCTAACACAATAGATATTACACAAAACAAAACAAAAAACCACAATCCGAGAAATTTCATAGTATGTCATTGTATACTCTCTCCGTTTAGTGAAGGACAGAATTCTAGCACTAATGTATTATCTAAAAAAATACAACTCTAGTTCATGAGTAGATGTTATATCATAAAAAAGTACGCTATATAGATATATGATGCGCCGAAGCATAGAGCTTATATTTGCGATCATTTACTTTGTCTAATCAACACATATAAAGAATAAAAAAGTAGAGATACATATATTATGTGCTAATCTTTTCTCGATACATAAGAATTACGTTCTTTTCAGAACAAAGGTTGTGCATGGCCGCCTCAAACTCACCACTGTGGGTTCAGCATGATGCCTACCCAGGCCTGGTTTAGTTTGCAAAAATTTTGGCGAAATGATACTGTAACACTTTCGTTGTTATTTGGCAATTAGTGTCTAATCATAGTCTAATTAGGTTTAAAAGATTCGTCTCGTAAATTTCGTCTAAACTATGTAATTTGTTTTATTTTTTATTTATATTTAATATTTCATACATGCGTCCAAAGATTCGATGTGACAGGAAATCTTAAAAAATTTTGCAAAATGAAATAGAACTAAACAGGGTCAAGAAAGATATCTTGCAGATCTTTGTGAGCTGCCTTCGTTTCGCCCATATCAAGTTGTGGATCTACAGAGCCCTGAGCTCCCTCGACACTGGCGCCTTCTTGACCTAGTGTCATGATGCTCCTCCTGTAAATTAGTCTAGTTGTAACGTCTTCTTCTCTGCTCAGCTTCCTATTTGCAGGCGTCATGCTTCTTCTGTATTATGAACTCTGGTCTTTTGATGAATACGGGCTTGTTTAGTTCCACCAAATTTTCAAATTTAACACTACGTAAAAAGAAGATTCATCGTTACATCAAACTTACGGTACATGTATGAAGTACTAAATGTTGACGAAATCAAAAACTAATTACACAGTTTGGTTGTACTTTGCGAGACGAACGTTTTGAGCCTAATTAGTCAACGATCGGACAATTATTACCAAATACAAAAGAAAAGCTACAGTGCGCTACAGTGCTGATGAATTTCAGCCGGCGCCGATTCAGCGGCAACTAAAGGCAATTAAAATTCAAGTGGGCTTCTTGCCCACCGTTAGTTCGTTTAAAAATCATTGTGCCGATTGAGTGTTTACAACTGGTGAGATTTTTTATAGTCAACCTTGTCAACTTGAATTGAAGGGATGCGTGGGTGCTGGTATTTTTGGTTAATTACTCATTTAGACCAATCTCAATGGATACTTTCATTTTCCTGTCTACAAGTATGACATAGTTTTATTTCTTGTGTTTTATATGCACTATTTGTATTTGATTTTTATGACAGATTAAGACTTGAAAATAACATCGTGGGAGATGAAACTTATTTTACCTCTTTTTTTATACTAATAATGCCTTATTGTCAAAAATTGCCTTATAACACTAGAACATGGACCATCCATATATCGGCCCGTTCGCGTGTCCCTTAAACCCGGCTTGATCCGCTTCTTTTTTTATCCAGAACAGTGATTTTTCTCTCACAAATTCCTCCAACATTTCTCCAAACCATCTAAATTTCTCCAAGCGAACGTAACCATCCTTGGTCACTTCATTTTCTCAAAATCTATATGTATTGTGCACTGCTGTGGATAATTGAGATGGAGTTTATATGAGAAAAAAATAACCCGCCGCCCCGCCGAGTTGTGCGTCGTTGCGCTAGAGCTGGTGGCCAGCCTTGCTACTCCTATTTTGTACTGTAGCTGCCTAGCTGCTGCTGCTGCTACAGACTACTCACATCACGCTACCCACCAGGTCCGAGGTCCCTCGCGCCATAAATTTCATGAGAACACAAATCACATCACGCTGGCTGTATCGCCCTTAGCACCCTATGTGCAAAAATAATAAATTTATTTGACTTAAAAAAAGTCGGATGAAATAGATTTTAAGTTTTTTTTTATAATATATGTTATGAAGTGCTAAAGAATCATGATATCTTAAAGAAATTTTAAGTATATATAAATTTTGGGATACAAATTTTATATCTAAACTTACAAAAAGTCCAACTACTGTAATTACGAAAATTTACAAAATTTAACTTTTCAGTTAAAAAAAACTTTATCATGTGTACACGAAGGGATTAATAAAGAGCTCAAATATCCATCCCAGCATTTTTCCTTAGAAAAAAAGGCGCTGTACTGACAAGAGCGAAATAAAATATTCAATCCCTTCCGCTCACCACCCCCGCATCTGGAGCTTCACCACCTCACTCGCTGTCGCTCCCAGCCTCGAGTGCTCGCTCGCTCACTCCAATAGTGGCGGCGAGATGCGGAGACAGATCCCTCCCGTCTCCTGCCTCGTACTCCTCGCGGCGGCTTTCGCGCTGCTCGCCGCGGCGCCGGCGGCCGTCGCGGTCAACGTCACGGGCGTGCTCTCGGTGTTCCCGGACCTCAGCGACTTCACGCGGCTGCTGGCGTCCAGCCCCGTGCTGGCGGAGCTCGCGGGGCGGTCGTCGCTGACGCTGCTGGCCGTGCCGAACGGCAACCTCCCGCAGTCGCCGTCGGCGTTCGCGGCCGCGTCGGGCGCCGACCTCGCCGACGTCCTCCGCTACCACGTCCTCCTCGAGTACCTCGCCCCCGCCGACCTCCGCCGCCTGCCGGCCTCCGGGAAGCTCGTGACCACGCTGTTCCAGACCACCGGCCGCGCCCCCGCGGACCTGGGCGCCGTCAACGTTACCACCGCGGGCGCCTCCCTCGCCGTCGTCCGCTCGCCGGCGCCGTTCCTGGGCTCGAACGCCACCGTCCTCGGCGCCATCACCGCGGTGCCGTACAACCTGAGCGTGCTGGCGGTGAGCGGCCTCATCGTGCCCACCGGGTTCGACCTCGCGGCGTCCGAGTCCCGCCCGCCCGCGGCCGTCAACATCACCCGCGTCCTCGCAGACGCGCGCGCCTTCAACGTGGCGGCGTCGATGCTGGAGGCCTCGGGCGTGGCGGCCGAGTTCGAGGACGACGAGCGCGGGGCCGGGATCACGGTGTTCGCCCCCACCGACGACGCCTTCGCGGGCCTCCCCGCGGGCGACCGCCTGCAGTCGCTCCCCGCCGACCGCAAGGCCGTGGTGCTCCGCTTCCACGTGCTCCACTCCTACTACCCGCTGGGGTCGCTGGAGTCGATCGTGAACCCCGTCCAGCCCACGCTGGCCACCGAGTTCAGCAACGCCGGCCGCTTCACCCTCAACATCACCCGCGCCAACGGCTCCGTCGCCATCGACACGGGCGTCGTGCAGGCGACCATCACGCGGACCGTCTTCGACCAGAACCCCGTCGCCGTCTTCGCCGTCTCCAAGGTCCTCCTCCCCAAGGAGATGTTCACCCGCACAGCAGGCGGCGGCGGCGGCGGCGGAGGCGACTCCTCCATCGTGGCCGCCACCGCCGCCGCGTCCTCGCCCCCGTCAGCCGCGACAGCCCCGGAGGCCTCCGAGAGCGCGCGGACGCCGCCAACAAAGCTCTCCTCCCCGCCCGCGCTCCGCGGCGGCGGGCAGGACTACGACACAGCGTCGGCGCCGGCGCACGGGATCGGAATCGGGTGGTGGTGTATAGCATTGGTGTATCTACTTCCACATCTGGTATGAGATCCGGGACGACTTGGTCAGTCCATTGCCATTACTCTTGTGCTCAATTTTTGCCTTTTCTTTTTGTTTTCTCTTGTCTTTTCTTTTCTTATTTGGGTTTTTGCTAGAATCTGTACACTGGGAGGGAGGGGGAGGAAGAAGATTGAGCTGCGAAAACAAAGAAAATGCAGCAACCTTTTTAAGTAAGAAGAAGAAACAGAATTGGTTATTGGCCATCATCAAAAGGGGAATAACAGTACCGCCCTGTAAAAATCCAATCAAAATCCATTGCATTCCTTTGCTCCAATTGTTCCATATCGCCGCCGACATTGCTTTGCCATGGTCGTGTCTCGTGAGTTCTTCTGAGTGTGCTAGATTGCAGCTGCTTCAGCTCCATCTTTGCCCTGTCGATTTGCTCTGATTGAACTGAAAGCGTGGAGCTGGGTGGGTCTGGGAGGAGGAGGAAGCTGCAGTGCAACCAATGCTCACCGGGCGGTGAGGGGAGTGGTGGTGGTGGGTGGCTGGCAGTGAGCTGGCAGGCGGGGGGTGGGGCCGCTGCCGTCAGCCGCAGGGCGTCAGCCGTCAGCGCGCCCCCGGCTAGATTCGATCGCCTTTCGCTTGCGTCGCATCGCATCGCCAGACGTATGCCCGCCCCCCGTGCTCTGGCACCCGCGCGTCTGCTTCTTGTCGCCCCGCCCCTGCCACCGCCACGTCACGGCACGCCCCCGGCAGGAATTCCGGCTCCAGGCGACCAGGCTCCAGTGCGTGCGTCTGTGCCTGTGCGTGCAATGCAGGGGGGCTGGAGAAGAAGGGAAGCCAGGCACAGTGAAAAGCGAAGAATAGCCCTCCCAATTCCCCATCTTTCTGCTCCATCACGAGCCGCCTACTACTCCTCCACATCATTTGGGTCACATCTTTCATGGCGAGGACGAGGAAAGGAACGGCTTTCATGGCGAGGACGAGGAAAGGAACGGCCTCCCTTGGGACCCGGCTGGAACGTCGGAAGGGAACGGCGTGCACTGTTCTGGCGTTCCAAAACGGCCGGGGACGAGCGGTCCATCGAGCCCTCAGCCGTTGGAGCTGCAGAACTAGCTAGTGTCCAGTGTCGTCATAAATGTTACTCTACTCTCTGTTATATTGTGGTAACCGATGATTGGCTGTTCGTCTGAGCTAAGCGTTCACGGCCACTGGAGTGAGATCGATCATCGATGGTCTGTATGATTGAACGGAGTGTGATTTTCATGCCGAGGATGTGTGTGATTGCGGGAATCATTCAGTGGGGAGCTAGCGAAAACAAGCATCGCTCTCAGGCTCAGCTGCCGCTGGACCTCTCTACTGCAGTGGCACCTGGATCGCTCCGCCACATGGGGGGGCCTGGCCTCGCCTCGCCTACTACGACGAGTGAGAGAGCCCCTCGTCGATCTTCCACGCCTGCAAGAAAGAACTTGAGTGGAGTTCAGTGCGGCCGCGGATCCATCATCCATCCATCCACGCATGCTAACATCAGGCAGTGAGGGACACATGGAAGCATGCTCGCTCAGGGGGAGTTTCCTTGTGGTACATCCATCCAGTCCAGACAGGGAAACGAAACGAGGCCAAGACGCAGCAGCCAGCGTTACCTACAGCTGCAGCAGCTACAAGTGGCAAACTGAATCCAGTTGGGAGGACCCATAGGCGCTTCTACGTGGAAGAAAGAAGAGAGTAGAGGCAGGCAGGCTTATCGGTTCGGAATGTGAAAGCCTGGCACGCCGTGTCCGTTCCCAAATTCCCAAAGGCAGCGTATGGTAGCGAGCATATAGCAGCACCGCACTGGCACGTGGCTGAGGCTGAATTATTTGCCTGCCTCGGGCCCTCACCTGCCGGGAACAGTGCCGGAATAATACCAGCATGAACAGTAAATCCCAGCATGAACAGTCCAAAGCTACGCTACTATCCGTGACGCCTACTGTGTAGTGTAGTCGTCAGTAAGCAGCGAGCGAGGCGTTGTTTGTTGGCGGCTCGTCAGATCGGCGCGCGCGAGTGAGATGGGCCTGGGGCCCATGCCGCTTGCCGCCGCGCCGCGGCGCTGGAAGGGGGAGGAAGAGGAGTTGGTTTGCAATTATCAGCTCAGAAATCAACCGATCAGCGTTTATTAGTCAGTCAACGATATTTTTCTCTCACAATAAACTAGCATTAATCGGGTTTATCAGCACAGAAACCTTATGCTCAGAGAACGAGGCCTGTGAAGCTGCGCGTTGGACCCGTGTTTCGTCGGTCGCGGGGCATGCGACGGCTCCGGCAAGTCCATCGTGCTTCCTGCTTCGCCTGCCCTCCAGCGTCCGGCGATGAGCAGAGCTCTTCGTGGGCGCACGTTTCATTTGTTTGTAGTACGTACGTATGTACTCTGTAGAGTGGTTTTTGTAGTACAAGGGAATTTGGAACTGCATTATACGTTGCCGTGGCCTGTGCTAACAACCCTGTAGCGTTGAAACCAGACACCGGAAAAATGCTAGTCTGTTACAGATTGATGACAGAAGTAGTGTGTACGTACGAAAACATAATGGGAAAGTTATTACAGATGAGTTGGTACGCAGTACAGGCACAGTGAACATGCCACGTGCCAGAGAATCGTTGTAGGTCAAAACGTAGACATGAGAAATCGCAGCGAGCTCGATATGTACCAGAGGTCAGAGGATTGTGTCACGCCGCTTGGCCGCCGGCGATCACCGCCGGCGACGTGAGGAGATCAAGGAGATACACAGAGATGGATTGCCTTCAAGATGCATGGTTGCAGCTGTGACCTTCAATTCTTCTGGTATAGCATAGGTGGTGAAATAGTTGACACAGTTGTCAAACCATATTTTTGGGTTGGAGCCATCAAACTTTGGAAAATGGATCTTGGGTAGAGTGTGATGAGGCAAAGACTGGCCTTGGCTCATCCCTATAGTGCTTGTGCTGTTTGGATGTACCAGGCCTGAAATCAGTCTTCTTGGTGGCAAACACATCCTGAAAGTCAGGGTTTGCTTCATCAAAGACGACTGAAACACCATCAGAGTGATCAGACATTGCATCCTTCTCCATTTGACGTAATGTCAGAGTTGCTACAGCTTGCCCATTGGCTTGCACTTGCTTTGCTATCAGCTTCTGGTCTTCTTTAGTAGCAGTCAATTCTTTCTTCGTCTCTTGTTGAATCACTCCGATACTGTTCATCAGAGAAAATAACAGATCAAATTGCTCCATGACCTGCTCCCAACGACCCTTCTCTTCTTCAGATGTCTTCGACATAGCGTCGAGGACGAACTGTGTTTGCTTTGATGGTTTCGGTGGAGCCGTGGTGTAAAAATCTGATAAATTGCTCAGAAGTGGTGAAACAATCGGTTTGGTATACACCTCCCCTTAATCTTGTTTCACCGCGTCGCTGACTACTCTTGGAAGTGAGGCACCACCAAGGGATTTTACGCAGAGATGTGCTCTGCAACCCGAGTGTGTGGACACTTCCCCTCCGTCGCCTCCGCACAACAATCAGCTGACAAGATTACGGAATTTTACATGGGAACGTGTCCCTCAACCCTGGTCTCGACTGATTGCTTGCTAATGTAAGGGAGCAGAATTGGATGCTGCTCACCGAGGTTCTCGCCCCTGAACCAGGTTTGTGTCAAAGTAGTCCCCCAGTCAAAGTTGGTGCCGTAGAACGAACGGATCCGTGGATTTGGTGGAGTGGAGGGTGGTGGTGGGGTTGCTAGTGGATTTGGTGGAAGTAGGCTACGCCGAAACCGCTGCTGACCTCAGCTCAACCAAAGGGCGGTCTTCTGAGACCTCTTATCGAACACCTTGTGGGTGCTCGACGGAGATCAATCTACCTACCCGGAATTATGAGCTGTAGATCGAAGCAAGATGGGAACGGGAGCACCACCTGAGGGTGATGGTTGATGAAGGGTTGTTGTCATCGCGCCGGACCGTCAGATCCGCCGTCGCCACGCCGACCAGCAACCGCTGAGCTCGATAACTAGCGTCGGAGCGAGATCGGGGAGATCCGCCGCTCACGCCGAGGAAAGTTAGTCTCGATACCACCTGTCACGCCCCCTGGCCGCCGGCGATCACCGCCCGTTGACGTGAAGAAATCAAGGAGATACACAGAGATTGGTAACGGCAGAGGAACCTGTCCTCTCTACCGAGTTCTCTTTGTCAGATTAGGAATAGTTCTCAGTTCTGTTTACAGCATAGTATATAGCTAAGCTGGCCTATGGTCCACATGTCATAGAGACCTATTACAGCATATGAATAAACGACGACCTGTGATGAAGTAAACGTATTTCTCGAGTGCATCTTCTTCACTACTCAGTATGCAGTGTCCTGACAGATTGATGGAGGCCAATTCGATCGATCCATCCATAGAGTTGGGAGGCCGTCTTAATGAGATTGCGGTTGGTACTTTGGTAGTACACGTCCGTGTAGCTGTACCGTATTCTGGGTCGCACACGTGTCGACGTGTGTGTAATATTATTTTCGAGAACGGTGTGTGTAATAATATTATTACTGCGCATCCGCCTCCTTTTCCGCGTCGGACACCGGCACTAGACACCTGTTGCTTCTGAATGGTAATTATCTAGTACTACTAGATAAGCCAGCGTTCAAAGTACAGTAGCCATAACTTACTAACGGAAGCGAGGTCAAAATTGCCAGAGTAAGTGCTTCAAACCTTTTCAATGGTCACAGCTTTTAACTGAGAGTCTGAAATCAATGCGAAGCGAGTATAGTCTTGAGTTGCATCTAGTAAGAAGAGCAGATAAATTTACTTTATAGTTATGATATAGAGGCCCCTTAGGGCTTAGATGTATGTGGAATATGAGCGAATAATAATTTTATTATGTAGTTGTGTCCGTCAATATTCGAAATCGAGACCCACGACTCTGATATTATATTGTTATATGCATACATTTAAGGATGAAAACGGCGAACGAACGTTTTGAGCCTAATTAGTCCATGTTTGAACACTATTTGTTAAATAAAAACGAACGTGCTACAGTAGCTCCAAAATCCAAATTCACCCAACTAAACAAGGGCTTACTTTATAGGCCCCGTTCGCTTCGTTGGAAAAAACAAGCCGAAACACTCTATCAGCTAATTTATTGTGAGAGAAAAATACTCTTCTGGTTGAAAAAACAAGCTAAAAAAGACGGATTATAAGAGAAGCGAACAGGGCCATAGTTATGATATAGAGGCCCCTTAGGGCTTAGATGTACGTGGAATATGAGCAAATAACAATTTTATTATGTAGTTGTGTTTGTCAATATTCGAACTCGAGACCCCTGACTCTTATATTATATTGTTATATGCATACATTGACCAATTCAATCTAATAGGTGACATTTGCATTGTGGGTTATTGAAAGTGCATCTAGCCCTTTAGTGAGTTTTAGATGGTTGAATAACAACGTGATTAAAGATCTAACCTGTTTACTAAGTGTGAACAGAAAATATGTTATCTCACATATATTTAATGAAAGTCAAAATGATGTATTGTTGAAAACAATCTAGTTCAAACACAAGACAACAATACAAATGTAATTCATGTAAGGCTTATTCATTGTGGGATTTTGATAACTCATATGAAAATAGGCATGTTGAAAAATAATTAATGAGACAAGAAGAATTGCATATGGAATAGTCTCAAACTTGCTATATGAAAGACAAGTATACAAATGACCTTAATGAATGATTCGACACCAAATATGACTAGATGGCTTGAGATGGTGAAGATAGCAAGGAAAGACTTCGAGGTACTAAGTAAGGGTGAAGGGCAAGCAACGGCTTGGCGACCGAGGAACCTAGCTAGGGTGAAAAAGGAAGGGACTTGCATTTAGTCAAGGCACCAATCAAATCATGTTGGTCATATTAAAGTGAAGAATCAAATACTAGATGACTTTATAAAGGGATGACTTGATATCTTTGGAGCCAACTCTCATATATTGAATGGAATCAAGTCAAATGCTCAAGGATAAAAATCAAAATCAACATGTCGACACCCTCACTTGATGAAGATTGAAGGCTATGGCATTTCGGTTCAAGGAAATTCAACTCAAGCGCTTCAAACTCTATTTTCATTTGATCTTGAGTTAATAGGTATGTCGTACTATTAAGAGGGATGCATCATGTTGGTAGATAATCAATCATGAGTGCTCAAGCCAACCCATATGAGATTTGAGTGTTTGAGAGACAAAAGAGCTAACTTGTTTTACGCTGATTCGCAATCGGACGTGTTAAATTTAGAAAATTTCTTCGTTGTCTCGGCTTGGTTCGGGAGTTCCAACGGAGTTGGGATTTCTAGCGATCGTCCAGGAGTTCCGATGTCTCATCCTCACCGACAAAGTAAATACGGCCAATTGATACCAGACGTGTCGGTATTTGGTCAATTCACTAGTTTTTGAAAGGGGCTAATAGCCTCCACCTTTGGAGGTGACATTTGCATCGATACTGGACGTGTCCGGTATTACCCAACAATGTGGACTAGTTTTTGAAAGGGCTATAATCTAGCCTCCACCTTTAGGTGGGTTCTTGACTCTCTCACATGTTTTTTGAATGACAACCCTCTCGTGAGTAATTGATTCAAGGTCAAAATACATCTTTTGGGTTAGAGATATTCAAATTTGAGAGCAAGAAACCCTTGAGCACTCTGCATATTTGTCATCTCGTGATTTATATTTGTTATGGAAAGTCCTAGAATGAGCACCCAAGATATTGTGGTGTGCCTGGAAAGTTTCTAGTTCAAACACAAGAGAAGAACAACTAGTGGAAGGAGGAAAAAGAAGTTGGAAAAGACTGCAGAGTGCCCTTCATGGTTCTCTAATGGCCTTTCTTTGGGTCATGTAAGTAGCTTATTCATAAAACACATCGTGTGGATTTCATTGATAACTTGTGTTGCTTGAGCTTGTGAAAAGTTACTACTAGGCATGTTGAAAGGAAAATAATTAATGAGACAAGAAGGATGTATATAGTGAAGATGGTCTCAGAGGAAGTGAATGCTCTGTCAAAACAAACACTCAAGCTTTTATCAATTTCACTGTGGCATCTGCTGTTCGATGGGCAAATCAAACTTAATGAATGATCTACGAAACAACTTCGCCGCACCTACAAACAACTTCGAGTCACGATTCAAAATCGGTGAATGAAACTTAGATCGGAGAAATCACCTTCGCATGCATGTATGACTTGAGATGGTGAAGAAAGAAAGGTCCGCTCGAAGAGATTAGCTTCAGAGGTACTAAGTAAGGGTGAAGGCTAGTCAATTTGATCGCAATTGACTTGAATGCATTGCGGTGTTGCAGGAAGTCCGAAATAGCTAGAGGTATGAAGAAAAGGAGTCGAGGGATATTCATAAGAATTTAAAGTCATGGGGCACCAATCAAATCATCATTTAGATCATAATTCGAGCAAAATTAATAAAGTAAGATGAGAATCAAATTACTACGCCTTTTTATATAAAGAAACAATTTATAACCATTTAAGGGATAAACTAATGATATCTTTCTAGCCAACTGGGGCATGGCGTAATCATGTCGTAGAAATAACAATAGACTCGACAACCCTAACTCATTACTAATATTAGATGGGGCATGAGGATAAATCATCGAGCCGTAATAAATCAAGATCATGGGGCTAATATATCTTTCAACTTATCTTTATTTCACGTAATGTGAATTGATGAAGATTGAAGTCATGCTATGGCGGATCTATCAATCAATGATCCCCACTCCACAAGAGAAAATTCGTGATAACATGAAAGCGCTTCAAACAATAGATCTACTCAAGATCATTTTTATTTGACGCGATTGAGATTGATATAGATAGAACAAAACTCATATTAAGATGTGGATGCATCATGATATGATAGATAATCAATCATGAGTGCTCATTAGATAAACAATGGAAGCCAATATCGGTAACTTAATGAATCTACCAAAGAGCCATTCAAAGGTAGAGCGATAACTTGAACTTGATCTAATTCAGCAAAGGTGGTGTGAGGCGAAATCACACGAGCCATACTTGAATTAGACAAGAATCGATAACTAGCCTATACTAGAGTCGCGATTGGGGTCGGCCGGATCGATGCACCATACGAGGTATAAACCATGACGATACTTGACAAGCGGTGGAGGTCGATGGATTGCCCAAGAACTCACCGAGATCAATTTACTCCAAAGGTTGTCTCGAAAAAGTAAATTGACTTGTATTTGATTGATTGTTGTTTTTTTATAAACCGGGTTTGATATTTATAGTAGTGGGAGTTCGAGCATGATTTGTTACAATCTTTGGCATAAAAAACAAAACATTCCTAATTTAAGATAACTTAGACTCTAATCTTTCCCTTTTTGTAGAGGATGTCTCGTCCCAATACCGATCATAGTTTCGTCGTTATCTCTGGGCAAGCTATCGACGAAGAAAGTCGATTTTAGTGACCGATTGAATCATTTGGTTTTGATCTGCACTCAATTGATACTAGACATGATTCGGGAGCTTTCGAGCCTCAAATCCTTCTCCCAAATTTGCCCAATGGTCAATTTTGGGATAAAATAATTTTATTCCGACTGTCTACATTCTGATTGGTTGGGTAGAGAACCTTGGGGTTCACCATTCGTCACCGCTTACTCCATTCTGAGCCATCTTTGCAAGAGGTTTCACGGGCATTTGATTCATCTTCGGCCGGCTATAAACGCTCTCCGACTCCGGGCGAGAGCAACTCACTACTTCACCATGTTTTTTCCATCTATCTTTTGAGCTCCCAACTCCTTTGGACCCTCCATGGTTTATCCCCTCGAGATCTTAGTTGAATTGATAGGATGATTGTGTCTCATTCTTGCAAAATCATTTGATATTTTTGATGAGTGGCATAGGCTACAAGATTCGAATTCAAATTTGAGTGCATATGTTTCTTTAAAGTCCAAGCCCCTCTACTTGAGTGAAACCTTGAGCAACCAACTTGTTCCTTGTCACCACTCCATCATCTTGTTTGTTGCGGAAGACCCATTTGGTGCCAATGATTTGTATTTCCACCAAATTACTTGGTTTCTTTCGAAGTTATTGAGCTCTTCTTGCATGGCCATCACCCAAAAGTGCTTGGCTAAGAGGCTCGAAACAAACGAGTAATATTGACAAAAGCACCCACCAAGATCCCAAAGATGTTATCAATGGGATGATCCTTGTATTGTTTGCCTTAGCCTTGGATGCTCAATGGCCTCTTGTTCATCTTTTGGATCTTCATCATCATCTTGCTCGAATATGGATTGTAGGGAGAGGAATCACTGTTGCCGATGTGTAGTGGATGGAAGAAACGCAAAGTTACAATAAGTTGCAAAAGACGTCGGTAAATAGGTGCAAAGAAGAACTGAGGAGCCACCACTTTAGCGACTTCATCTTCTTGTGGTCTAATATCACCAATAGCCAATTGCTTCATTGTTTCACATGCTGGATCCTCCTTTCTTATAACACTTGAATCAACTTGCTCCACTTGAGAGTCATTAGATTCATCAATGTCACGTCTACCGCAATCTTAACTCTCCTAGAGGTTTTGTTGAAACAGGCATGTTCATTTGATCCATAACTAAGAAGAAACCTTCATCTTTTCAGGTGTAAGTAGAGGTTTTTGATTTCTTGGTGAAACACTTGCACCCAAACACTCTGTTGTTGCTAGAAGCTCATATGAAGTTTTCTTCAACTTCTTGTGTAGGTAGAGGCGGTTGATGGCATGGCAAGCGGTGTTGACGACGTCACACCAAAAGATGTCCGGCGTCTTGTACTCATCTAGCATTGTCCTTGCCATGTTAATGAGTGTACGGTTCTTTCTCTCTACTACACCATTTTGTTGAGGGAGGTATGGAGTTGAAAACTTATGCTTGATGTCCTCTTCATCAAGAAACTCCTCAACTAGAGTATTCTTAAATTCGGTCCCATTGTCACTTCCTACTTTCTTGATGGAAGGACCGAACTACATTTGAGCTCTGCTTACAAATATCTTCACCTTCTCTTGAACTTGGCACTTGACTAGTGGAGGAAGTAGAGGTTTCCTTTGCCTTGGAGAGATGTGAGTTGCTATCCCAAAGAATGCCATATTGCATCTTAAGTTCTTTGTGCTTTTAATCCAAGTCATAATACTTTTTTTGGGAGCATTATTTGCTTTCTTTGTGATAGCATGGTCCTTTTGCTCTTTGGCCAAGGCCTTGCGCAAGAATTTCACCTCACTTTTCTCTAATGCAAGAGCTTCTTTGCTAGCAATGTAGAGATTCTCTTGTTGGATAAGAGTCTCTTCTCTAGATTCTAGCTCGGCTTGGACACTCTCTAGATCCTCCATTAGCTTAGTGATGAATAATTTAGTCTTTCCATACAAATTTTTAGTTATCATATTTATTTCTTCATCACTAGATTCATCATCACTAGAGCTATTACTAATATCACTACTAGAGATATCACTAGGAGGTGGAGGAGATTTAGCCTTTGATTTAGATTTTACCTTCTCACGCTTTGCCATAAGACAAATGTGAGGGGAGTAGTAGTCATCATCGGACATGTTGTTTAAGAGCCTTGGTGTAGGGGATGACTTGTGAATAGTAACAATCTTCTTATTCTCTTCACTTGTGAGTTGAGTCCCATTCATACCCAATGTGAGCCTCTCCCAGTAGCCTTGTCCTCTTTCTTGTATTTGTTTTCCTTGATCTCATATGGGCACCACAACAAGTAGATCAACTAGAAATCTTATTTGGAAATCACCTACCAACAGCCTTGCTTCTTTAATATGAAATCTATTCAAATAATGTAACATCATCAATCTTCTCATATTGATCATCATCATTTTCACTTTCACTTGAAGATGATATGGTCTCTACTCTTTCTTGAACTTGCTTGCTTGCTTTGGGTTGCTAGTTGAAGCTTATTGGTTGATCTTGGACTTGCTTGTAGAGCCTTGCTTGCTTGATTTGTTGGCCTTGAGAGCTACATCTTTGATCTTGATGCCCTTTAGCTTTGCTTGCAATTCTCCAAATTTCTTCCTCTCATTTGCCCTTCTCTTTGCATGTCAAAGGTCAAGTCAAATAGACTTAACTCAAATTTTTCTTATCTCTAATTAGATGATGGATGAATAAGTTTCCAATATAATCTTGTCAACTCAAGAGATGCTCATACACCAAGCCTCTTGCCCACCATTGTCATCAACCTATCAAACAAGCCCCTCTGGCAAGTTGAGCTTTGACGTCAATAAATCAATTCTTACCTTTCTCACTTTGTCAACCCCTTCATGTGCTAGGTGCAAGTGTCCCAAGAGCAACATCAACTCCAATCACTCTATTGTACTCATCACCATCCAAGACACTAAAGCAACACCTTGTGGCTTGACCATTGAGGTGAATGATTCTCATCTCTTCTAGTGTTGGGTTCTTGGGATCAATCGAAGACTCAAATCTTTGCAAACAAGTTGAGACCTATAAGATAGGCTCTCATCAAGTGCTTCCACTTGGTAATCAGTTTTGGATCCTTTTTGATCAAGGGTTTGATGGAGAAATCATATTTGTTGTTGGATTTCTCCTTCTTGTTCTTGACACTTGAGGACTCATCAGGTCACGAAAATACTTGATATGCTTGATGATGCACTTGTTGCCTTCTCTTCTTCTTCCTTCTTCTTTTCTAGAGAGAGCTTCCTTCTTCTCCTCTTTGCCTCCTCCCCCGCTTTCTCTCTTACTTCTCTTTTTAGCTTTCTTGCCTCATTTCTTCTTCTCTCATTATCATTGAGAGCTCTTTCAGCATCGGTAGCCTCAAGATGTGGTAGTGTGGTGTTGCTTGCTGTCAACGCACTCAGCTCGCTGCTGTACGTCTCGACATTCACCGGCTTCACTCCACTAACTCCTCCTCTGAGCTCCATACCTCACGCGGTGAAGCGTATATGAGGTAACCTTGCTCTGATACCACTTGTAGGATCTCTAGTTGGCTTAGAGGGGGTTGAATAGGCCTGTCAAAACAAACACTAAAACTTTTATTAATTTCACCCTGTGGCACTACCCCCTCAGCCCCAACGGTCACTTAAGTCGCGGTAGTGCCGCGGCTTAAGTGCGACAGTGCCGCACCAGTCAAGACAGCAAGGATAAGAGTGAAGTTTATACTGTCTTGGCTGTGAATCTAAGGATGCATATGTATGTTTGAGCACTTGGTAGCACATGTTAGCTTAAGCATTGTGTCCTCCTTTATAGTATGACTTTTCCTATACTCAAATTCAAAATATAAAAAAATTTAAACCACTTTTGAGTTTGAAGCCATCCACATTTGTAATTGGGGCTCCTTCGTTTCGTGTAGCATCCTTAAATATAAATTTCCTGCTTGTCATCTCGATAAAGCTCATTAGTTATCTAACTACATGGTCATTATCACCAAACCCACAATTAGGGCTTGATTGCACTTTCACGGAGACGTCCGGTATTTGTGGACTCGTTGTTTTTATTCAATCTCATTTCTAACCTTTGTGGTTCTGAGTTTTAGCTCCAAGATACCTTACACATACCTTGTTTACTCTGTTAGCTAACTCGTGAGGGGTTTATTTCTTTGATTAGGAGGAAACTCCAACACTAATCGTTTCCGCATTTTGAAGGGTTAAATTTTTAGAAACGCCTATTCACCCCCTCTCCAGGTGGCATCCTCGGTTCTTTCAGTTATGATAGGTGGGAATGGTATATAAGAATGAAAGGATATGGAAAAGAACTGGGTTCATGACATGAATAATAAAGAGACTCATATTCGAAGCAAAATATTCAGTGCAAACTAAATCTTTGAATACATACTTAAGAGTTTTAAAAAATTAAAATTATTCACATCCATAGTGATGCTATTGATGAACACTGCCACAACATTTGACATCGAACACGTTTTGTAAAAAAATCATACAAAAAATAACAAATTTTAGGTGCATATGCATTAGAAGACAATTTTCTAGGAATTTGCTGCCTAATGCATATACATCTGAAATTTATTATTTTCATATGATTTTTTTAGATGGAGTTTGAATCTCAAATTTTGTGGCAATGTGTCCATCAATAGATGCGCTGTGAATGTGCATAGTTTCAAACATTTTAAAAACTCTTAACTATATTTTGGGAGAGAGTTTTTATAATAATATTAAAAATATAGTTTGCACCGAATATTTTGACTCCACCTCCCATGCCTCTCACGGAGAGGTGGCTGGGTGGGTTATGACTGGAAAATCGTAATCGTAATAACTGTGTCCTATCTCGTAGTAGTGGCCACCCCGTCCGGCGCCGGCTGCCCACCGCAATCCAAATAAGCTGTCCCGCGCGCTCATCCCAAAGCCCAGCTCATCCCCATAGTGCAAACTCCAAAAATTCTGACGAACAACGACCCACACGAGCCCAACTTACTAATCACAATCCTCTTAAGAAAACCTGGGCCCAGATAACATAAAAGGCCCGGAAAAGAGAATGAAACAATCTCAGCCCAGCCCAGCCCAGTATCCTCCGGCCGCGAAGCACCTCCGAGTCGCCTATATAAAGGATCTACTCCGCTAGGGTTTCTCCTCGGTAGCAGCCGGTTCACTTCTACAGGTAAGGTAAGCCCCCCTCCCCGCGCTGCCGCCGCCGCCAATCTGAAACCTAGCCTCTCTCTCCTTGCGTACGCGCTCATTTCCGCTTGTTTGTGTGCGCGCACAGGAAAGGGTTCGTCCTCATGGCGCCGCCGCAGCCGAAGTCGGGCCTCTTCGTGGGCATCAACAAGGGCCATGTCGTCACCAAGCGCGAGCTGCCTCCGCGCCCGTCCCACCGCAAGGGGGTAAGCCAACTTTCAGCTTTTTTAGGGTCATAACGTTAATATAGCGGGTGGTAGTGGTGGTGTGATTAGTTGTTAGTTGTTGTGGGTTTAGGATGCAGAGAAGATCTTACTAGTTGATAGTTTGTGCGGTGTAAAGTTTCGCTTTAGGCCTTGTTTGGATGCGCATGTATTCATCTCAATTCACAAATGTTGAAGTGGATTGGAGTGGAATTAAACTAACACATGTGGATTGAAGTGGATGCACATCCATCCAAACAAGGGCTTATTGGGTTGTCTAGGATGTGTGTTTGTGACTAGGATCATGCTTGCTGCTCGTATGCAAGAATCTGAGGATTCGTTGTGTTTTTAATCTTGTCCTTGTTCATTTTCAATTCGACAAAACACAGTTTGATGGATCTGCAATACTAGTTTTGGAGCTCCAGTTTACTTTATGCATATGGAAGGTTTGATTGCTGACGACAGTGTAAGACATGTTGATCTACATGCTTTAGTAGAATTTGTTCCTAAAGGTTTGTGTGAATGTGAAGGTTGCCTGTTGTTTCTCATATATTGAATTTGCTGCCATGTGCCCTACCAAATACTGAGATATTTTGCTTTCATTTATTTAACTTGTAAAAGCCTATGATTTAGTGTCTGCACTTGTAAATGACTAGTACAAGTAGTGTGTGTTCCTATGTGATAGATTTGCTGTGTCCTCTATTCTAAGTTCATGTGGTATGCAGAAAGCAACGAAGAGGGTGTCCATGGTCAGGGGCCTGATCAGAGAGGTTGCTGGGTTTGCTCCGTATGAGAAGCGTATCACTGAGCTTCTGAAGGTTGGCAAGGATAAGCGTGCTCTGAAGGTCGCCAAGAGAAAGCTTGGAACTCACAAGAGGGCAAAGAAGAAGAGAGAGGAGATGGCGGGTGTCCTCAGGAAGATGAGGTGTGTAAATGTGAAACTTTGTTGTGATAAAACTAGAATACTGCTTGGTAGCCTGTCTTTTTTTTTCCTGCAGATGCTTTTGCATGTGTCTAGTCAGTTGCTTCTGCTAATTTGTTGCATAATTATGATTTACTCTTACTCCAACGACTGTTATTTCATTAATGCACATCAATTTAAGTTCTGCATATTGATCCTGCCATTTGCATTACCTGGTAATGAGTTTGTGTATAGATGACTAGTGCTTATTGATTGTATGCATAGTGTTATAGTATCCTAATCTTGTCTGATCTGCTTATATATACATGTCTTGTTTTTCTACTATCTGGTCAGTTGTATATTTTTGTCTATTTAGTGGACACTATCATTGGACCATCGTATCTAATAGAAATGGATTTTATGTTGGCATTTAACAATATGTTTGAATTGTTTCATAACATTGTTCATATTAGCATCTTCATGTTGGCTCAATAGAAGAGATCCTCCTTCATGCTGCATAACTGTCAGTATTAACTGAATTTTCTGTTGGTATGTGCAGATCGGCTGGTGCGCACACTGACAAGAAGAAATAGAGCATTTCAAGTTCATGAAGCTGGCGGCCAGATTCTGTTCCAGTGTCTGTTCTTTCCTACCTGTAGTACCTAATAGACATGTCAAAGTATTTGTCAGCGAAATATTTTGTTTTTAGTCATGTATCGAACCACCTCGTGGGATTTTGCTCCAACTTCCAATGCATCCATGGTTTGTTAATCTTTTGCTGTTTTTTAATCTTGTGCTTTGGTTTTTCACTTTTTCTCATGGTTATCTTTGTTCCACTACCGCGTATTGTATGCTATGGTTCCAATCGGCCTGAGAATCTTATTGCTATTTTTGTTTCAAAAAGATTTGACTTTTCATTAGATGACATACCATTTCTTAAAAAATTATAGGAGTACCATTTAACTAATGTGAACCTGCTCCGAAACCAACGTGATTTGGTTTTTGGAACCATGTTAAACGATCGATGGAATCATGGAACATCCAAACATTCATTATTACTTCGCTAGGTCTAGGGCGTCCAATGGTATATCATGCTATAATATCACGACTGAAGAAGTGAGACAATACATATAAACTAAAACAAAGATATCGATACCAGCAAAGCTATCATCAGAATAATATGCCTGCTAGGCGATCTGCCAATCCCAACCGGACTCCGATTCCTCTCCGGTTCGGTTCTTGCGCAGATTCGTCTATAAACATCACGCTCTTCATATAAACACCACTGCCGCGGCAGTGGTGCGATTGTGGCTGGCTGCTGCATTGCCAATCAATGGTGCAGGTTGCGATGACAACTGATTGTCAGGGAAAGAGGGTCTTCCTCAAGCACCAAGCCAGAGACCGGATCAACTCATATGGATTCCATCCAACTCAGGAAATTGTACAACTAAAGAAGCATACAGGTACATTTCTAGTCAGGAGGAGAGAGATATCCCTACCCAAGGGACTCGGCGTCTAAAACCACAGATACTCACCCTCCAAAATATCTGGAAGCACAAGCTCCTACCGCCTAGAAGATTATTGAGACAAGCACTTGCAACAGGGAATCGAGCTGCTTCTTTCTCCAAACACATACAGAACAAATGCAAAGATTGTGATTTTTCCAGAGCTGTATGGTTTGGTTCTGATCCTCCACTCAGAACAGACACATTACCACATGAGGAAGATGGCATTCAAGAATCAATTTCCCACATCCTCCCTATTCACACCTCTCCTGATATCATGCAAAAGGTTTTTTACCACTCTTTGGTATATATGGAAAGCAAGAAATGACTGGAGGTTCAATGGGAAAAAATGGAACACTAAAAAAGTGCTCTATGAAACTAAGGCTGACATTTGTTCAGCCTCTCCTCTCCTTTATAGATGATGAACAGGTGAATCAACCACAGGCGGGCGAGGATAGGGCAACATCAGTTGTCCCTGTTGATAATTTAGAGATGGAACCAGCAACCATAGCTCCGACAACTGGTTCATACAGCACTGGTGAACCTGCACAATCATGTATCATCCCTGACTGTTACGTGGATGCATCCATTCCTCCGGAGTCACACATTGCAGCGCCTACCCTAGCTGGACTGGGCATCTATTTGTCTAATTTACAGGTTCTAGGTCATCAATCCTTGATGATCAAAGCGCAGGTGATGGATGTCGACAGCCCTCTCCAGGCTGAAACTCTAGCTGTTCAGCTAGTAACTCATGTGTTGAAAGCTCTGCAGCAACAACAGTACAAGCTCTTCTCAGATTGTCAACTACTTGTGGACGCTCTGAAGAAAAGAGATCCTTTACAACAACCCGCACACTGGAAGCTCCGACCTTCAATTGCTCACATTATCTCAAACTCTGAAGCTCAAGATGAGTTTTGAAAGATTCCACAACAAGCTAACAGAGTAGCTCGTAGACTAGCGAAGCATGCCCGACAATCTGCTCCACAAACTTGTAAGTTTGAATGCTTAAAGTAGGTTTCGCATGAGAATTGTGCTACCATGCGTGCACTCCAGAACATTGACTGGGGAACATTCTGTCCCATTTCTGTAATATGTTGCTAAATTAATATATGGAAGTCCCGTATCAAGAGAGAGAGAGAGAGAGAGAGAGAGAGCGGGGGGAGCGTCTACGTCTATGACCACAATGCACACAGCTGGCGGTTTACAGAGCCGGCACCCTTGCCGAAAGGTAAATGTAAATTTCCCAAGCCCCGAGGTCTGATATCCAGAGTTCCAGACAGCTGGCCCGTTCGTTTCCGTTGAAAACACAGGCCAAAATATTATTCTGACTGATTGATTGACATTACCGGTGGGCCAAAGGAGAGAGACGGCAAGGAGGCGGCAGCCAAGAAGGGAGGCGCGGCAGGCAAGGACGAAGACGGTTTCCCCGAACATAAGGAATGCATCATGATCTTCGGCGGGTCCGACGCCATCTGGACCAAACGTCAGCACAAGGTGCGCTACAGAGAGGCATGCCCCGTCGAGATGGCCGTCCCCTCCTTCCTCAGCTGGTCGGAATCCCCGATCACCTTTGATCAGAGGGACCATCCCTCCTGCGTCGCAAGACCAGGACGCTATCCGCTCATTGTCGACCCCATCGTCCACAAGAAGCGTCTCACCAAGGTGCTGATGGACGGGGGCAGCGGCCTCAATATCCTGTACATCGACACCCTCGACGCCATGCGCATCCCCCGATCGGAGCTCTGCCTGGTGGGCTCCCCCTTCCACGGGGTAATCCCGGGAGCGCAGGTGAAAGGTCCTAATATGGCTAGAGGGGGGTGAATAGCCTATTTAAAAACTACAAATCAACTAGAGCAATTTGATTAGTAAGACAAATAGCGAAATGCAAACTTGCTCTAGCTCTACAAGGGTTGCAAGCCACCTATCCAACAATTCTAGTTGCAATGATCTATTTGCACACAATCTACTTGACCACTACTCACTAAAAGCTCTCACAAAAGCTACACTAAAGAGCTCCACTAGATATGTTTAAAGCACAAGGCAAGCTCTCAATTCTAATTATACTAAAGAGCTTGCTATATCTAGTTTGCGGAAATGTAAATGAGTAAGTGAGACAATTATACCGCCGGGTCGTGGAGTGAACCAATTACACGATGAATATATAGCCAATCACCGGGAGAATGCAAATAACAAGAGACAACCGATTTTTCTCCCGAGGTTCACGTGCTTATCAACACGCTAGTCCCCGTTGTGTCGACCAACACTTAGTGGTTCGGTGGCTAAGAGGTGTTTCACAAACCTCGTCCACACGATAGGACACCGCAAGAACCGACCCACAAGTGAGGTAACTCAATGACACGAGCAATTTACTAGAGTTACCTTTCGGCACTCCGCCGGGGAAGGTACAACTCCCCTCACAATCACCGAAGGCAGCCACGAACAATCACCAACTCGTGCCGATCCTTCACCGCTGCTCCAACCGTCTAGGTGGTGGCAACCACCAAGAGAAACAAGCGAAATCCGCAGCGCAACACGAATACCAAGTGCCACTAGATGCAATCACTCAAGCAATGCACTTGGATTCTCTCCCAATCTCACAATGATGATGGATCAATGATGGAGATGAGTGGGAGAACTTTGGCTAAGCTCACAAGGTTGCTATGTCAATAAAAATGTGCAAGAGAGCTCCCTTGAGCCGGCCATGGGGCTATAAATAGAGCCCCCATCAAATAGAGCCGTTGTACTCCTTCACTGGGCAAAACACGCTCTGACCGGACGCTCCGGTCATACCGATCGGACGCTGGCCCTCAGCGTCCGGTCGCCCGATGGACGCCACGCGTCACCAGCTTCAAACGCTGTTCGTCAGATTTCAACGGCTACGAAGCTGACCGGACGCTCCGGCAAAACTGACCGGATGCTGAAGCCCCAGCGTCCGGTCGTTTCCAGTAAGCTCCCCGAGACGTATTTCTTCGACCGGATGCGTCCGGTCCACCTTGACCGAACGCAGACCAGCGTCCGGTGCTCAACCCTTCCCACTGTGCCGTCTGACAGCTCGACCGGACGCAGCCTTTCAGCGTCCGGTCGCTGAGTGACCCAGCGTCCGGTCAGTAGACCGACGCCAGCATCATTTCGACCAACTCTATTTCAACTCTAACTTCTTCACCCTTGCTCAAATGTGCCAACCACCAAGAATTATGCATCCGGCGCAATAGAAAATAGACATTTCATTTTTCCAAAAGCGCTGAATCCCGCCTCGCAAGCTCGGTGGGAGGGAGAGAGGGACCCAAACCCATCTCAACCCTGCAAACACCTTGTGCACATGTGTTAGCATATTTTCACAAATATTTTCAAGGGTGTTAGCATTCCACTAGATCCTAAATGCATATACAATGAGTTAGAGCATCTAGTGGCACTTTGATAACCGCATTTCGATACGAGTTACACTCCTCTTAATAGTACGGCTATCTATCCTAAATGTGATCACACTCACTAAGTGTCTTGATCACTAAAACAAAATGGCTCCTACATTTTATACCTTTGCCTTGAGCCTTTTGTTTTTCTCTTTCTTCTTATCCAAGTTCAAGCATTTGATGATCACCATGCTATCACCATTGTCATGATCTTCGTCATTGCTTCATCACTTGGAGTAGTGCTACCTATCTCATAATCATCTTGATAAACTAGGTTAGCACTTAGGGTTTCATCAATTAATCAAAACCAAACTAGAGCTTTCAGCAGGCGTACCCGCTCGGACAGATCGATCTGCCCATCACGTTCGGCAGCCGGGCCAACTTCCGCTCGGAGATCCTTACCTTCGAGGTGGTGGACTTTCCGGGGTCCTACCACGCCATCTTGGGGCGGCCATGCTACGCAAGATTCATGGCAATCCCCAACTACACCTACCTCAAGCTGAAGATGCCGGGATCAAACGGCGTCATCACCGTGAGTAGCGCCTTTTCGCACGCCTTCGCGTGCGACCACGAGCACTACGAGCTCGCCACCGCGGTCTTTTCGCACGCCTTCGCGTGCGACCACGAGCACTACGAGCTCGCCACCGCGGTCGTCAATTCATCCGAGCTCCCGCGGCTCGGGGACGTCAACCCCATCGGTCCCGGACTGCAACAAACCAACCTCTTCGACGGCCTTTCGCCCACTCGAGAAAACCAAGGCGGTGGGTATCGACCCCACCGACCTAACCAAAACGGCGTGAATCGGGACCCAGCTCCCGGCCAAATAGGAATGCGAGCTTGTCGACTTCCTGCACGACAATCGCGATGTCTTCGCATGGCAGCCTTCTGACATGCCGGGGATACCGCGGGGGGTCGCCGAGCACGCACTACGCCTCATCCCAGGCTCGAAGCCCGCCAAACAGCGCCTGCGTCGCTTCGACGACGAGAGACGCAGGGCCATAGGCGAAGAGATCGCCAAACTCCTGGCGGCCGGATTCATCAGGGAGGTCTTCCACTCGGACTGGCTCGCCAATCCCGTCCTTGTCAAAAAGAAGACCGGGAAGTGGAGAATGTGCGTCGATTATACTAGACTTAATAAAGCGTGTCCGAAGGATCACTTTTCTTTACCACGCATAGACCAGATAATTGATTCCACCTCGGGTTGCGAGATCCTCTTCTTTCTGGATGCCTACTCAGGCTATCACCAGATCGTGATGAAAGATTCCGATCTGCTCGCGACCTCGTTTATCACCCCTATGGTTCGTACTGCTACGTGACCATGCCTTTCGGTCTGAAGAACGCTGGCGCCACCTACCAAAGGTGCATGCAGCAATGCTTCGCCGACCAAATCGACCCGCCTGATCAGGCTGAACGGCCGACGTCACCCCGACCAATGCTTCCCCGAGGTCTGAGGAGAAGAATGTCCAAATGGCTCTGCGTATCGGCGTATCGTCAACAAGAGATATCCAGAGTTCCAGATAGTTGGCCCGTTCGTTTCCGCTGAAAAAACAAGCCGAAACATTGTTCCGACTGATTTGTTGTGAGAGGAAAACACTGTTTCAGCTAAAAAAACAAACTGAAAACTATGGATTATAAGAGAAACGAACAGGGCCAACGTGGAGAGATCACCGAGAAGTGCACCGTCTTTGAATATGGATTAGCCTGCTGTATTACAGCTTTACTGCTTATTCCCCAACCGATGATGAGCTGTTCTTTTCTGTGGAAATAGATGCCAATCTTGAGAACGAGCTCCATGTTTACCAGTGCTGCACCTGCACAATTGGGTTTTGTCCATATGGCTGTTGCATAGGCTGTCTGAATCAAAGAGCTGCGGTTCCTCATCCAAGTAGTGACATGTTCATTGGTGGGCATGAGAGCTTTGGTGGTGGGTTCTATACTGACAGCGGGAGTCATGATGACAACTAATTTATCTAGGATCTTCTAAGAGTGTTGAGTCATTCATTTATATTTGTGTCATACTCCATTCGTTTTAAACTACAAGTCATTCTGGGTTTTCTATGATACACGCTATATTTAGACACATAGCTTTTACTACGTACCTAAAAAAACTAAAACTAACTTATAATTTAAAACAAAAAGAGTATTTTCGACAGACCAGGGAACTTGATCATATTATTCCTTGATGTTATATTCTTGGTACCTAGTTTTCACTCACTAGATTATTCATCCATTAATTGATGGATGTCATAAACATTTTCGCCTTGTGATACTATTTAGTATTTACTCACTTCCTTTCCGAAACATGTGGATTTTTTTACTAAATACTTTGTCCTTCACTCGTTGCGGTGGCAACAGCCCCATTTTTATGTTTTCCTTTTCTTTTACCTCTGTTTTTGTTAGGTGACTTATTTTGTTTCAAGTACTCTTTTTTCACCTAAAATGGTTCGGTAAATGTCTTGCCGTTCTTTAGAAGAACTAGGGCACCATCACTCAAAAAACTGGTGAGCATAAAGAGATGTTTACCATATCTGTTTACCATGTCACATAAATACGGTGAGCATTCCCTCGAAAAAAAACCCGGTGAGCATAAAGAGATGTTTACCATGTCACATGGAACTAGGCGAGGACCTACCCGGCGCGGCGGCGCCTATGTGGCAGGAGCACTGGAAGAATGGCACGAAGAGGGGTTCGAAAGGAGGTGGCATAGAGGTTGTAGATGGGGGCAAAGATCATAAAACTGCTACTGCTAGGTTGTAGGGAGGGTTCTATTTAGGTGATGGGTCGCAATTTACAAAACTCAAAGGGATTTTTTAAAAAAAAGAACTAATCATGTACATGTCCTGCAGCTTTAAAACTTTTACCAATTTGATCGCTATATAAAAGCTACATCCTATCTTATAAAAAAGAACTACTACCTCAATCTAAAAAGAATGCAATTATAGGTTACGTGCTAAAAAAGTGATTCATGTTTAACCAAGTTTTCAGCGAAAAATATTCACAGTTATGTCTTTAAATTAATTTATTATAAAAATATATCTCGTAATTAATCTGATGGTATTTATTTAGTATCATAAATATGGATAGTTTTTTTTTATCTATAATTGGCTAAACTTAAAGTACTAAAACGTGATGCCGTGCTAAAATTTTTTTTTTTAAGGGACGGAGGTAGTCCGCTATGCTAGGAAAAATAATAATGGCAACCTGTCAAATTCTGACAACTTGCTATGGTGCTAATCACGGAATATGGCAGTTGAGGATGCAATTGTGCTCACTGCTTGCATGAGAAAAAACTAATGGAAATCAAATATTTGGGATCAGGATCGTTATCAAGTAATACTCACCATGCTCTCTAAAAGAAAAAAAAAGGTGTGTTCACAATGTCGTGAAAATTCTCACAAAACTACTACACTTTTTAAGTTAGGGCACATTTAGTTCGCGAAAATTTTTGGTTTTAGCTACTGTAGTATTTTCGTGTAGCACTTTCGTTTGTATTTGATAATTAGTGTCTAATTATGGACTAATTATGTTTGAAAGTTTCGTCTCACGATTTCTCACTCAATTGTCCAAAAATTCGATGTGACGAGGAAAAACCAAAAAAAATTTGAACTAAACGCGCTCTTAGCATATGTCCTGAGCCATCATGGTGACAAGCAAACAAGACGTCCTCTGTGCGTCTCTGATGATCCTTCGTGCACAATTGTCAGTGCGCCTGCTCAGCTGGAGAGACCCTGCAGCTTAATCATCACTTCTTAATAAGCAAACACACAAAACAGATATCCAATCTCAGACGGAAAGGGGAAAACAATTAAGGCGCTCAACCAGCCAGAATCCACTGTTTTCAAATGAAAATCACTGTTTACGTTCTCACATATTCCTCCAGATTCCTCGACGAACCAGGCATAAGAAAGCATCATCATATTCAAAGGCTGAGTAAAGCTCAGCGTGAGTTTTTTAACCACAACCTCAAAGTCAAACTGCTCCCAAACAAATTCAAGTTCAACTTCTACCACGACAACACGACAACTCCTACCAAATGACACGATCGCCCAAAGAGCGAGGAAGCATTACGCATCTCGGACCCCTCGATGCACAGGGCCAGCTTAGTCGACCTCCTCGATCTTGGGGCCAGCGCCGCTGCTGCCGCCGGCCGGTGCGTCCTCGTCCATGCCCGCGGCGCCGCCCGTGTCCGCGCCAGCGCCCTGGTACATCTTGGCGATGATGGGGTTGCAGATGCTCTCCAGCTCCTTCATCTTGTCCTCGAACTCATCCGCCTCCGCGAGCTGGTTGCTGTCCAGCCAGCTGATGGCGCCGTCGATGGCGTCCTCGATGCGCTTCTTGTCGTCCGCGCCCAGCTTGGAGGCGATCTTGTCGTCCTTGATGGTGTTGCGCATGTTGTACGCGTAGTTCTCCAGGGAGTTCTTGGCGTCCACCTTCTTCTTGTGCTCCTCGTCCTCCGCCTTGTACTTCTCCGCCTCCTGCACCATCTTCTCGATCTCCTCCTTGCTCAGCCGCCCCTTGTCGTTGGTTATGGTGATCTTGTTCTTCTGCCCCGTCGTCTTGTCCTCCGCAGACACGTTCAGGATGCCGTTGGCGTCGATGTCGAAGCACACCGTGATCTGGGGCACGCCGCGGGGCGCCGGCGGGATGCCGGACAGCTCGAACTTGCCAAGGAGGTTGTTGTCCTTGGTCCTGGCGCGCTCTCCCTCGTACACCTGGATCAGCACCCCGGGCTGGTTGTCGGAGTAGGTGGAGAACACCTGCTCCTTCTTCGTCGGTATGGTGGTGTTGCGAGGGATCAGCACGGTCATCACGCCGCCGGCCGTCTCCAGGCCCAGGGACAGCGGGGTGACGTCGAGCAGGAGCAGGTCCTGCACCTTCTCGTTGCCCTCGCCGCTCAGGATGGCGGCCTGGACAGCCGCGCCGTACGCCACGGCCTCGTCGGGGTTGATGCTCTTGCAGAGCTCCTTGCCGTTGAAGAAGTCCTGCAGCAGCTGCTGCACCTTGGGGATGCGGGTGGAGCCGCCCACGAGCACGACGTCGTGCACGCTGCTCTTGTCCATCTTGGCGTCGCGGAGGCACTTCTCCACGGGCTCCATGCACTTGCGGAAGAGGTCCATGTTCAGCTCCTCGAACCGGGCGCGGGTGATGGTGGTGTAGAAGTCGATGCCCTCGTACAGCGAGTCGATCTCGATGGTGGTCTGCGCGGTGGACGACAGCGTGCGCTTGGCCCGCTCGCAGGCCGTCCGCAGACGCCGCAGCGCGCGCGGGTTGCCGCTGATGTCCTTCTTGTGCTTGCGCTTGAACTCCTGCACGAAGTGGTTGACCATGCGGTTGTCGAAGTCCTCCCCACCCAGATGTGTGTCACCGGCGGTGGCCTTCACCTCGAAGATGCCCTCCTCGATGGTCAGGAGCGACACATCGAAGGTGCCACCACCGAGGTCGAAAATGAGCACGTTCTTCTCGCCGCTGCTGGTGGCCTTCTTGTCGAGCCCGTAGGCAATGGCCGCGGCGGTGGGCTCGTTGATGATACGCATCACGTTGAGCCCGGAGATGACGCCGGCGTCCTTGGTGGCCTGCCTCTGGGAGTCGTTGAAGTAGGCAGGCACGGTGACCACGGCGTTCTTGATGGTGGAGCCGAGGTAGGCCTCGGCGATCTCCTTCATCTTGTTCAGCACCATGGAGGAGATCTCCTCGGCGGAGAACTGCTTCTCCTCGCCCTTGTAGCTGACCACGATCATCGGCTTGTCGGCAGGGCCAGCCACGACCTTGAACGGCCATAGCTTCATGTCACTCTGCACGGACGGGTCCGAGAACCTCCTACCAATCAACCGCTTCGCGTCTGCATCCATCCAGAAAGACATCAGTCAGCAGGGCCGTCAAACGACAGCAGAAAAACACACGTTCAATACGGTATAAATGAGCTGAATAATATTAAAATAAAACAGCAGGGCCGTCAAATGACGGCAGAAAAACACACGCTCAATACGGTAAATCAGCTAAATATTAAAATCAATGATCAGGTGAGGCACATTTTAATCAATGATCAGGTACGGCACATTTTCGAATACTGCAGTCTGAAATTACTAAACAACGAAAGGTGACAGTGACAATTTTCTACAGGACAGCGTTCCAGCACAAATTCAGTTCAAAAATGTAATTGCACGCGGTGCAATCCACCTAAACCGCTAAACGGATCTAGAGTAGCTACACCAGAGGCGACAAAGGTAACTACTGATTGCAAATCTGATCGAAAAAACTTACTGCAGTTATTGCTATTACAAAGTTCGAAAAACAGAGGATAAAATTGAGACGGCAGCATCTGATTTTGAGCAACAAATTCCACAAATCGACTCGCATCCCCCTAGTTGTTAAACTATCCTACTCATATGGAGAACATAACAAAGTAGCTAATTGAAACAAATCAGATGTTTAAGGTTACTGCTGCTCATGTTGCTAATTGAAACAGAGTAGAAATTGCTCGCTAAAGCAAATTCCAGTAGATCTACAGGCATCTGAAGCGTCAAGATTAATGTAAAACTCCGCAGCATCAATGATTAGTGTTAAACTCCGCATCCGCAGCATGGAATCAAACAACGCTAGTGCTAATTTGCGTTCCAAGTTCAAAGTGAAAAGGGAAAGGAAGAGGATGGCATCTGACACGTACCGAAGACGGTGTTGGTGGGGTTCATGGCGACCTGGTTCTTGGCAGCATCGCCGATGAGCCGCTCGGTGTCGGTGAAGGCGACGTACGACGGCGTGGTGCGGTTCCCCTGGTCGTTGGCGATGATCTCGACGCGGTCGTGCTGCCAGACGCCGACGCACGAGTACGTTGTGCCCAGGTCGATCCCGATCGCCGGCCCCTCCCCCTTGGCCATCTCTTCCTCTTCTACGAACGAAAAACTACTACTCCTCCTTCCTTCGAACCCTCGCAGGTCGTGCTGCTGGTTGCAGTTGCAGAGAGATTGGTTCGTGGAAACTTTTTTTTTTCACAGACGAAAGACGAGACGTGGGAGACGGGGAGGAGCCGAGGAGGTTTTATTGAGGAGATGGCGGGTCTAGAAGGTTCGGGCTCGGGAGATCTTGGCCGTTGGATTGGGGTTCTGGAATGCTCTGGAGGGTGCTGGTTCTGGGCTTGTGAAGGCCGACACGGCGGCGGGTGGCCAGCCTGTTGAGGTGGGCCCCTTATGCTGCGCGCGCCTTTTGGACCGGCCGTCTCTCGTAGCTTCTACACTGTGCACGAGGATGGGTGCAATGCCAGGCAGCCAGGCCGCCAGGGGCAGGGGCGGTGTTGGATTTCTTTTCGTAGGGACGCAACAGTTTTTTTTTACCTTGCCGGCCCACTGGTGAACCGGCGGCGGGAGGTGGAGTTTTTTAATTTCTATATATTTTATAAATTTGTTTTTCGCAAAAATAAACGTCTAGACTAAAATTTAGCAAATATCATATACTTAAACAGAGAAACACCCGTACATTACACCCGGTCATGAATTTTTGTATATACTCCTAAGACCCGGTTTGTTTCGCTAAAATTTGGCTTATGTTAATACTTATACTGATTTGTTATGAGAGAAAAATATTGTTCGTTCGCTGAAGAGTACTGCCGGAAGCGTGCCAATCAAACTTGTCCAACTTTGACTAAGTTTATAGTAAATAATAATAATATTTATATTTTCAAATAAATTTATTATGAAAACATATTCTATAACTAATGTAACAGTACTTTTTTTTAACATGAATGTTAGTACTTTTTATTTAAATTCAGTCAAAGTTCAAATGGCTTGATTTTCGAAAAGCGAGAATTACATTCTTTCGTGGACGGAGGGAGTACTACGATGACCTGTTTCGCTTATTTGAAAAAAAAAAGTCGAAATCTTTATTCGCTAATTTGTTGTGAGAGAAAAACAACTTTTCAATTTGAAAAAACAAAATTTGAAAAGTACGAATTATAAGACAAGCGAACAGGACGATGATAGGTTTGATCATGGCACCCACCAGTAATTGAGTAGTTCATGCGGTTGCCACAACTTGCAACAGCTTCCTTCATTCTGGCGGTGCTGATGCATGTCATGCACAGTGAGGGATGAAAACGGACGGAAACGAGCAGAAGACCCTCTCTTGTTTCTGTTTCCATTTTTTTTATGAAAACAAGATAGGATGGACCATCTCGACATAAGCTGATCCGTCGTATCGGACCTGTGGACCAGAAGGGTGCCTTAGACAAGTAGGCCACGGCGGCGAGGCTCTTCTACTTGATGGCCATCGCGGTGACATGGCTGGCCCAGGTCGAGATGGTCCACCTAGGCATCGCGCGACAGGTGGGGGTTGGCGCTCCAGTAGCTATATGAGACGATGGCGAGAGCTTCTGAATAGGCAGGGACATTTTAGTCTTTTCGCATGCCTTGCCGAGGGCATGCGGCCATTTTTACACTGACCCTCATGCGGCCATGCGACCATTTTTACGCTGACCGTCATGCGGCCATTTTTACGCTGACCGTCCAACTTGCTATGCCACATCATTGAAAATGGCAAAAGTTTAGTGTCTCTCCTCTTTTTAGTGGCAAGAATGTAAATTTCTGTGTAATAATGATAATTGGAAAGTTGGTATCATAAGAGTGGCAAATAGTTAAGGGCTTCTCTGAAAGTGCTTGTTTTTTTAGCGCGGTCGGCTGGTACTGTAAAAACTAACAAGGAAATACAATAGCCCATAGCCGTTGTGGATAAGTACAACCCAAGGGACCCCAAATATCTCTTTTGCTCGTGTTGTCTACCCACTTTGAGAAAAGTTATTATAACTTATTGACATACTGGTACTAAGGGCACTTAGACCATCTCCAACAACCGTCATCTAAAATACAAGATCCATTTCATATTTGCGTAGCGCTACAAGCAAAAGATTCAATACCCATTTTTGTCTTTTGCAACAACAAGACCCAAAAGAGAACCTTTTTCTGCAAATAGATCTCCAGGAGAGAAGATACTCAGATTTGGGTTATACCTCTCCTGACACCCTAAATGAGTCTTCCATATAGGTACTCTGTTGGAGGCTATAGTATTCTGTTGGAGACCTATTTTGGGTTTAGGTCTCCTATTGGAGACAACCTTACAGTGCAGAAGCCATCTTAGTTTCTACGTATTAATTACCCTGCTACATAAGTATTTTATTGATGTGGCAAATGATTTAACAATGGGAGAGAGAGGAGAAGATGGTCTCTTGATAAAAAACTATATCTACACAGGAATCAAGACATAAAGAGATGCTATAGACAGATGAGGAAGAACATTGTCGGTGCGAAAAGTGACCAACAAGTAAATATTTATTGTTTTGTCGTACGTTGTGATCAGATGTGGCCTAGCACTCAATGACACAGGGTTTATACTGGTTCAGGCAATGTGCCCTACTTCCAGTTTGAGTCGGTCGATGACTTTATTCCTGAGCCCAGGTGCTCGAAGTTTGTAGTGGAATTACAAACGAGTGGGAATAAGATATGGGGGTGTTAGAGGTCCGGTCGGACTCTGGACTGAAGGGCCAAGAGTGACGGGAGCTCCTACATGCGCTAAGTATTGTGACATATGCTCTGTGTAGCTTTGGAGTTCTAGAGCCATGAAGTTGTTCGAGTGCTCAGAATGTCTAAAGCTAGCAGAGAGAGAGTCAGAATGATCGTCCTCTGTTGGGAAAAAGCGCATCCCCTTTTATAGATGAAGGGGACGGCCTTACAAGTTCAAGAGATAGAGAGAGTGTGTGTGTCCTATTTTTGTTGCCCACGTCGGCGGGTACAAGACAGTTTGTCGGCGCACACAATACTGTTGATGCCTAGATGCATGTGGCAGGCTCCATCTTGTTCTTCTGGTATAGCAAATGTCGGCGCCTACCATATTGTATGACAAATGTCGACGCCTACAACACTGTTTGTGTTATGACATGTCTGGAAGGCTGCAAAGTACCCTTCGGGCATGGCCTGATAGTACTGTCCTACAGGTGTGCAGGGTACGGTCCTCGGTATTGCAATTGACTTGAGCGCCTTACCTTATCTGCTTCGCCTAATTTCTTAGGTCCTCACCGAGCGGGCATCCCCTGCCGGTCGTTCCCAGTTGGCTCTGACCGCATCGATCGGAGAAGAGCCGTAAGCAAAGGATCAGTGTATTCCCGGTCGGAGAAGCGGGTCAGAGTTGAAAGCGAGCGTCATCCCCTCTTTGGCCAAGCCTTCCAGTCGGAGAAGCGGGTCAGAGTTGGAAGCGAGTGTCGTCCCCTCCATGATAGGCCTTTCGGTTGGAAAAGTGGGTCGGGGTCGAAAGCGAACGTCGTCCCCTCCTTGGCCAGACCTTCTGGTCGGAGACTGGATCGCTCTTCTAGCCTGTCGTTAGGTATCTGGGCTGGCCCAGGAGTTGCACGTCATTTGTAATGACGTCTACTGGGCTACGCTTTTGCTGGGAAGCAGGCCCATTAGGGACCCTAAGTTTATGAACCCGACAGGAGCCCTCGAGCCCCTAGGCGATTCGGGTAGAATCGTCTGGGGGATTTTTCGTTTTGTCAGCGGGTGCGCGCAAGCGCACCCGGTGGGTGTAGCCCCTGAGCCCTCGAGCGATTTGGGTAGAATCGTCTGGAGATTTTTCGTCTTGCCAGTGGGTACGCACGAGCGCACCCGATGGGTGTAGCCCCCGAGCCTGCGTCCGACTGGTGAGTCGGTTGGAGGCTGAGTATCTTGGTACTCTTTCCTGGGGCTACAGACTCCTGTGTTTCTGCCATTCGGGGTGTTCGCCCGTGTTTGTCCCGCCCGTGACCTGCGCGGCCGGTTGATTTCTCGAGTCGGCGTCGGGCTACTTGAGCCCCTGAGCCCCGTTGGGTTTGATAGGGGTTGGTCTAGTTCCGTGCGTTACCCTGTCCGCTGTTTCCGCAACCGGAGGGCCTGAGCTAATGTCACTTGCCTCGATGGCTCGAGTGACGCGCTCGATGAGCTCACTAACGGGCGCGTTCGAGCGAAATCCGGGTCCATCGTTCGTAACGGGGTCGGCATAGCCCTCATGTGGCATTCCACTGCTCCTTAACCCGCCTCTCGACAGATGCCCGGGTCGTTCTAGAGACCGACTCAGGTAGTCCGCTAGCCTCCCCTTGATGGAGATTCTGTGGGCATGGCTCGAGGTTAGGATCGAATGAGAAGGTCGAGATGACCCTGTCTACTTCTAAGCATACCGGGTGAGGGCCGCTAGGGCTCATCTGCGTTTTCTCCCCTGGCTCTGTTTGATGCGAGGTGGCCTCGAGCCCTTCACGGGCTGGCCTTCGAACCCCGGTCAGTCGTTGCTCATGTTGAATGGGGCAACTACTAATCAAGCTATGATGGTCATGTTAATGTGGAGGATCAAATCACTATTGGAGTATTTGATGGAAGTGACTTGATACATTTGGGATTATTCATATGTGATGAATGGAATCAAGTCACGTGCTCAGGATGGCTATGCTCAAGTAAAAAGATCAATATCGACATGTTAGCACCATCACTTGATGAAGATTTAAAGACACGACATCAATTCAAAAGAGATCAACTCAAGCGGTATAAATTCATTTTTCCTTTGATCTTGAGTTTAATAGGTATGCCGTACTATTAAGAGAGATGTATCATGTTGATAGATAATCATTCATAAGTGCTCATGCCAACCCATGTGAGTTTTGAGTGTTTGAGAGACAAAAGAGCTAACTTATTTACGCTGGCCTGGCAATAGTCCGGTATTGATACCGGACCGGACGTGTCCGGTATTTGCCCAGCAATGGTAAAGTTGTTGTTCTCAGGTTGGTTCGTTGGGAGTTCCAACCGGTCGGGAGTTCCGGCAATGGTCAAGAGTTCCGACGTCTCGCGCTTAACTGGCTTGGAGAGTTCACTGTCTTGGTCATACCGGACACGTCCGGTATGAATACCGGACATGCCCGGTATGGATGACCAGAGCCCAATGTCCAGTTTACAAATGAGCTGAGGATCGGGAGTTCCAACGTGAGTCAGGAGTTCCGACGATCGGAAGTTCCGGCATGCATCGAGAGTTTCGACACCTCACATACTTTAACTTAGTGAGAGCCCAACGACTAGTTTTCAAAAGAATTGAGGGTCGGGAGTTCCGACGTGAGTCGGGAGTTCCGATGGTCGGGAGTTTTGGCATTCGTCGGGAGTTTCGACGCCTCACAACGATACTTTACTCAGTTACCATCGGTGCAGTGCAAGTCATACCAGACGTGTCCGGTATGCATACCGGATGTGTCCGGTATTCCAACGACTAGAAAACGGCTAGTTTTTCAAAGGGGCTATAAATAACCCCAAGCCTCCACCTTTGGAGGCTGCTAATTCTGCTGATCCTCTAGCACATTTTTAAGCTTGGCCAACTCTCCCAAACCCTCTCTTAGTGAGTGTGTGATCCAAATTGACAAATCAATTAGTGGGTTGAGAGAAATTCAAAAAGAGAGCAATCCAACCACTTGTGCATATTGTCAATCTCATGATTTGCATTTGTTACTCTTGGACTCTATGGTCCTAGACAGCTAGGCATCGCTGGAGAGCACCCGAGAGATTGTGGTGTGCCTCGGAAAGTTTGTAACGGTCGATTCGCCACCTCGAAATCAACTAGTGGAAGAAGGAAAAGGAATTGGAAAAGACTCCGGCTAGAGTGACCTTCATGGTACCCTCTAGGGCTAACTTTCGCTAGATCGCCCGCAACCCCCTCAACGGAGAGTATGACTCGAACGAGTACGAACTTTGGTAAAACAAATATCGTGTCTCAATTCGCATTTCATTTGATATTTGTGTTGCTCCAGCTCTTGTGCAGGTTCTCTTGTATATTGTCATCTCTAGTAGGTATCTGCAGTTTGGTTTGAAGATATAAATCGAACAGAGCAAGTTTGGGGCTGCTCTGCAGAAACCGTGTACACGTCCGGGATTTCCTGCCTGTGCTGAATATATTCATTCTTTGTTCTAACTTTGTATTGCAGGGTTGTAGCTTCTAGATATATTTTTTATACCTTGTATACTCTATGGCTAACTTATGAGAGGTGGTATTACTCTTAATTTGGAGTTTCTTTACTAATCATTTCCGCATTTAAAGGTATTAATTTTCAGAAACGCCTATTCACCCCCCTCTAGGCGGCATCCTAGGTCCTTTCAGTGGCGACGCGAGCACCTCCGAGGATGACAGAGACTGGGGCATCGTCGTGACCTCGGTGGAGCGTCATGAGCCTACAGCCATGTCCGTTAGCAGTGGATAGGACGCGAAGAGGCATGGCGACGTTCCCGCATCAAGGAAGCGCGCTGCGAGCTCGGACGCCGCCATCGAGCGAGAGGCGAAGTGGGTGCGACCGCCGTGCCCTTCGGAGGCATCATTGGCTTCGCCCCCCCGCTTGAGCTTGGCGGGGCATGTCGGCCAGTCAGAGGAGCATGCTCGTACCCCGCATCTTCGAGGTTGGTGTGCGCGCGACCCACAAAGGGGAGATGCCCCGTCAGTTGCCCCGACGGATGCGCCACGAGCTGGCGGTCGAGGCGACTCGTGGGCCAATCGGGAATTGGCCAGGTCAGCTCCTACCTCAGTCGATGTGAGAGGGCGTGGGTCGCGACCCGTGAGCGGTCCTCATCCAGTGGGCTTGTCGCCAGCGAGTCGGGGCTTCAGGGCCCTGCCGCTTTCGTCCAGGTATGCATCTTTGTTCCTTTTTTTATCTCACAGTTGAGTTCTTTGAGCATGACCGCCCTATACTTTTTTGACAGCGGCCAAGGACTGACGGGACTAGTTATCGCCCCGCCTCCCGTGCGGGAGGAGTGGAGACCTAGCATGCAGCGAGTCGTGACGAGCGGCGGGGAAAGTAGACTGGCGGCGGTGCAACCTTGCCTTCTAGGGGTTGTGCCCTCCCGGCCGGCCGTGAGTACGATGGCGACGACAACGGTGATGGTGGCGATCCCCATGGCAACAGTGGAGGTTGGGTCAGAGATGACCCTTGCAATCCCTCCCCCAATAGCCACGGTGGAAGAGAGGAGGGAGACTGGGCTCCCTGCCTCGCCCGGCGGAGGAACACACGGCTCGCCCTTCTGGTCGGAGCTGGAAGGGTCAGGAGGAGACATAGCCAGGCTAGAGGAAGAACATCCACCGGCGGGCCACGGAGTTAAGATAGTGGAGATCCCCTACTCTGGTGAGGCAGGCGCTAGGGTGGAGCCACCGGCCATCCCACCGTCGCAGGAGCTGATGGTGATCCGGTTGCCGCACCATGTTGAGGCGGCCGAATCTTCTAGTGGATTAGGGGTGACCCGCGAGCCGATGTGACACTGCCTCGGTGACCCGAGGAAGGCTTGGTTCATCCTTCATGACGGGGAGGAGGTGGTGCTTTGGCACTTCCTAGAGGAGAGAGGACTGTCGATGGAGTCCGACCTCGCCCAAACCAAGGCGAAGCTCAAGGAGGCCTTGGAGCGGGTTGAGCTCGTCCATCAGGCGGTCTCAGTCGGCCTGCCACACGTCACCAAGGTAAGCCTTCTATGTTTTTAGTGTTTGTCCTCAACTCCTGGGTCTTCCACTAGTTGTCTCAGCGTGCTTGCTTCTCGCTTTACAGGAGTTAGAGGCGACGTCGATCCGCAAGTCCCGTTTCCTTTGGGAGGAACATGGTTGGATGGAGCGAGAAGCCATGATGTCGTGGCGGGTTGGTGAGCTTGAGCACTAGCTAGAATCTACCCACCGTGAGTCCCAAGACCGGGCGGCCAAGGCGACAGGAGCGTGGGCGACGAAACTGTTCGTGGTGGAACAGGCGACTGCTACCGAGCGGGGACTCAACGCAGCGAAGATCCACCTGGCAGAGACCGAGGCGGTGCTCTAGAAGTCCTTGGAGGCTCTGGAGAGGAGCAGAGGCCCGGTCGGAGGCTAATTGAGAAGTGCTCGTGCTATGAGGGCAGGTGCTTGGGGTGGAGGAGTCAAACGCCCGACTGCTTGAGAAGGTCACCCAACAAGAGGAAGGGCTCTCCATCCTTGAAGGCACCCGCCTCTATATGTATCTGTTCCGCCTTTGGTTGATGTCTTGGTTTTTCCTTTCCCTTGCTTCTAAACTTGTCATCCTTTTTCTAGAAGTCCTTGGAGGCTCTAGAGCGAGAGAGACCAAGGCGGCAATTGGTCGAGGCGTGGAGGGAGCCAAGTCCCTTGAATTGACATGCTCTCGAGTGCTCGACCAGATCCGCAGCGTCGCCAAGGTGGAGTCAAGCGGAGGTCCCGAACGAAGTTTGGGTGCTCATCTGAGAAGGTCACCCAACAAGAGAAAGGGCTCTCCAATCCTTGAAGGCACCCGCTCTCATATGTATCTCTGATGCCATCCATGGGCTTAGGAGAGCTTGTTGATGTTTTGGTTTTTTCCTTGGAGGCTCCTTGCTTCTAAACTTGTCATCCTTTTCGGAATCGAGCATCGTCCCGCCTAGGACCGAAAAAAATCGGTTCTCTCGACAAGCGACCAACCCTTATCCTTGTCGACCGAGCCATCAACCGATGCCGCTGGGCAGGCACAATAGTTTTTAGAGTAGAAATAGTTAGTATATGTAAAGGATAAGTTCGTGGGGAAGCTCCCGTGTGAACAGTTTTTTGTATTTATGAATACTTTAATTTCATTTTGTGATGGAATCACTCGAGGGGAAGCTTGTCCCATTCATTCCTTGTTTTTATCCTAGCATAGCTTTGTTTTTTATCCTTTCTTTTTTGCACCTGCCCATTTGACCCATAGGCCGCAACCTTAAGAACTCGAGCATGGCCCACGAGGCTCAGCTGCTCGTAACCATAGGTCGTGATGGGGTGTGATCGGTCTGGAGTTTAAAACAAAGTTACATAGGGTAATTAAAGGAACGGACTACCCTTTCGTTCGGGTGAAAAGTATTTACTATATGATAGTAAAAGAGAGAGATGGTATCGCACCCTCGTGGAGCCCCCGAGCGACCTAGGCCAAGAGTGCTCGGGCTGGGGTGCTTATAGGAGCAAACGTTGAATGAAAGAAAGCGGTAAGACCGAGTTTTAGGGGAAGAAACGATGTAACTATTTGATTGTTCCAAGTGTTGGTGAGAACGTTGTTGTTGTCGTCCTTCAGTCGGTAGGTGCCTGGTCGGATCACCCTAGTCACCATATAGGGACCTTTCCATGGTGGAGAGAGTTTATGTTTCTCCTTGGTTGATTGGGTTCTTCGGAGTACGAGGTCTCCGACCTCGAGGATCCTCCCTCTGATTTTTCTTTCATGGTACCTACGGAGAGTTTGGTGGTAGCGAACGGAGCGGATGACTGTTGTCTCGCGAGCCTCCTCGAGTAGGTCAAACGCGTTCTGCTAAGCCTCTGTGACTCGGTTGCAGTCGAAGGCCTTTACTCTTGGGGCGCCGTGGTCGAGGTCGGAGGGCAACACTGCTTCAGCTCCATAGGCCAAGAAGAAGGGTGTGAACCCTGTGGATCGGTTCGGGGTCATTCTTAGGATCTAGAGGATCGCTGGGACCTCTACAACCCATCGCCTGGTGTACTTATTGAGTCGGTCAAAGATGCATGGCTTGAGTCCTTGGAGGACCATGCCATTGGCCCGCTTGATCCTGGCCGTTAGTACGTGGATGTCCGACCGAGGCCCAGTCGATCCTGATGTCGTATCCATCACAAAAGTCCAGGAACTTCTTCCTGGGGAAGTTAGTTCCGTGGTCACTGATGATACAGTTAGGGGTAGGCGTGGTTGGTGCATGGGCTCTCCATGAGCTTGTCGAAGTGGTCGGGCTGGCCCTGCTGGTGCTGCTTGCCCGCATGATCGGCCGCGACGACCAAAGCGGAGTTGGCCGGTCGGCCCCGATCCTTCTTGTTCTTTTTGCCCCTTTGTGTGGAGGGGCCCTCATCTTGGTCCTCGCGCTTGGCCTTGCCCTTGTCCTGGCCTCCACTAAAGACCGCTCTGATCGCCTCCTCGTCGGAGGCGTGGTTTGAGGCGACGTCGAGCAGGTCGCGGGTGGTTCGGGGCTTCAGACAGCCGAGCTTATGGATCAAGGACTCACAGGTTGTCCCGATGAGGAACACACTGATGACGTCCGCGTCCATGACATCAGGAAGGGAGTTGCACTATTTCGAGAACCTACGGATGTAATCCCGTAGGGACTCGTTGGGCTCCTGCTGGCAGCTCTTGAGGTCCTAGAATTTCCCAGGACAGACATACATCCCCTAGAAATTCCCGACGAAGATCCTCTTGAGATCCACCCAGTCGTGGATGCTGTCAGGCGGGAGGAATTCGAGCCATGCTCGAACATGCTCCCCCATGCAGATGGGGATGTATTGAATAATGAAATAGTCATCATCCACTCATCCGGCTCGGCAGGCGAGCCGGAAGTCTTCGAGCCATATACCAGGATTCATTTCCCCAGTGTATTTGGCGATGTTGGTAGGCGGTCGGAAGCGCTATGGGAACGGTGCTTTCTAGATGTGACGGCCAAAGGCCCATGGTCCTAGGCCATCTGGGCTGGGACTCCGGTCGTCCTATCGGTGACCATGCCAAGGGTGCATTTCCTCGCTCCCCTCGATGGTCCAGCCGGGACGCGTGCCGCCTGCTCTCACCGCCCCTTGATGGACGTCATCATCACGTTGGGCTTGACGTCGATTGTTGATGACGCTGCGAGCGTCTTGGTTCAGCTCGAGCCATTTGCGCATAGGTGGTCAGTGTGGAGCAGGCGTCGGGTCAGGCCGTGGTGTAGCTGCAGCCTCCTATTCCACGCCCGACGACTGTAGCGGTGAGCGGATAGAGCGGTTTGACTGGTACGCGCCCATTCCCCAGGTGGGGAGAGAGGCCACGAGTCGGTGTCACGATACGGAGCTCTCCGCCTGTTGAACGGCGATGGTTTCCACCAGCACCTAGAGGTTCCGATGGATCGCCTGCTCCTAGGGGTCGATAGGCTCTGTAAGGCCGCGTAGAAGCATCGTTGCTGCGGCGATGTTCTGGCCAGGCCGAGCGAACTGTGGGGGATCGTTCCCCCCGTCAATGATGTTGCGCTGGACCTGGCGAGCGCGACCCCGGGCGCCGCTCGCCGGGTTACGCGCGCGTGGTGCAGTGTGCTGCGTCGAGCACACCAGCGCAGGTGGCAGCTGGCTCTACCGCCTTTGTCGTAGCTCCTCGCCGTGCTCCTGCACACGCACGAGGGCCTCCACATGAGGGTCTGGTGGGGTGTGAGTCTGTAGGGACTCTGCTACCACCGACAACTGTCCTGGAGGGTCCGCCATAGCATACTCCCAGGACAGAGGGTGGCTAGGTGCCACGACGTCGCCGATGCTGGAGCCGTCACTTTCAACCTCATCATCCACGAGGTCATGGAAAGAGGCGGGAGCGTAGCCTACCATCCCCACGAATTCGGATGTGAGAGGGGGCGGCATCAGCATCTTTCGGAGCCCTCGCGCGTACGCGTCCGCGGGGGACACGAGGTCGTAGGGGAACTGGTTGCATGGCGGCCGTGGTGGGGACAACGGGGTCCCTCTATAGAGTCGGCAGAAGATATTAAATAGCGAGTAAAGAATAATATGTATGTTACTCACAGTGGGGTTTGAGCCCAGCGTGGGCTCGGAGTGAAGCGCAGGTGTCTCGTCATTGAGGTCGCCGGGTGGCCCGGAGCCGGCGGAGGGCGCTCCTCCTCCGACGGGCGCCGGGACAAGTGCCTCCTTACGAAGGCAAAACACGCCGAGCTAGTCAGCGACGAAGTCTAGGCTTCCGAAGAGGAAGGTCTGGGACGGCTCGAAGATGGGAGGAACCCACATCCCAACAGGCGGGAGCGTGGTAAACTCCAGCGAGCCGAAGCGAGTCGTATCGTTTGAGTCCATTATGACGAAGATGGCGGAAAGGTGGGCCATCCGATGACCAAAAAGCATGAACGTACGATGTCTTCCCCAGTGATGGCGCCAACTGTCGGTGCAAAAAGTGACCAACAAGTAAATATTTGTCGTTTTGCCGTACGTTGTGATCGGATGTGGCCTAGCACTCAATGACACAGGGTTTATACTGGTTCAGACAACGTGCCCAATGTCCAGTTTGAGTCGGTAGGTGACTTTATTCTTGAGCCCAGGTACTCAAAGTTTGCAGTGGGGTTACAAACGAGTGGAAATAGATGGGGGTGTTAGAGGTCCGATCAGACTCTGGACTGAAGGGCCGAGAGTGACGGGAGCTCCTACGTGAGCTAAGTATTGAGACGTATGCTCTGTGTAGCTTTAGAGTTTTAGAGCCGTGAAGCTGTTCGAGTGCTCATAATGTCTAAAACTAGCAGAGAGAGAGAGAGTGAATGATCGTCCTCTATTGGGAGAGAACGTATCCCCTTTTATAGATGAAGGAGACGGCCTTACAAGTTCAAGAGAGAGTGTGTGTGTCCTAATCTTGTTGCCCATGCCGTCGGGTACAAGATATTTTGTCGGCGCCCACAATACTGTTGACGACCAGATGCATGTGGCAGGCTCCATCGTGCTCTTCTGGTATGGCAAATGTTGACGCCTACCATACTGTAGGACAAATATCGGCGCCTATAACACTGTTTGTGTTCTGACATGTCTGGAAGGCTGCAAAGTACACTTCTGGCATGGCCTGACAGTACTGTCCTGCATGTGTGCATGGTACGGTCCTCGGTATTGCGGTTGACTTAAGCGCCTTACCTTATCTGCTCGCCTGATTCCTTGGATCCTCACCGAGCGGGCGTCCCCGGCCGGTCGTTCCTAGTTGGCTCCGACCGCACCGATCGGAGAAGAGCCGTAAGCAGATGTTCGGTGTATTTCCGGTCGGAGAAGCGGGTCGGAGTCGGAAGCAAGCGTCGTCCCCTCCACGACAGGCCTTCCGGTCGGAAAAGTGGGTCGGAGTCGGAAGCGAGCGTCGTCCCCTCCTTGGCTAGACCTTTCGGTCGGAGACTGGATCGTTCTTCCGGCCTATCGTTAGGTATCTGGACGGGACAGGAGTTGCGCGTCGTTTGTAATGACGTCTGCTGGCGCGCGCTTTTGCTGAAAAGCGGACCTATTAGGGACCCCGGGTTTATAAACCCGACAAACATATAATTGATAAAAGATAATGTTTTTTCTGTGGTAACGAAACAGCACACTGCACCAAGTACTGCCTACCGGCCGATTTGAGCTGAAAGCCCTGATTCAGGTGACCTGAGAAAAGGATTAGAGGAAACCGTAGTTCAGTGCTACCGGAGTTGCTTCAGTGCTAGACGGGCCGCTAGGCGTTGGCCCTGATTCGACGACTCCGCAGTCCCCTCACGGCCGCCCACATCCCGCAGACAGCCGCCGCCGCCGGCGCAAATTCCCCTTCCGCGTCTGCCTGGCCGCTGGGGTTTCTAGGCTAGCGCGTGCCGTCCTCTCCCCTCGCCCTCAACCATCATGGCCGAGGAGGCCCAGGCTCCGCTATCCGCCACCATGGCGAAGGAGGCCGAGTCGCCGCCGTCCGCCACCGTAGCGGAGGCGACGGCGCCGCCGCAGCTCGTATTATTCAACTCCCTGACGAAGAGGGAGGAGCCCTTCCAGCCCCGGGTGGAGGGGAAGGTGGGGATGTACGTCTGTGGCGTCACTCCCTACGACTTTAGCCACATCGGCCACGCGCGTGCCTACGTCGCCTTCGACGTCCTCTACAGGTAGCAATCCCAGCACCCTCGGATCCGGAGGCCCTTTGTCTTGATTGCTCAATTAGTGCTCTCGATTAGGAAATATATTGTCTAGTAGCGTTGTCTCAGTGTATTGTTGTAGTAGTAGGTTTGTGTGTTTAGTCATGCTCGGGTCTGGATGTTCAACATAGCTGGATCCAGGCTATGTCTAAACTGTATTAGTTGCTAGTTGCCTCTGGAATCTACATCTAGATACATGTTTGATGGACTAATTATTGCTGTGACTGATTAAGCATTTGAATTCTGGCCGTGCTGTATTTCTCATTGTCATGAATTATTTTTATGTATTTCCTCTGTCCCAAATTATTTTTATGTATTCCCTCTGTCCCAAAATAAATCAAATTATTTTTATGTATTCCCTCTGTCCCAAAATAAATCAACTTCTAGAGCTGTTTTATGTCAAAACTATTTTAAGTTCGATCCACTGTATAAAGAATAGTACCAACATCTATGACACCAAATAAGTAAAAATATATCTTCATGCTGTATTCAATGATACTAATTTGGTGTAAAAAATATCAGCGATCTTTTATATAAATCGGTCAAACTTAAGATAGTTTGACTTAGGATGATTCTGGAAGTTGATTTGTTTTGGGATAGAGGGAGTACATGCAACATGCCAATATGTGATTCTTTGTAACTTGGAACACTTTGAGCAAGCTAACCTTAGCGTATTAGTACTACAGTCATGTGTTGCTGTTTTGAATTAAACCTACAATGGTCTGTATACATTACATTAATATTTCAATACATTTGTCAAAAGACTAGCTGAGTTAAAGCATAATATTGAGTCATGTTGCTATCTGTGCTTCTTAAGTTTTGATAACATATTTATTCTATAATAAAACTGGTCTCACATTCCTTGTAGGTACCTTAAATTCTTGGGGTATGAAGTTGAATATGTCCGTAATTTCACGGATATCGATGACAAGGTAACAATTTGTTCGCACTATTCTAGAGTTACATTTTAGTAGTTGAGAAGGAAGGAGAACTTCTTGAGGTATCAAAATGGAAGGAGCACGATCTTATTTGTGACAGTGTCATCTGTGGATTAATTTGTTTCTGGGTTCAACTAATCTTGTGCTTCCTCTTAGCCGGAGTGTCACCACCAGTGCCATTTCATCCCAACATCTGTTCTTTTTTGTTGGCATTGTTCATAGATCAGACAACAGGATTTACAAAATAGTTTAATTTTTCCAGTGTGTTGCATGTTTAATATAATTTTTTCTTTTTCTTTCCCAATACCTTTTGTCAGAAATTCAGATAAAATATTTCCTTGCCTTTTTTTACAGATTATTAAGCGTGCAAATGAACGTGGTGAAACAGTTACAAGTTTGAGTAGCCGGTTTATCAATGAATTTCTTCTTGATATGACTGAGCTCCAGTGCTTGTCTCCTACCTGCGAGCCACGGGTAACAGAGCACATTGAGCATATTATAGAGTTGATAACAAAGGTACAGTATTGCTACAAATCAAACTGATGTAAATGTGTGTTTACTTATTGCTTTCATGATACTTTGCAGCTGTTGTCAGGGGATGAGCTTAGTTAGGGCCATCAGTGGCTATGTCCCACCCTTGAAATTTTGCTATGAACACAATAGGTTTCTGTCTAATAGCCAGTTGTGGTTGAAACTCTTTAGTAATTTTCCTGGTGCCCCCTGGCTTTGATTGGAAGCTCCACCACTCTGGCTACTGTAAACAAAATCAACACTGACGATTACATTATTTGCCACCATACAAATTAAACCCATTCTTTCACTCATTATATCTAGTTCCATGATATTCAACAGTCATGCATAACTTACTGTATATATCCTGATGGTACAAAAAATGCCCCTTTAATCTCTTCTTATGTCACATGTCTTTCCCATGTTGTCTCTGTTTCTGGACAGATAATGGAGAATGGGAAAGCCTATGCTATGGAAGGAGATGTGTACTTTTCAGTCGATAGCTTTCCTGAATATCTCAGTTTATCTGGAAGGAAATTTGATCAAAATCAAGCAGGTGCACGGGTTGCTTTTGATACGAGAAAGCGTAATCCTGCAGACTTTGCACTCTGGAAGGTAAGATTGAAGTACTGATGTTGCTAGGGTTGATTTCACAAAACTACAACTACTGGGTCTAACTATGAGGAAACTACAACTTCTGGGATCAGTTTCACAGAACTGCAACTACTCGTCCACATCCAAGTCCACATGCGTTGTGTGGCTACACATGTGGGTCCATGCAAAATGTTGTAGATCTGTTAATTGAGGCTGCAGTAGTTATAGTTTTGTGAAACAAATCCTAAAACCTGCATTTCCTTGATTAGGCACAAATAGCTGTAGTTTTGTGAAATAAACTCATATCTAGCTTAGTGTTGTCACTTTCTTCTAATTCTTCAATAATCATTGTTTCAGGCTGCAAAGGAGGGTGAGCCTTTTTGGGATAGCCCTTGGGGCCATGGAAGACCAGGATGGCATATTGAATGCAGTGCAATGAGTGCTCACTATTTAGGACATGTATTTGATATTCATGGTGGGGGGAAAGATTTGATTTTTCCTCATCATGAGAATGAGCTTGCCCAAAGCCGAGCGGCTTATCCTGAGAGCGAGGTCAAGTGCTGGATGCACAACGGCTTCGTTAACAAAGATGATAAAAAAATGGCAAAATCAGATAATAACTTTTTCACGATTAGAGATGTAAGTGGTGAACACATGGCTCCTTTTAGTTTAGTCATTGTGATTAGTTTTAACCTTTAGGTTTCCCTTCAGATCTCCTACTGTTGCTTTCTTTAGTACTTTGCATGAATTTGAACTTTAAGGTTCCTGTTGAGATCAATAACAGTTGTTTTTGTTCAGATCATTGCTCTTTACCATCCAATGGCTTTAAGATTTTTCTTGATGCGCACGCATTATAGATCAGATGTGAACCACTCTGATCAAGCACTTGAGATTGCATCTGATCGTGTCTACTACATTTATCAGGTACTTGACTTACTTTAGCTTCAAATTTTTGTGACTTATTGGATTTAGGTTTGAGCATTAATTATCCTTGTGTCCTAATTCACTCCATTGTTTTCTTTGTAGACTCTATATGACTGTGAGGAAGTGCTAGCTACATATCGTGAAGAGGGTATTGCTGTCCCAGTGCCATCTGAGGAGCAAAATCTGATTGATAAGCACCATTCAGAATTCTTGAAATATATGTCGAATGATCTTAAAACCACAGATGTTCTGGATCGTTGCTTCATGGAGCTGCTGAAGACCATAAACAGCAGTCTGAATGATTTGAAGGTATTCTGGTCTCTTGTGCTTCCAAGTTCCAAGGTTATATTATTTTTTCCTTGCCCATAACACCATTTCTACTTTCAGAAACTGCAGCAAAAAATAGAACAGCAAAAGAAGAAACAGCAACAGCAGAAGAAGCAGCAACAGAAGCAACAGCAGTTGCAAAAACAGCCAGAAGATTATATTCAAGCGCTGATTGCATTGGAAACAGAACTTAAAAATAAACTGTCTATACTTGGTCTGATGCCATCATCATCTTTGGCAGAGGTACTGAAGCCAATGTGCCTGTCTAGAAATAAAATAATTCCGGTGTCTAGAAATGTATTTCTGTTTATGATGACCACCTACATATTTAACGAGTAAATTGTTGCTCCAATAGGTACTGAAGCAATTGAAGGACAAAGCATTAAAGCGAGCAGGACTGACTGAAGAAAAATTGCAAGAGCAGATTGAGCAGAGAAATGTCGCAAGGAAGAATAAGCAGTTTGAGGTATCTGATGGAATCAGGAAAAACCTTGCTACCAAGGGCATTGCCCTAATGGACGAACCTTCTGGTACGGTGTGGAGACCATGCGAACCAGAGCGGTCTGAATAATCATGATTATATGCTCATTGACTCAACAAGTGATGATGTAAAATGAGATGTGGTATTCTGCAGGGTAGGGGTTCCATTGACTCACCAGTTGAAACTTGCATTTCTGGTTGTGTAAGAATCAATAGACCCCATATCTATACTTGACTTCTTGGGAGGTTTGAGTTTTAGTTTTGGATATGAGACTTGGCAATTCCATTTCAATGAACAGATGAAATTTTACATTTTACTCCCTCCATCCTAAATTGTAAGTCATTCCAAGAATCTTGGAGAGTCAAAGTTTTTCAAGTTTGACCAAATTTATATAACAAAATAATAATATTTATCATACCAAGTAAGTATCATTAGATTCTTCATTAGTTATATTTTCATATTATACCTATTTGACGTCATCAATCTTTGTGTTTCTCTCTATAATTTTAGTCAAACTTGAAAAAGTTTGACTCTCCAAGATTCTTGGAATGACTTACAATTTGGGATGGAGGGAGTACTATTTTTGCTTGTGTTGGTGGTTGTGCACCGGTGCTGTGTTTGAGATGATGAAGTAAGTGCTTTGTTTAAGGTAATGAAAACTGATCTGGCAGAATTTGGTTTGCCTCCTCGGGTCATGAAGATGTCATCTTTTGGATGTTGAAACTAACTTGCATAAACATGTAGTTATTAGACACTAAACATGATCACTAATTACACGTAATGTAGAAACTAAAGAAAATTGGTCTGACTAAGCTGTTAGACGTTGATGTGCCTCTGATGTTGACATCATTCAACCAGGTCTTTGATTATGAGAAAAAAAACATGGGATTTATGAAACAGATAAGCCAAACATCATATGCTCAAAATCATATCACAATAGAGCATAAGTAGATACGCAACCGGGATCCCGAGTCTTGATGTAGTGGAGGTGTGGATGGTATCTCTCGAGGATCACCTTGATTTGCTTAAATCGGGTCGGTTAGTATCTTCCGGGGATCACCGAGGTTTGATTTACTTAAATCGGGTCGGTTAAGTGGATGACGCTCGATTTAGGTAAATATCGCGATGAATTCCTACTTTTGTGTCAAATCCTAGCCGCCTGCGTGGGAGGAACCGAGAGGGCGTGGGAGGAGGCGGTGTGACCCTGTTGAACCGAGAGTGGATACGAAGTTCCTCTCGACCTCGAAAACTTACGAATTGAAGAGGATATTTGAATACTTTTTATTTTTAAGAAGCTTTTTTACTGAACTATTGGATGGCACTTTTTTTATTTTTTGCTAAAAAATAAAAATAAGGAGTTACTTTACAAAACTTCTAAAGATGCTCTTACGGTTTATATTACTCCTTTCATTTCAAATTATAAGTTATATTGGCTTTTCTAACTACTTTGTATCTAGACATACCGTAGTATATAGATGCATAAGAAAAACAAAAAACCAAAGTGACTTACAATTTAGAACAAAGAGAGTACGGGTCCGTTTAGATGTAGATATTGGGGGAGTTGAAATTGAATTGGGTTCAATACCAAAGCAGCCATGGTATTAAAATGGTCACAATTCGAATACTATTGTTTGGATGATCATTGAATTGGCTTTTGGAATCCTAACAAGTAGCTCAATACCATTTTTCTGTTTGGATGCAAAAGAATGGAATTGAAATGTTGGGCCATGGCAGGGGAGTTCAACTGCGGCCATGGGGGAGCTCGACCCCGGCAACGATGAGGGCACCTCAACCCCGGCCAACATGGTGGATCACACGCCGTCATACATGGGGGAGAGGAAGAGAGGTCACGCCGCCGTCCATGGGGAAGAGGTAGCAGATCTCGCATCGCCGGCCATGAAGAAGAGGAAGAGGAGGTCGCCGGGCATGGGGAAGAGGAAGAGGAGCTCACGTCGGCGTCCATGGGGAAGATGAAGCAGATCTCGCGCCGCCGGCCATGGAGAAGAGGAAGAGGAGGTCACCGGGCATGGAGAAGAGGAAGAGGAGGTCGCCGGCCATGGAGAAGAAGGGGCGCCGGCGGCCATGGAGAAGAAGGGATGCCGCCGACAATGGAGAAGAAGAGGCGTCGGGGAAGAAGAGAAGAGGTCACCTACGCGTCGGGCCTCTACGTCGAGTTGGGGGCGGCGGGTCAGGGCGTCCTCCGCGTCGGGGTCAAGGGTGGCTTACGCGTCGGGCCTCTGCTTCGGGGTCAGGGCGGGGTGAAAGCATCTAGGCCCCTAGTTGGGTTTCGGTGATTAATGACAATACATGATTACTGTGACTAACGTGTGTTTTGTAGAGGCAATTGAGTTAGGTCACGGTAATGGAGATTGATTGGGCTATCATGATGGTCATGCCCCTACGATAGAAATCGTTTCGATTTTCAAAGGATGGATGGCAAGGTTAAGGATTGACTAGTTCTAAGTGTTGATTGGAGTTGGAGTGACACTTAGAGTAGTTTAGGACTTTGTTTTTCCTTTGATCATACTATTAAGGGGGGTATGGACAGGTAGCTTGACCTATGTGAGTCTAGTGGGTTAGGTGTGGTGCACACTTGCTAAAACTAGCACTAGGTAGCTCCTACATAGTCCTTAGATCCAATGGAGCAAACTTCATTCACATATGATCGAGAGTTGGAAGTGAATGGAGGGTCAAATACTGACTGGACGCTGGTTCCGGTTTGACCGGACGCTAGCGCAGAGTCCGGTCAGTTCATTTGATAAAGGTGATTTCGTTCGGTGCGACCGGACGCTGGAAGGTCAAGTGACCGGACACTTCCAGTAAGGTTCCAGAGAGGGAAAATCACGACCGGACGCGTCCGGACACACTGTAAACACTGGAATTCGAGGTAAACTGACCGGAACGTCCGGTCACCCCACAGAGGCACATAACGGTTCGTTTTTCAGCCGGTGTTATAAATACAACATCCACTCGTGTGTGGAGGTACTCTTGCTCATTCCAACAGCTGAGAAACACCTTAGAGAGTGTTAAGAAGAGCAATGTCCTAGTGAGGTGATTGAGATTTGAGAATCCAAAGAGGGCCTTCATTAGTGAGATTAAGAGTAGCAAAGTGTGCATCCATCCTTCTCATTAGGCTTGTCATGGTCAAGTGAGAGTTCGTGCTTGTTACTCTTGGTGATCGTCATCACCTAGACGGCTTGGTGGTGATTGGGAGCTTGGTGATCATCCGGAGAGCTTGTGGATGACCCAACTCATATTGTGAGCGGTTGTGGGTGATTCACCGCGACGGAGTGTCGAAGAATCAACCCGTAGAGAGCACTTAATCCTTACGCGGATCAAGGGGGAGGTACACCCTTGCGTGGGTGTTCCAACGAGGACTAGTGGGGAGTGGCGACTCTCCGATACCTCGGCAAAACATCACCGCGTTCCTCCTTCTCTATTTACCTTGAGCATTTACTTTGAGTATTTAATTTGAGCAATTCAATTCTTGTCTTTACATTCATAGAATTGCCATGCTAGAGTAGGATTGAAATTTATGTTGCAAGTCTTTTATGCGGTAGAACAATTAGAAACATTTTTTAGGCACAAGGGATTAATTGGGCTAACCATATGATTTAATTATTATAAAAAAATTTAGAATTTGCTCAATTCACCCCCTCTTAGGCATCTTGATTCTTTCACGGAGGACGAATGCCAAACAATACTGAGTGTTGGGGCTCGGTTTTGGAGATTAGAAGGGATAGGTATAGCCAATACCGATTTGTATTGGGTTTGAATTCCAACTCCGAATTCTTAACCATCCAAATTGTGGAATTGGCAGCTTTATAATTCGAATTTCAAATCCATAGGCCTAATATATACCTCCAAACGGGGGTAAGATATTTCGATTTGCTAGTATGAAAAGGAAATCGAACAAATACACCAGAAACTTATTATTTGCTGTAGGGCTCCAAAATTAATAATGGTAAGTAAGTTTCCTTGTGAGGAAATTACTAATGACAACTAAATATTCATGATGTTTTAGCCGCAGAGGAACTAATCCGGTTGCCATCATTAACTAACTTGGAACCCTCTCTCAGGCTTTTTAGACTGACTCCAACGAGGTACTCATATGGGATACCTAAATTTAAAATAGACAGTAAGAGATCTAAAATTAGCCTCCAATAGAGTATCTATACGGGAAATATATTTTTGGTTGCCTGAGATGACACAACCTAAATATGAACATCATCTCTCTTGAAAACTCATTTACAGAAATGATTCTCTTTTGGATCTTATTGTTGGAGAAGATTATGAATATGTATTGAACCTTTTGCTTGTAGTGCCACCCAAAGGACGAATGCGTTTTGTATTTTGAGTGTTGTTGTTGGAGATAGCCTTAGTGTATCTCCAATGGTTGTCTCATATGGGCACCTATACCTAAAATGAGTCTCGAATGGTATTATATCGAGCCTCTCAACAGAGCACATATATACGACACCTATTTTTGGTTATAGCAAAGACACAAACCAAATATGAGTATCCTCTCTCTGAAGACTCATTTATAGAAAGAGTTCTCTTTTGGATCCTATTGTTGAAGAAGACCAAACTAGATATAGAAATATTTACATACAGCGCTACTCAAATGTAAAATGAGTCTTGTATTTTGGGTAATGCTGTTAGAGATAGCCTTATAAATCCTCCAGCCTGTTGCCTTCTACCCTCTTCCTCTCGATTCCGAAGCTGCTCTCGCCCCCAGAAATAAAGCAGCTCCTCCGGGGGGCGGCGAACCACTTCCCATCGCCAAAACCCTAGCCCCGATCCGGTCGAGGAGCGCTGCTTCCTTGCCATGGCGGGCACCGCTAGCCAGGCGAGCCTCCTGCTCCAGAAGCAGCTCAAGGGTACGGATCCGAACGGCCTCCTGTTCTCCCCTTCCCTTTTCGCCCCGATTTGCCGCGATCGGCTCCTGATCTCTCGAACATTCTTTGTTGCTTGTCACAGATCTTGCGAAGAACCCCGTGGATGGGTTCTCTGCGGGGCTTGTAGACGATAGCAACGTCTTCGAGTGGCAGGTCACCATCATCGGCCCGCCTGACACCCTATAGTGAGTTCGAATTTTGCCTGTCCTATAATCACTGCACGATTGCTCTTGGGATATAGATTGCATGCTTGATGGGTGCGCATAGTCGTTTAAGGTTCAGATTGTTTGATTTGCATCATACATAATGTAGGAATTCCGTGCTGTGATGTCGATCTGCAACCCATATTGATGAATTGTGGTGTCATGGAGCCGATTCTGCATTTTGATGCTGATTCTATATAATTTGTGTGTCTGCTGATTCTATAAATTTGTGTCTGCCTCCAGTCCCGATTGCTTGGTCTCTATAGTGTACATCAGAATTCTGTGTTGCGAGGGGCGGCGAACCACTTCCCATCGCCAAAACCCTAGCCCCGATCCGGTCGAGGAGCGCTGCTTCCTTGCCATGGTGGGCACCGCTAGTCAGGCGAGCCTCCTGCTCCAGAAGTAGCTCAAGGGTACGGATCCGAACGGCCTCCTGTTCTCCCCTTCCCTTTTCGCCCCAATTTGCCGCGATCGGCCCCTGATCTCTTGAACGTTCTTTGTTGCTTGTCACAGATCTTGCGAAGAACCCCGTGGATGGGTTCTCCGCGGGGCTTGTAGACGATAGCAACGTCTTCGAGTGGCAGGTCACCATCATCGGCCTGCCTGACACCCTATAGTGAGTTCGAATTTTGCCTGTCCTATAATCACTGCACGATTGCTCTTGGGATATAGATTGCATGCTTGATGGGGCGCATAGTCGTTTCAGGTTCAGATTGTTTGATTTGCATCATACATAATGTAGGAATTCCGTGCTGTGATGTTGATCTGCAACCCATATTGATGAATTGTGGTGTCATGGAGCCGATTCTGCATTTTGATGCTGATTCTATATAATTTGTGTCTGCTGATTCTATATAATTTGTGTGTCTGCCACCAGTCCCGATTGCTTGGTCTCTAGTGTACATCAGAATTCTTGCAGCTGTATGTTTGTATCGATCTGTTGTACTACTTAGCTGTATGTTCAGGTAGATTTAAATACCCCACCCACTTGCAGCTGTAGTTTGTTTTCTTGCAAATGTCCCACCCACCTGCAGTAATAGTTTATTTCCTTGCAAATGTCCCACCCACTTGCAATAACTTTTTGTGATCTTGTCATTCAATATAACAGCACCATCAAAATCTCACTTCATTTTTCCGGGTTTTCATGAAATTAAGAGGGTCACCATTTTACTTTTGCAGTGATGGAGGTTACTTCAATGCCATAATGACCTTCCCCCAGAACTATCCCAACAGCCCGCCATCAGTAAGATTTACTTCTGAGATGTGGCATCCAAATGGTAAGCTTCGCTATCTGACTGATATTTATGTCTAATATTTGATCATGTCAAAGTTCTGACAATTCTTATTATTTTGATTTCTCAGTTTATCCTGATGGACGTGTTTGCATTTCAATTCTTCATCCACCTGGCGAAGATCCCAATGGTTATGAGCTTGCAAGCGAACGGTGGACACCAGTGCACACGGTGGGCCTTCTTGTTCAGGGCATATAAATGTTTGTTTGTTTGTTTATAGAGCCCCCGACCCCCCACCCCCAATGTTGGGGGGCAGCTAATACTATTTCCATTTAACTCTTAGGGCCTGTTTGGATCCCATGAACTGAAACCAATATCTAGAAAGTGCTTCCCATTTTATTATTAAATTACTTTCCAATTCCTCTCAATCCTGGGAACCAAACAGGGTATGCCACTGTTTGACTCTGCACGCTCGCGTGTCTCTCTCTCTCTCTCTCTCACACACACACACACACACACACAGTAGCTAAAATACTATATGACTGAATTTTTTGTTGATGTATACCCTAGTCCATAACTTTTGTTTACATCAGTAGAAATTAGTCAATGTTGCCTTCGCAAATTTATTGTGCTTTCAGAAATGCAGGTTGAAAGTATAGTTCTGAGCATCATTTCGATGCTCTCTAGTCCGAACGACGAGTCTCCAGCGAATATTGAAGCTGCTGTAAGTGCACATGGCATTATTCTCTCTCTCTCTGTTTTGCATAGGAAAACAAACTGCAGAAGTTCTTTTGTGCTGCTTCCAGTGCAACATTAAAAGTGGTCACTTATCGTCTTTGCAATTGCATTAGTCAGTTTTGCTGATGGATAAATAGTTAAATACAGTATTGGGTCCTTTGAAATACACTACTTGAGTAATTATTTGCTTATTCACCCGTTAAATATTTATTGTGATCATTTTCTCCTTGATTAGCACATAGCGCTTCTGCTATCGTCAAGGTAGTTGACTTTATGCACTTCTGAGGTTTTCTAATCATTTAGTCTAAGCCCACCATATCTGAAACTTTCTGGCATTTGGTAAAACACTGAAATGTGTGGTGTTATCAGATACCATTGTTTTCTGAAGTTGTACATGAATTTGTCTTGCAGAAGGATTGGAGAGAGAAGCAGGATGAGTTCAAGAAAAAGGTAAGGCAATGTGTCCGCAGATCTCAGGAAATGCTCTGAAGGAGGAACATATGGGGAGTTGAACGAGTGCTGCAACCGGTGTGCTGCAATTCACAACCAATTACCTCATGCTAGCATTCTTTTGCTCTTCCCCTGTATATTTTCCGTTCAGTGTCATTCGTATGGTGGTGTTGGGTCTCTTTAGACAAACTCGGGACTGTTGCTTATCCTAAAATTCGATTGTATTGTGTGGCATGAAATGATCGATGTTGAAGAATATTTTGAATATGCTGCCACCTAATCATAATTTTCATGGTGAACATCATAAGAATATGGCTGCCAAATGTGTCTTGGCTCATTTCCTCGCTGGGTATTCAGATTCCCTCTGCGTACCTGAGCAACTCAGAATTTTAATATTTGTATACTCCCTCGTTGGGTATTATTAAGATTCTTTTGCTATATATTTAAACATATGTTACGTCTAGATACATAATAAATTTGATGAACCAAAATAGTCTCTATCCACTGTGCTGGGCTAATAGGTACCAATAGTTGGATCTCATCTCATGAATCAAAACCATGGATCCTCCAATGATTAGGACTAGTATTAGGAACTATTTGGATCCTCTTTATATCTAGATGTATGTTATGTCTAGATACATAATAAATTGGATGAACCAAAATAGTCGCTCTATCCACTGTGCTAGGCTAAGGTACCAATAGTTGGATCTCATCCCAAGAATCAAAACCACACCCATGAATCAAAACCACAGATCCATTTGACTCTTAGCTCTAAAGTTTAGAGAAACAGATTCTTAGTTTTAATCTATTTGACTCATAATTTAAATCAGGGAGCTTGTTCACTCTGGATGACGACCATATTAAAAGGAACATATTCCAATAGTATCATGAGTTATCAAAGCATCAACCTCAAATTATATAGAAAACCTAATTCTTCTAGGAAATCCATGCCGCCTCTAGCTCCCCGAGTAGAATAGAACATTGAAAGAAGAGTAGAGTTATAGCTCCAAGATATAGAACGTCCGATTCTGAACATGAGATGAGATTCAGAACATCGAGCTCTTTGTCTGCTCTGTTGGCATCTTGACTGGCAATGAGATGAGATTCAGAATATCGAGCTCTCTGTCTTCTCCGTTGACATCTTGACTGCCATTTCGAACGAATCCCCTTTCCTCTTTGCCTCTATGGCTTTGTCGCCGCTCTCTCCTTGGCCTCCACCTAATCCATGTCGGCAACCACTGTCTAGGTGACCTTGCCCACAACAAATAGGTCTTGAGATAGGGTTCTGGATTTGGATTGGAGGACGTGTGGGGTGCTTATTTATATGGAGAGCGCGGCCAGAGCAGGTAGAGACGATTGGCAGAAGCATTTATGGATTATCACGGGTGCCCTGATTTAGAACTTTGGAGTGTGCAGACGAGGGAGGATGGATAGAGCGAGCGTGTGTGTGAGCAGAGGAGGGGAGCGCGTGGGCGGAGACGAGAAGGGACCAAGCAGGATAGGGCCGCCTCCGCACCGTCGCTAGGGCCATGAACGAACGGATGAGGGCAGGCGAACAATGGCAATAGGGCGACATTGACGATGTGTGCAGTGCTCAAATGGACGAGGTGGGATCGAAGACATACGCGAGCGAGACGGTGGTTGATTAAAAGAGGAGGAGGTGGACGGTTGGGCAAAAGGATGGACCAAACCAAAAAAATACGAGAGAAATTTTAGCTCTTTAATATTAGGTATGAATATAGATTTATAATGTGAGAAAATTAAAATTGCTATGATAGCATTATAATAATAATTGAAAATAAATGGAAAATAAGATGTCTTGCAAATGGTGTAAGATTTGACGAATTTAGCTAAAGAAAAATTTTCACAGGTATGTTTGTTTGTTGTCTTAGTTTGCTTCATCTACATTGCTTTTGTTGTCTTAGTTGTTGTCTTAGTGCTAGGGGTTGTGCTCCTTTTCTTAGCATATGAAATTGTATACTGAGACTAACTTGATCCCTGCTTCATATTAATTGCAGATGTCCTGATGACCACAATTTTCTTAGCATATGAAAAAAATTGTATTGTTGAGAGAAAAACTTGATCCCTGCTTCATGATTAATGAGCAAAAATGTCCTGCTTAAAGTCACGAACAATTGTTGTGTTAGTTCATCTCAGGTTATGCATCAAATGCAACCAAAGTTATTCGTTTCAGTGTCGACGATTCATGAATGATGTGATGTAACAATGGCTATTACTGGTAGAGTGTATTATCTAGGGTCTTAAAAAGAGGAGTATGTTCTATTATTAAGTGCCACTATTTAGGACAGAAGCTGCAATTATAATTGCAAAACAATTATTTATCTATTTTTTATTGTGTTCAACTAGTGTTGTTGATGCTTGAATTCTGGTCTACATTTGAGCTACACTTTTCACAAAATTATAGACGTCTTCTCTTGGTTGAATTAACGTGCATGTAAGTAATTGGACACCATTCGTCGGGCTCAACATGCATGCAAGCAAGTGGACAGTTAATTGAGTGTGTGAGCAAGAGAAGTCATGTAAACGCAGCCTCAATGCACAACGGCCTGCTTGATCCTTAGCACTAAAAATTAGCTAGCTAATAGCTAAGAGTATCTTCAAGAGCCTTTTTAAAATCCACTCTCTAAATTATCATTTAGATAGTCATTTGAGTAAAAATCATTTTCTATATCTTTGTATTATCTAACAATTTCTCTATATCGTGTGCGCAGTCTAGAGAGCCATCCTCGCTTTCCGTCTTTGACTAGCGAGAAATCCGGAATATAAGATATCAATTTTTGAATATCCAATTGAAGAGACCGTTGGAGGGTATTTTTTTCACCAAAATTTCTATTCCTGTCAATTATGAAAGATATAAATAGTTTCTTAAAGATGCTCTAATAGTTGCTAATTTTTAGAAGGGGATTGTTTGAATCCACTGCTAGCTAATAGGTGGAACAATTCTCACCGTCGATCTGCCTAAAGCTTGAGATCACACATTCACGCCATGTCACCAATCCGCGCCTTCCTTCTGTTGACCAATCACGGGCCGCCATGCTCCTCTTTCCCGCCCTCACGAGTTTTCTTCAACTTTGGTAAAATATTAAGTGCAAATCACATCTTCGATGTAATCCATGAAAACCTCATTAAAACCATACTCAAGAGTTCTCAAAAAAATTGAAACTATGCCCACCAATAATGCATCTGTAGATGTGCATTGTCACAAAATTTGTCCTCTAGTGCATATGCCAATGAAATTTGTTATTTTCATATGAATTTTTGTAGAACGAGTTTGAATCTTAAATTTTGTGACAATGCACATCTACATATGCACTATTGGTGTATATAGTTTCAAATTTTTTGAAAACTCATAAATATGGTTTTGCAAGGGATTTTCACGATTGCACCAAAAATATGGTTTGCATTGAATAACTTCCCGCCCTCTTGATCTGTGCGTGATGGCACCGAAGGCGGACAAGAAGCCAGCCGAGAAGAAGCCCGCGGCGGAGGAGAAGGCACCCAAGGCGGCGGAGAAGAAGCCCAAGGCCGAGAAGTGGCTACCGTCGTCCAAGGATGGCGCCGCGGGCGGTGACAAGAAGGGCAAGAAGAAGAGCGTGGTGACCTACAAGATCTACATCTTCAAGGTGCTGAAGTGAAACAGGTGCAGCCGGACATCGGCATCTCCTCCAAGGCCATGTCCATGATGAACTCCTTCATCAACGACATCTTCGAGAAGCTCGCGCAGGAGGCGGCGCGCCTCGCCAGGTACAACAAGAAACCCACCATCACGTCGCGCGAGATCCAGACCTCGGTCCGCCTCGTCCTCGCCGACGAGCTCGCCAAGCACGCTGTCTCCGAGGGCACCAAGGCCGTCACCAAGTTCACCTCCGCCTAGTAGAATGATACATGATTCCCGTCTGACCTCGTTCTTAACGGCTCTTCCCTTTGTCAGGGGCCGAGGATTATTTTGTAATTGGTGACGTAGTGTTTGCGAACAATGAAACGAATTAATGAATGCTAGTGCTATGTTTGGTATCTGAATGTCTTGTCATTGTAATTTGACAATTGATAATACTCTGCATTTCTGCAATACTCGTTCTCAGAACATTATTTGGCATGAGCAACCGAAATGAAATGCGAATTTGTGATTGTGGTTATAATGGTATCTTTCGTTAAAAAAAAAGGTTATTTGGATCGCTGCCATTATAATTTTGTAACTTTTGAAATACGCCATTATAATTCATCTATTCGAAACCATGCCATTATAATTCTTCCATTGCCTGAAATGCGCCACTTTGAACGCTTTTCCGGACGTTGGGTCCACGTGCAGTTAACTAACTGTATTCTAGTGTTGCCCAAAATAATACCTTTCTCTACCTTTCGTATCATTATCTCCATGTCGGTTTGGTGTGAGAGGTCTCACCCGTGGAAATCGATTCTTCCTTCCTTTCTTCTCCAAGTCCGCGTGTGGTCAAGTCATCTTCTTCCTTCCTTTCTTCTCCAAGTCCGCAGCAAGATGCCGCTCCAATGGAAACCGTCGCGCCAGTGCACGTCCAAGCCCTCGTTGTGACTGGCGTGTCCCATATCCCGGTGCCGTACATCTAGCCGCCTGAGCACCTCCTTCCCCGTTGCCCTCCCCCGTCGCCGTTGCGCTCTCAGCGTCGGTCGTCGACCTCTCGTTCCCCACCACGGCCAACGTTGTCCGTGCCGCGTGCGAGGATTAGGGCGCCTTCCACCATGTGGTCGGCCATGGTGTGCGGGGGAGCTCCTCGATGCGGTGTGCGGCCGACCTGCAGCGAGGCAGGAGGCGAGCTGTGGCCATGGCGTCGGGCCATCGATGCGGGAGGCCGAGTTCGCGAGCGTGAGCACGGGTGGCTGCAGCGAGGCAGGAGACGAGCTGCGGCCATGGCGTTGGACCGTAGTGCAAGAGGCCGGACTCGCGAGCACGAGCAGCTGCAGCGAGGCGGGGAGCGAGCTGCGAGCTACGGCCATGGCGTTGGACAGTGGTGCGGGAGGCCGGGCTTGCGAGCGCATGCAGCTGCAGCGGGCGGCCAGGCTTGCGAGCAGGAGCGGCGACGTCGGCGGCGAGGCACGAGCGGCTGCAGGCCTGTACGGCAACGCGATGGTGCGCGACATCGACAACAGGAATCGTGGGGTCGCGCGATGCTGGCGCGAGCACGCGGCCGAGGGGGACTTTAATCCACTGCGGGCATGGGGGCCGACTGCGGCGACGGTGGGCTGCAGCGCGGGCACAGAGCCCACCGAGCCTGGCTGCGTGCGGACCAGAGCCAGCGAGGGAAAGAGAGGAGGAAGAAGACAATGGAGCCCACGCGTGAGTGATGGGGAAAAAGAGAGGGCAGGGGCATTTTAGATAATATGAAAATTGATTGGTCTACATATGGTCCAACAGTATCAAAAGTGTACAAAGTGATATATTTCAAACAATGGAAAAATTATAATGACATGGTTCCAAATAGATGAATTGTAGTGACGTTTTTCAGATGTTCAAAAATTATAATGGCAACAATCCAAATAACACAAGAAAAAAAACGATATGTTTTATCAGTTTTGGTTATCGTCTTCTTGTTCTGTGGGGGTGCCTTGTGGATTGGCGAACTCCGGCAGGCTGCCAGGGAGGTCGGAGCCGTAGACGTGCCCCATTTTGGTGCGCTTCGTCTCGAGGTACTTCTGGTTCTCCTCGGTGATGGGAGAGATCACCGGCACCCTCCCCACCACGGCGAGTCCGTAGCCCTTGAGCCCGATGAACTTGGCCGGGTTGTTGGTCATCAGCCGCATCGTGCGCACGCCGATGTCACGGAGTATCTGAAACGTACATTTTTGGATCCAAAAACACATCAATCTCCCCTTAACTTAAAGAAGAAATGAGGCAAGAATTGCGTGGATTCTGGCTACCTGGGCGCCGATGCCGTACTCGCGGGCGTCCACGGCGAGGCCGAGCTCGACGTTCGCCTCGACGGTGTCGTGGCCCTGGTCCTGGAGATTGTAGGCGCGGAGCTTCTGGCCCAGGCCAATGCCGCGGCCCTCGTGGCCACGGAGGTACACGAGCACGCCACGGCCGGCCTTCTCGATCAGCTGCATCGCCAGCTCCAGCTGGTTGCCGCAGTCGCAGCGGGCTGACCCGAGGATGTCCCCCGTCAGGCACTCTGAGTGCACTCTCACCAGGACATCTTCACCGTCATCGATATCGCCCTGCGTCACAAACATTGGCCAGTGAGAGAATCACACGAGACCAACTGGAAATCAAGGCAAAACGTGCATGTTCTGTTCAACATCAATGGAGAAAAGTGACTGCAGTACCTTCACAACAGCAATGTGCTCAGTTCCATCGAGCTTGGATTGGTAGCAGTAAGCTCGGAAGAGGCCCCACTTCGTTGGCAGGCGAGACACAGCAATCAGCTCCACCAGCTTCTCCCGCTTTCTTTTATACCTGAATCAAACCAAAAAACATTTTGTTGAAACCTTCATATCATAAAGTATATTTGCAACTTGGAAATATCCCAGCACCAAACCAATACATTTCAGTTTTCAGGTATATTAATGTTTGATCTTGAAGAGTTATGCAAGCAGTATAGTATAATCAAAAGATAAAACAACGGAAGCTTTTAGGTTCACAAAGGCTTCACCTTAAGATATACTAACCGGATGAGATCAGCAATCGAAATGATCGGTATGTCATGCTCCATAGCCATCTGCTGCAGAACTGTTATGCCTGCCAGTGAACCATCCCTGGGGTCCATGACAGTGGAGAGAATGGATACAGGACGGAAACCTGCCAATGCAACAAGATCAACTGACGCTTCTGTGTGGCCAGCTCTTTTCAGCACACCCCCATTTCGGTACTTGAGGGGGAATATATGGCCTGGTCTCCTCAGATCACTGGGCTTGGAATCAGGAGAGGCTAGAGTAAGGATGGTCTTTGCCCTATCTGCAGCTGAGACACCGGTAGATATGCCAACCCGGGCATCCTGAAGAGATTGAAAATATCTTTTCAAGTTTGGTAGTACATCTAAGAATTTGCAAAGGCTATGAGATGATATATCTTTACCACTGTCACCGTGGAAGCAGCAGCCGTGATATCTTCGATTTCTGTAATTGGGGACATCATAGGAATCATCAGTCTTGTTAGGTCCTCTTCTGTCATGCCTACTGAGATAATCCCAGAACCGTTCCTGATCATGAATGCAATTGACTTTGGGTTCACTAGCGTGGCCGCCATCACAAGATCACCTTCGTTATCGCCGTTTTCATCATCTACAGCAATAACAAACTGGAGAAGAATGAATAGTTAACTTTGTAGCTAAATTCAACTGTACTATGGAAACAATGCTAATGTAGGTATCACATTCTGCATTCAAGGTCCTGTCCTGAGTTTTGAAGCAAAGGACTTGCTCCATGTAGATGTAAGTGTCGCATTGTTTTCACTTGAGTCTTATAATTTTTAAATAAAAGTAAATAGATTTGAGCAATATAAAGGTGCACGCACATTAGTACATTGTGGTATTTATATAACCAAAATACTGGGAAGGAAATCCATCTAGTTAAGCTGCTGAATTCAGTGAATCGTGCTTGATTGTGAGCTACTACTATATTTGTAAGAATTCATGTATTACACATTATATGGAATATGATCTTCAAGTAGGACAATCCAATCTAGCCTGATCATGCATGTTCCATGCACATGAATGGAACAAACTGCAGGGATGAAAAGTACAGGCTGAAGTTGTGATGAATATGACAAAGAGTACTAGCTCCGTGCCCAAGTTTAAACCTAAACTATGATGAATTGATGATACAAAATATAGTAAAGATACAAATTATAGTGATGAAAAGCATTAAGGTGTGAAATATACTTAACGTAGTCATTCACCTACCTTTCCTTCACGCAAAGCATTTATAGCCTGGTCGATTGAGGCGAATCCATCGGTAGGTTTGTCTGGATCACCCTCTGCATCACTGACAAAGAAATCTCTTGTATCCTGAGTGATTTCAGCACCAACAGTTCTAAAAGAAGCACCAGACGCATCGAGTCCTTGGAAAACAGGTCCATTACTGTTTTTGTTAAAAGGCTTATTAAAGCGCCCTGGACCATTAAGTTCATCGCCAATCGCATAACATCTAAACTTTAAGCATCCCTTTCTGATGACTGCAAATCCTATACTGTTGAGACCACCAGGGCCTTGCTGCAACCTGAAAGATTGGAAAATAACGGGCAGGTTACAGAGAAGGTATGAACTCTTCGAAGGCCTTCCACAGACAAAAGAGTTGGGAGAATCAATACCTTGTGTTTGCAAAAGCGTGAGATGGCAAGTGGGAGCTCAGAAGAACACGGTCCATTTGGTGATCCCAGGCTCCCAGTTTATCAATTTCGGGACCTCAGAGCCGGAAGCGTTTAGTTTATATACCTCTATCACCTGCAGTGTCACAACACCTCCCAGCCGATCATTTGGAGTTATCTGCTCATGCAGATAACGGAAGGAAAATCCAACAGAGTGGAGGAAAACTGACCACATATCTCTGAGCTGCAAGATAGAAGCAGCCGTATCGACACATCGCACACTTCAGGTGATGCCAAGGCCAAGATATCACGCTTCGAATGCCTTCTGTTGTGGGTCAAATGAAATATAAGTTGGACAAGACAATGACAAGTTAAAGGTATTTTTGTAGATAGCATCTTTTGGATGGCTTCACAAGATAATGGAGCTTCTTTCAGGTCAATTTCATCAAAAGTGGTTAGAAGATTTGCGACTTCTCTCTCTCTTTTTTTTTCCAGTCAGGAACACATTGCAAAAATAATATCAGTTTCATCAGTTACAGCAGACTATCTGAAGTGATGATGACCATTTCTTTTGAAGAAACTAAATGCTTAAGCAACATTTGAGGCTGGGAGTTTCCTGAATTTGCAAGTGTCGGCACTTTGCACTGAAAAGTAGCAGAACGATCCTACCAAAAAGAGAAAATTTCTTATTTGACCCTGTTTTAAAGTTGTCTTTCTTCCTTGGCCCTGAAACAAAATTTCTTACCTATTTGGCCTCACTCGAAGTTTCGTTTTCTAATCTGGTCTTACCGTGAGATCTGTCAAAGTTTGTTATCATTGAGTTGTCAGTTTTTATTGAACAGACAGAAATACTGCTAACTGAAGCCGTGTCTCTCCTTTCTCTTCTATCTCGACCTCTCGGTCTCGTCTCTGTCCCTTCCCGCATCCAAGCCCGCTCTCTTCTTCTGAAACAAAAAGGAACCCTAACCCTAGGTACTGCGGGTCGGTGGCCAGGGCGCGTAGGCTCGGCAGGTGGCTGGGCAGGCGGAGGCAAGGGCGCGCGGCGGCTAGGGCGCACGACTGCCTAGGGTCGCGGCGTCCTGGGCTCGCGGCGACTAGGGCGCGTGGCTGCCTGGGGTCGCGGCGACCAGGGCGTGCGGCTGCCTGGGGTCACAGTGGCCAGGGCGTGCGGCCTGGGTGCACGGCCTGGACTTTGGCTCTCTGTGTGCCAGTGGCCTGCGACGCCAGCACGGGTTGAATGGAGCCCGACGGAGGTGCAGACGAGGACCTAGATATTGGAGGAGGTGGTGCATCTGCAATACAGGCAGATTGGCTTAAAGGGTGAGTTAACAATCACCGACTCTGATTTGTGTGTTTGTATCGATCACTTAAGTTTACAACTACTTTGCTCATAGGATGGATCATAAATCCACTTTAATACTGAACTTTAAACATCTTGGTAATCCAAAGAAAGCTAGGAAGGATCTGAGATGTTTTTGTTTTGAGAAAATTATGGATAGTGACAGAACAAATTTAAAGGACTTAATTCAATCAATCATAGAGCAACATCCACCCGGTTACATGGAAGTTGCACATCTTCAATATCATGACCATGTTTTGAAAAGCTTTCTAGAAGTTAAAACAGACCAAGACTTGATGTTAATGTTTGAGAGACACATGAATACAAAGGTTGTGGACATGTTCATGGCGTATTGTGATCCTTCTGAGCAATACCATCCTATCACTGAGTGGGATAGTGAGAATATGAACAAGCCAAATAAGCCTCCTGGTGACACCACACAATTGGATGAGGGTGAGGATGCTTATCTATGAAATCCACAACCAGAGAACGAACATGTTAGTGTAGATGATGAGGGTATGTACAATGAACCTGTACATGTTTGGACCTAGTTTTATTCTGCCAAAGACAAGGATAAGCATTATGTTCCAGTTGAAGATGATGAGGATGAAGTTGAGTCAAGGTCTGAGTTAGGGAAGTCAGGGTCTGAGTCGGAGTCTAAAATAGAGGAGGTCGAGGATTTAGTAGGAGACGACAATGAGAAAGGTCATGCCCTAGACACAGAATATGATAAAGAAGATCCTCCAATGACAGAAGGCACAACATATCCCAACATGGCAACTTTTAAATTGGCATTATCTCAACATGCAATAAAAAATGAGTTTGAATATAGAACTGTGAAAAGTGCACCAAAAAGGTTCACATGTATTTGTTCTAGGAAAAATAAAGACAAATATCCGTGGAGGATACATGCTTCAACAACAAAGACAAGCAGACTATAATTGTAATAATCTTACCATTGTGTACACTTTGCCATCTTATTGTTTAAATGTTTCTAACTACAACATTTCATTTCAGGTAAAAAAAATTCATTTCAGCATACATGTTCTAGCACGAGAAGAAAAAAGAAGGTAGTGAATGCTACCAAGCATTGGATATGTGAGAAGGTGAAGGACTGGCTCATTGATGATGCAACTTTGGGAGCAAAAGCACTGCATAAGAAACTAAAAGAGCACCACAAGGTACACATTCACTACCAGAGAGTGTATAAGGGTATGGAGCTAGCACTAAATCAGCTTTATGGTAATTGGGACAGCAGCTTTGATAATCTATTTAGGTTTAAGTCAGCAATTGAGCAATGTTGTCCAGGTAGTATGGTAATTATTGATCATCACACAGTTAATGAGAAATTCAGATTTAGAAGGTTATTCTTTGCTTTGAAACCTTGCATAGAGGGGTTCCTTTCTGGTTGCAGGCCATATCTAGCTATAGACAGTACATTCTTAACTGGTAAGTACAAGGGACAATTGGCTAGTGCTTTGGGTGTTGATGGTCATAATTGGTTGTATCCAGTAGCTTTTGGAGGTTTTGATTCTGAAACTAATGATAACTGGATCTGGTTTATACAATTGCTCAAAGATGCTATTGGTTCACCAAACGATTTAGCCATATGTATTGATGCAGGGCAGGCAATCATGAATTGTGTAAAAGAGGTGTTTCCACAAGTAGAACATAGGGAATGCATGTTTCACTTAGTGACCAACTTTAAGAAGAAGTACCATGAAAAAGTGTTTGATCACCATCTTTGGGCAACAGCTTACTCATGGAACCCCTATGTATTTGAGAAGCATTGGCTTGCAATGGAGAAAGAAAAACCAGCCACAACCGCATACCTAAGGAAATGCCATACTAGCTTGTGGATTAGGAGTCAGTTCTCCACTAGATCAAAGGTAGACTATGTAACCAACAACTTAGCTGAGAGCTTCAATAATTGGATTAAGGAACACAAGTCCCTGAATTTGGATGATTTCTTGGACAAGATTAGGCAATTGCTTATGACCAAATGGAACCAAAGAAGAAAAATCTCAAGAAAGCTAGATGGCTTGATTCTCCCACATATAATTAAGAAATTGAATGAACAGAGCAGGGAGTTGGAGTTGGAAGTTAAGGAATGCTCAAAGGAAGTGGGAAAAGTTACTGCATTGGGGGGTAGTGGCTTCCGGTTTGTGCTAAACTTGCTTGATAGAACATGTTCTTGTAAGCAATGGCAGATTTCTAGAATTCCATGTAGACATGCCATAACATTTATTATATCACTTAGCAATGCAGTTCTAGATAACTATGTGGATCCTTATTACTCTGTTGACAAATTTAGAGTAGAATATACTCAATTAATCCCAGCTATGCCTGACAAGACTCAATGGCCTAAAGCAACACATGGATTTTTCATGTATCCTCCACTCTTAAAACCCACTTCTGGTAGGCGAAGGAACCAAAGGTTCAAAGGATGCACTAACAAGAACAAGAAAAAAAGACAGCATAAGTGTCATATTTGTTTGGAGGTTGGGCATCACTGGCATACATGTAAAAAGGGTAATCTAGAAGACAAGAAAGCTCTAGCATCACTGAGGTAATAAAGTCTGTATGTTCAGTACCATAGAAAAGAAGAAATTTAAAGATAAGTGACCTTGATTTAATATTTTCACTTCTAGGGAACCAAAGAAGAAAAAAAGAAGACAACATCTCAATCCAGCATTGTGTCGATGGATGATAAAACAACAACACGATCCATGTCTTTTCCACCAAGGTTAACTGAAAATCTTGTGTTCATCATTATATGAAAACATGCTTTGAATGTAACTTCATTTATATTTACCATAGCCTTAGCGTGGAACCAGAAACTAAGAAAAAAGGCAAGCGTAGCGCTTTTGAATCTGCAGGATCAGCAGGGTATGATTCTTATTTGTACAAATTTTTTGCTCAAATTTTCGATTACTAAAATCTAAATTTTCTAGGAGCCAAAGTATTGAGCCTGCAGCTAAGAAAAAGTCCAAACAAGGCATGGTTGAATCTACAGGATCAGCGAGGTACTACTACTGATTTCTATTGGTTTTTGACTCAAATAGTCAATTGGAACTCTCACTTAGTTGCTGATTTACTAAGATGTCAATTTTGTACACAATGAGAACATGTTTCTTATCAAATGCATGGAAATTCACATAAAAAATGGCTTATGAGCGGATTTGATTTTGTCATAGTTTTTTATCAAATAAGTTGTTAGTTCTATACAGTATATCTCTCCAAGTTTAAACGCTCAAATCAACCTGAACCATCTACGGAGCTTACAAGTGGTGCAGCACCAACATCTAAAACTATGAGGGCCAAGGCTAAGACAAAGACAAAGCGGAAGAATATAGCTAAAGACATTGCCATAAAGCCACTGACACTTGATAGCCCTGCGATGGGCACAAGAAGCAAAAGATGTAATCCTGCTAGCCCTGCAATGACCACAAAAAGTAAAAGGAGGCTCAGTTTGTGACTTTTATGTGCCTGCAATGTCGCTTTTAATATGAACCTGATGTATGCGTCAAACGATGTGTAAAAATGATGTATGTGTCGAACACTATGTTGAACTATGTGCTCCGTGCCCCTTTTGAATTTTTAGGATGATGAGCTTGTTTAAATTGTATGCTATGATCAAGTCGACATCATTTTTTACTATAATGTTGGAGGTCTGGATGTTGCATTCCTATCAAAAAGTGTTTAAAATTTTGTGTTATGAAAATTAAATTCAAAGTGCTCAAAATTATATTGTTATGATGCTTAGGTGACCTTTGGTTTCTCATAATGTCTCAGAGGCAGTTTTGTCATTTCATGTGCCACTTAACGGTGTTAGAGGCAGAAGATGACGGTAAGAAGATTAAAAAATGAAACTTAAGAGAGGCCAAATGGGTAAGAAATGAGTTAGAAAAAATGAAAAACAAAACTTAAAAATTTTCTCACCCCAAAGTGAAACTAAATGGGTAAGAAGTTTTTTTTTTGTTTCACCGCTTGGGCAAACCCATAAAAAAACCGCTTGAAAGACAACTTTAAACTCCCCAAAAAAAGGACCAAATAGGGAAATATTTCTCAGCCCCCAAAATCAGGCATCATTTGGGAGTGAGGTCCCGTCCGGTTGCCAACCTGAAAATCAATCGCCTTCACCCTTCAGTAGTGCAGTACTTTTTTCCTGGTCAAGAAATAGTTCCACCGCTTGCAGGACTGAACAACCAAACCCATAAGGTAGGTGGGAAGAGGCTGCAAGTTATTGAAAGGAACGAGACTTTTCCCTAGGCATGGTCGCGCCTGCAAGCAGCAGTCCCAGCCAAGCGGTAGTCCCCAAAAGAATGAAGCAACGGGCGAGGCCATGGGCACTAGGGAAAGTCCCACTGTCATGCGCATCCGGTTGAGGGCGTGGAACATTGCCGCTGGCTGGACGCATGGCGTGCGTGGGTGTGGATGGAGGTCCGGCCGCGGCCGCTCGACGCCCGCCTCGCGCCGGGCGGGCGTCGCGGAGTTCGGTTGGCATTTGGGAGCTGGCAGGGAGCTCGCGCGGTCGCCGCGGTCCGCAGACGTCGCCAGAATCAGTCCACGCGCGGCCGCCCGGCTCGCGTAGAAGCCGGCTTGGCCGCCGCAGCTGGCAAAATGGAAACGCCCGGCCTGATCTTGGGGAACTGCATCCTGGAGATGTATTGGGCATATCACAACGCCCCGTAGCCTGTGATGGCGTGATGCTAATGCAGTACGCACGCGAGCCCAGCCGCTTCCTTCCATCCTTAGCGCCGCCAAGCTCGCCCATCCGCGCGAACGCCGAGAGCGGATCCCGAGATTACTCGTTGAGTACTGTAACCAATTGAATTCAAGTGAGCAACATAAAAGAAGACCAACCAAATAATTCTGACACTTGTTTAAGGTGAGCGGTGAGGAAAAAGGAGCAAAAGAAGTTATTAAGTTGATAAACAATCAACCCCACATCATATCCAGGTAAAAGGTCTTCCTATCATTCCGTTACCAGCTGTCAAAGCCTTCACCATTGCATCAGTTAAAAACTCACAATGATTTTCTTCATAGAAGGAATTAAAAACTTTATAATGAAAAAACAATTCCATCAATGACCCCGATAGCGTTTCACCATTGACGGCGACAAATGGCAGATGATTTGAGCCAAAAAAAAACAAACAATGACCCCAGCGTTTCAATGACCAAATGGCAGCTGAGCTTTCACATGACAATGACCCGACAAATGGCGACAAATGGCACCTGAGCTGAGCCATGTTTTTCTCAGGTTCGTTTCTTCCTGCCCCCTTTCCCAGCTTGGACTTGCGTTGTTTGAACACATGCAGGTACAGCTTCAGCCATAGGAACGGATAGACCACCAGCACACCCTGTGTCACGGCAGGCACATAGCAGAATATAGAAATGGTTGAACTTTTGTTAAGAAACAGTCAAACAATCAAACTGAACGCATCAGCAGTACACGATGTTCCAGTTTCACGGAATCTTGACTTACCACTAGAAATGAAATGAATGGTAGCTCATGGAGAACTTCTTGAAGAAACCTGAGTAAAGGTTCCTCTTCTTCACAAACGGGAGAGCTTGATACATAGTCCACATTGAAAGGACAGCAAGAACCAACCTCAGTTTAGCTTTAGTCAAGAGCAACACTGTTGTGAGAAGACATTTTGAGCTTACTTTCTCCTGGGCCAACCCCGATTGGATACAGTGGGATAAATGCAGTGTACCTACAGGGAGCTCCCATGAGTCTATTCTTCCATAGGAATAATGATATCAGTATTACATATATTATATACAAGTAGCTTAAGATGAGAATTGGAAATGCAGTAGTCCGGAAGAGTCAAGCGGACAGGTGAAAGTGTGAAACTATAAAAACAAATAGGTAATACCACTTGACAGCTATGCATCTTTTTGAACTGAGAAGCAATTTGAGAAGGGGTGAACTGAGCATTGTACTGTGTTGCTAAATTATTATAGAAACAATTTGGGATTGCTTTGCAACTCAGGACGTGTTTCTTCTTCCAAGTCAACTATAAGGCCTTTTTTTATGGTGCTATAATGTTTGAACAATGGCAGCAGCTTTGGAAATCATGGGCGCCTTCCAAATGCAAGGTCTGTCTACGGCTTGCTTTTAGAAACAAGTGTTGGATGGCTGATCGTTTAGCAAAAAGGGGTCTGCCCCGCTCTGAGTATTGTGTATTATGTGACTAAGAGGAGGAGACAGTGCAGCACATTCTCACAAATTGTGTCTTTGCTCGTCAGTTGTGGCTCAATCTGTTGAGTCTTGGGCTGGACTGCTGGATCATACAATGCCTAGTCGCCATGACAAGTGCTTTGCAGACTGTTGGAGAAAAGTAAGTAAAAAGATTGGGAAGGCCAAGGCCTAAAGAAAAGGATTTAACAGTGCTGTCATACTTGGGGCTTGGATTATATGGAACCACAGGAATGGCTGTGTTTTTTATGCAGCTTCTTCCTCCCGACTGCCCATCACTCCTTCAAAGAAGAGATGAGGCTGTGGTGTTTCGCTGGAGCCCGAAAGCTCGAGGAGTTATTCTTTGGTCATGTTCAGGGCATAGGTTGAACCTTTGCTTTGTTTGGGTCGTTGTAATAGGATAACTGGTGACATTTTTAGTTGTAATTTTTGAGGTCTTCTCTTCTCTTATAGCTGGGATAAGACTATAAGAGGGTTGTCCTGTATTCTTTCCCCACTTTTTCCTCTCTTTAATACAAAGATACGCAGCTCTCCTGTGTGATCGAGAAAATAAAATAAAATCAGGGCATGCATGAACTCCCTAGACTAGGGGCTTCATTGCAGGGTGATGCACAAATCTTCAACAACCTGAGCCTAGGACCTGCTATTGTCCCTGTTCAGTGATCCTTCCCTTTAGTCCCTTACATTACTAGAAAATATTTATTGAAATTTCGTCTGATTTAAGTACTAACCATACTTTGTAACGATGAAAAAAATCCCGCAGCCCCCCCCCACACACACAGAAGTACACAAACAAACAAACGAAAAAAAAAAAGACAAAGGTCATGGCAACAAGGTATCCTGCAAATTTGCTTTTCCAATATGCACAAAAATACAAGAACTCGTAACATTAGACTACACATTGAATTGGAGATTGTTGCAGTATGAAACCTGAGATATGTCAGCCATCCTGGACAAACTTTTAAGGTAGTCAGAGTAACAGATGGCCTGTACAATAAAAACACGAAGCAAATTATCATTGTATAGAGATGATCCTTAAACCATATCTTGAGGAGAACTAAGAAACAAAAGGGATGCCTAAAATTGGATAGATAGATTTAAGTACTAATAGATACTTAAGGACTTAACATTCTTATATTACCAGACACATGATAGATCATAAATTGAAAGATGGCTGATTTCCAAGAGTTTATTAGGAAACAAGATAGTCAAGAGTCTCTTCTCAATATATGGTAATAGATTTTAATTACTGCATCATCTCATTTTTCCCACTATTCCCACCAGCACACCATCAGTGCTTAGACGTTAATACTACTCTAATCATGATTTTTCTTCAATGTGTATCAATGGATGTTAGTACTCTTTTCATCTGAATATCGGCATGCCGATGCATTGACATTTAAGAACAGTGTTATTGTCTGAACTCTGATCAACTCAATTCTTTTCCAACAGACTATCTACTCTGATATTGCTGAAACAGTTGCTATGGTACCCCCTAATAACTGTGGACCGTTGATCTAGATGTTAATTAAGACATATTACTTCCTAGGAGGTAATGGTAGAAAAATAGAAAAAATAAGGAAAACATCTTATTATTAGATCTAGCAGATATACATGATCTTACTTTCCTATTTGATGTAATGTGACATGTGGATATAAATCTAAAATATCTTTCTTCTCACGTGTTCATTTTCTTTGTAATATTTTTAATATAAAAAACTAACGTTTGACAACTTATTTAATTGCTCTTAAACATGAACATATCTTGAATGTTGCATTTATTATTTTTCTTTCTTTTTTGTTTTGAGCCGCATGTTGCTGTTTTTCTTATAATTTCCCTAGTATATCTGGTACAGTAGCTGTCATCCCAAGTTGGATCGTAGTAGTGATAATAAGATTAATAAGTGGCTGACAATATTTTATTTTTATTAAGTGTAAGCTTTTCAAATGTACATACATACTGTCACGTGTCACATTTCTTGCTTGCTACGCGGGTCACAGATCAGAAGATGATTCGCAGGATGTAAAAAAGGAGAGCATCAGCGCTAGATAAGGAAAGAAGGGCAACACTTGCAGGGATTACCAAAGATGGCTAGCCGGCATTTTGTTTCTTGATTATTTTATTGTATAATTATTTTTCTATTCTAAAAATGAAGGCTTGTGATTTGTTCAAACTCTTACCTCCTAAGCGGTAATAGTTGTACCATAGCAAGGCCCATCACTAAGATAGACAAATTATTTACCTTTTTCTTAAGATGATGAGACAGATTATACTGTGTACTGCTAGGTAAGGAGTAATTGATATCAAACCATATAGTTTAAACTTTAAACACTATTTGCAATTGTTGGCGAGAATAAGATACAATACAGAAAGAAAATGAAATGAAAGGTCTTTCGGTCACACCTCAGATATGCTCCAAGCTATAAATGTTATGTACACAGATGCACTCCTCTGAACCTGCAGTTGCCAAACGTTAACTGAAACTTATCAGCAAGGATTGAACTCTCCAAGGGGTGAAACACAACAAAGTTACAGAAACCCTAGCAAATTCAGAATCTTTTATATATGTGCGCAAGAGGAATCCCTCTGATAGCTTTTTAACCCAATCCAAGTCTCACACCTCGAGAATTTGCCGGACAACAGCCAGGACGAAATGGGTCCTCCCATCCCATTGCAAGAAAGCAAGAAGTGGCGCGGTCGGCACCAATCCTGAACCAAAACGGCACCAGTCTAAGTTTCTTCTCATATCACAACATCAATCACGAAGGAGGTCAACAGTTCATCTCACCGATGGCAGCGTGGACCGTTTCAAGGATCGCACATGTCTGCAGGAAACCTTGGGAACAACAACAAAAGGAAAACAATTCAGAATTCAGATGAGACTGGAGAGAACGGAGACGAAAGGTGGGGACAGGGGAGGCGGGTGGGTCCGAGGGTGGGTGGGTACAGATGAGGTCTCCGGCGACCGCGTACGCGGAGTGGACAGGGAAGGGAGGGGCGAGGCAGGGCAGGAGACGGAGGAGGGCGATGAACCTGAATTCAGGAGATGAAAAAAAGAAGCATTAGTAATGGAAGCAACGGCCGCCGGCCGATCGCCTCTGGTTGCTGATGGTGGATACCGTACCATCAGTGCGTTTGGAGGGAGTTGTAGCAGACGAGGTATAGCTTCGAAGGGCGAGCCATGGCTGCGCCGGCCGCCTGTGTGGCTGTGGTTTCGACACCGCCGAGGCAGACGTGACTCTGTTTCGCGCTCCAGGCCGGTCTACTCCGTTATTTTGGAGCAGTAGACCGCACGGATTTATTTTGTGTATAATATCCGCTAGATACGTGCAGAATGCTGATTCAACATTATCTATGTCAGATGCCATTATATCTATTTAAGACACAATCTCATTGATGCGAAGGTTTCAACCACATCTGTATTCCCATATAAAGCTACGATTGTATAATGGGGTGTGTTCAAATTCTTTCCAGAAAAAGATATAAACTCCACTTAGAACATGAATCAGATGGAAGGTGAATCGTTTTCACTGTGTGTTGTCGGTTGTCACTGTTCAAGCAACATTTGAGAAGCATTCGCCTTGTTTCGTTTGGACTTGTTTGGCTGATAAGCCATGGCTGAAAGTACTGTTAGCTGATTTGGTGTGAGAAAAAATATTATTCGTTGGTTGAAAAAGTATGGCTTATAAGCCAAACAAGCCCAAACGAACAGGACGATTGTTTTTGAACTTCTGTCATCAAGACTCCTTTTTTTTTGGCAACAACATCAAGACTCCTTTGAGAAGATAGCCAAGGAGGGCACCCTGTGGATGGTGCCCGGTAACCAACAGATTGCGTTGTTGGATATGTTGCTATAACTTTGCGGTTGGCTGGCTAATCCTAGCTAGCAAAACTTGGTCATATAATACTTTCAAATTATAGTAATAATATCATTTGGTAGCAATCTATTCGCATAATCATGGAAAAGAGTATATTGGAACGAGCTCACCTAGAGATTTAATTATCGTGCTCGAGCTTTACTATGTCTCACATAGAAACTTGAGTGTTATTTGTATCTAAAGGAGTGATATCTTCATCATCTTCTTAGCTTCCTGTGCATATGTAGAACATCGAAAACGAAGTCCGTACGCGACCAGGGAGATGATTTTAGTGTAGGCTGCTCCTAGAGTCAGAGATAGACTCGAAATTGGATTGGGCCTTCAACTTGGATTGGTCGCCTATGCTGCTATTCTCCTCCTCCAAGTACTTCATTTATCCCTCCAAAGTTCCTTAGAATAATAATATCATTAGATAGAAATCTATTATCATAATTACAAAAATAAGTACTTAGGAATGAACTCACCGAGCAATTAAATTTCTATGCTCGAACTCTAGTAATCGGCCCTTCTTGATAAGTGATGTGTGTATGCAAATGATTGACGTCCTCATTACAACTCTTTCTCATTGTTCAATCAAATCCCATCCGAAGAAGTGCACAAGGAAACAGCCACCAGGTGATCATTTTTCCTATTTTCCAACATACCCTCTTGGTATAAGTGACTTTATACTTTGTGCCACCCAATATCCCCTGACCAAACCATGCTTTAATTATCCTACAGTACCAATCCCATGAACACCCCTTTATGTTCTTATCTTTCCTACTCCTAGCTAGGGGATGTTTGGTTGCTATCCTAGCTACCTTGTTTTTAACCAAAAAACACCATTTGACTGAACCAAGCCTTGAAAACCGAGCGCTTGGTTGCAAAGTATTTAAAAAATTAGGACTAATAATAAATATACATAGGTACTTAAAAAAATCCATCATACAAGTGGTCCCGTCCCTCCATTTGTGATAGCTTTTTGGCCAATCTTTATTTTTTTCACTTGTTTGTGAACTTATGGAGGTTATAATGACATAGACATATGGACATGCACAACTTAATTGTAGACATTTTATTATGTGCAACAATGTTATCAACCACAACACTATAAGTAAGCCATTTAAAAGATAGCATACTACCACAACGTTGTAGTAGGTGGCACACAATATTATATACTCATCAATCTATATTTTTTGTATTTGTTTGTAATCATAGTATAGCATAAAGCAAAGGTGAATATCTTGCACAAACTGTTCCTATGAAGATCATAGCCCACATCGCATGTTGGTTTTCAAATGATTTTTTTTTAGAGTTCACAACAATTCAAGACTAAAATGATACACCACATGCTACCATCGCGTAAACTAATTTAGAGATACCAAATTCATTTTGGATGTGAAGGCAAAATGACATGCCATCTGTTATACGTAAGCTAGCTTAGAGATATCCAAATTAGTGTGGATCTAAATATAAATAAGTAACACACCGCAAGTCGTAGCTCAGAGATATGGTGTCATCCTAAGTCAATACCATGTCATAGATCTTCGCTAAACAAATCTTGTGCGTGGCATGACTGTCTCATGTTCCACGCAGACACGGTCACGCAGGGTGCACGCTGCACAGGAACACAAAGGCCCGGAGGGCTTCGGAGTTTCCTTGCATGCTCTGCACAGCGCTTTCGTAGCTGCACAGCACGCCCAACACCCAACCCGTTCTGAAAAACACTTTATTTCCGGGGGCACAACATCTCGAGACTTTTACACGTGTGCCATAAAAAAAAATTGTAATTACGCATAGGCTATTAAAAAAGTTGAACTCCCACGAGTACCATCGTTCTGAACTTCTTTGCTCTTCAAGCCATTCCATCCGCATTCCGTTCGTTTTTTACCGTTTAGGAGTCCTGACAAGTTGGTCAGGTCAGTCAAAACGTCCATAATACCCCTCTCATCCCTATCCTCTCTCTCTCAAACTCGATCTCTCTTCTCGCGGCGTGCGGTCGGGCGGAGCTCCCAGCGCAGCGCTTTCTGCTGCGGCCGACCGGGGCCGAGCTTGCCCGCAGCAGCTCCAGGGCGGTCGGCCGGGCGAAGCTTCGCCACGCGCGCGGCTGGCCCTCGAACATGGCGACGGCGACGCACGCGGCGGCCACCATTTTGAGGATGGCCACGGCCAGAGCGGCCACCATCAGCAGCACCACCGCGGGGTGTCTTTGGTGATCTTGGCGGTGTCCGTGCGGAGCCCGCTCATGACGAAGAAGCGCGGCAACAGCGTGCCCACCACGAAGTCCTCCACCTTCTCGACGATGGCGACGCCGACAGGGCCGTTGGGCACGGTGAGGCCGAAGACGAAGATGCGAGGAGCGGACCCGCCTCGGTCGCCAATCGCGCGGACCTGGTTCGCCGCATGCCGTGTTCCACTCGCCGGTGACCGGCGCCGCACACCGACACGAGCCCCGACGGCGACGGCGAGGGCCCCAGCGAGCAGGGAGGCGGCCTCGTCCCCAACGGCGGCGGCGAGAGCCAGGAGGCGGCGCGCGTGGAGCTGCCGCAGCCGGTCCTCGCCGTGGATCCGTCGCAGCGCGCGTGGAGGTGACGCGAGGAGGTGAGCTCCAGCCACCACCAACGTCACGTGCACGAGCTTTGCCCAGGCCACCGTGGACGGCGCGGGCGAGCTCAGCGTGTGGGAGGGCGGCGGCGTGAGCCACGACGCGAGGAACACAACCAGCACCGAGACGGGGCCGAGGCCTAGAGGTGCCAGGGGCGCGGGGCCGGGCCAGCGGGCGCGGTGCTGACGACGCTCAAGCTGTGTTGCGGTGCACAGGAGCGTCGTGGTCGTCATGGAGAAGAAGATAAGGAGGAACCCAGAGAGAGAAAACGAGGGACAATATGGACAATTTAACTGATTGGTCCTCACTTGTCAAGACTCACAAACGGTAAAAAACGAATGGAATACGGATAGAATCGTTCGAAGAACGAAGAAGTTAACGATGACACTCGTAGATACTCAACTTTTTTAATGTACATACTTTTTTAACGGCAGACAGGTAAAAGCCTCCAGCATCTCAGACCTCCAGTCTTCGAGTCCTCGTTGTGCCTTTCTTGATCTCCTCGCGTCCATGGCTCCTGTGCGAGGTGCCAAGAAGAGGAAGCGGACGGAGAAGCCCGCCCCGGCGCCGGCACCAGGGTTGCCGCTGCCGCCGCTGCCGGACGGTAGCGATTGGTGGAGCGTCTTCTACCGAAGGGTTGCAGGTCGCCTCTCCTCTCCCTACCCTCCTTCCTTGCCTGCATCGCTGTGGTCTGTAGAGTTTAACCATGTGCGCTTCCTTGCTCCTTTCGTCGCTGTAAGCTTGATCGCCGTGGCACCGTAGAAAAATATCTAGTTCTTGGTAATGCGTGTGTGTGCCCCCAGAGATTGACACAGTCCGTGGGTGGATCTGGAGGGAGTTCGAATTGCAGTTTGTGGGAGTCGATGTGTAGCTTAATCGGTTGATTGCTCTAGATGGGCTTTGAAGATGCCGTTGCAAAGGGGTTTGATGCATTGGAATGGCGTGTTATGGATTGAGAGCTTCAGACCGTGGCAGCTCCCGCGATTGCTCGCGGCTTCTGTAGCATCCTTTGAGTAGAGGATTATTTTGGGAATTCAGCGTTTGGTTTCCATTTCTTCTTGTTTACCCATGTTTGTTCCGAAATCCAGATCTGTAAACCTGCAGAAATCGCACTTTGAGCAGACGATGAATCTAGGCACCATCGGTTTTTGCTCACTTTTGTTGATTCAATTCAATCCAGAATCAGCTACGAGGAAGCTGATTCTCAATGCAGTGATCGATGATCTACACAAAAGTGTCTTGAAATTTTCCTTACAGAATGGAGTTTTTGGTATCTTAAGCTAAAAGGGAAAGTAAAGTAGTGAACACAAAAGGAAAAGAAAGAACAATGCCATCCACAACCTATGATTTTTTTAAAAGTTTCTTTGATGGATTGCTGACTGAACATCCGAGCTGTGATTTTGCTGTTTAAAGTTATATCACAATTTCTGTGTTATTTCTGAAAATATTGTAGACATTTTGTTGTGAATAGGTTCCCCTTATTAGACATAGACTGAAACCTTGGGAACTGAAGGCTAGTTATACACAAATAGTGGTGTAATTGTTACTAATTATTCATTAGTATTTATTGAATTGTTGCTAAACCTTGGGTATGCTTTTGGAATCTAAATTAGGAGTCGATTAATGTGTTTCATACAAGCACTAGAGCTCGAAGTGTACTTGCAGAACTTGCTGATGCTTGATAAGTTACATCATATATTGAAACTTCAGTGCTTAGTGAATTGTCAGTGTTTATGTTTGACAGATGAGCTTAAAGGAAGAATGACCATGCAGGTCGATAGTTTTCATGATCCTTTTGCTCTATTCATTGTGGGATCTCCTTACAGTGTTTATTGTGACTACTCAAGTTCAGAGGTCAATTATGGCAACCACAAGAAATCTTTCTGTAAAAATGTCCTTCGTTTTTGTAGAAATTTTTTGGATGCCATAGTTCTATACATGTCAGGTATCCTGACTGCTAAACTGATACTAACCAAGTAACCAGTAAGAGCTGGGAATGCCTGGTACACCCTGCATCATTCAGGTGTATTTTAAAAGATATGCCAAGCATTAGAAGTCATTCAGATTTTAAAATCAAATGGACCCGTCAACTTCTAGAAATATGGACCTGAAACTATAGGATCATATTTTTGAATGAATATTTTAAGGGTTAAAGGTGAAACTGTATCCCTGAGTTTGTATTCCAAGATGTGCATATCTCTTGCACGTCCTTGGGGAATATTGTAAAAATGATACTGTAATCTTCAAAATTCATGCACTTATCTTGATTTGCATGTTATAATCGAACAATTTATCTGCCTTGAACGTTGATTTTGTAGTAGAATGCTGCATAAATATCTATTATACTGTTCTTAAAATGGTTATGTTTGCATTAAGGATGAAAGAGACCATCTCTTGGTGAAGGAGGATGAGATCCGACATCGATGGCAAGAGTATTTTGACAAATTGTTCAATGGTGAGAATACGGACACAACCTTTCAGTTGGATGACTCTTTTGATGACACCAATAGACGCTTTGTGCGGAGAATCCAAGAATCTGAGGTCAAAGAGGCGTTGAAAATGATGAAAGGAGGTAAGGCGATGAGACCGGATGGTATCCAATCGAGGTGTGGAGATGCCTCGGGGACATAGCTATAGTATGGCTAACCAAGCTATTCAACCATATTTTTCGATCGAACAATATGCCTGACGAGTGGAGGAGAAGTATATTGGTACCGATCTACAAGAATAAAAGGGATATTCAAAATTGTACTAATTATTGGGGAATTAAGTTGATGAGCCATACTATGAAGCTATGAGAAAGAGTTATCGAGCATTGCTTGATAGCAATAACGCGGGTCTCTATGAACCAATTTGGTTTCATGCCTGGAAGGTGAACCATGGAAGCCATTTTCTTAATAAGACAAGTTATGAAGCGGTATAGGGAGAAGAAGAAGGACCTACACATGGTTTTTATTGACTTGGAGAAGGCTTATGATAAATACCAAGGAATGTTATGTGATGGGCTTTGGACAAACATAAAGTCCCAACGAAGTACGTCGGGCTCATTAAGGACATGTACAACAATGTTGTGACTAGTGTTCGAACAAGTGATGGAGACACGGATGACTTCCCGATTAGGATAGGACTACATCAAGGGTCAGCTTTGAGCCCTTATCTGTTTGCCTTAGTGATGGATGAAGTCACAAGGGACATACAAGGGGACTTCCCTTGGTGTATGCTTTTCACGAACGATGTAGTGCTAGTTGATGAAAGCCGGACAGGAGTGAATCAGAAACTGGAGTTATGGCGGGAGACTTTAGAGTCCAAAGATTTTAGACTCAGTAGAACTAAAACTGAGTATATGAGATGTGACTTCGACACTACTACTCGGGAGGAGGAAGATATTAGTTTGGAAGGTTAAGTAGTGCCTAGGAAGGATACCTTTCGATATTTAGAATCAATGCTACAGAGAGACGAGGATATTGATGAAGATGTTAGCCATAGAATCAAAGCAGGGTGGATAAAGTGGCGCCAAGCATCTGGTGTCCTATGTGACAAAAGGGGACCACAGAAGCTAAAAGGTAAGTTTTATAGGACGGCGATTAAACCTGCTATGTTGTATGGTGTAGAATGTTGGCATACGAAAAGACGACATGTTCAACAGATAAGTGTCGCGGAAATGCGTATGTTGCGTTGGATTTGCGGTCATACAAAAAGGGATCAAGTTCGGAACGATGATATACATGATAGATTAGAGGTAGCACCAATTGAAGAAAAGCTTGTCCAACACTGGTTGAGATGGTTTGGTCATGTCCAACGGAGACCTCCAGAGGCACCGGTGCATAGTGGAATCCTAAGCCAGGATAGTAACGTGAAGAGAGGCAGAGGAAGACCGAAGTTGACTTGGTTAGAGGCAATAAAAGGAGACTTGAAAGGATGGAATATATCCAAAGACTTAGCCTTATATAGGAGTGCTTGGAAAACAGCTATTCACGTGTCTGAACCTTGATTGTTTCTGCTGGGTTTTAACTCTAGCCTATTCCAACTTATTTGGGATTTAAAGGCTTTTGTTGTTGTTGTTGTTGTTGTTTAAGATCGCGTAACAGTCAGTGTCATTAGTGTTTCACTCTAGTTGTAAAACATGTTGTGCCTAGCGTTTCCTGTTAAATAATCTTGTTTCTCAAAATTTAAATTATTTGCCTTCCGTAGGAGCCTTCATGTTCCTCATGCGTAAGAGTGTAATATTTCACTAGTAACAATACTACGACATTCCTCTTTTCACAGGACATTCCCCCTTTCCAAGAGAACACCAGAACATGGAGTCTGTCCTCAAGATGTCAAGAAAGACCTTCGACTACGTCTGCTCACTTGTTAAGAAGGACCTGACAACTAAGACATATGGTTTCAGAAACTTCAGGTTTGGTGACAAGACAATCCTAGGGGTGGAGGATCAGGTGGCGGTGGCTCTGATGAGGCTGACAACTGGTGAGTCACTGCAGAACATAGGAATGTGGTTTGGCATGAATCACTCAGCCATCTCGAACATCACATGGCGGTTCATTGAGTCCGTGGAGGAGCGTGCCATCTGTCACCTGAAATGGCCGAGCCCTGAGGAGATGGCAACCATCAAGGCAAGATTTGACAAGATTTATGGGCTCCCTAACTGCTGCGGTGCCATTGACACCACACACATCCTCATGTGTTCCTCAGCTCAGCCCAACAGCAAGGTCTGGCTGGACAATGAGAACAAAAACAGTATGGTGCTGCAGGCTGTTGTGGATGCAGACATGCGGTTCAGAGACATCGTCAGTGGCTGGCCTGGGAGCATGGACGACTCATGCATCCTTCGCACTTCAGGCCTGTACAGGTTGTGTGAGAAAGGCCTGAGGCTTGAGGGGCAGATGGACCTTCCTGGAGGTTCCACGGTTAGGGAGTACATAGTCGGAGATGCGAGCTACCCTCTGCTTCCCTGGCTCATGACCCCGTACCGGGGACATGGTCTCCCGGCAGCCAATGTGGAATTCAACAAGCGGCACACAGCGGCAACGGCAGTGGTGCAGACTGCATTGGCGACACTCAAGGGGAGGTGGCGTGTCATCCAGGGAGAGCTGTGGAGGCCTGACAAGCACCGGCTGCCAAGGATCATCTTCGTCTGCTGCTTGATAACCAACATCATCATCGACATGGAAGGGACTCCAAGCGAAGACAAGCTGTTTTCAGGCAACCATGACCATGGCTACAAGCAGCAGTTCAGTAACGTCGCAGATGACAATGCAGTCAAGCAGAGAGACGACCTGTCTCTGCACGTCACCGCCGGCGAGTAAACAGTCACCGTCAGCTTCCTGGTTCCCTTGTGCTTTTTTGCACCCATTAATATAGAACATGGATACAAAATTGTAAGTTAAGTTTTGGCAGATCCCAATAATGTTTTGGTTTAAGCGAGACATTATTACCATCTTCAAGAAAGTGTAGCCCTAATTCGTTAAGGTTGGCCATGACAAATTATCTCCATAAGCATGCTATTTTACCGTTTCCAACAGGGAGAGGTTAAACAAAACGACCAATAACTGAACAATTCAAAATTAGAACAATCATGCTACACAACTTTGAAGGCTTACAGAATGAACATGAGAATTTTGGAAACACCATGCCATTCCACACATTCATTGATTTCAGATATTTTTCTTTCTCCATTGCTAACAAAAAAAATGTGTCATCCAGACACAATAATAGATACTCCATCGTCACCCCAAAATATAAAGCACAGCATCACATGAGAAGAGACTTCGCCAAATGCTCTCTTGCTTGCGTTAGGGCATTGACTAGAGTCTGCACGCAAATAACGAAAGCTAGTAAGTTTAAAGACACCAGTTTCTTCAGTTCAAAATTGAAGTAGATGCAGCCTGCAGCCTACCTGCTCAGCTGATGAAGCACCCTCCAATCCATGACCAGACACCTTTTCAGCTATCTCTCTTCCTTCTGTTTCAAGTACAATCCTGTGTAATCATTCAAGAAAATTAGGTGTAGTGCAGCAAATAATTACATGCTGCTTACAATGTGCGATGTTATTCATCTCTAAGGTTGACAAAGAATGATGCTATCACTTTCGCATTTCAGAGTTCAGACATCAATGGGGTTATCTAAAAGTCACATTGAGGCGAGTGCAAGGTTGTGGTAGCTGCAGTCATTCAAGATCTCAAACTCAAAATCAAATATATACAATTCCTCATGTGGATAATCAGTGTTGTTCCATTTCAAAAAATTCAATGGAATAGGATTTTGTTTTGTTAATGTCTTTAGCAGACTGAGCCATTGTTTCACATATCAAATTCTGTAACCCCATTAAAAGGTTAGGCATGCTTGGGCTTGGGGTACAGAAGCAGAACACAAGACTAAACCTTTGAATCCAGTGAATACAACCATTACAAAATAGAGGCCCTAATAGAACTCTATTGCCATGGCCCCACTACAAAAATCAAACATGCGGCAGATGACAGTCAGGTGATTTCAGAGCAAAGGAAGGATAATAAATGTACACAATAAAGGGAACAAGAAAAGAAGCCTTAATATCATGTATGTAGTAAGACAAGGCTTTACCCTCCATCAACAATTTCATCAAGACACAATAGGATCAGGTCCAAATTCTCGAGTGCTGTCCTTTTGTCAACCATGTTTCTGAAACCACCAAGATTGGAAACACATTCATATACAATCAGCATTAACACAATAACATGTAACAGAACAAACAGCGGTTGAAAAGAAAAACTTTAATAGAGGGAAAATAACTTGAGAAGTCGCTCGACAGCATCAGAGAATCCCTGAAGAACTGATGCTAAAATAAGCTCATTCTCCTCTTCTCCTCCAGTAACAAAGAAGCGCAGGTCTTGGATGAACTTGTATACCACAATTTGACCATCAAACATTACAATCTCAGCTGTTAAAGAGAAACAAATAAAAATATGAAATAATTGAAGAAAAAAAAAAAAAACTCAAACAGTCACATCTGCATGTTTAAGGAGAAATTAAGTCAGTCAGATGTAAAATTAGCCCAGGCTCATTTATAGATTTGTGGTGAGTGGGAGCTAGTACAAACAGTACCGTGACTGAGGTTAAAAGAGGATACAAGGGAGGACATGGAAAATATATACTCCCTCCATTCCAAATTGTAAGACGATTCGGCTATTCTAGATACATTGCTTTTACTATGTATTTAAACATAGTGTATATCTAAGTACATAGCAAAAGCTATATATCTAGAATGGAGGAGTAAAGGAGTAGATGATTTGTAAATTTGAATATAAGTCATGTCAATGAACAATGAATAAAATGGCATAGGGACCATAAATTAACATGCTGCACAGCAAAAGAATCAAAACAAGAATGGTGTAATACTGTAATTTAACATCGATGAAATGGTTCTACCCCTATACAAAAAGTCATATTCCATGGAAGCATTCTTGCCCAGCATCAGCATATATAGAATGGATTATAACAATACATCACACTCATGAGTTCATTATGAGATGATAATGCTAATCAAGTACTCTGGACTACCTCAAGCGAGCACAACAACACTCACCAAGGCTCACCATCAGCGGAAAACAACTCCTTCCGTATAAGCGAAATCAGATGTATATTACCTTTAGTGAACGAGCCAGTGGCTCAGTGGTAGTACTCGCAGTGGCGAGTCTGCCCGCCAGCGTTCGATCCCCGGCGATCGCAACGCTGGTGTCGCATGGGGTATTTCCCCATATTTGTTTTGTACAGGTCCTGGACAATCACGTGGCGCTATAATGGGACTACGACGTGCCCGTCGTCTACGAGGCTCGTGTGGCTTCGGTGATATCCAGAAGGACGTTTGAGGTGTATAGGTTGTAGCTTCTAGCAACTGGCTTGCTGGTGTGAGTGTGTTGTGTACAGATACTGCAACTTGTACACTGGGAGTCCAGGCTAAAAAAAAAGAAGATGTAAATTACCTTCCGTTCCAGCATTCGCTTTCTGGGTTTTGGCAAAGACCGACTTCTCGAAGGCCAGCTTCGCGGAGAGAGTAGGCCAGTCATCGCTGTAGTACTTCACGGCGACGCGCTTCCCCTCGGAGTCCAGCAAGAGGATGTTCTTCACCGACGGGCAGGTCTCCTGCATCAAACAAATGTTCAGCCCTTTAAACAAATCGAGGCCACCACCATTCGCAGATCCCATAGCGCTTGCAGCAAAGAGAAAAAAAGGACAGCCGGACCTGGGGACACGGACGAGAAGAGAACGACGTGGCCGGCCACAAAAGGCTGGATCTCGGAGCGATGGATCGGGGCAGATCAAGAGGACCAGCAGCAGCGCGGGAGATGGGACCACCTACCATCGCGGGAGCAGGAAGGATTCGCGGCGGGGAGCGGGGGACGGTGGTCGGGACTCGGGACTCGGGACAGCCGGCAGTAGCGCTGCGCGAGATGGGGAAGACGGCGTGCGGACGATTGAGGTTGAAGAAACGGAAGGGAAGCCGGTAGCGGTAGGTTGTGTGCCGTCTGCCGTGCCACGGTGGCACGTGGCGGTAGCCCAGTCTACGTTGGGCTTGCAGGTCCGGCCCAAACTCTCTCTACTGGCGTCTTCCATGCTAGGCCGACGTGCAGCTTCGCCCGTCGGCCTTATTTCGACGATTGCATGTCTCGATTTCATGGCTCAATTTCACGTGGAAGTGTTGCTTAAAAAAAAAAGAAAAACGTGGAAGTGTTTCGGGGAAGACTAGCGCTCGGACGCTTCCCTCGTCCGCCTTCGGACCGCTCCATTCTACTCCGCTGTCTATGTCGTCTGGATGACTTGCTCCGTCTCTTTCACACCGACGTCTCGCCCACCTCTTCCACACCGCTTCGCGTCTACCTCTTCCATGCCGCTAGGATGACACCCCGCCTCTTCCACACCGGCGTCGCGTGCTCTACGCCTCCTCCCCACATCGACGCCGCCATGGCTCCTGCGTTAGCTCTCTCTTCCTCGCTCAACAATCCTACATCTAGATCTACTTTTACAACACTCAGATTAAACAATTGTAACATACGCCTAAAACAGATGAAACATTAGGACATACATTTGCAACATATGTAAGATCCAGATAAAACACTTGCAACATGCGTCTAAAAATAGATGAAACATTTTTTGAACAAACTCTATGCAACATATGTATATAAGCATTGCAATATGTGCAACATCCAAAAACTACCATTGCAACATCCATCTGAAACATCTAAAACATACATTTGAAACATCTGAAATAGTTGAAACATCCATTTTGCAACACAGGGAAGGCCGGCACCGGTCGATTCCAGGCGTCGGGTGTGAGCCGGTGGCGCATGAGCACTAGCGGCGCGCATGTGACGGGTGGGAGCACCACCATCATCAGTACCACTAGCAAAGGCCTTGGCTCGGCCGAGCAGGCGGCGCGTGTGACAGGTGGGAGCAGGCTACGTGCGCGACAAGAGGGAGCAAGCGAGGCGGAGTGGGGCAGGGCGCGCGCGGCGCGCGATGCGGGTGAAGGCACATGGCACATGTGAGCAGCACAGGTGGGTCGGTCCGTCCGAACCACGCCCGTGGCGTAACATTGTTGTTTCTACGGTGGAAGGGTACCTCCTCGTACGAGAAGCCCGGTCAAATGACAAACCATTTTTAGTCACTCTAAAGCTTGTAGGTCCCGCTTATTGCCAGTACACACGCTCCCATAGAAACAACCATCCTTGCATTGCACTTCTTTTTACTGCGATAAAAAGTCTGACAGTGAGGGGGTTCAGTATTACAATGCAGTGGCGTAAAGAACCAGCAGTGATGTATCAGTATTCAGTATCGGATGACGCAGTGAATTGTGTACAGCATAAATGGGAGGGAGGCCCAACGGGCTCTCGTGTTGGCTAGTACTGCCTGGAAGGGCTACCGTTGGGTTTGCAGGTTCGGCCCAATCTGCCTCTCGTGAAAAAATGGGTTAGGGCCCTGTTTTGACGATTCCGACCATGACCACCTGACAGAGTGAGTGATTGACTGTTGCTCAAAAAAAAATGACAGAGTGACAGGAGCGAGCGTCATCGCTCAGATGTCTGCAGTCGTCGGGTGAGGAAAAGCGTTGAGCAGCTGCTGGTTGACCGGCCGCGCTTACCCGCAGCTTACGTGGCTTTGTGGTTGCCGCCTGACGGATCTCGTTCGCACGGCGCGCCGGCCCGCCCGCCGCCTGATCGTGGCATCCAGCGATGAGCCGGTGCCGCGCAGCTTCAGTTCACCCCAGTTCAGAACGGAAAGCCAGTGACGGCTTTTGTGTGGATGCCCTTGGCTTTCCGCTTCTGTCTATCTCGCTGCGTCACGGCCGATTTCCCAAACGTGCAGCTCGTTCAGGCTGCTCTGGTTGATACTCCTACATGTGCCGTACAGGATGCTAGCCCGTACTACGTACATATGGGGTTGGTGTGACTGGAACCTGGTCAGAATCAACCTGGCCTGTGGTTCATTTCCGGGTCTTTGATGCGTTGTCGTGTGGTGTCTAATCTGCACGAGTGTATACACGACTATATAGTTCAAATCAAAGTAATATCTACTTTATTTTGCTCGCCACCTCTCAGGTAGTGAGGTCCGATGGAACGAACAAATTTCACGGTGGTTGGTGGACTTTTGTGTTATACACGAGTAGTGTAGTATCAACTGTCAAGCAACGTTCCCTGAAATTGGTCAAATGTTATGTTTAGCCACCAACCCAGACCGGAGGGCTTAACCGCACCAACCCGATTAGGAATTCAGGCGATCGATCGAGATTCGAGAACCGCTGACTAGGCCATTGAACCTGAACCACCAGTTCATGTACCTGTTCCTGACACGCTTGCTGAATGCTGAATCTGTGTTCTGACTTTCGAGACATGAAGAATCCAGGTCAGGGTCCAGCTAACGTGCCAGTAAGCCACTGCCACTCCGATCCGGCAGTCCAGTTTCAGCCACCAACCCAGGTGTGAAACGCCGCCGAACCACCGGACGCGGGTGGGCTAGCACGACCGCGGCTCGCTCGCTCCAGGCGCGGATGCGGGACCTGGGCGATCCAACGGCGGCCGACGACGCTCGCACGCCAGCTCGCATTCATCATTAATTAATAATTAGGCAGCTTGGTGGTGCTTTGCGTTGCGCTCTACGTGTGCGCTTCTTGCTGAGCCCAATTAAACGGCAGCGTAGAAAAGCATACCGACATCTAGAAACTTTTTACACTCGAAATCAATTCCTAGTGCTAATACTGAAGTAAAGCTACCCGCACGTCGCGCTATATATAGTCGCCAACGTCGCATGCCAATGCCTCATCGGACAGGATCGCATTCGCATTGCACCATCGAGTAGCGCGGAGCAGCGAGCTAGCTAGGTAGTAGAGCGTGCAGCCGTGCAGCACACCGGCGTCAGGGCGGCGAGAAGATGGAGACCGGCGTGGGCGTGGACGCGGCCAGCGTCCTCATGCTGCTCTCGCGGCGGCAACAAGAAGGCGGCGCGACGAGGACGGCGGGGGCTCGGCCTCGGCGCGTGTTCGAGTGCAAGACGTGCGGCAGGAGGTTCCCGACGTTCCAGGCGCTGGGCGGGCACCGCGCCAGCCACAGGCGCCCCAAGCCCTACCCCTACCCCAACGACGAACCGGGGCTACGCCGGGCGAGGCTGGATGAGCCGCACGACGGCGAGTGCGCCCCGTGGCTGCACGGCTGCCCCACCTGCGGCCTCGAGTTCGCGGTCGGCCAGGCGCTAGGCGGGCACATGCGTCGGCACCGGACTGCCGCAGCCGGCTCCGAATGTGAACTCCGCTCTTGGGACGCGAACGCGACGTCGGTTGAGAAAGCCGACGTTGGCGCTGGCTGTGGTGCCAGTGGAATCTGTTTGGACTTGAGCCTGGCGCCGTCGGAGAACTGCGCCAAGTGCCGGAATAACGCTGTGTTCGGCATCACAGACGACCATGGCGTACGGAAATCACAGATATTGGACTGCCCTCCTCTTTGACAAGCTGCCTTATAGTTTATACAACTGTACAGGTTTTATTAGATTTTTTTTTCAAACATTACAACATGCACCGGTCTCATTTCCAGATACGTTTCCTTTTTTTAGAAATCGAAGATACAGACTTTCCGTGCATACAGACATTCCAGGAATAAAAGACACCTGATAGAACGGCAACATAAAAAAGCACACAACAATTCACACCAGAGCGACAGTTATTCCATGCATTGATCGATAAGATGCAAACCCAACGACATGGATTTCATTCATTACACACTGTAGGGAGGGGAGAGGTTTTTCCAACGGATCCAAATCCAGAGTGCAATAGCTCCCAGCAATAGCAATAGCTACGTCAACAGCAAGAGGTGGTTGCTTCAAAGAATGGAAGCAAACACGAGTACAACCACCAGTACATCATAAGTGGCTTCTTCAAATTCTTCCTATAACAGCCAAGCGGGAAATAAATAATGTCAAATAACCAATCATTATGGCCATTGTGCATCTGCTTATGAGCCGCAGCAGGCAGATCGCTGGGCAGCTGGTGCCTCGGAACCCTGGTCTGGCTTGTTGATTTTGATTGCCTTGTCCTACAGTGCAAGGATATATCGCTCAGAACACTGAACACGATGAATGGTGGAATGTAAAGCATAACTATGCACAGTTGTTTGTACCTCTGGCTTTGAATCAGTCTCCGCAAGCCTCTGCTTGATGTCACGTGCGATGGAGAAAAACACTTGCTCCACATTCAGGTTTGTCTTGGCACTCTGAAAGACACAGAAATCTGTGAGAGTAAAACAACTGCAAACTCTGTTTTTTTTTTAAAAAAACTGTTCACTGAAGGTGTCATGCAAGTCTGGCAAGCGACATACTGTTTCAAAAAACTTGATCCCGTACTCATCAGCAAGTGCTTGTCCTTTTGCAGTAGGTACAGCCTGAAGCAATAGTAGCAGTAAGATTTATTATTTAGCTAATTGAAGGAAAAGAATTAAGCATCTAACTACTTATTTCAAACAAGAAATACAGAGTGAAAACAGTCAAACATTCAAGGAGAACAAGAGTTCAGGCATGTACCCTCTTGCTTTCGTCCATATCGGCCTTGTTGCCAACCAAAATTTTGTTGACATTATCAGAGGCATGCTGTTCAATGTTCCGAATCCAGTTTCGGATGTCTGTATTTTAGATGAACCAATTGCGAATAAATGGTAAAATAGTTTAAAATGGAAGCATTAAGGAAATAGAGTATATGGTTAAGAAGAGTTTACTGTTGAAAGAAGATTCATCAGTGACATCATAAACCAGCAAGATGCCCATAGCTCCTCGGTAGTACGCTGAGGTAAAATAAAGCCCATTGAATCAGAAGGGTCATCGTATAATTTGAAAGTGTCAATCAGAAATGAAACAAAACATCATACCAGTGGTAATAGTCCGGAAGCGTTCTTGGCCGGCTGTATCCCAAATCTGTAGCTTTATACGCTTGCCATCCAATTCTATTGTTCGTATCTTAAAGTCAATACTGCACAGTAACAGGTCCAAAATCATTGTGGAGTAAATAACAAATGCTGAATTCCTATTTGATGTAAGAAAGCATGATGACCAGTTTAACAATCTTGACAACACCAAAGGGACCTACCCAATTGTGGTAATAAAGCTTGTAGTGAAGGAACCATCAGAGAACCGCAACAGGAGGCAACTCTTGCCAACACCTGAACATAGATAAGGATTAAAAGAAATCACGCATTGACGCAATCAAAAACTTTAATGATGGACATGCCACTAGCTTACGAATGAACTATTCAGTCACAAACATAACCTTGTACTGTAGCTACCATCACCTACACTTTACATGTTATCACAATACAGCTACTGGACAGACTCAGGAATGGGTACAATGCCAAGGTTATGTCAGGAATCAACAAACTTCAATCAAAAACTAGATAAGCTCAAAACCATTGCATACAGACATGGATGACAATGGAACTCATCACCATTGTGTGACGAGAAACACTTAGTCAGTCTCGCGCTTCGAATGGAAGGAATGCACCTTAGCCGAGGAAAGTAATACGGGAGAGCAGCTTGTTTCCTATTTACGTGCTGGTATGCGCTTGCTAGCCTATTGACGGAATTTCTTTTGACCTGATCCTCAAAAGCAGAAGTTTAGCAGTAAGGATATCCAGGAAGGATGGAAATGTAGATAATAAAGTATAAGATAGAGAGAACACGACAATGCTATTAATTAGTTGAGGCATATTTCTTGGCTAAGCCTCAGTTAAATTTCCGTAGAGGCAGTTTCCAACACAGGAAAATCCATTCAACATTTCACTGCTCCATCTAACATCCAGCAGCTGCCACTTTTACAAGTCATCTGCCCCACAAAAACTCAGTGTGTTTCATAAATTTCATCGAGTTACTCAATTTCATGGTTACATGGTACACAGTAACGAGCAAATAATTATAGAATACAGAACAGCAAGCAACATCACGATAAATAATTCTACATTGTCTAAAGCCCCTAAAGTGGGTGCAGTTTGAAGTGAATATTCTAGTCTCTTTGCTCAATGTAAGAACGGGTAAAACAAATAATCGCTTAACCAGGAAGTATCAGTTCAACATGTCAACATTTGAACCAGTCTACAGACTTAATCTGCAGAACATGGAGCCTTGAAAGGACATTTCCACAAACTGGACTATTTCCAATGCGCATCTTCCTTTAACCAAAGAGTTCCCACGAGTGAATGCTCATCAAGGAAGGAAAAAAAACACAGCAATTTAACGAGTGAAATGTTCAAAACTCACAGGAAGGCATAATCCATCCTTCTCACTAGTGCCCAATTTCGCATCTCAGACTAATGCGCCAAAGATGCATAATAACCTACTGATTAACGTATGGTAGGTTAGGCAGAAAGCACAAAGGATTGAAGAACCAGCAAGCAACAACATCTCATTTAGACGTAAGACAGATCAATCGAGCGAACACGACCACAGGCAACAGGAGCAAGATCCACACCGCGCATATGCCCGAATCCAACTCCGATCCCACGAACGCGCGCGCGAGTGCGGTGTACGCCCTTACACACCCGTTTACTGAGACAGAGAGATCTAGCAGCACCCACCGCTATCCCCAATGAGGAGCAGCTTGATAAGGTAGTCGTAGTCGGCCCGGGCCCTCGCCGGCGGCGCCGCCATGCCGCCCTTTCTCTCCTCCTCCTCCTACTACCCGGCGCGCGCCCCCACCGGTCCCGGCCTGCAGAGAGAACGCACGCACGCGTCGTGAGCAAAACGGGAGGAAGGAATGGCGGCGACGGGCGGCGGCGCGCGCAGGCGGATCGGTGGCGCTCACCTGCGGGCGTGGGGTGCGGGGATCGAGGTGCGGGCGGTGCCGGATCTGGGGGCTGCGCAGGGAGCGAGACGAGGAGACGGCAAATTTTCGGGGGGGTAAACAAATCGGGTGGTGATTTCCTTTGATTCGCCGGGCGCATGAGCGAGCGTGTGTTATGTTATGATGATGATGGGTCGGGGTCGGGGTCGGGGTCGGGGTCGGGTCAGTCACTTGCATTGGAAGACAGGGTTGGGTTACTTGCGGTGCAGGTGCTGCTTAACCCGAGGCGCCGAGCCACCGACCGGTGAGCTTAAGCCTGACACAATGGAGATGCCAGCCACAATTGCAGTTTTCTGTTAGCAGTAGTACGGCCTTGTTTAGATTGAATCAGTATTTGGCACTGTAGCACTTTCGTTTGTATTTGACAATTATTGTTCAATCATGGTCTAACTAGGCTCAAAAGATTCGTCTCGTAATTTACAATCAAACTGTGTAATTAGTTATTTTTTTATCTACATTTAATACTCTATGCATATATTCAAAGATTTGATATGATAAAGAGAGAGTAAAAAAACTTACAATCTAAACAAGGCCTACGTGCTATGAGAAGTTGAGAAATGAGGAGACACGACTCCAGTTCAAAGTTTGGAGTGCCGCGTGCATGGTACAGATCAAAGTTTAAAGGACTTGTATGAAAATAGTACATTAGTACTTGTTCTAATCACAAATGTAAGTCCATTTAATGTTGTTGACATTTTACAGTAAAAAAAATTGTTGACATTTGACCACAATATAAGCTATATACATCATGTTCATTTATTGGTTTCAGCCAGGCTTATTCAACCAGCCAATAGTATTTTTTTTCTCACAACAAACCAACACCAGTCAATCCAAACCAACCAACGAACACGCCGATAGATTGAAAGCTTAAGATTAGTTATCTGTTACATTTGCTTTCTTATGAGCAGAGATTTTCCCTCTTTTTTTAAAAAAAAAGGGTTCAAGATTAGCCTTATTAGATTCATTATAAAAAGCATTTGTGTAGTATATAACTTTTTGGCAAAAAATATAGCAGTATATATTCCTAATGTTTTTCTCTACTAGTAGTACAACATACCCTTGTTAATAAATTATCAGCCTGTTCGGTTGGCTGGTTCGTTTTGTTGCTGGTTCGTGAAGAAGTACTACTGGCTAGTTTGTGTGAGAGAAAAATACTGTTCTGGTTGAAAATTTACGATCGTTTACGATAAGCCACAGCCAAACGAATAGGCTGTATATATTTAGTCGGAAGTAGTGACTATTCTGCCAGAGGTATAAGGTTGACTACTCTCACCGTACAAAAAGAAAGTATCACATAAGGTTTACGTCGGTTAAACTTCTTAAGTTTAATTAGATTTATAAAAAAAATATTGTTAAAAAAAAGATTTATAAAAAAATATTTGCGATATTTGTATTTTCAAATAAGTTTATCATGAAAATATATTTAACAATTAATCTAATGATAGAAAATATGAACATTCTCTCGTATATATTTAATCAAAGTTGAGAATATTTAATTTCTAAAAAAGTGAGAATAATACTCTTTGTGAGACATAGAAAGGAGGTGATGTATGATCAACAACCATCCTTTTGTTCTCGAAGAAATAACGATCATGTTAACATAGTAGTCGTCCTATGTGACTGTGAAGGCAGGTTGCGACAATGTTTCGTACGAAAGAAAGGGACAAACGAAGAGCAGCAGATTGCGCGATGGTGTGGTGTGCTTTCGAGTTTTCAGGTTCGCTATCTCCAACAACGTATAAAATACAAGACTTTGTTCTTTAGGTAGCGCTACAGTAAAAATATTCGATACCTATTTGATATCTTCTTAAACAACAAGATTCAAAAGAGAATTTTTTCCTGTAAATAGGTTTCTCGGAGAGAGGATGTTCATATTTGGGTTGTGCCTCTTAGACAACCTAAAATAGGTCTCTCGTATAGATACTCTGTTTGAGGCTAATTTTAGATCTCTTACTACCTATTTTATATTTAAGTGCCCATATAAGTTCCTTGTTGCCATTACCCATTCGTGTCATCATCACGCAGCCTCCATGTGTCTCCTCTCCCTTTGAAAACTTCATTCAGGCTCGTTTAAATTTAGGGTATAAAATTTTGGTTATTACATCGGATGTTATAGGAGATATCGCATGAGGTGTTTGATACTAATAAAAAAATAAATTACAAAATACGTCAGTAATCCGCGAGATGAATTTATTAAGCCTAATTAACCCGTCATTAGCACACGTGTTACTGTAGCACCACATTGTCAAATCATAGACTAATTAGGCTTAAAAGATTCGTCTCGTAAATTAGTCGCAAACTGTATAATTAATTATTTTTTTAGTTTATATTTAATACTCTACGTATATATCAAAAATTTGATGAGATAAGAAGTTAACTGCAGTAAGAAACTAGGGCCCGTTTGGTACGGCTTTGGCTCGTGAAAAAACAGCTCTGCCTCTGGCTCATATGGAAAAGCAGCTTTTTCTGGCTCTGGCTTATTTATACGAAAACGTTTGGTAAAACGGCTTCTCCTAGTTGTAAAGAAGATGTCAAATGTCCAAAATACCCTTATATATTTTTTCTCTATTTTCTTTTTTTCTTTTTTCTCTTCATTTTTTTCCTTTTTCTTTCGTTCTCCCCTTCTTTTCTTCTCCTTATCCGAACGACCACACTCATCTCCTCCTTATCCTGTCACCCACTCCCTCCCTCCCCTCTCTCTCTCTCTCTCTCTCGGGTGTAGCTCCTCGGCTCCAGCCCCTGTGACCGCTTCCTCCAGGCAGTTCCTCTCATGGCCTCGCCTTCTTCTCCGTCCACCTCCCCCTTCGCCGGTCGGCACCAAAGACCGTGGTCCACCTCTGGCGCCCCAGCGCCCATGCCTTGTGCCCGTGCTCCTCCTCCACGGCTTGGCGCCTCGGCGGCGGCGTGGCGGTGGGCCCGGCTCTCAGGCCTCCTGCGCAGCCTCCTCGCGACCGGCCTCGACCCCATCGTCCCGGACCTCCTCTTCTTCGGCGCCTCCTCGTCCACGGTCCCCGATCGGTCCGACACCTTCCAGGCCAGGAGGGGCCAGTAGTGGGGCGGAGCTGGAGCTGAGCTCGAGGCCGGCGGAGCGGTGTAGGGAGATCGAAGCCGCGCGTGGCGGAGCTCGAGGCAGCCTTTGTGGCCATTTATTAAGCCGCGATGGCGTCGGGAGGAGAGAGCAAGCCGAGACGAGGATGGAAAGTGACGAGCTCGAGCCGGAATAAGCCAGTATTTTTGGCTTCTCGCGTGAGGAGGAACTGAGTCACCGGGTTTTGCGGGGCTTTTGCCGGCTTCTTGCCGCAAGCCGTTTTGCCCGTGACCGTTTGGCAGGGCTTCGCCCGAAGCCGCTCGAGAAGCCGCGGCAAAAGCCCTGCCAAAGGGGGGCTAAAAATGCCTCACTCGCAAGCGGCTTTTCGTTAGACGCAGTTACAGTTACAGCACGCGAAAAGTGGCCCAAGACATAACCAGATGGGAAAAGCAACGCCGTGACACGATAACGTGATGCGATTTTCATGCGTGCTAACGTTTACCGCCAGGATTCTAATTGAACTGAGCCGATTAGGTAACTACCAAGCAAGGAATTGCTATGCTAAGCAATCACATGCAGGCCTAAACAGCGCGCACATGGAGCTCGATCGCGGCTAAAAATCTGTTGGTGCCGTCCAGCCAAGACCAGCAACTTTTCTGGTCTTGTTTAGTTCCCCGAAGTTTAGTCCTTATCATATCCGTATATTTAGACACATGCATAGAGTGTTAAATATAGACTTAAAAAATAACTAATTACACATATTGGCTCCGTTCGTTTTGCTGAAAAAACAAGCCGAAGCTGATTTATTGTGAGAGAAGAACAATGTTCCGGCTCAAAAAAAACAAGCTGAAAAATACGAATTATAAGAGAAGCGAACAGGGCCATTGCGACTACTTTACGAGACGAATTTTTTAAGTCTAATTAGTCAATAATTTGACAACGTAGTGCTACAGTAAATATGTACTAATGATGGATTAATTAGGTTTAATAAATTTATCTCGTGGATTGCTGAGGACTTGTGTAATTTATTTTATTATTACTATCCGAACACTCTCATATAATATCCCTATATGACACCCCTAAATTTTAGACCTAGATTTAAACACCACCTAACATGAATGCGTTGTTTTTGTTTTATATGTCGTCTGTAGACTGTAGTGCAAAATAATGTACTCCCTCCGTCCAGGAAAGAATATGATTCTAGCCCAGTGTCATGGTTGGTTTACGTCATGTTTGCTTGGGTTCGTTTGGCTGATAAGTCATGGCTGAAAGTACTGTTGGCTGATTTGATGTGAGTGAAAAATACTATTCGTTGACTGAAAAAGTACGACTTATAAGCTAAACAAGCCCAAACGAACATGGTGTTAGTATCCTAAGTTCGATCAATTATAGAAAAAATATCAATATTTATGGTATAAAATAAATATCATTAGATTAATTACGAAATGTATTTTCATAATAAATTATTTTAGAACTGTAAATGTAAATAGTATTCACTAGAAATTTGGTTAAACGTGAATCACTTTTGCTGGCACGCAACTCGTAGTTACATTCTTTTCGAGACGGAGAGTATTATTTGGCCTCTTGCAAGAGGCCAACTTTGCAGAGTACTCTTCAGACCTAAGTAACTGAATTTACATCATGTTTGCTTGCTCGTATACGATCATAGATTATAAGCTAGAACAGTATTTTTTTTCTCACACCAAATCAGCCAACAGTAAATAATCCACGATCGTTTACGGCCTGCCGAAAAGCCTGTTAGTCGGCAGATGCTGAAATTGTTACCCTGCGCCAACTGATCTTCTCAAGAAAAAGATCCCATATGTGCTTGCACACGCCGTCTAGTACGGTTAATACTCCATCCGTTGTCTTAGAAAAGATACAATTTACTATGGTAGTGATCCAGTGTGGTTTCTAAAAATATTTTAAGGATTGGTAGAAATTTGATTAAATTTATATAAAAAGATACTAATATTTATCGTACTAAGTAGGTATCATTAGATTTATCATGAAACATATTTGCATAATACACCTATTAACGTTACGAAACATATTTGCATGATACACCTATTAAAGTCGTACCTACTTTCTATATACTTAGTTAAACTTAGGGTGTGTTTGGTAGGGATCTATATTCTCGTACAAATGTTTCGGATCTAGATTCTCTTAAGAAACGTTTCTGACGATAAATTAAAATCACTTCGTGAGATCGTTTGGCTAGTATGCGATTCAGATTCACAAAAAACATTTTTTTCTAAAAAATCATGTAAATGAAAATATTCTTTAACAAATATAATTTTTTAGGTGAAGAACAACTGTAATACAACCTATTTTTTACTTGTTACAAAAAAAAGAATAACTAAAAAGCACAAGCTCCGTTCCAAATTATAAGGCGCTTTGACTTTTTTATATCTAGATACATAGCAAAGGCCTCATTCGCTTCGCTGAAAAAAAAAGCCAAAACACTGTTCCGGCTGATTTGTTGTGAGAGAAAAATACTGTTCCGTCTGAAAAAACAAGCTGAAAAAGACGGATTATAAGATAAGCGAACATGGCCAAAATAGATGAACAACACCCTTCCGGCTTGAGAAACAATTCTAGTGTTTCCGTCTAGAAATGTTCCAAGTCCTTCCCGTTTGGCATGGATTCTACTGATTCTGGTAAGAATAAGAACTGTTCCAACTTAACAGGGCCTTAACAATATTCGGCTTATTCGGCTTCTTTTTTTAGCCGGAACAGTATTTTTCTCTCACAACAATTCAGCCAGAACAGTATTTTTTTACCAGTTTGAGCTAAAATTCTACAAGGCGAACGGGCCGCAAGCAAAGAACCATGTCAATGAGGATTTGTCCTGAAGGCGGCCTCCCACGTCATGTCGACTGCCGTGCTGCTGGTTGCGCAGGCTGTGGTCGTTGACCAGCAACCCGTCGCGCTTTCACATTGGGGCAGCGCACCGCGTGCTCGCCACTCCCGTAGCTCGCGAGCGCCGCTAGCCTCGCGCTCGGTCGTGCCGCAACCCGTCGCGTGCTCACCACTGCCCTAGCTCGCGAGCGCCGGCGGCCTCGCGCTCAGTCATGCGGCAACCCGGCACGTGCTCGCCACCGCTGTAGCTCACGAGCGACGCCGGCCACGCTGCTCGCCGCGGCGCTGCATGAGCCGCTGGTCGGGCCTACACGTTCAGCTAAATATGGCGGGGGAGATGACCTATGGGCCCCATGCCTCGGTGACGGGAGCGAGTAGAGGACAGAGGCGCATTCTGGACAATACATAAATAGAATGGCCTGCAAATGGACCTGATCGAAGCGTATATAATGGCACTTTTTTTGAGACAACTGAAGAATTATAATAGCTCATCTCTAAATAAGTAAATAGTAATAGTGTTTTTCAGATCAGCATAATTGCAATGGCACCAATAAAAAAAAACGTTCTATATATATCCAAGGTAAAGATATGCATATATTGATTGACATAATCGTTAAAGTGCTGCAATTCACAAACTACTAGGTACGCCCTATAGGCCTACAGGGTATACAATTATGATACATTACCAGAAGTATCCCAAAGTAAAAAAAGTCAGAATGCAGTTCAACGTAACACAAGTTAACCAGACCAGACCCTTCCCTATTCATTTCGTTGAGATTTAGCTTATAACGATGCTAATTTGTTGGAAGAAAAAAAACATCGTTCGTTCATTAAAAAGTACTAGTAAAGTAATGCTGTTTCACTATTGCATCAAAAGGTCTGTCATAAAAAATTTCCCTTTCCTGCGTATTAGTCATTCTGATAGTAAGGTGTTAGACGGTTTGAACATCATCATTTACCAGAATGGCATTTTGATAAATTCTGTTTTTTTTTGTTAATTCTGTTGTTTATTTGATTTTTTTTTCCAAAAGGAAGTACATAGAGTTACCTTAGAAACCTATAATTGCAAGTTTTGGGAAAACAGGTGCCACACAGTTACACTTTCTAGTTTTTAGTTGTGAGGCTGTGCATGAAGTTTAAAAAATCCAGCTTGTTTATTGCTATAAAGATCCAACATATGCACGAACATCTACAACTACAACTTCAAATTAATTCCATTAATTTGTCATAGAACATATGAAAGATGCCCAGTCAGTTCTTTTATTTGCCACGATAGATGTTAATGTATTTTTTCTATAACCTTGGTCAAAGCTAGAAAAGAAAGTTGACTTAGGGCAAAACTAAAACGAAGCACCGTAACATCTGGTTTACCAATCAACCATGTAACTCCAGCAATTAAATGGCAATTCTAAAGATCACCATTTTGTTTTGAAACAGGTAATAAACCCGTCTTTCATAAAAAAAAACATAAGGGTGCATTTGGCTGCCAGCCCCGCCCGGCGCCAAAAATAGATGCCACAGCTGTGGCAGGGTTTCATGATGGAAAGACCTGTGGCTGCCGAAGCTTTTGCCTGAACCAAGAGCAGTTTTTTTGTTGCATGGTGAGCTTAGGCGGCAAATCACGGCAGGGAACCAACCCCCACCCCAGAGCTTTGAGTACAGACTTCAGAACAGAGCAGGAGACACCGGCCACCGAGAAAGCACAAAGGAACATCATGATAACCCTCGTCACCACTTAAACACAAACACCCAACCACACCAAAGATTCAACTACCCATGCTAATCACACCAGGGCAGGGATCACCCCATTGACAAAGGAAAAAAGAAGAACATGAAAGAACTTGTATATTTTGAGAACATACAAATATTTTACCAAAGGCAAATATTTTAAGGATAGCATACAAATCAAACTCGCAATGGATCAAACTATCAATACAAATAAGCAAAACTATCACGATATTTTCAATTAATGCCCCCATTTAATTGGCAACACATCACATAGAACACCATCAAAGCTGCTGGACTCGTCTGTTGACACAATCTAACTTTGCAACAACATTAGACAAATTGCGGCGCCAGTGTAGTGAACAAATCAGTCACCTCACTTTCTTGCAAACTGGGAAGAAAATGAACCAATGACATGTGGGGCACAAAAGTTTAGCAAACACACGCTGGGAACATAACTCTAATAAAGTTTGGCCAGCCACATCGCTGTTTGGTTGGTTGGTTTACGAGGAACATGACTCTAACTAATAAAGCCCCCGATCAAACCAACAAACTAACCACAATAATAGCGTGGAACAAAACACACGCCTAAGAAACTATGTCACACCTAAAGTGCCAAAAGGTTTGGCGACAAACCAACAGGCCCACGCATGTAAGTATCAAAGTACCAAATTTGCAAGTCAATGCACTACCTATAGAGAAATGAAGTACTGAGATGAAAATCCTAACATTCTGTAATCCTGCACAAAAAACATGCCAATATTCTACAGGACTCTATTTGTTGGAAATTGCTGGAAAACGAAGAAATCACACATTACACAAAAATAAAATAAATTCAATCACACTTATGTTGTGCCTATGCAATAAATTGCACACACTCTGAGTAACAATTCTTAAATGTGTTTCCACAATCTATCAAACCAATCACATTTCAAAACAGGAAGATCTATAGAAGAATGATATCCAGCCACCATATTTCAAAGTTTTGATTTTGCAAGAATTTCACTGGATATAATATTTCCATTCAACGGGGGAGTAGCAAAGGACACAGGTTTTATTGAACAACAGGCCAACTGTAGTATCGATACAGCCAAGCCCATACTCAATTGACATTAACACCACATAATGTTTTGTAATAATCCCAAATGGACTGTAGTACCAGTGAGGCAGTGATCAACTATCAGAAATGTCAACAAAACATACACCCCATTGTTTGCCTAAACAAACTTTAAGCTTGCTTAAAGGAACTTTAAATGTTCCAAGGTAGTCACTAGTCAGTAGTGTCTATTGGGACATTTTGCCTGATAGCTAGCTAATTGATGGAAGACCAACCTTTTACCTTTTTTTGTTTAATAGAACATTCCATACACTCCTATTTAATTGACTTTAACAGAACATAGTGTTATGTAAGCATCACTTGAATTGATGTCAATAACCCTCACCATGATCGACAAATTCAGGGTACAGATTATAGCTTGTTTTTCGTTTAAACTTTAACACAAGCTGATGCGAAGCAACGATAGCAGAAACAAACCAACACCTTGCAGTTACTATAACCAGTTAATCATAGCAGATGCAACCATATAAACATAACAAAGGTCACCGACTAATGGAAAAGATATCGCATCCAGACAATCAAGCACGAAATGGAAGCACAGAACGGATTTTACACATCTTCGCAATCTTATTACAAACAGCACCTAATGATTCACAGATCCCACCCCCTCCCCTGCCCTTCACAGATCACACTCCTTGAATCTAAACCAGCGTTTCCCAGATCGAAACCTAGACCAGTGTCAACCTGCACAGTACATGCTGATTGGGCGAAAGGCACGCAATTAAACACGAACAACCACAAGTGCATCAAGCAACAACGACCTTGACCGACAACGACAGCTAGGAGCGTTTCAGTTCAGAGCGGACAGAGAAAGAGAGCGAGAGACAGGGCACCGGCATTGCCGGGGGCCTATGCGGCGGCCGCCTTCTTGGGCGACTTGGCGGCGGCCTTCTTGGGTGACTTCTTCTCTTTGCCCTCCTTGGCGGCGGCGGCAGCGGTCTTCTTGGGGAGCAGCACAGGGTTGATGTTGGGCAGAACCCCGCCGTGCGCGATGGTGACGCCGGCCAGCAGCTTCCCGAGCTCCTCGTCGTTGCGGATCGCCAGCAGTACGTGCCGCGGGATGATCCGGTTCTTCTTGTTGTCCCGCGCTGCATTCCCCGCCAGCTCGAGGACCTAAAAATAGGAAGGAGGGACGAGGCGAGGCGAGGCGAGACGAATCAGGTCTTCCGCGTCTTCCGCGACGGGTGGGGAATGGGTGGGATCCGACTGACCTCGGCGGCGAGGTACTCGAGGACGGCGGCGAGGTAGACGGGGGCGCCGGTGCCGATACGTTGGGCGTAGCGACCCAGCTTGAGGTAGCGGCCGATACGGCCGACGGGGAACTGGAGGCCGGCCTTCACCGAGCGAGAGACCGGCTTCTTCTTGGGGCCGCCGCCGCCTCGGCGCCCCGCCGCGGCCTTCTTCGGCACCTTTGCTCCGGCATCCATCTCCGATCAAGCCCCCGTGCTCTCTCCTTCCCCGCCTCTCTTTCTCTCTCTCCTCTCTCGTCACCCTCTTTCGCGTTCGATTTCTCCGGGTTTTTTTCCCCTTGCGCCGTGTGCTTGTGTGCGTTTGTGTTTTCGTTGTGTGGAGGGCGGTGCTGCGATCTGGAGCGTTGCGTGGCATTGGTTTCGGTTGGTGTGAGCCGTTGGATGGGGCTCAGCGATCCGTGTGAGAGAGCAAGGACCAATGAGAGGAGAGATTGGAGGGGGCGAGGGATCATGGTCCATGGCCTCGTGGGGGGTGTATTTTGGTGGCTCCTTTCCTGCTAGAAAATTAGTAGCACTGCTCAACCCTCCCTTCTCCTTATTAAAAAAACTTTTTCTCCTCAGATAAAAAATACCCTTCTTTGTGAATGCGATCTCTGGGATAAATGAGCTAGTGCTATGGTACGTACATATCATATATGTGCAAATACAAAGTTGTTTTTTTTTCTAATTTATGGATTTCTTACTTGTAGGTTCAATTGGAAAATCTTCTGAACACAACCATAGTTAGCACAAAATAGCGAGAGAAAGGTGTGTGGGAAGGTGATGCATTAAACATCAAGTGTTTGGAGAAGAGAAAACTGAACAAGTACATGACATGGAGTTATTTTTAATCCCTAAACAAGTTTATGATCAAACAACACATTATTTCAAGGGCATTAATATAGTTATAATAGATGGCTCATCATATGATGCAGAGACTCACATGTTGGAGAAAAATAAGACAACTCAAAGAGCATTCTAGAATGCTAGACAGAGTTATTCCATAATAAAAAACAATCAAAAGCACCATAAAAATCAAGAACCATCAATGGTAACAGAGTATATTTTGGGCCTATTCGTTTGGAGGAATTCTAGAGGAATTTGGATGGTTTAGAGGAATACTGGAGGAATTTGTGAGAGAAAAACAATGTTCGGATGAAAAAAAAAAAGCGGATCAAGCCGGATTTAAGGGCACGTAAACGGGGCCTTTAATTTGGAACTCTCTATGGAAATGTGTTACTCAAATTTTTGATCTTTCTAGAAAAATTGTGCAACGTGGCAATTCTCTAAACCAAGCAGTGCATTTTAAAGGAAAGATATTTGATATTTTTCCATGTTTTTATCTAATTTAGTCTCTTGGCTTTAATATTGTTTGAAATTTTCATAGAGTTCAATGCGCCGCACCAAACAAGAATAAAGGATTCCTTAAACAAATGGATGGATTGATAAAATCACTTGATTGTGAAATTAATATTTTTTATCTATAAAGTTTTTTTATAATAACTCATACTACTCCATTTCTTCTCTTTAGTGAAATAAAGGAATATGTGAGTCTAAATTTAGTGACAATGGCAATCTACTTTCGTTTGGGGAAAAGGTTATTAGCTGGTTTCTTGTATTCAAGAATAATAATATACTCTTAGTTCATTGTATGTTAATAGTTTTAATGAGTAATTATCGTTTGAATGAATTTGTATTGGAACCAGGCCGACCTTTGTGGAGCGAGAGACCGGCTTCTTGTGGCCGCCGCCGCTGCGACGCCCCGTCGAGGCCTTCTTCAACACCTTTGCTCCGTCATCCATCTCCAATCAAGCTCTCGTGCTCTCTTCTTCCCCACCTCTATTTCTCTCCTCTCCTCCCTTGTCACCCACTCTCGCGTTCGATTTCTTCGAGTTTTTTCCTGCGCCGTGTGCTTGTGTGCATTTGTGTTTTCGTTGTGTGGAGGGCGGTGCTGCGATCTGGAGCGTTGTGTGGTATTGGTTTCAGTTGATGTGAGCCGTTGGATGGGGCTCAGCGATCCGTGTGAGAGGGCAAGGACCAATGAGAGGAGAGATTGGAGGGGTGAAGGATCATGGTCCATAGCCTCGTGGGGGTGTATTTTAGTGGCTCCTTTTCTGATAGAAAATTAGCAATGCTACTCAACTCTGCCCTTCTCCTTATTAAAAAAAATTCTTTCTCCTTAGATAAAAATACCCTTCTTTGCGAATTCGATCTCTGGGACAAATGAGCCAGTGGTATGCTACATACATATCATATATGTGCAAATACAAAATTGTTTCTTTTTTCTAATGCAAGGATTTCTTACTTGTAGGTTCAATTAGAAAATCTTCTGAACACAACCATAGTTAGCACAAAATACCGAGAGAAGAGTTGTGTGGGAAGGTGATGCATTACACATCAAGTGTTTGGGAGAAGAGAAAGCTGGACATGTACATGGCATGGGTTACTTCAATTCCTAAACAAGTTTATGATCAAACAACACATCGTTTCAAGGGCATTAATATAGTTATAATAGATGGCTCATCATATGATGTAAAGACTCACATGTTGGAGGAAATAAGACAACTCATGAAGCATTCTAGAATGCAAGATAGAGTTATTGCATAACTCAAAAACAATAAAAAGCACCATAAAAACCAAGAACCAACAATGGTAACAATGTATATTTTATACATATCATATTTCATTTTATATGTGCAAGGATCATCAAGGAGTGCTTGGAGAGACTATAGCCTTCTCTAATGAAGGTAGACAAACGTAATACCGCTTGCTCTAACTTCATTATCTCGATACACAACTAAGTCTTGTTGGTCACTAAGAGATTATGTCAGATTAATGTAGGTTGGGTCCACAATGCAACTGATGACTTCCAAATACCCAAATAAGGCTATTGTAGCCTATGTAACTATTTTGAGCACTGATCCAATCCAAAAGCCATTGTTGGTGGAATTAAAGACAGGAAATCAATTCTACAAAATGCGTATCAATCATTCTGTTGCGAAAAGATGAGTCATTAGTGAGGCTCATGCCTAGTTTCCAACATCGATGTGTACAAAGAATGGATGTAGAAGCAATGGAATTTAATAATATGAGTTATTGAATTTTCTTTTTTGGTATGGACTTATACTATTCAATACTATGTGTTTTCGGTCTCCAGAGCCATATTATTATGTACATATACTATCACTTGATCTAACAAGCACTATGCTTGAAACCTTCATATGGTATGTGGATCTTGCTATAATTATTGAAAGTTGTGGTCTGTGTGATTCTAAAATGTGTTATGTTAATGTGATTATGCGATAATATGTGGACCACATGTATGGGTAAAATGAATATTTGATTCATAATAATTTAAACGTGTTATAGTATATAAGAAAAATGTTACAAACCATGTATTCCTTTTGTTATGTACTATGTACTCTACCACGATACATAAGTGTTACTACAACTAAAAAAGTGTCGCATCAGAGAATCGCTGCAACACAAGATAGTTCCAGTAGACTAGTAAAAGTGTTACTAGCTATACATTCTGTGACACTAAAAGCCCTAGTTTGGTTTTGGATAATTGATGAAACCTAGCACTAACCTTTGTCATGAGTTGTGATATGAGCTAGGTTGGTGCAATCCAAATGAGGAGCATGGTGGCACTCAATTGGTGATGTTGATCACATGAAATGATGAGATGGTCACATGTGATGATGATCAAGTTCTCAACTTAGAAAAGAAGAAAGAGAAAAACAAAACCCTATGGAGATCAAGGCAAAGGTATAAATAGGGGTTTTGTTTTGGTGATCAAGACACTATAGAGAGTGTGATCATATTTAGAGTAGATGGCCGTACTATTAAGAGAGGTTCTTAACTAGACAATTCGGTCATCTAGTGCCACTAGGTGTTGGACTTCATGCATTGCATTTAGGCCTAGTGCACATCGGAAAGCAAGCGAAAATATTTATCGAAAATGTTTTGAGTAATGCTAACTTGGCTCTAACATATTTTGATAAAACACTTTGAGAGTTAGCATCGCTTGCAAAGTAGTGTTAGACTGCTTGTGGATCGAATCGAGAATCGAAAATGTAGCTAACGGAGGTTTCTGCCTTAGGGTGGTCACCGCCATGGGTGAGGCGGTGCACCGCCTAGGCCTGTCCGGTGCCCGCCTGGACATGGCCGAGAGCAGCAACTTTAAGGTGGTCACCGGACACGGTGGTGTGCACTGCCATGTGCGTGATGGTGCACCATCGGTGGCTGTTCGGTGCCACCATCGCTTTTTAACCGAGGCTGGGACTTGCTGGAATTAGGGCCGAAAGGGCACCGTCGTGGTCACCGCCGTGGGGTGGCGGTGCACTGCCCTAATCATCCAGAGAGTAGGGTTTTCGGGGGCTCGGCCAGGGTGGCACCGCCATACTCTGTCCGGTGCCACCATCACCCTGTTCGGTGACCAACTAGTCGTTGGTTGACCGTTGGAATTCAACCATTGGGGGCACCGTCACCCCCTATCCGGTGACCGCACCACCCTGTCCGGTGCCCTCGCAGAAACAACTCTAAAGGGGTAACGGCTCTATTTGTTTGTGTGGCTACAAATAGAGGGTGTGGCCAGCCTTGGCCACTCTCTTGGCACCGCATACACTTGTTCACACCCTTTGGAAGCTAAGCAACACACTCCACTCACTTGTTCACTTGATTTCATCGTCTTGAGTGAGATTGGAGAGCCTCTAGTGTATTGCATTGAGTTGCATCATCTTGTGGCACTAGTTGGGTGATTTGGGCTGATTATGAGCTTGTTACTCTTGGTGTTTATTGACACCTAGATGACCCGATGATTGGAGGATCGTTGAATAGAGTTGGTGATTGTCTCCGACCTCGATCGGTTGCTTGTAAAGGGTCTTGTGCCTTTCCCGATGGAGTGCCAAAGGCAACTCTAGTACATTGCTCGTGTCATTGAGCTACCTCACTTGTGGGTAGGTCTTGCGGTGTCTAATTATGTGGACGAGGTTCGTGGAACACCTCTTAGCCACCGAACCACCAAGTGTTGGTTGACACAACGAGGACTAGCGTGCCGGCAAGCACGTGAACCTCAGGAGAAAAATTGATTGTCTCTTGCCATTAGATTTCACCCGGTATTCATATTGTGTTGATTGGTTGATTGGTTCATCACCTCTACACGATGGTATAAACTTCTCCATCCTCTCTTTACTTCATGCAAACTAGTTATAACAAGCTCTTTAGTGTAATTAGTTTTGAGAGCTTGTATTACCTTTGCTAGTTTAGGTTCTCACCTAGTTGAGCTCTTTAGTGTAGCTAGATTTTGAGAGCTCTTAGCGACTTAGCCATTGATTGTCTTAGAGATTATAGCAACTAGAATTATTGGGATAGGAGGCTTACAACACTTGTTAGAGCTAGTGCAAAAATCTTTATAGCCTTTTAGTTGTATAACAAGTTTGTCTAGTGGTTTATAGTTTTTAAATTAGGTTATTCACCCCCCCTCTAGCCAATTAGGACCTTTCAAGTGGTATCGGAGCCGTGGTCACTGTTTGATTCAAGGCTTAACAACCTTCGGTGCAAAATTTGGCTCAAATAGTGTTCAACCATGTTGGGGGTAAACCACCGTTCTTTGATGGCACATCTTTTGACTATTGGAAGAGAAAGATGAAGATGTACCTTGGTTCAATCAATGACAAGGTGTGGATGTAGTAGAGAATGAGTTTGTGATTCTTGACCCTACCAATCTCACCGACAATGACAAGATCAACAAACAATGCAATACCATGGCACTCAACACAATATATAATGGCATTGATTCAAAGGTGTTTGAGCAAATTAAATATCTTGAGAAGGCAAGTGAAGTTTGGGTGAGATTAGAGGAAACATATGAGGGCACTTCAACGATAAAAAGTGCCAAGCTCTACATGTTCAAAGACAAGCTATCAAACTTCAAGATGAAAGATGATGAGTCTATTCCAGAGATGTTCTATAGGCTATAAGTCATCATCAATGATCTCAAGAGTTTGGGTGAGAAGGTGAAGGATTTGACTTCTCTAACAAGTTCTTAATGTGCTTGCCAAAGAGATTCAAGACATTAAGAACTATCATATTTAGAGGTGGATTGAAGGATGTATCTCCCAATGAGGTACTTGGAGATGTCATGACCGAAGATCAGTATAATGATGATGATGATGAGGTTGTGAAGAAGGAAGATGAAGACAAGAAGAAGAAGAAGAGTGTAGCATTCAAGGCTAGCACCTCATCCAAGAACAAGAGCAAGGGCAAGGCTAAGAAAGAAGAATCAAGTGATGAAGAATGCTCTAATGATGATAGTGATGATGAAGCACTAGATCTCTTTATGCGCAAGTTTCGCAAGATGAAGAAGAAGAAGGGCTATGGTGCAAGAAAAAGAAGAGATCACACTAAGAAAAAAGAGTATGTGAGACTATGCTACAATTGCAAGAGTTTCGATCATGTTATAGCGGAATGTCCCTACAATAGTGATAATGAAGAAAATGAGAAGAAGAAGGACAAGAAAGAAAAGAAAGAAAAGAAGGAGAAGAAGATGACCTTCAAGAAGAAGAAGGGTGGCTCCTATGTGGTGACATAGGATAGTGATGCTTCTTCGGATGATGATGACTCAAGTGATGATGACAAGAAGGCATCCAAGAAGAAGGCTCTTGCAAGCGTTGCTATCAACAATAAGCCTTCACTATTTGACACTCCATCATGCTTCATGCATAAGGGCCACATGGTAAAATATGATGAAAGTGATGATGATAGTGAAAATGAAAAAGAAAATGAAAGTTATAGTGATGATGATGAATTCTCTAATGAACAACTTGTAGACATGCTACAACAAGCTGATTCAATAATTAACAAAAAGAATAAGAAGTGCAAAGAATTACAAAAGAAGCTTAGTGCTCTTGAGCAATCCTTTGATGAGCTCAATGCTACTTATGAGAGGCTAATGGAAGCCCATGAGAAGCTTGAAAAGGCTCACTCCAAGCTTGAGAAAGCTCACTCCTTGCTTCTTGAACAAGATAAGGAAAGGGTTGTAGTGTCATATGACGTGGGCATAACATGTGGTATAATTGATGAATCTTTTTTATGAACCTATTGTTATTGCTTCCACTAACCCTTCTTGTAACTCATCATCCACCACCACCACCACTTCTACCTCTACCACTAGTGATGGTTTCACTTGTGATGCCTCACTAATGGTTGAGAATGAGACTCTCAAGAGAGAGGTGGATGAGCTCACTCACGCCCTAGGCAAGGCCTATGGCTATGAGGCCCGCTTGCTAAAGTGCTTGAGTAGCCAAAGGTTCTCTCTTAACAAAGAGGGATTGGGCTATACCCCCAAGAAAGGCAAGACGACCTTTGCTACTCCTAAGGCTAGCTTTGTGAAGAGCAATGGTCGATTTTGCAATAGATGCAAGCAAGTTGGGCACCTAGAGCAAAATTGCCAAAAGAACAAGAACAATGCTCATGTATCCTCAATTTATTTTGATTCTTGTTACATGCTTGTTAAGGGTGCTAATGGTGTGAAGGCTAAGTTCATTTGTACACCAATTGTGGGCCCAAAGAACAAGGTCATTTGGGTACCAAACACCTTGGTAACTAACCTTCAAGGACCCAAGCAAGTTTGGGTACCTAAAAGGAATTGATCTTCTTTTGTAGGTCAATATATAAAGCTGGATGAAGGCATTGGGTGCTTGATAGTGGGTGCACACAACACATGACCAGTGATTCAAGAATGTTCAATTCAATCAACACAAATGATAGCAATAGTTATGATAATATCACATTTGGTGACAATGACAAAGACAAGGTCAAAGGGCTTGGTAAGATTGCAATATCCAATGATTTGAGCATTTCCAATGTGCTACTAGTAGAGAGCTTGAACTTCAACCTATTGTCGGTAGCTCAACTTTGTGATCTTGGTTTCAAGTGCATATTTGGAGTTGATGATATAGAGATCATAAGTGTAAATGGCTCTAACTTGATCTTCAAAGGTTTTAGATATGAGAATCTATACTTAGTTGATTTCAATGCTAGTGAAGCTCAATTGACAACATATTTGTTCACTAAGTATAGCATGGGTTGGTTATGGCATAGAAGGCTTGGTCATGTTGGAATGAAGCAATTGAACAAATTGATTAAGTATGACCTAGTTAGAGGCTTGAAAGATGTCACATTTGAGAAAGATAAGCTATGTAGTGCATGTCAAGCCAGAAAGCAAGTTGGCAACACACATCCTAAGAAGAGCATCATGAGCACATGTAAGGCATTTGAGTTATTGCATATAGACTTGTTTGGACCAACCACATATACTAGCATTGGTGGAAATAAATATGGATTTGTGATTGTAGATGATTTCACTAGATACACATGGGTCTTCTTTCTTGTTGACAAGAGTGATGTATTTACAACATTCAAATCATTTGTCAAGAGAATACACAATGAGTTTGAAACAACCATCAAGAAAGTGAGAAGTGACAATAGAAGTGAATTCAAGAATACAAGAGTTGATGAGCTTTGTGATGAGTTTGGAATTATGCATCAATTCTCAACCAAGTACACTCCACAATCAAATGGCCTTGTTGAAAGGAAGAATAGAACACTCATTGATATGGCAAGGTCTATGCTTAGTGAGTACAATGTAAGTCATTCATTTTGGGCTGAAGCAATCAACACGGCTTGCTACTATAGCAACTACCTCTATTGTCACCCAATGATGGAGAAGACACCCTATGAGCTATTGAATAATAGAAAGCCAAATATTGCATATTTTCAGGTGTTTGGTTGCAAATGCTATATAATGAAGAAAGGCACAAGATTAAGCAAGTTTGAAAAGAAATGTGATAAAGGATTCTTGCTTGGTTACTCCACTACGAGCAAGGCTTATAGAGTTTAGAATTTAGCTAGTGGTACTCTTTGAGTAAGTCTATGATGTGGAATTTGATGAAACAAAAGGTTCCCAAGATGAAGATGAGAATCTAGATGATGTGAGAGGCACTCAATTGGCCAATGCAATGAAGAAGATGGATATTGCTAATATAAGGCTTAGAGAAGTGATTGAAGTTGAAGATGACAAAGATCAAGTGCTCCCTACCTCAAATGTGCAAGCTAGTGGTTCTCATAATCAAACTCAAGCTAGTACAAGTGGTACTCAAGGGCAAGATCAACAAGCTAGTACATCATCTCATGATCAATCAAGTGCAAGCAATCAAGTGTAAATACTCCAACCAACCAATATTGCAAGAGATCACCCATTGGATCATATAATTGGTGATATTCAAAGAGGTGTATAAACTAGATCAAGATTGGCCTCATTTTGTGAGCATTTCCCATTTGTGTCTCACATCGAGCCAAAGAAGATAGAAGAAGCTTTGAGGGATGTCGATTGGGTAAATGCTATGCATGAAGAGCTAAACAACTTCACAAGAAATAAAGTATAAGAGTTAGTTGAGATACCTAAGGATCATAATGTAATTAGAACAAAATGGGTCTTTCATAACAAGCAAGATCAAGATGGGATAGTAGTAAGGAACAAAGCAAGATTAGTGGCTCAAGGTTACACTCAAGTTGAAGGTCTTGACTTTGGAGAAACATATGCCCCGGTTGTAAGATTGGAAGCGATTAGGATCTTGTTAGTCTATGCTTGTGCCCATAACATCAAGCTATATCAAATGGATGTGGAAAGTGCTTTCTTAAATAGATATATCAATGAGTTAGTCTATGTTGAGCAACCTCCAGGTTTTGAAGATGAGAAGAAGCCCAACCATGTTTACAAGCTAAGAAAAGCTTTGTATGGTTTGAAGCAAGCACCTAGGACATGGTATGAGAGATTGAGAGATTTCTTGCTCTCTAAAGGGTTCAAGATGGGTAAGGTTGACACCACTCTCTTCACTAAGAAGATAGACAATGACTTATTTGTGTTGCAAACCTATGTTGATGACATCATATTTGGATCAACCAATCAAGATTTTTGTTAAGAGTTTAGAAAGATGATGGTTAATGAGTTTGAGATGTCCATGATTGGAGAGCTTAGTTACTTCCTTGGTCTTTAAATCAAACAAATGAAGAATGGTATATTTGTGAGTCAAGGCAAGTACATTAAAGACATGCTCAAGAAATTTGGAATGGATGATGCTAAAGCTATTAGTACACCTATGGGGACAAATGAAAACTTAGATAGTAATGATAGTGGCAACATGGTGGATCAAAAGATGTATCGGTCTATGATTGGAAGCCTACTCTATGTGACCGCATCAAGGCCAGATGTGATGTTTAATGTATGCATGTGTGCTAGATTTTAAGCCTCACCAAGAGAGAGTCATTTGAAGGCAACCAAGAAAATATTGAGGTACTTGAAACATACACAAAATATTGGATTGTGGTATCACAATGGAGAAAGATTTGAGTTGATTGGATATTCGGACTCCGATTATGCGGGATGCAAAGTTGAGAGAAAGTGCACATCGGGCACATATCAACTATTGAAAAGATCACTTGTGTCTTTGTCACCAAAGAAGCAAAATAGTGTAGCACTTTCAACCGCCGAAGCGGAGTACATTTCGGCCGGTAGTTGTTATGCACAATTACTTTGGATGAAGGCTATTTTGAGTGACTTTGGAATAAAGTTCAAACAAGTGCCATTGCTATGTGACAATGAGAGTGCAATCAAGCTCACCAACAACCTGGTTCAACATGCAAGAACAAAGCACATTGATGTCCGCCATCATTTCATAAGAGATCATCAATAAAAAGGGGACATTTGCATTGAGAGTGTGGGCACCGAAGATCAACTTGCCGACATATTCACCAAGCCACTTGATGAGAAGAAGTTTTGCAAGCTAAGGAATGAATTGAACATACTTGACTTCTCTAATATGTGTTGATGCACCCCCATATATGACATGCCTCTCATTCGAGCAAAGCAAGGTAAAGTTGATTGACATGTCATTCATCTATTGCTAAGGACTTGTTTAGTGCATCTAGTCATTCCTCACGTGTCTTAGGCGCATTCATGAAAATCAAATGAATTTGATGCTTGTATGGTACCACTATTGCTTGTATGCTTGAAATGATCTAATGGTAGCATATGACATGTTTGTGGGCTTGTAAACCTAGTGTTTAATCTAGAAAATGAGCTATAAGTGTTTAACTCAACATGGTGCATGATAACCCTTATTTGGAGGTGTGAAGAAGCTTGCCCTTGGATCAAATCGAGTTAAATACCTTTTGCAAATGATCTAGATTGAACCAAATTGGGAAAATGATCCTCACTTCACATGGTTTCACCCCAACCTATCTAAAATTTGAGTTCACCTTTTGTGCTAATTGTTGACAAAGGGGGAGAGAAATTCACAAAGATAGTAAGATAGTAAAGAAATTCACAAAGATAGTAAGATAGTAAGATAGAGGGAGCAAACAAATGAAATGACATTGTAAGAGGATCAAATTAAAATTGAAGCACACAAGTAGGGGGAGCAAGCTCATAAACTTGTATGTTGAATTTGAATGTGCATTACATATGTTTGCTTGCATGGCACAAGTTTTTAAAATTCCATATCCATGCTTATGTGGTGTATGCTAGATTATAGAAAATGATCGATGAAATGAAAACTAGCATGCATAGTGTCGGTGTAGAAAGTGACCAACAAGTAAATATTTATAGTTTTGCCATATGTTGTGATCGGAGGTGGCCTAGCACTCAAGGACACAGGGTTTATACTGGTTCAGGTGGCCTTGATGGGGTGCGGGTGTTCCACACCCTCTACCACCGCTGGGTTGCGCCGTTGGTGGAGAGGTCACAACTGATGGGGAAGTACAACGGCCCATCGGACTCGGACCATGCGTCGCTAGAGGAGTTGCCGGATGACGAGGTCTAGATTCGCCTTGGCCGGGTGCTGCAGTTGAAGCCCAAAGAGAGGGTTGATGGGAAGCCCGCACCTTTCAACTCCACGATCGTGTCCAGACTGGTATGCTCCCTTCTATTTAGTCCATGCTTCTTCCTCTGCTTTCCTATTTTTTGATTTTGAGCCACCCGTTCTGTAGGGGCTTAGAGTTTACAAGTCCCGGCCACACCTTCCCAAGGGACCGGAGGGCGTGGCCCGGCAGGTCACCCAGAAGGAGGCGGCGGATGCTAGGAAGAAGAAAAGAACCAAGGAGGTTCGACGAAAGCAAGAGAAGGAGTAGGAGATCGCTCGGCGCGTGAAGGCCGGGGAACGTTGGAGCGATGTCAAGTTGGAGCTCACGTCAGAGGATCCCACGAATGTGGATGACATGGTTTTCTCTGAGGAGGAGGAAAGTCGGGAGGTCGTTGTGACCTCGATGGAGCGTCGCGACCCTACGGCGATGTCCGCTGGTGATGAGCAGGAGGCGGAGAGGTGCGGTGGTTCTCATGCCGAGGAAGCATGCGGCGAGCATGGACGCCGTCGGCGAATGGGAGGCAAAATGGACGTGGTCACCGTGCCCCTTGGTGGCATCGCCGGTCCCATCCTCGCCTGCCGCGGACATGGCCGAGCAAGCTAGATGGTTCGAAGAGCGGGCTAGCACCCGTGCATCGCCGGGACTAGTGCTAAGAGCCTGACTCGCAGCCAGAGGATGCCCCGCCTGCTGCCCCGATCGGGAGTCCTGTGCCGAGGGTCACGGCGACCCACAGGCCGGGCAGGAGCCGGTTGGGACGACTCCGCCCCCGACTAAAGTGAGGGGGCGCGGGTCACAGCCTAGGAGCGGTCCTTGCCCTGTAGGCCCGTCGACGTCGGGTCTTGCCTTCAGAGTCATGCCGCTTACCTCCCGGTATGTTTTTCTTTGTTTCTTTTCGATCTTTTGTTGTTGAGTCTTTTTGGAGTGTGACTTATCTGCACTTTTTTCAGTGGCGGGGTGATGATGGGGTTGAGCATCACCCCAACTCCTATGCAGGAGACTTGGAGGCCCACTCTGCAACTGTGTGTCGCGGCGAGCGGCGAGGGGAACAGGGTGGCGGCGGCGAACCCTTCCCTTTCGAGGTGGTGCCCCCCGGGGTTGCTGCTAGTTTGGTGGTAGCGGTGGTGTCGGCATTGGCGGTGATCCTAATGCTGATGGCGGAGGTCATGTCGGAGGTAACTCTCGCGGCCCCTCCTCCACCAGCTGCGGCGGAAGAGGAGAGGGAGACCGAGTTCCCTGCAACCGAGGTGGTGGATATCCCGTCCTCCACCAGCTACACGGCTCACCCTCGTCGTTGGAGCCAAAGGCGCCAGAGGGGAGATGTGGCTGGGATGGAGTCGGAACGCCCGGCGGTGGCCCGGGCAATCGAGGTGGTGGATATCTCGTCCGACGATGAGGCTGATGACATGGTGGAGTTGCCGGTGTCATCGCGGGAGCTGGCGGTGGTTCAGTCGGAGGCTGGGCGCTCCATTGGGCTACCGGATGGTGACCTAGAGTGGCCCTGCCCCGAGGACCCGACAAAGGTGTGGTTCATCCTTCGGGATTCCTAGGAGTGTCAGCTCTGGGGCATCCTTGGGGGAAAGGACTCGCACGGTGTCCGAACTCGCCAACCTATCCGCGAAGCTCGGGGACGCCTAGGAGTGGGTTACGTCCGCCCAACAGTTAGTCGAGGTCGACCTACAGCTTGCCATGGAGGTGAGTTTCCCGTATTTGTCCTTGACCTCTAAATCTCTTGTTGGTTGCCTCAGCATGCTTGTTTTTCGTAGGGTCTGAAGGAGTTGTCATCCCGCAAGTCCTGCTTCCTCCGAATGGAGCATGCCCGGGTGGCTGAGCTTGAGCATCAGCTAGAGTCCACCCGCCGTGAGTCCCAAGACCAGGCGGCCGAGGTGACCGCGACATGGGCGGAAGGGCAGCGTGCAGCAGAGCGGGCGACCGCCGCCGAGTGGGGGCTTGAGGCGGCGAAGGCCCACTAGGCAGAGATCGAGGCGGGGTTGCGGACATCCTTGGCGGACACCGAGGCGGTGCTCCAAGAATCCTTGGTGGCCCTTGAGTTGGAGCGGAGCGCCTTGGTGTTGGAGCAGAGTGCCCTAGAGTTGGCACGAAAGGCCCTAGAGTCAGAGCGAAAGGCCCGGTCGGAAGCAGACCTGGAAGTGCTCGCGCTTTGGGGCCTGGTGATGGGGATGGAGGAGGTGAGCGCCTAGCTGCATGAGCAGGTGGCTCGGCAAGCGGAGGAATTCTCCACCCTTGAGAACTTTCGAGTCGGTACGTACCTTTTCTTTTTTTCATCGTGTCAGTTTCTTCCTTCAGCCTATTTCTGAGCTTGTCGCCCTTCTTTCAGAGCTGGGTGGAAAGGTGAAGTCGCTAGAGCGAGACCTAGAGATGATCAAGGTGACTTTTAGCCGGAATGCAGAGGAGCTAGCCAAGTCCCATGAAGAGTGACGTGCTCTTGAGGGGGAACTTGACCAAATCTACAACGTTTCCTAGCTTGTCATCTCGGAGGTCTTCGGGTCGGGCCAAGCACTAGCACACCCGCCGTCCGCTGGCGGAGGTCCGGATGTGGTCCGGGACCTTATCACAAGTGGGCTATTCTATGGAGTGTCGGGGGTGTTGACCTCGGTGGTGACGTACCACCAAAACCTGGACTTCGCCACTATGTGCAGCGGGTACGCTAACAGCTTGAGCACGAAGGACATCCAAACGCTCGGGGAGAGCTTGCTGCCACACGTGAGGTTGGTGGCAAAGCAAGTCTCTGCGCAGTGGGTGATGGACGTCCGCCGTGAAGACATTACCAGAAGTGTGCATTGGGAGGACGTTACCCAGCCTGCGGATGGCATGGGGCTTGGGTCGGAGGTGGACATCACCCCGGCTTCGATCGAGCCGAATGTAATTCCGCCGGGGAGTGAGCAGCCTGAGCCTTTGTCGGTTGCACCGACAGCATATGCCGCCGAGCCGCCCCAATAGCTTGTAAAGTATAAGTAGTTTAGTAGATGTAAAAAGTTTAAGTTTGTGGGGGAGCCCCCGTGTAAATGTTCTGTGTACTTAATGACTACAGTTGGTTTCATTTTTTGTGATGGAGTCACTCTATTAATGGAAGCTTGTCCCTTTTGTTCCTTAGTTTTCCCTTAGTGTAATTTTGTTTTTTATTCTTTCTTTCTCGTACTTGCCCGTTTGTCCATAGGCTGCTCGTAACCATAGGTAAAGGCGGGGTGCGATTGGTCGAAATGTTTTGAAGCAAAGCTACGTAAGGTAAATTAAAGGAATGAACTACCCTTTTGTTCAGGTAGGAAGGAGTTTCACCATATGATAGCAAACAAAAAAGAGAGGTAGTAGTGCACCCTCGTGGAGCCCTTGAGCAACCCGGGCCGAAAAGTGTTCGGGTCGGGGTGCTCTTATGGGAGCAAACGCTAAGTAAACAATGGTAAGACTGAAATTTTGGGGAAGAAAAACAACATAGCTATTCCAAGTGTTCGGTGAGAATGTCGTCATTATCATCCTTCAGTCGGTAGGTGTTCGGTCGGATCACTTCAACCTTTAGTTGTCCGGAACCTTGCCCGCTACGCCCCCTTTCTCGGTCGCTGCTTCTTCGCCTTTTTCTTCCTTTGGCCCACCGCCTACCATAGAAGGCGCTTGAGGGGCTCACAATCCTTGTTGAGATGTTTGACGGGGTAGTCGTGGTTGGTGCACGGGCTCTCCATGAGATTGTGGAAGTGGCCCGGAGGGTCCTACTAGGGCTGCTTGCCCATGTGATCAGCCATGGCGACCAATGCGGAGTTGGCCGGTCGGCGGCGATCTTTTTTTCTTTTCCCCCCTCTGCGTGGAGGGGCCCTCGTCCTAATCCTGGCGCTTGGCCTTGCCTCTGCCCCGACCTCCATTGGAGCGTGGCGGGAGCGGCGCTTGCTGGAGGTGTTGGATAAAGGTCCGTGGTCCCGGGCCATCAGGGCTGGGACTCCGGTCGCTGCTGCGTGTGTCTCGGCTCGGCCTAAGCCATGCATATGCAGGCGGTCGGTGTGGAGCGCGTTGTCAAGTCAAGACGAGGCGCGGGTGTGACCTCTTGTGCTGCACTCGGTAGTTGTAGCGGTGAGCGGGTGGAGCGACTCATCTGCTGCGTCCCCATTCCCCTGGTGGGGAGAGAGGCCATGAGTCGGTGTCACGATACGGAGCTCTCTGCCTGTTGAATGGCGGCGGTCTCCACTAGTGCCTGGAGGTTTCGGTGGATCGCCTGTTCCTGAGGGTCGTCTAGCTCGGGGAGGCCGCGTAGAAGTATTACCACGGCGACGATGTTCTGATTGGCCCGAGCGAACTATGGGGGATCATTCCCCCTATCCATGGTGTTGCGCTAGACCCGACGGGCATGACCCCAGCGCCGCTCGCTGGTCTATGCGCATGGGGCACAGTGTGGTGCGCCGAGCACGGTAGCGCAGTCGGTGGCTAGTGCAGCCACTATTGTCGTGGTTCCTCGCCATGCTCCCGTGCGAGCTTGGGGTCTCCGCATGAGGATCCGGAGGGGCATGAGTTTGCAAGGTCTGCGTTACCATTGGTGGCTGTCCTAGAGCGTCCGCCATAGCGCACTCCTAGAATGGACGGTGGCTAGGCGCCATGTCACCGATGCTAGAGCCGTCACTCTCAACATTGTCATCCATGAGGTCGAGGAAATAGGTGGGAGCATAGCTCGTCATCCCCATGAATTCGGACATGAGAGGGGCGACACTAGCATCCTTCGGAGCCTTGGGCGTACGTGTTTGCAGGAGACACGAGGCCTTAGGGGAACCGGTCGTATGGCGGTCGCGGCGGGGACAACGGGGTCTCTCCGGGTAATCGATGGAAGATAGAGAATAGTAAGTAAATAACAGCATGTACATTACTCACAGCGGGGTTTAAGCAGAGAGTTTGCACGGATGCCACATTGTTGAAGTCATCGTGCATCCCGAAGCCGGTGGATGGTGCCCCTCCGACGAGCGCCAGAACGGGTGCCTTCTCGTGGAGGTGTAGTACGCCGAGCCGGTCGGCGAAGAAGTCCAGGCTTCCAAAGCGGAAGGCTGGGATGGCTCAAAGACGGGTGGAACCCATGTCCCAATAGGTGGGAGTGCGGGAAACTCCAGTGAGCCGAAGTGAATCGTATCGCCTGAGCCCGCCATGGCGAAGGTGACGGAAAAGTGGGCCATCCGATGACAAAAAGTGTTGAACATACAACGTCTTCCCCACGGACGGCGCCAACGGTCGGTGCAGAAAGTGACCAATAAGTAAATATTTGTAGTTTTTGTGCGTACATTGTGATCGGAGGTGGCATAGCACTCAATGACACAGGGTTTATACTGGTTCAGGCAACATGCCCTACGTCCAGTTTGAGTCGGTCGGTGACTTTATTCCTGAGCCCAGGTGCTCAAAGTTTGCTATGGGGTTACAAATGAGAAGGAGAAAGATGGGGGGGGTACAAGAGGTCCGGCCGAGCTCCGGTTGGAAGGGCCGAGAGCGACAGGAGCTCCGCTATGAGCTAAGTGTTCAAGCGTATGCTTGTGGTTCGAACCTGGTAGTTCTATGGTTGTATGCTAGTGAACTTGGTCGATCTAATGAAAAATGGAAAATGACTTGGATGAACTGGCTTAACTTAGTCTCCTAGGAGAGAGCGCATCCCCTTTTATAGATGAAGGGGATGGCCTTACAAGTGAGAGGGAGAGAGTATGTACACTTTCTAAGCCTTGTTGCCACGCCGGCGGGTATAGGATGATGGTAGGCGCCCACAATACTGTTGGTTGTCGGATGTACGTGGGAGGCTACGTCATTTTGTGCGGGTATGGTAGATGTCGGTACCTACTATACTATTGATGCCTAGAGGCATGTGAGGAGTTTCACCATGTTCACTCAGTACGGTAAATGCCGGCGCCCACAATACTATCGATGCTCAGAGGCATGTGGGGGGCCTTACCGTATGGGAGTTAATGGCGTCCACAATACTATATAGGAAAATGTCAGCGTCTACAACACTGTTTGTGTTAGGGTGGTTGCAGAGTACTATTCCTACAGGTGTACATGGTACGGTCCCTGGTATCGTGGTTTGACTTGTGCGCCTCGCCTTGCTTTCTCCACCCGTTCCCTGGTCTTTTCCGAGCGGGCATCCCCGGTCGGTTGGTCCAAGTCGACTCTGGTTGCACCAGTCAAAGAAGAGCAGTGAGCAGGGTCTTTCCATACCTAGTTGGAGACATGGGGTTAGTGTCAGAGGTAGTGCTTTGCCTGGCCTTCCAGTCGGAGAGATCGTCTGGTGGGCTGTAGACCGAAGCAGGTGCTCGGTCGGAGAGGTGGGCCAAAGTCGGAAGGCGGGTGCCTTGGCTAGGCCTTCTAGTCAGAGAGGCCATCCGGAGGTGGCTGGAGACCGAAGTGAGTGCTCCGGTCGGAGAGGTGGGTCGGAGTCGGAAAATGGGCGCTGCTCGTCCTCGGCCAGACCTTTCAGTCGGTGATGGATCGCCCTTCTGGCCTGCTGTTTAGATTCTTGGGCCGGCCCATGAGTTGCACGCTGTCTGCTTGGGCCGAGCCTTTATGGGGAAGCTGGTTCATGAGGGACCCTAGGTTTATGAACCCGACATATAGGATGATAGTTAGATGTGCCTTGCATTTTTTACAAGTGCTACTAGAGCCTTGATTATAATGTTGATCTCACAAGGTATCTAGTGTTTGTGTTGCAAGTGCTATCTAACTAACCATTGAAAGGATCTAAACAATGCCTAGAGGGGGGTGAATAGGTGTATCTAAAAATTTCTATGTAAACTCAAAGTTAAATATCAGTGATAATCAGAAGTTCTGACTGTTTGGGCTGGAACTTCCGACAGCCGAAAGTTCCGACGCAAACAGCCGGAAGTTTCAGCACCTACATGAAATTCACTACAAGTGCTAAAATAAACTTTGAGTGAAAGATATCTTACAACCCCACTCCCTAATGGTAAGGTAAAGTGTTGGGGTTGCTCCTTTGATGCCGAAAGGTCAACACTCCATAGATCGAGTCCAAACCCTAAGAGAGAGTTGGAGAGGAAGACAAACCAACAAGAACAAATATAATAGAACAAATCAGAACAACAAGAAGCACACGGGACACAAGGATTTATCTTGAGGTTCAGTAACCACACAAAGGAGCTCATACATCCTCGTTGTTGAGGTAACCACCAAGGTCAGAGTCTCTTCCACCTCCTTGCCTCTCTCAAAGCAACCACAAAGGTTACTTGAGCTTTTCACTAACAAATCAAGGGTAATACAAACTTCCTAAGGATCTCCATGGGATGGAAGCTCTTGGGCGATGCCTAGCTAGCTAGGGTTCCAAGAACCCAAGAGTAATAGACGCAAATCCAACCGGCTTGATGAAGAAATCAAGTGCTCAAGCTTGCCAAAGTGATTCTCTCACTCAATCCACTCTCCTTTCACTCAAAACCCTAAGGGAATCAAAGATTGGAGCAAAGGGGAGAGGAGAGGGGTGGCTTGAATGCTTAGGAACTATTTTGGACAAAGGTTGGTGAGCAATGAATAAGTGGTACCCGATTAGAAGAGAGGAGAGAGCTATTTATACTCATAGTGAAATCCAACCGTTCAGATCTGGGTTGGAAGTTCCAAAACAGATTGTTGGAACATGCGGCCCTTTGTAAAACACCGTTCAAGGCGTAGTCCAAGGTGGTCAACATAGTTGAGCTGGAACTTCGGCAGAACGCCAGAACTTCTGGCAGTTGGGACTTCTGACTCACATCGGAACTCCCAACCCAAAGCCAAGCTAGGGGGCTAAGTCTCAAAGCACCGGGACTTCTGGCGGGAGCCAAAACTTCCGCACCCAAAACTCTCGACTCCTGTTGGGACTTTTGGCGGGCGAGCGAGCATAGCGGGGCTGATGGCTAAGCCCTCAAGTGCCGGAACTTCCGGCACCAAATGCTGGAATTTCCGAGAGCTGGAACTCCTGGCTCACGCCGGGACTTCCGACTACCAAAAGTCCAGGAACTATATCTAAGTGTTCGTGAGGTGATTTTGTGTCTCTTATTTTATTTTATTTTTATGCTTGAGCACTCTATCTTCCTCAGACCACCTAAACTTGCATCTCTCTTTATAGTACGACATACCTAAACCCAAAACAAAATTAAAAATGATTGAAGCGCGCTTTGGGTTCGTTCGCCTTTTACACTTGAAGAATTGAGGGATACCATTTCATCTTAAATCAACTCTTTGAAACTTTCAAGGGACTAAAGCTGCAATATATCTCATTAAGATCTCATTAGTCCCTAATTTGGATCTCATCAATACACCAAAACCCACATAGGGGGCAAATGCACTTTCAACGATGGTGCTAAGGATGGTGTTCAAATGGCAACTCCGATTGGTATCACGCTTCAAATGTCCATTCTTTACACCTTCGCATCACTTGGTAGCTATTACTCTCCTAAACTTCCAATTCATGCATATGTGCAAGTTTTCAAATCCAAACTCTTAGCACATATGTAGGGGAGCTAATACTACCAATTTGGGTTGATGAAACTTGTCCATAATCTTTACACATGGTAATATGCTTGGGTAAGCAACGTGAATTCAAAAAGATTTAATTGAATATCTTTATAAATAGGTTGTCATCAATTACCAAAAAGGGGAGATTGAAACCTCTAGTTTGGTTTTGGATAATTGATGACACCTAGCACTAACCTTTGTCATGAGTTGTGATATGAGCTAGGTTGGTGCAATCCAAGTGAGGAGCATAGTGGCACTCAAATGGTGATGTTGATCACATGAAATGATGAGATGGCCACATGTGATGATGATCAAGTGCTCAACTTGGAAAAAAAGAAAGAGAAAAACAAAACCCTATGGAGATCAAGGCAAAGGTATAAATAGGGGTTTTGTTTCGGTGATCAAGACACTATAGAGAGTGTGATCACATTTAGAATAGATGGCCGTTCTATTAAGAGGGGTTCTTAACTAGACAATTCGGTCATCTAGTGCCACTAGGTGTTTGACTTCATGCATTGCATTTAGGCCTAGTGCACATCGGAGAGCAAGCAAAAATATTTATCGAAAATGTTTTGAGTAATGCTAACTTGGCTCTAACATGTTTTGAGAAAACACTTTGAGAGTTAGCATCACTTGCAAAGTAGTGTTAGATTGCTTGTGGATCGAATCGAGAATCGAAAACGCAGCTAACAGAGGTTTTTGCCTCGGGGTGGTCACCACCATGGGTGAGGCGGTGCACCGCCCATGCCTGTTTAGTGCCCACCTAGATATCGCCGAGAGCAACAGCTTTGAGGCGGTCACCAGACACGGCTGTGTGCACCGCCATGTGCGTGACGGTGCACCATCGGTGGCTGTCTGGTGCCACCGTCGCTTTTTAACCGAGGCTGGGACTTGCTGGAGTTAGGGCCAAAAGGGCACCGCCCTGGTCACCGCCGTGGGGTGGCGGTGCACCGCCCTAATTATCTAGAGAGTAGGGTTTTTGGGGGCTCGGCTAGGGTGGCACCGCCACACCCTGTTCGGTGCCATCGTCACCCTATCTAGTGACCAACTAGCCATTGGATGATCATTGGAATTTGACCATTGGGGGCACTGTCACCCCTGTATGGTGACCGCACCGCCCTGTCCGGTGCCCTTGCAGAAACAACTTCAAAGGGGTAACAACTCTATTTGCTTGTGTGTCTATAAATAGAGGGTGTGGTCGGCCTTGGCCACTCTCTTGGCACCTCATACACTTTTGCACACCCTTTGGAAGCTGAGCAACACACTCCACTCACTTGTTCACTTGATTTCATCATCTTGAGTGAGATTAGAGAGTCTCTAGTGCATTGCATTGAGTTGCATCATCTTGTGGCACTAGTTGGGTGATTTGGGCTAGTTGTGAGCTTGTTACTCTTGGTGTTTGCCGACACCTAGATGACCCAGTGATTGGAGGATCATTGAGCGGAGTTGGTGATTGTCTTCGGCCTCGATCGGTTGCTTGTGAGGGGTCTTGTGCCTTCCCCGGCGAAGCGCCAAAGGCAACTCTAGTACATTGCTCGTGTCATTGAGCTACCTCACTTGTGGGTAGGTTCTTGTGATATCCAATTGTGTGGATGAGGTTCGTGCAACACCTCTTAGCCACGAAACACCAAGTGTTGGTCGACACAATGGGGACTAGCGTGCCAGCAAGCACGTGAACCTCGGGAGAAAAATTGATTATCTCTTGCCAATGGATTTCACCCTGTATTCATATTATGTTGATTGGTTCATCACCTCTACATGGTAGTATAAACTTCTCCATCCTCTCTTTACTTCATGCAAACTAGTTATAACAAGCTCTTTAGTGTAATTAGTTTTGAGAGCTTGTATTACCTTTGCTAGTTTAGCTTCTCACCTAGTTGAGCTCTTTAGTGTAGCTAGTTTTTGAGAGCTCTTAGTGACTTAGCCATTGATTGTCTTACACATTATAGCAACTAGAATTATTAGGATAGGAGGCTTATAACACTTGTTAGAGTTAGTGCAAAAAGCTTTATAGCCTTTTAGTTGTCTAACAAGTTTGTCTAGTGGTTTGTAGTTTTTAAATTAGGCTATTCACCCCCCTCTAGCCAATTAGAACCTTTCAGACACCCTAGGTGTCAATTTCAAGTTAAGCAGTGGTTTAAGTCTAATATAAATAAGTCAAAGGATGATTGTGAGCTTTAGTTTAACACCTGACAAGTGGTGACAGAGGTGGAGTCAAATTCTTCAAATATGACCAAACTTAAACTTTTCAAAGGCAAAGACAAAACTCTTTTGTTCAAAAGTAAATTTTATTTCAAAATGTGCATGAGTAGTTTTAATCATGTCTTTTCATGTGCATCACCTAATCATGAACATATTCTGGTCACATGAAAAGTTGCATGTTGTTTTGGATCAAAAAGTTATATGAAATGATAATTTCTGCTTTGCTTAAAAACACTTTTGTTAATTGAGTAGAAACATGTGATGTCAACTAAACCTTGCATTCATGTTCAAACAACTCTAATTTAACTCTTGAACAAAAGTTAGTTAGGGTTTATATTTGGAAAATGTGAAGAAAATGCTTAAAAATAGCTAAAACTTTTCATGTTGCTGCTTTGGTCAATATAGAACTTTAGTTTCTATTCCAGTTTTGAGGTTTGGCCTTTAATAAAAGTTGTAGTTTAGTTTGTGTACAACGAACTTTGTTTTTGGACCCAAGCCTAAATCAGCCTCTAACCTGATAAAACAGTGACCACAAGTTTGAATGCAATGCTGTTTTAGCTTTCTAAAAAAAATTTCTAAGTCCATGAAAACATAATTAAAGTTCAATGTTTAGTGAATTATAAAATGATTTTTCATAAATAAAAGTTGTGAAACTTGGGTACCATTTCATGATATGAAGTTTGTACTATGATAATGTGCCTTTGGTTGTGATGATTGAAAGTGGTTTGATCACTAATTAATTACCTAAACATAGTTAATCAAAGTTGTTTTTCAAAATCTTGAAATTGAATTCAGTTTTTAGTTTCAAGTATCCTTCTTCAAAATTTAAAATCTCTCAATCTATTGATCTTCTGATGTTGGTTCTTAAAGCAAAGATGAAGATCAGAGAGGGATTAGCAGCATTGGTTATTGGAGCTTGACAAGTTTCTACATGACATCGGGGGAAAGCGAGAGAAGAAAATGGGCTGTCAGCATGAACAATGTCGCCGAGGAGAGTTGCTGCCTATGCCATCGCCGTCCGCCATGTCTCTTCACGGCGCTTCTCGTGCGTGGACGCACGGCCGTCCGCGTGGCCATGCTTGAGAAGGCGCTAGCGAAGCTGGTGATGTCGCCCTCGCCTTTAAAAGCCGATGCCGGCCGCTGTCTTCTCCTTTTCCCTCTTTGCTCTGCTCAGAGCAGCAGCAGCCCTGCTCACTCCACTCCTCTAGCTCCCTCCTCCGCGCCTCCATATCTCAATTGGCACCTCCTACATCCCTCCCTCTCTCTCCCACGCCTAGCATGCCGCTCCACCGGCCGCCGCCGCCGAAGCTTAGTCTACAGCAGCCGCTAGGGTGCACGGCTAGGATGCCTCGGGCCACCGCATGACAAGCTGCGGCCGCCAATGAGTGCGCGCAGGCCCTACCTGATGCTTCGATGTCGAAGCTCGGCGCCGGTGACCACCCCAGCTGGCCGAAATCGGCCTCCTTCCCGGCGCTGCTCTGCTCCATTCGCGACCAGGGACTTCGCACCCAAATATAATCTTTTCCAGGGTTCCCAATTCCCAATATAAATGTGGTGACTCACATGAATAGTACTGATAGACGGCGGGTTGATTTGTGAAAAACTCAGGGTCCTTAGAGTAAAGCGTCTGTCTTATATGGTTCTCTTTTTCTTTTCCAATAATCTAGCTGAAGCTTTGAAAATTCATAGTAAATCATAGAAAAATAAAAAAAAAAGAAAATGAAGATGTTCTGGAATCCTCATGACTAGATCTATGCAGTGGATGTATAAACTTGTATGTGTTAGTAGAAAAATCTTGCTCTAGATTTTTGCCTATGCTTTTTAGGGAAAAATTCATATCTACTGTTCTATTGCTCCAATTGACGTGAAATTTTTATGGTAGACTTCTCATGTGATTCTTCATGTGTAGTAGAAATTTCAGCTTTATTGGATTATATATGAGTGAGTTTTTGATTTACCTAAATCAATGCTTGTTTTATGTGTAGTTTCGGTTGAGGAACCATTTTAATAGTGAAAATTATCTTTTATGTGTTTGTGATCTATACAAAAGTTGTAGCTAACTTGATGATGTTGGTTGTCCTAAAATTTCATGATTTTAGGCCTGCTGGTTTAGGAGTTATAGATTTTACAAGTGCCCTATCAGGTTTTTCTTATGTGTTTTACAGATCTGCAATGTCATGCTTTTTGACTGTGATAGCTGTAGAATCGCCTCTTGAAGACAATAATAGAGTTGTAGTACTTTTAATAATCTTTTCAGAAAGTTAAGAAGCACAATTGTTAGATGTCTAGAACTCCAAATATAGCTGTCCAAGTTTAAATGTCAGAATCTGTCCAAATCTGGACAGAAATTCTTCTTTGTAATGTTTGGCCTAGTTAACTATGGAATTAACTCTGGATGATAATAGGAAAGTTATAGGTAATTTCTTAATATTTCCATAAAGTCTAAGATCATCCTTGTTGGATATCTGGAACTACACTTATGATCAAAACAAGTGACTATTGTGCCGCAGTCCGGAACTTGCTTTGCCTAAGTTGGCTGCTTTAACTTGATGGTTGATATGGTTGCTAGTGTGACTCATGCCAATGAGTTAATCTACATGAAACCAACTTGCTAGATGTAAGTTAAAAATTTGTCTTCTACCGAAGAAGAGATATGCACCTACTCGGTAAAAAGAATTAAAAGATTATCACCATCTTGCCACTTCTGTGTTGTATGTTTAGTAGTAGAACCTTGATCATGATTGATATGACTAGGTTTGGTGTTGAACACATCAGCCCTAGTGCTCTTGTATGATGCTAAGCTTAATTAGTTCTCGATAGATAATGTTACGGTGTTGTTTTATTGCTATCTTAGCATAACAAGATTGTGTAATGTCTAGTTGACACTATCCATCCATGTGCCTAGGTCAATTCTATTGTAACCTTATACTTGTCCTTGTTTGCAATCACGTGATGTTTTTGGTTTTGCTCTTTCTCATATGCATGCATTGCATCTTTGCATATATCATATAGGTATGCTAGATGTATGACGAAAAGGTGAAGGGCGTGGTGTTGTAACCAACCAAAAAACGATGTTGGTGGACGGATCTAGAAGATGGAAGGACCCCGGGAATACATGTCGGGCAAAAGATGCTCGCCAAGCGAGTATCATCTAACAAACACTGACCTAGTATTGAACCCTAGGCAAGCCCCAGAGCATTCTAAGCCTCCTACCTCTCTTTTAAAATACACTTGAGTTTATATTTTGTATTGTGCATTAAGTATAGGAGTTGAGTTAAAACCCGTTGCTGCATGTCTTACCTTGTCTATAATATATATACCTGTATCCTTACTAGTATGTATAGGTCGCTCTATGCTTAGCTATGCTTTGACCGATAGAAGTCGGGTGATTCCTGTCGCCTGCGAGACATAGGTGGCTACTCTGACACGGTTGGCTATATTTGCTATCATGGAAAAGAACTAGGTGATAATGGATAACTAGAGACCGGACGGGATCCGGTGCTATTATGGTTGTTGTTGATGCCGCCTAGGCATGTATTCTTTGATCCCGTATGTGTCATTTAAGGATCGCTTCGTTGTTGGACCTTGGTTGAGATTGAAGGTACCAAACACATAATAGGGGCCTGAGTTATAGCTGACCGTGAAGCCGATTAGCTCATTCGGGCTGAGTATATTGGACCGTTAGCATTGCTGAGAGGAGAGCCTAAAGGAAGGGGACTGGTCCAAGACCATGTTTGCTACGGGCTTCGGCTTCGGGCAATTCATGTGAGGATGCAGGATCATGAGTTTTGCAAAATGGTCCAGACTCACCGTCGAATGGAGTGAACGGTGACCCATGCGATCTAATATGGGTTCGTACGGGTGTGTGTTTGGGATTGCCCAGCTGGATGTAATCGATTCAAATCGCCGTCTGTCTCGGTTAGTGAGAAACTTGGTCACTGTCCGAGCAGTCGTAGTAACTAATGAAACATGATGATTCTGTTGATCAGGATAATTGAATATGGTTACTATTGTGATACTTATTAATCAAATGATTATTACAGGATAGATGCAAACTTAGCTATAATTGGCTTCACTGAACGTGATGCTAAAATATTGAAAGTAAGGACTTATATAGTAAGCTCTTTTGTAAAAGATTATGCTATCCAACTAGCTCCACCAAATAAACCATGCATATCCTTGGAGTCTTCATTTTCCCCTATCGGATAAGTCTTGCTGAGTACAATTGAGTACTCTGGGTTTATCCCACCCTGTTGTAGGTGAAGTGCTATGTCTGCTAAAGGTGGTGACTAAGTGCCGGTGGGCTCGACTATTCTGTATTTGCCTCTCCTCTATGCTTTTGTTGGAGGGTGTCATTAGAGCTAGCAATATGATTCAAAATTATGATTTTGTAATAATTAAAAAGTTATGTTGTTTTAACCTAATGGATTTGAAACTGAACTTGTATTAATTACTTATGACCCTATTGTAATATTATTTCCGTTGCAAACTCTGTGTATGTGATATGCATTTGCTTAATCAAGTACGATCTTAGTTGTGAAGTTGATTTATCGAGGCCTTCGTAGTACTCGATGGACTAACGGGTTTATATAAGTGACGGTATGCGCGTGTCAACGTGTTTAACGGAGACAATCATACTTAATCTTATATAAATTAGACGGTTCTGTCACACATTCTACTTTAACGTGAAAGTGATACTAGAAAAAATGTTACAACAGATGATCACTGTAACACTAGACAAATATTCTAGTAGACAATTAGATGCGTTATAATGTAGTATTTTTTTATATAAAAGAACACATATCTTATGTTCCGGTAGATCAATCTACAGTAACATGGCCAATTAAAACATAAGAAAAACGTGTTACTAACAAAGTTAGTAACATGTTTTTAGCCTATAGTAACATAAGTTGGTGTTATTATATCCCTGTATTGTAGTAGTGATATGATACTCTTTTGTTGTCATAGATGTTAGCATTTTTTGTAAAAATTGATCAAACTTTACAAAAATGTCTTAGGACAACTCTAAAAGTTAATTTATTTAGGGACAGAAGTAATAATATTTGGAAAATTGAAGATGGCCTTATACGAGAAACATGAGGTGCCCATCAGCACTTTATGTATGTGGATCTTCATTGTCATGTCCAGTACATGGTTGGAGTTGCAGTTCTTTTTCATACATTAAAGTGAGTCTTATATATATCATTATTGTGGTTTTACCTGTACTTTCTTGATACAGGGCTGGCATGCCATCCACCACATGTTTATTGTCAAACATTCTTTTCCATTAGTGAAATATTGAAACTCTATACTGCTTAAAGTAAGTTTATTGATCTATGGACCTTTTGATCAGTTTTCGTTCCTTAAATGTCTGACATAATTTTTCTTATTTTTTGTCTACAGGTCAGGACAAGAGCATGCTTCACTTGATTGCCTTGGAGTTCCTTATAGGTAGTATGGGGTCACCGGGTCAGTGATAGCGTGACAAGATCTTTAATTATCGTTTGGAATGTTGATCTTGATGTATACAAATTAAGGGGGAATTTGTTTATCTCATTGTGTCACTTTTCAAGTTTTGTACACGCTTATGTTTGATCCATGTTGGTAGGATCATTTGGAAGCCTAGACAGGGGTTGCTAATGTTAGTTTAGACCATTTCCTGTGTTGTGAAGTACTAAACGAAAGTGAGAGTAAGAAGAGGAATGGTTAAAACAAATTAAAAATGATTCAATCAAACATGTGTTGGCTTGTAAGGCTGCTACCTACTTGTTTCCAATATGATAAAATTGTAGCCATGAAACAGTTGATACATAGAGAAATTAAATTAAGACCGCCATTATGTAGTATGGTAGTAAGGGATTATGCTAGTAGAGCGACCGATCAGTACTTGTGCCTTGTCATGATACGAAGATGAATTATGAGTTGTTCGGCTGTTATTTTCTGCAGCTGATAAGCTGGCTCATGCTGTTTTGTTGTGAGAGAAAAATATTATACCATAACTGATAAGCCGGGCTGATAAGTTCAAGCGTATTCTAGAGCTTAGATGTTGGATCCACCCAAATTACTTGAAAAAAGATACCTTTTTAGTTTAGTACCAAGAATAAATATCAAAGTTATTGTAGCCTCGTCACTGGTTAATATTAATCTCAATCTTAGTCACCTACCTGATAAGGTGGTGCAGTTATATTTTTTTCTTGTGCAAAATGGCTAAAACTATTTAATCAACAATATCAATGTAGGCGATCCCTTTATATAAAGAAATAATAATAAGATATTACATTTGTGGCTTGATCAACAGCGTTTTGTGGCGTGATCACCGAACCCAGGCCGTATCCCGGCCCGGCAGTAGCAGCAATGCAGGTTCGCGACGACACCCAGCATCCTCTCACAGAAAAGAGGAAAGCGAATTTGATCGGAGGTTCCTGGTGGGCTTTGCGTCCAAACGGGCACTGCGGCAGTAGGCACCAGCAGTCCATCACCGCGGCACGGTTTGCCCGACCGCGGCCCGCTTGCACGCAGCGCGCGCTCCATCTCCGTATCCACGGGCACACGGCACGGGTGCGCCGCCCGCCCGTGCGTGCTGCGGCGCCGGCGGCCGGCGCCCATGTGCGAGTCCGGGACCAGGCAAACCGGGCATGTGCCCGCTCAATCTTTTTTACACGGGTGCCCCGCGCGCGCACGCACGGCTGCAACTGCAACCCGGCAAGTGTCCCCTGCTCGCGTCGCCCGGCCCGGTGCTCCTGCCTCCGCCTGCCGGCGGTCGTCCACGGCGTCGTTTGCGGTGGCGCGCATGATTGCCGTTGGGTTTGGTCTGCACGTGGCCATGTGTGCTGGTCGCGCTTAAACAACAAGCTCGCGCCGGACGGACGGACCCGGTGACTCTAACATGTGGTGTGCGGTTTTCCCACGCGCCGCGAGCGCCGGGACACCTTTTTCTGTTTGTTTGCTCGGCGAGCTTCCACCAGCCTTGCGAGCGGCGAACGCGCACGCCAGTACGTGTAACTGGCTGGCTCGATCGATGTCCCGGTCTGTGTGTGTTCCCGTGGATCATGCAACATGAAAGGCGTAGATCGAACCGATTCAGATCAGATTATATATACCGACAGAAACGTGCTGCTCTTCGGTGATCAAACTTCTCTTAGCTCTGTTCAAACTGAACTCCATCTCCATGCGCTACTTGTGATTCATGTCTTTCGTAATCAGGTTCGCAAATACCTCCATCAGAACACTCCCAGGACCACACCGGCCGAAATCTACAAGGAACCGCATGTGAAAGGAAAGGGTACGAATATTCAGAGAGTTTGGAACGCAACAAAGACAGCCTTTATATACGACCATACAAGACAAGAGATGGGAGAAGGGAGATGCCACTGAGGGCTCATTTGGATGAAGGTGCCCAAAACCACGTGTGTTTAAGCCTCCAAAGGGTTTTCTCCACTGCACTTGCCACCCTTGTCCCCTAGAAGATGGAATCCTCTAGTGGGAAAAATTACCAGCTACCATTTGGAAAACATGGGAAAACAAATTCGGACGACAAAAAATATTCAGAATAATCAGAAAAACACACATAATTCAGAAATGATGTTTTCTCAAGCTGAAACTTAACACCACAGATAAATTTAGTACTGATACGTAATTCATTTGCATAGACTTTCAAGATTATGGAAGTAAAGACAGACATGTCCAATTCAAGCAAGGAATAAACATAAAAGCGGCATCGTGGAATGCGGCAAATTGGAAATTTCTCGATGATCGACACGTTCAAAGTAGCTTTGACACTTCATGAGATGCCTCTTCAAATGTCTGGACACTCAAACTGCATCAACGAACATTGTCATTATCACAGATGTAAATATAGGAACTGCAAATACTAATGTTAACTGCACACAAGATCATAGCTAGCAACAGACTATCAGACTAAATTGACGTCAAAACCTGTAATTATTATGGTTACTAGTATCTATCAAGCTTGCTATCAAATTGGTAACGGCTTCTAGTCAAATATCATTTGTGAAATTGGTAATTGCACTCAAAACATACTGTATAACCAAAAACAGATTCAGGTTGCATACTTGGGCCCCTTTGAAATGCTAGAGTTTCACGCAATCATACAGTACTCACAGAAAAAATATTGGATTTGTGCAAATGAAAATCTGGTTGACTAACTGGAAAGTTTCCTCAGTTTCTCAATACTAACAAAGAAAAAATCTGGTTCACTATCATTCTTCTTGAGCAAGAATTATATCACCTTTCATTCATACAGGATAACTCAATACTAACAAAGAAAAAATTTGGTGAAATTTAGATTATGAAAAATGTTGCAGCCCCTTAACCATGGTGATTAATTGATTTCTGAATTTAATTGTTCCTATCCTAACTTCTATTTTCTAATCTTCCAAGTAATTAGTTAGTTGATTTCTACTCCTATTGTCTTTTGGTTAATTGACCATTGTCTAAGGGTAGGTGAATCTTGCAAGGATTTGCAAAGGATAACTTTTTTATCATATAGCCAAAAGTATCATTCTTCTACATGCACACTAGATTAGAAACTTTGCTTGTACAGCCAAATTAATGAAAAGCTTCCTGCTTTACAGAGTACTGTAAAATTAGGCATTTGGGTTTTCAGTTTTAGTCAAAGGCACTGTAAAACTCATAGAAACTCCAACAGTCAATTGCAGCACTAGGCACTGGGCAGAAGGTCAGATTTCATAAATAAATTCTACAACACCATGTACTTCTCACAGTACCGTAAAATTCTTACACAAGGGGTAGTACTAGTAAGGTAGGTAGTCACAAGAACAGTAAACTTACCTTTGGAGCAATCTCACCCTTGATCCACAATAGGCGAATTCTTGGGTTTGTGAAGTTGATAAAAATTTCTCTGTTCACCTCACACTTCATGACGCTTGTTGCTTGCGCCTTCTCTTCATCTGAGAGCTCTTCCATGGATTTTAGAAGATCCATACACTTCTTGATAGAATAGTCACCGTTACTTGTTTCATCTAGTGATTCCACAAAAGTTTTGCTTTGTTTTATCTTGTGGTCCAAATAGCCTTGTAGAACTCTAGCAATGCTTCTCTTTTTCCTACTTCCTGATCCCTTTTGTCCCGAACAAGCAGAGGAAGCTGGTTCTGCTCCAGTGAGGTCTATAGGTTCACTTGATACCCTATGATCAACCATACTTGTAGAGAAAGGGTTCATGCTGCTATTTGGAGCATCTATGTCACTGGCGTTGACATGTTGAGTGGAAGACGGTGGGTGCAACTCAAGTGGCTCTGTTGATATGAAATTTAATTCACCTGTTGCAATGCTTCAAGTTTCATGTGGATAAATAAACTCAAGTCACATGAATGTCCTAAAAATATTAGCAGAAAAGGATAGTAGTAGCAGGAAAGCTACTACTATACAAAACACACATTGAAAAAAGTTTATTTCAATAGTTCAAAAAAAGCTATCTGCAGGACAGTTACACAGCTGCACAGTTTGAGAAACACATGCTAATAGTTCAAAAAAGCTATCTGTAGGACAGTTGCACAGCTGCAGTAGTCTAACAAAAAGCTATATCAAAACAAATGCTAGTAGCTCAAAAAATCTAAATACTGAACACTACTGTAGGACAGATAAAAAAGCTATCTGCACTAGTAGCTGAATAAAAAGTTTACCTTCATACACTTTCTCACACTCGTGATACAAAGGAAATGCTTTTGCTTGGAACTTCTTAAGCCTTGGATGATCCTGGCAAATGCAAACTAAAGTTAGCAGCATAGTAACAAGCTAAATTATCTAGCAAGTGAAATGATCTTACAACATACATTTAAGTTTCTTTCATTTATCTAGTAAAGCATTGATCATGCACAAAGAATCATTCCAGCCAACCCCACTTTTCTTAATCCCTGCCTGAATGGTCTTGTAGTTTCCTTTAATATCCTTCTCCTTGTCTTGAATTTGTGCCTTCAAAAATCCAGCGGATGAAAACTTCTCATTGAAATGCTTTATGATACTTCTCCATCCTTCAAGTGACCAACCATTTTGGCCCTTAAACCTTTCATGATTGTGTTCTTGAAGTACATCAAGAAGTCCTTTCTCATAATTAAAGCTCCATGATGCTCTTGAGCTTTGTCCTTTGGTCATAGCTAGAGTTTACAAAAATAACATTCAAACACAACTGTAATAGTTTGGCGACATATAACATAGCTCACATAGATAGGAAGTCATAAACATAGATGTCTTATACAATAGCACATCATTTATTACATAACACACTAAAAAAAATCTTCATGCCCTACGACTTACTGCTACTTCCTAAGCACGACTTTGATTGTAGCGTTCCCACATTTGCATGGCAATCTGATCTCTTAGGACGTTTGCAGCACGGTCTTGTAAATTCAGCGACTGCACATCATTTTGATGATTATCATCTCCTTGTGGCAGATCAACATGATCAGATTCTGGTATATAAGTAGGTTGGTGATCTAGCCAATTCTCGTCACCATTTAGACATCTAATTATGTTATGAAATACAGCGGCTGCTGCTAGAATTTTTATTTGAGATTCTATAGGATGATGTGTTCCCACTTTCAGAATTTAAAACATTTTCTTAAGAATCTCAATAGCCCTCTCAATATGGTTTCTAAGAAGTGCATGATGATGATTGAAAAGCTCTTTGTGATCAACATATTCTCTTCTTCGATATGAGCGCCGCCGAAACTCAGCGATGTGACATCTAACTCTTGATAAGGCGCAAGGAATTATGGTGCATTTGCATACCCACCACACACAAGATAAAACTTTCCCTTAGAAACTTGGAAACCCTTGGAAATAGCTGATCGAAAAACTCCAGCATCTGAAGCAGATCCTTCCTACCCGCAAGAGATAAATGTGAAGTTCAGGTTGAAGTCACGTACTACCATGACATTCTGATATAGTGTGCCTTTCCTATTCCTATATACGACCATACCCGACAAGAGATGGGAGAAGGGAGATGCCACTGAGTGAGTGGTAGTGAATGTTCAGTTCACGGTGAGAGACGGCGAATAAAATGGACGGGTAAGCTGCGTCGCGTGTTTCTTTATCAAAATTTCGCTCATCTTTTTAGTATTCGCGAGGAACCAGACGAAGGCTCCCAAAGGATAAGGATATAGGTAGATGGTGACAGGTCGCGCCCTCCAACCGCATGCGTGTACCGTCGCAGAGATCCAAATCTTTATTAAATGTTCTCGCAGCGCAGAGTCCCGTGCGTGGGCCGGGACAGGCTTCGTCTCCTCTCCCCTGTACGTACATGCATGTCAGTTCATCGCACAAAGATGCAAGCATTTGTTCGATTCCTCCTGCCGCAATATCCACCTTGCTCATGGATTTTCTTTCTTCTCTACGTTGTGATAATCCTTCATCTTTTCGGGTTACAAATCTGATGTTGGCAAAAGCACCGTTGGTGTTGTTTAGTGGAGGTGTGAGTGCATAACTCCCCACTAGTTCAAGTTAGCGTACCTATATTTAGAGGTTTGCGAAGTTTATAGTACTCCCTCGGTTTCTAAAACAAGTTGTTTTGAGGTTATCTTAAGTCAAACATTTTAAATTTTGACTATAAATAACTTTTTTGGGTTGAGTTTGAAAATATGAAAGTGATATAAGTAGATTCATCTCGAAATGTAGTTTCATAAAAGTATATATTGACTATATTTTATAAATATTTTATAGCAAAAAGTTGTAGTCAAAGTTGTTTTTTAAAGACCGTGTCGATGTCCAAAACGACTTGCTTTAGAGAACCGGAGGGAGTATATTTTAGTACTCCTTCTGTTCCGATAGATCAATTTTTTTAATTATTGGATTTAAAAAAATCTTTAAAAATTACAAAATTAAAGATATTACTAGATACATCATAAAATACCTTTTAATAATATATTTTTTGTAAATATTCACGCTATTTTCTGTAAATTTAATCAAATAAAAAAGTTTAACCACTCTAGATATTGATTTTGTCCGTGCGAAAAGTGACCAACAAGTAAATATTTGTAGTTTTGCCGTGCGTTGTGATCGGATGTGGCCTAACACTCAATGACACATGATTTATACTGGTTCAGGCAACGTGCCCTACGTCCAGTTTCGATCGGTCAGAGACTTTATCCTGAGCCCAGGTGCTCGAAGTTTGCTGTGGGGTTATAAACGAGTGAGAATAAAAATTGGGGTGCTAAAGGTCCGGTAGGACTCTTAACCGGAGGGTCGAGAGTGACGGGGGCTCTAACGTGCGCTAAGTGTTGGAGCGAATATTCTGTGTAGCTTTAGAGTTTTAGAGCTATTCGACTTCTCTTTTTTGAGAACCAGAGTCAAAATAGCTAGAGAGAACGTCCTGCCTCTTTTCTTTCGAGAGCCGAGAGAGTGTCCTTCTGAGAGGAGAGAGCGCATCCCCTTTTATAGTTTGAAGGAGATGGCCTTACAAGTCAGAGAAAGAGATAATGGATACGTGTGCTACCTAGTCTGGTTGCCCATGCTGTTGGGTACGAGACGGTCGGCGGCGCCCACAATACTGTTTATGTCAGATGCATGTGGCAGGCTCTACCGTGTTCGCCTGGTACGGCAAACGTCAGCGCCTACAATACTGTTTGTACTCTGACACGTCTAGAAGGTTGCATAGTACCCGTCTGGCATGGCATGGTGGCACCATCATGAAGGTGCGCAGGGCATGTTAGGGTACGGTCCTCGGTATTACGGTTGACTTGAGCGCCTTACCTTATCTGCTTTGCCTGATCTCTGGGCCCCCACCGAGTGGACGTCCCCGGTCGATCGTTCTAAGTTGGCCCCGACCGTGTCGGTCGGGGAAGAATCATGAGCAGAGGACTGGCGTATCCCCATTCGAAAAAGGAGGTTAGAGTCGGACTGTGTCCCCACCTTAGACAGGCCTTCCGGTCGGGGACCGGATCGTTGCCCTGGCCTGTTATTATGTATCTGGGCCGGCCCGGGAGGCGCGTGTTGTCGCAACGCCGTCTGCTGGGCCGAGGTTTTTTGCAAAAGCGGGTCTATTGGGGACCCCGGGTTTATGAACACGACAGGAGCCCCTAAGGCCTTTCAGGACTTCTGTGAAGTCGTGAAGGGGCTGTTTATACTCGTTTTGCGAGCGCACCCGGTGGGTGTAAGATCGTGGGTCACCGTCGAACGAGACGGAGTACCAACTCAAGCGTTGGGCGTGGCCGAGGGGTCGGGCGAGGCGGAGCGCCAACCCAAGTGTCGAGGCGGAGCGCCAACCCAAGTGTCTGGCGTGGCCGAGGGGTCGGGCAAGGCGGAGCGCCAATCCAAGTGTCGGGCGCGGCCAAGGGGCCGGCGAGGCGGAGCGCCTACCCGAGATGTTGGTCGCAGTCGAGGGGTCGGGCAAGGCGGAGCACCTACCCGAGGTGTTGGGGCACCAACCCAAGCATCGGGCATGGCCGAGGGGTTGGGTGAGGCGGAGTGCCTACCCGAGGTGTCGGGGTGCCAACCCAAGCGTCGGGCGTGGCGGAGGGGTCAGGCAAGGCGGAGCGCCAACCCAAGTGTCGGGCACGGTCGAGTGGCCGGCGAGGCAAAGCGCCTACCCGAGGTGTTAGGCGCGGCCGAGGGGTCGGGCGAGGCAGAGCGCCAACCCGAGTGTCGGGTGCGGCTGAGGGGTCGGGCGAGGCGGAGCGCCTACCCAAGTGTCGAGTCAACCCAAGCGTCGAGCGCGGCCGAGGGGTCAGGCAAGGCGGAGTGCCTACCTAAGGTGTCGGGGTGCGGCCGAGGGGTCGGTCTAGTTTCGTGCGTTACCCCGTCCATGGTTTCCACAACCGGAGGGGTTGAGCTAACGTCGCTTGCCTCGATGGCTCGAGTGACGCTCTCGGTGAGCTTAATAACAGGTACGTTCGAGTGGAATCCGGGTTCGTCGTTCGTAACGGGGTCGGCGTAGCCCTCATGTGGCATTCCACAACTCCTTAACCCGCCTCCCGGTAGATGCCCGAGCCGTTCCAGAGATGGACTCAGGTGGTCCACTGGCCTCCCCTCGATGAAGATTCTGTGGGCATGGCTCGAGGTCAGGATCAAATGAGAAGGTCGAGATGACCCTGTCCACTTCGAAGTAGATCGGGCGAGGGCCGCTGGGGCTCATCTGCGTTTTCTCCCCTAGCTCTGTTTGATGCGAGGCAGCCTCGAGCCCTTCATGGGCCGACCTTCGAACCCCGGTCGGTCGTCGCTCATATCGAATGAGGCGACTACTGCTTTGTGATGCAACATGAAGCATTGTGATGCAACAATTGCATATGCGATTCTTGGATGTATGGGATGAATGTATGGATGAATGTATGCATGAGAATGGATAAATGAATGATCATGCACTAGAAAACAAAAAAGGGTTTTAGTAAAGTTAACTCGATGGTTCAAGTGACAGGTTCAGGGAGCTCTTATCGGATATGTCCGAATGAAATCCAGGCCCGTCGTTTGTGACGGAGTCGGCATAGCCCATATAGGGCATCCCATAGCTCCTTACCTGTCTCTCGACAGCACCCGAGCCGTCTGATCGACTCAGGTGACTCATTGGCATCTCCTCGATGGAGATTCTATTGGTGGGCCCTTCCAAACCCTGCCTAGGAAGGCGGAGAGTCATTTACGTGCGGTTGCGCCTTGCTTCATGCGCCGGGTTGCGGTAGTGGTGGGCCCCACCCAGGCCATGTCCCGTTAACCAGGCGATGTTTCGTCGGGCAGGGCGCGTCCCATCGGCCAAGGGCCACGTCCCACCGCACACCTTCCCTCATTAAATAGGCGGAAGGGAGAGGGTTTTCCTCCCATTCTTTTGCCTTTCTCCATCTGCTGCCTCTTCTCCTTCCTCTTTTTCGCCAAGCCTGTTTGTGCGTCACGGCGGTTTCTAGGAGAGAGGAGGGTAAAGCGAGGGAGAGAAAAAACTTCAGATTTGTCTGTAAATCCAAGGTGTGATGTCAAACTAGAGGCCTTCCTACGTGGATGAAGAGGTGCTGGCCGCCTTCACCGAGAAGGGACTGCTCCCGTCGAAGGAGGTGGCGCATTGGAGGGCTCCTGTGGTGGGGGAGGTTGTTTTGCACCCCTAGGTCAACGAGGTCGTATCCTTGCTCGCCTTCCACGAGCGCAAGCTCGGGTATCCCGCGCACTAGTTCCTACGAAGGCTCCTCAACGAGTGGGGTCGGGAGTTGCAGCACCTCAACCCGACTGGGGTGCTGCACATCTCCGGCTTTGTCACCGTCTACGAGGCCTTTCTCAGGATGGAGCCACACGTGGACCTCTTCCAGCGGATCTTCAGTGGGCGAGCCCTGTCCGAGGGCAAGCCACCCAGAATCGTTCTAGTTGGGGGGGTTGCCTTGCTGAAGAAGCCAAAGCCGTCAACCCCCTACCCTTCGTACTCACCCTATGACTCCAACCGGGGGTGGCACGGTGAGTGGTTCTACATCAAGAACATGGCAGAGGCGCCATTCCCGACGTTTACCGAAGAAGGCCGGAGAGGAGGGAGAGCTGGTCGTGGGGTCCCGCCGGTCGGCAGAACAAATTGGAGGTTATCGAGACAGAGCTTCAGAGGCTTGTGTAGTATGGCCTCGATGGGTTGCGGGTCTTCCATACCTTCTTCCACCGTTGGGTCATCCCATTGGTGGAGAGAAGGCGGTCGATGTGGGAATACTCCAGCCCGATGGATCCTGATCGTGCGTCGCCAGAGGAGTTGCCAAAGGATGAAGTCTGGAGTCAACTCGATCGAGTGCTGCAACTGAGGGATAAAGACTCCCTTGAAGGGACGCCCGGACCTCTTGATGCCACGAAGCTATCCAATCTGGTATGCCCCCTTTTCCCATGACCTTATCCTCCTTGTTTTGATGTTTTGATTGATTTTAAGTTGCTCATTCCGAAGGGACTCTTGGGTTATAAATCCCAGCTGCATCTTCTTAGGGGGGCAGAGGGCGCAGCTCGACAAGCTTCCTAGAGGGAGGCAGCGCTTGGAAAGAAGAAGAAGAAAATCAAGAAGGCTCGGAGGAGGTTCAAAAAGGAGAAGGAGATTAGACGGCGGGTCTAGGGGGGTGAGAGCCGGAGTCGACGTGGAGGCAGAGCTCGAGTCGAAGGAGCCCACAGAGATCTGTGGCAGCACGAGTGCCTCCAAGGATGAAGGAGACAGTGGCACTATCGTGACCTCGGTGGAGCACCTTGAGCCTATGGCCGTATCCGTCAGCGGCGGGCGTGATACAGAGATGCGCTGCGACGTTCCTGAGTCAAGGAAGTGCACCATGAGCGAAGACACCATCGTCAAACAAGAGACAAAGCGGGCATGGTCACCACGCCCTTCGGAGGTGTCATCGGCTTTGCTCCCCCTGCTCCAAATGTGGTGGAGCACATTGGTCTGTTGGGGGACGTGACCGTTCCCCTACAGCTTTGGGGTCCGCTCGTGTGCGCGACCCCCAACGGGGAGATGCCCCGCCAGTTGCTCCGGTGGTTTTGCCACGGGCTATCGTTCGCGGGCCGATCGGGGACTGGCTAGGTTGGCTCCACCCTCAGTCGATACAAGGGCTCGTGGGTCACGACCCATGAGCGGTCCTCGTCCGATCAGCTTATCGTTAGCCGGTCGGGGCTTCAGGGCTCTGCCGCTTTCGTCTAGGTATGCATCCATGTTCCCTTTAGTTCTCATAGTTGAGTTTTTGAGTGTGACTAACCTACGCTTGTTTGACAGCAGTCAGGGGCTGGTGGGACTAGGAATCTCCCCACCTCCCATGCGAGAGGAGTGGAGACCTAGACTGTAGTTGGTCATGATGAGCGATGGAGGAAGCAGGCTGGTGGCGGCACGACCCTCCTTACTAGGGTTTGCGTCTTCCCGGCCAGTTGCGAGCCCAGCCACAGTGGCGGCGGAGGTGATGGCGTCGATCCCCTTGGTGATGGCGGAGGTTGGGTCTATGGTGACTCTCACGGTCCCTCCCCCAACGACTGCGGAGGAGGAGAGGAGGGAAATCGGGCTCCCTGCCCTGCCCGGTGGAGGAGCGCATGGTTTGCCTGCCTAGTTAGAGCTGGAGGGGTCAAGAGAAACCGTGGTTAGCCCAGAGGTAGTGCACCCGCTGGTAGGTCATGGAGTCCTGGTGGTGGACATCCCCTGCTCCGGTGAGGTAGGCACCGGGGTGGAGCCGTCGGCCATCCCGCCATCCCGCCATCCCGGGAGCCGGTGATGATCCGGTCATCGCATGATACTATGATGGATGGATCTTCCAGCAGGTCAGGGACAACTCACGAGCTGGTGTGGCCTTGCCCCGACAAGCTGGGAAAGGCTTGGTTCATCCTTCGTGATGAGGAGGAGGTGAAGCTCTGGCACCTGCTCAGGGAGAGAGGACTATCGATGGAGTCTGATCTCGCCCTTACCAAGGCAAGACTGAAGGAGGCTTTAGAGAGGGTTGACCTCATCCATCAGGCCTTGATAGTTGACCTGCCACGCATTGCAGAGGTAAGTTTTCTACATTTTTGGTGTTGTCCTTGACTCCTTGGCCTTTCAACAGTTGTCTCAGCATGCCTGCTTCTTGTCTCATAGGATCTAGAGATGATGTCGATCCGTAAGTCCTGATTTCTTTAGAGAGGAGCATGGTCGGATGGAGCAAGAAGCAATGGCATCGCGGCGGGTCGATGAGCTCAGGCGCCAGCTGGAGACCAGCCCGCCGTGAGTCCCAAGACCTCACGGCCGAGGCGACGGGAGCACGGGTGGTGAAACTATGTGTGGTCGAGCGGACGACTGCTGCCGAGCGAGAACTCGATGTGGTGAAGGTCCACTTGGCGAAGACCAAGGCGACACTTTAGAAGTCCTTGGAGGCCCGGGAGGTAGAGTGGAAGGCTCGGTTGGACACTAAACAAGAAGTAGTTGTGCTCCGGTGATAGATGCTCGGGACAGAGGAGTCAAACGCTCGACTGCTCGAGAGGGTGACCCAGCAAGAGGAAGGGCTCTCCATTCTCAAAAGTGCCCGCCTTGGTATGTATCTATTCTGCCTTGGGTTGATGTCTTGATATTTCCTTTCTTTTGCTTCTGAACTTGTTGTCTTTTTCTAGAACTGGGTGGAAAGATCGACTTTCCAGAGCAAGAGCTAGAAACTGTCAAAGTGGCGGTCGGTCGGGGCATAGAGGCGCTAGCCCAGTCCTTTGAGGAGCGACACCCTCTCGAGGGAGAGCTCGACCAGATTTGCAACGTCGCGTAGGTGGTCGTCTCCGAGGTGTTCGGGTCGGGACCGAGCACCAGTACGCCCGCTGTCCGGCTGGCGGAGGTCCCAAAGGAAATTCGGGCACTTATCTCTGACGGCATGTTCTACAGGACATTGGGGGTGCTAACCGTGGTGGTGACCCATCACTCTGATCTAGACTTTGCGGCCATCTACAGAGGGTACGTCGACGGGTGGAGCACAGACAAAATTCATGCGTTGAGGGAAAGTTTGGTGCCATATGCACAGATGGTCGCTGAGCAGGTCACCGCGCAGTGGGTGATGGAGGCTTGCCATTCGAGCATGGCTGAAGACATGTGCCAGGAAGAGGGAGTGGAGACTAGGTCAGAGGCGAGCGTCGTCCCGCCCCCAACAGAGCCGAACGTCGTCCCGACCGAAAGCGAGCTGCCTTCGTCCTCATCGACCGTACCATCAACCGATGCCGTCGGGGGACCATAGTAGAGTTTAGAGTAGAAATAGTCAGTTCATGTAAAAAGACAAGTTCGTGGGGGAGCCCCGTGTGAATAGCTTTACATTTGTGAATATTCTAAGTTTGTTTTGTGATGAAATCACTCATGAGGGGAAGCTTGTCCCATCTGCCCTTGTTTTTACCCTAGCGTAGCTTTATTTTTTGTCCTTTCTTTTTCGCACCTACTTGTTGACCCGTAGGCTGCAACCTTAAGAACCTGGGTGTGGCCTAAGAGGCTTAGTTGCTCATAATCGTAGGTTGTGGTGGGGTGTGATCGGTCGGGAGGTTAAAACGCAAGTTACGTAGGGTAATCAAAGGAACAAAATGCCCTTTCATTTGGGCGACGCCCTTTCATTTGGGCGAAAAAGTATTACTATATGATAGTAAAAGAGGAGGGTGGTATCGCACCCTCGTGGAGCCCCCGAGCGACCCAGGCCGAGAGTGCTCGGGCTAGGGTGCTATAGGAGCAAACACTGAATGGAAAGGGAACGGTAAGACCGAGTTTTAAGGAAAGAAACGACGTAACTATTCGATGTTCCATGTGTTGGTGAGAATGTTGCCATTGTCGTCCTTCAGTCGGTAGGTGCCCGGTCGGATCACTTCGATCACCGTGTAGGGTCCTTCCCATGGTGGAGAGAGTTTATGTTTCTCTTTGGTCGACTAGGTCCTTTGGAGTACAAGATCACCAACCTCGAGGATCCTCCCCTTGATTTTTTTTTTTTCATGGTACCTGCGAAGAGTTTGCTGGTAATGAGTGGAGTGAATGGCAGTCGTCTCATGAGCCTCCTTGAGCAAGTTGACCGCGCCCTACTGAGCCTCCGTGGCTTGGTCTTGGTCAAAGGCCTTTGCTCTCGGAGCGCCATGATCGAGGTCAGAGGGCAACACTGCTTTGGCTCCGTATGCGAGGAAGAAAGGGGTGAATCCTGTGGACCGGTTTAGGGTCGTTCTTAGGCTCAAGAGGATTGGTGGGACCTCTACAACCCATTGTCTGGCATACTTTTGGAGTTAGTCGAAGATGCGGGGCTTGAGTCCTTGGAGGACCATGCCATTGGCCCGCTCGACCTGACCGTTGGTATGCGGGTGTTCGATGGAGGCCCAATCGATCCTGATGCCGTATCCATCACAGAAGTCCAGAAACTTCTTCCTGATGGAGTTTGTTCCGTGGTCGGTGATGATACAGTTTGGAACACCAAACCGATAGATGATGTCGAGGAAGAACTTGACCGCCTCTTCCAAGCAGATGTTGATGATGGGCTTCGCCTCTATCCACTTGGTGAATTTGTCCACTGCTACGAGTAGGTGAGTGAAGCCGCCTAGAGCCTTTTTGAGGGGTCCGACCATGTCGAGGCCCCAGACCATGAATGACTAGGTGATGGGGATGGTCTGAAGCTTTTGTGCCGACAGATGGGTTTGCCGAGCATAGAACTGGCATCCTTCACACCTGTGGACAACCTCCTCTGCATCTCGCAGCGCAGTGGGCCAGTAAAAACCTTGGCGAAAGGCTTTCCTGACCAACGACCTGGGGGCTATGCGATGTCCATAGATTCTGGCATGGACCTCGAGGAGGAGCTACTTCCCTTGGTCAATCGAGATGCACTTCATGAGTACTCTCGATGGACTTCATTTGTAAAGTTTGTTACCGATGGCGACGAACATCTTGGCGCGTCGAGCGATTTGTCATGCTTCAGTCCTTTCCGGTGGGAGAACCTCCTCCAAGAGATAGGCAAGCAGTGGTGCTCTTCAGTCAACCGGATCGAACGCCATTATGGTGATGTCGGCGGGTGATGTTGCCATGAAGGCGCCCGGGTCAGAGCCATCGAGCACTTGGTTGGGGTCGGGGCACGTCGGGAGGTCGGTGCTCGTGCGTGACACATTAGTGTTGGAGTGCGTCTATATTAGATCCTCCAGAATGCGGGCAGATGGCTCATGGAGATCATTGATGAAGACCCCACCTAGAGACGATACCCGCCTGGCACTAATTTTGTGAGGAAATCGGCGGCATCGTTGTCCTTTCGGGGGACATGATGTAGTTCGATCCCTTAGAATTTGTCCTCGAGCTTGCGCACCTCCTGGCAATATGCTACCATGAGAGGGCTCTTGCAGGAGGACTCCTTCATGACTTGGTCGACAACCAACTCCGAGTCACCATGGACATACAACCACATGGCGCCGAGCTCGACGGCGATGCACAGTCTGTTGATGAGGGCCTCGTATTCTACGACATTGTTTGAGGCTAAAAAATAGAGATGGATCACATAGCGGAGCCTCCTCCCATCTAGGGAGATCAGAACCACTCCAGCCCCCGAGCTAGGCACCATGACCGACCCATCGAAGTACATTGTCCAGTACTCGTGGGTGACATCTAGGGTCGGGAGCTGGACTTCCGTCCATTCAGCGACGAAGTCGGCAAGAGCCTGAGACTTTATAGCAGTGCAGGGGATATACCTGATGTCGTGGCCCATGAGCTTGAGAGCCCACATGGAGATCCATCCAGTGGCGTCGCGGTTGCGGATGATGTCTCCCAGCGGGTATGAAGTGACGACCATGACTTCGTGGTCGGTGAAGTAGTGCAGGAGCTTCTAGGTCACCATCAACATGGTGTATAGAAGCTTTTGAACCTAGGGGTATCAAACCTTGGCATCAGTGAGTACCTCACCGATGAAGTATACTGGTCGTTGGACCTTCAAGGGGTGTCTCGGCTCCTCCCTTTCGACGACCAGGGCGGCGCTCACAACGTGGTTGTTTGCCATGATGTAGAGGAGGAGGGGTTCTCCCTGTTCGGGAGCGACGAGGATTGGGGCCGATGTCAGTGATGCTTTGAGGCTTTCCAAAACCTATTGTGCCTCCTTAGTCTAGACGAATGAGTCTATCTTCTTGAGAAGTTTATAGAGAGGCATCCCCCGCTCGCCTAGTCAGGAGATCAACCGGCTTAGGGCGGCCAAACAGCCGGTGAGTCTCTGTACGCCCTTGACATTGCGTATAGGACCCATGTTGGAGATGGCCATGATTTTTTAGGGGTTGGCTTCGATGCCGCATTTGGACACGATGTATCCGAGCAGCTTCCCCTTTAGAACCCCGAAAACACATTTTTCAGGATTCAACCTTCGAAGGTTTGTGAATGTTGTGGCCAAGTTTGCGATTAGGTCGGTAGCTTGAGCCATTTTCACCACTATGTCATCTACATAGACGGCGATTGTTGGTTTCAGTCGCTCGACTTGGTCAGGCTGGTCAGGCAGGTCGATTTGGTCGATGAAGCATCGCTGCATGCACCGTTGATAGGTGGCGCCAGCGTTCTTCAGACCGAAAGGCATGGTTATGTAGCAGTATGAACCATATAGGGTGATTATTGAAGTCGCGAGCTGGTCGGACTCTTTCATCACAATCTAGTGATAGCCTGAGTAGGCATCCAGAAAGGAGAGGATGTCGCATCCTGAGGTGGAGTCGACTATTTGGTCTATGCGTGGCAAAGGAAAATGGTCCTTTGGACACGCCTTGTTGAGGCCAGTATAACCAACACACATTCTCTATTTCCTAGTCTTCTTTCTCACAAGAATAGGATTAGCTAGCCGGTCGGAGTGGTATACCTCTTTGATGAATCTGGCTGCCAGGAGTTTGGCGATCTCCTCGCATATGGCCCTACGCCTCTCATCATCAAAGCGATGCAGGCGTTGCTTGCCGGGCTTTGAGCCCAAGACGAGGCATAATGCGTGCTCGGTGACCACCCTTGGTATGATCGACATGTTAGAAGGTTTCCATGCGAAGACATCGCGATTGGCGCGTAGGAAGTCGGCGAGCTCGCTCTCCAATTTGGTCAGGAGCTTGATCCTGATCCACACCGTCTTGGTCAGGACGGTGGGATTGATCCCCACTGCCTTGGTTTCCTCGATCAGGTGGAAGGTACTCGATGAGGTTGGATTGTTGCAGTCTGGGACTGCTAGAGTCGATGAATTCCCAAGCTCCGGGAGCTCGGCGGAGTTGATGACGGCAGTGGTGAAAGCTCTAGTTTGGTTTTGGTGAATTGATGAAACCGTAAGTGCTAACCTAGTTTATCAAGTGATCATGATATAGGGAGCACACTCCAAGTGGTGAAGAAAATGAAGACCATGACATGATGATGGTGATGCCATGGTGATGATCAAGTGCTTGGACTTGAAAAGAAGAAAGAGAAAAATAAAAGGCTCATGGCAAAGGTATAAATGGTAGGAGCCATTTTGTTTTGGTGATCGAGGCACTTAGTGAGTGTGATCATATTTAGGATCGATAGCCGTACTATTAAGAGGAGTGAAACTCGTATCAGAATGCGGTTATCAAAGTGCCACTAGATGCTCTAACTCATTGCATATCCATTTAGGATCTAGTGGAGTGCTAACACCCTTGAAAATGTTTGTGAAAATATGCTAACACATGTGCACAAGGTGATACACTTGGTGGTTGGCACATTTGAGCAAGGGTTAGAAACTTCACTGGCGGAGTGTCCACCCATAGAGTGTGGACAGTCCGACGGTGCCACCGACGCCCTAGACAGAAAAGGCGGAGGTCACTGGAAGTGACCGGACTCTGGCCTCGGTTGGACCGGCGTGTCCAGTCAGTAGAAGCTACAAAGACGCTGGCGTCGGTCTCTAACCGGATCTGGGTCACTTAGTGACCGGACGCCGGAGGGTTGCGTCTGTCCTGCTGACATGGTAGCGCACAGGGGAGCCGCCGTGTGACCGGACACGTCCGGTCATGAAAAGTCATCTCTGGATGCTTATTGGAAACGACCGGACGCTGGGGTTCAGCGTCCGGTCACTTTGAGCTGGTGCGTCCGGTTGTCACTTGACCATTGAGATCGGGCGATCAACATTTGAAGAGAAGGGGACACGTGGCACGCATCGTGACCGGACGCTGAGGTCCAGCATCCGGTCACCCCGTTTTGTGCCCAGTGAAGGGGTACAACGGCTCTATTTCATGGGGCTTCTATTTAAGCCCCATGGCCGGCTCAAGCTCAACCTCTTGGCCATTTCCATTGACATAGCAACCTTATGAGCTTAGCCAAAGCCCTCCCCTCATCTCCATCATTGATTCATCATCTTTGTGAGATTGGGAGAGAATCCAAGTGCATTGCTTGAGTGTTTGCATCTAGAGGCACTTGGTGTTCGTGTTTTGCTGTGGGATTCGCTTGTTACTCTTGGTGGTTGCCGCCACCTAGACAGCTTGGAGCAGCGAAGATCGTCGAGCGGAGGTTGGTGATTGTCTCCGGCTCCGATCGTGGTGATTGTGAGGGGTTCTTGACCTTTCCGGCGGAGAGCCAAAAGGTACTCTAGTGGATTGCTCGTGGCTTGTGTGATCCTCATCTTGTGTTGGTTGTGCGGCACCCTATTGAGGGTTTGGCGTGTGATGCCAATTAGCGCGTGAACCTCCAAGTGAGTGAATCGCCACAATGAGGAGTAGCTTGCCAGCAAGCAAGTGAACCTCGGTAAAAAAATCATTGTGTTCATCATTTGATTCCGAGGTGATTGGTCTTCATTGATATTGATTCTTGTGATTGATTGGTTCACTCCTCGACACGGTGGTATAACTATCTTGCTCACTCTCTTTACATTACCACAAACTAGTTGTCAAGCTCTTTAGTGTAGTTAGTTGTGAGAGCTTGTTAGTTTGGTTAATGTGGCTCTTTAGTTAGCCTTTGAGAGCACACTAACTTAGTGTAGTGACAGCTATTATGTGGATAGAAACTATATCAACTAGAATTGTGGTAGGTGGCTTGCTATTTTAGTAGGCTAGCGCAACTCTTGCTTCGCCTTATAATTGTCTAACCGATTTATTAAGTGTTGTTGTAGAAATTTTTATTAGGCTATTCACCCCCTCTAGCCATTAGGACCTTTCAAGTGGCGAGCTTGTAATGCTCACGGTCGCACGTGTAGGCGTGCGAAAAGGTGCAACCCACGGTGATAACGTCGTTCAGTCCTGGCATGTTCAACTTGAGGTAGGTGTAGTTGGGGATAGCCATGAACTTGGCATAGCATGGCCGCCCCAAGATGGCGTGGTAGGATCCTAGAAAGTCCACCTCGAAGGTGAGGACCTCTGAGCAGAAGTTGGCTCAGTCACCAAACGTGACGGGCAGGTCGATCTGCCTGAGTGGGTACGCCTACGTCCTCGGGATCACGCCATGGAAGGGAGAGCTCACTAGGCGGAGCTCTGACCGGGGGATGTGCATGGCATCGAGGGTGTCGACATAGAGAATGTTGAGGCCGCTGCCTCCGTACATCAGCACCTTGGTGAGGCGCTTCTTACGGACGATGGGGTCGACGACAAACGGGTAGCGACCAGGTCGGGCAATGTGGGAAGGATGGTCTCTTCGATCAAAAGTGATCGGGGAGTCCGACCAGCTAAGGAAAGAGGGGATGGCCGACTCGGCGGTGCATGCCTCTCTATAGCATACCTTGTGCTGGCGCTTGGAGTGGATGGCGTCGGATCCCCCAAAGATCATGAGGCATTCCTCAGGGTCGGGGAAGCCGCCATCATCCTTGCCTGCCGTGCCTCCTTTCTTGGTCTCCTCCTCCTTGCCTTTCCCTTCCTTTGGCTTGTAGTCCTTGTAGAGGTGTTTGATGGGGTAGGCGTGGTTGGTGCATGGACTCTCCATGAACTTGTTGAAGTGGTCGAGCTGGCCGTGCTAGGGCTGCTTGCCCGCACGACCGGTCGTGGCGACCAAGGCTGGGTTGGCCGGTCGTCACCGATCCTTCTTGTTCTTCCTGCCCCTTTACGTGGAGGGGCCTTCGCCTTGGTCCTCACGCTTGGCCTTGCCCCTATCCCGGCCACTGCTAAAGACCGCTCCAACCTCCTCCTCACCGAAGGCATGGTTCATGGTGATGTAGAGCAGGTCACGGGTGGTACGGGGCTTCACACATCCGAGCTTGTGGATCAAGGACTCACAGGTTATCCAGAGAGGAATGTGCTGATGATGTCTGCGTCAACTACATCAGGAAGGGATTTGCATTGCTTTGAGAACCTACGGATGTAATCCCATAGGGATTTGCTAGGCTCCTGCTGGCAGCTCTTGAGGTCCTAGGAATTCCCTAGATAGACATATGTCCCCTGGAAATTCCCGACGAAGACCCTCTTGAGATCTGCCCAGAAGCGAATGCCATAGGGCGAAAGGAATTTGAGCCATGCTCGAACATGCTCCCCCACACAAATGGGGAGATACTAAATAATAAAATGGTCATCATCCACTCCTCTGGCTCGGTAGACGAGCTAGAAGTCTTCGAGCCATATACTGGGGTTCATTTCCCCGGTGTATCTGGCGATGTTGGTGGGTGGTCGGAAGCATTGTGGGAACGGTGCTATCTGGATGCGACGACCATAGGCCCGTGGTCCCGGGCCATCCGGGCTAGGACTCTGGCCGTTTGGTCGGCCACCATGCCTAGGGTGCATGTCCCCGCACTTCTCAATGGTCAGGCCGGGGCTGTATCGCGCTCTCGCCGCCACTCGATAGGCGTCATCATCATGCCGGGCATGGCGTCGATTGTTGATGATGCTGTGAGCATCATGGTTTGGCCCGAGGCATTCACGCACAGGTGGTTGGTGTGGAGCGGGTGCTGGGTCGAGCTATGGGGCAGCCACGTCCTCCTGCCCCACCTCGGCAACATCAGTGGTGAGTGGATAGAGCGATTCGAGTGGTGTGGCTCTAGTCCTCCTGTTGGGCAAGAGGCTGCTGAGCCGGTGTCGACGACGCGGAGCTCTTCACCTGTTGAACGGCGGTGGCCTCCACCAGCGCCCGTAGGTTCTAGTGGATTGCTTGTTCCTGCGGGTCGACCGGCTCGAGAAGGCCGCGCAGAAGCATCACCGCAGCAGCGATGTTCTGGCCAGCTCGAGTGAACTCAGGGGGGTCGTTCCCTCCATCTAGGATGTCGCTCTAGACCTGATAGGCGTGACCTCGAGCGCCGCTCGTCGGGTTATGTGCGCGTGGCGCAGCGTGTTGCGTCGAGCGTGCTAGCGCAGGTGGCGGCTGGCTCTGCCACCTTTGTCGTAACTCCTCATCGTGCTTCTGCGCACACGCGAGGGCCTCCACACGAGGGTCTGGACGGGTGTGAGTCTGTAGAGACTCCACTATCACCGGTGGCTGTCCGGAGCATCCGCCATAGCGTACTCGGAACAGAGGGTGGCGGTGCCACGACATCACCGATGTTGGAGCCTTCGCTTTCAACCTCGTCATCCACGAGGTCATGAAAGAAGGCGGGAGCGTAGCCCGTCATCCCCACGAATTCGGATGTGAGAGGCGGCAGCGTCAGCATCCTTTGGAGCCCCCGCGCATACGCGTCCGCAGGGGACGCGAAGCCGTAGGGGAACCGGTCGCACGGCGGTCACGGTGGGGACAACGGGGTCCCTTCAGAGAGTCAGCGGAAAGTAGTAAACAACGAGTAAAGAACAATATGTACGTTACTCATCGTAGAGTTTGAGCCCAGCATGGGCTCGAGGCGAAGCGTGAGTGTCTCGATGTTGGGGTCGTTGAGTGGTCCGGGGCCGGTGGGGAGCGCTCCTCCTCCAGTGGACGCCGGGACGAGCGCCTCTTCGTGAGGCGCAGTACGTCGAGCCGGTCGGCGACAAAGTCTAGACTCCCGAAGAGAAAAGTCTAGAGTGGTTGGAAGACGGGAGGAACCCACATCCCAACAGGTGGGAGCGGGAAACTCCAGTGAGCCAAAGTGAATCGTATCGCTCAAGCCCGCCATGCCGAAGATGGTGGAAAGGTGGGCTATCCGATGACCAAAAGCGTGAACGCATGGCGTTCTCCCCACGGACGGCGCCAACTGTTGGTGCGAAAAGTGACCAACAAGTAAATATTTATAGTTTTACCGTGCGTTGTGATCAGATGTGGCCTAACACTCAATGACATATGATTTATACTGGTTCAGGCAACGTGCCCTACGTCCAGTTTCGGTCGGTCGGAGGCTTTATTCCTGAGTCCAGGTGCTCGAAGTTTGCTGTGGGGTTACAAACGAGTGGGAATAAAAATGGGAGGTGCTAAAGGCCCGGTCGGACTCTGAACCGGAGGGTCGAGAGTGACGGGGGCTCTAACATGCGCTAAGTGTTGGAGCGAATGCTCTGTGTAGCTTTAGAGTTCTAGAGCTATTGAGCTATTCGAGTTCTCTTTTTTTAGGAGAACTAGAGTCAGAATAGCCAGAGAGAATGTCCTGCCTCTTTTCTTTCGAGAGCCGAGAGAGCGTCCTCCTGAGAGGAGAAAGCGCATCCCATTTTATAGTTTGAAGGAGATGGCCTTACAAGTCAGAGAAAGAGAGAATGGATACGTGTGCTACCTAGTCTTGTTGCCCACGCTGTCGGGTATGAGACGGTCGTCGGTGGCCACAATATTGTTTATGTCAGACGCATGTGGCAGGCTCTACCGTGTTCATCTGGTACGGCAAACGTCGGCGCCTACAATACTGTTTGTATTCTGACATGTCTGGAAGGTTGCATGGTGTCCGTCTGGCATGGCCTGGTGGCACCGTCCTAAAGGTGCGCAGGGCATGTCAGGGTACGGTCATCGGTATTACGGTTGACTTGAGCGCCTTACCTTATCTGCTTTGCCTGATCCCTGGGCCCTCACCAAGCGGGCGTCCCCGGTCGATCGTTCCTAATTGGCCCCGCCCGTGTCGGTCGGGGAAGAATCATGAGCAGAGGTCCGGCGTATCCCCGGTCGGAAAAGGAGGTCGGAGTCGGACTGTGTCCCCACCTTGGCCAGGCCTTCCGGTCGGGGACCGGATCGTTGCCCTGGCCTGTTATTATGTATCTGGGCCGACCTGGGAGGCATGCGTTGTCGCAACGCCGTCTGCTAGGCCGAGTTTTTTTACAGGGAAGCGGATCCATTGGGGGCCCCGGGTTTAGGAACCCGATAGAATTATATGTACACAGAAAGAATAATTATTATATACACACACTACTAGTTGGTGCCGAGATTGAGAATTATATTTGTTTCGAACCTTTGTGACTTATTAGAACGCAATGAACTACTAGCAGATAACAATCTATTTCAATTTCATTCATTTATCGGAATTAATACACACTGCTTGCCCTATATAAAGCCGTAACTCCCCCCTCCTCTCGAACCAAACTCACACGCCGCACCCAAAGCGACCAACCTCTGCTTCACACCGTACCTGCCACTGTGCCACGCCGCGGCATGCCGATGTCGTCGCAGCGCCCGGGCCGCCACCAGCTTCGCGCGTCGCAGAGCGTGTTCGTGCTCCCGGAGAACCTGGCCTCCCTCGACGTCGACGCGGCGGCCGAGGTGGGTGCGAAGGCCGGCGGGCCCGACGGCGCCGGCCCCGGCGCCGAGCAGCAGGCGAGGCCGCCCGCGGGGCGTCACCGCCGCTCCATGTCCGTGGCCGTGGCCTCCAGGGACCTCGAGCTGATCAAGGAGGACCTCGGCAGCTACAAGCTCGGCGCTTGAGAGGGGCCGGCTGGGCTGGCATGGCATACGCCCTGTCAAAGCTGCCTTTGATGTACATAGGTCTGTGCCCTGTGGGTTAACCGTACCCAAAGCTGCCTTTGATCGGGCTAAAACAGTATGTTGATTTGCATGTAAGGTCTCTCCGTTAATTTTGAAATTTTTGCTCAACACAAGACATTGCATGTAATACTACTACTAGTACTATGTAACTTTTTCATTACGAAGAGGAAGTATTTGGAAAATCTTAATCGCGTGAAGATCGGTACCTCTGCTCAGCGACAACATGACTTCTCTTAAGATCGGTACCTCTGCTCAGTGACAGCATGACTATTCTCACTTGAGCTTATGCAAATCACAACTTATCTTTTTCGCACAAAAAACGATAGAAAGATGCTATATATCAGTTAAGTTGATTGCGATTTACTTTTTACTTGTGGCAGCCGATCTTAACCTGTTTGCTAAAACACGCGCGAGTTATACATTTTTTTTTGGAGCTGATGATGAAACTGTGTAATGGCGTTAGTTTGTTCAGATTTGCATTTTATGGGGGTCATATAATGCAAGCTGGAACTTGATACGGTAACCTAGCATAAGGTCATACGCAGTGGTGTCGTTAATGCCTTTTATTAGCTTCTACGTAGGATAGAGAACCGAAAAGAGAAGGAGCTGTCACTGCGGTTAATTAGTGAGAGCCGCTAGCACGCGTCTCCATGCCAAGTGAGCCCCGTCATGTGACTTCGTCTCTCTCCCTCTATGCTCTCTCGTTTCCATCCGTGTTCCCTTCCTTACCTCCACTATACTCATCAACACGACAACACCGATGGCAAGAGGAAGGAGACTTTCGTCGCCGTGGCCCCTGCTCATGGCTTGGGCGGGCTGTTCTCAGCTACCCGGTGAGGAGGTCCCACTACTAGAGAACAGACTTTAGAACGATGTCTCAATTTAACATTAGCCTCGGTATTTTTTTTCCTGGGACTAAAGATTCCTGCCCAACGGTCGTCTGCGGGGTAGGGATCTTTAGTCCCGGCTGGTATTACCAACCGGGACTAAAGGTATCGAAGAGTTAGCGATGGGTTAGCCGAAAATCATAGTTTATCAGAAGCTTGGTCTAAAATTCCCGAAAAATTAGCCTTTTATGATTATATTGGTAATAATCCGGCAAAGGGAGAATTATTCAGAGCAGGCTCAATGGACAATAGGGATGGCATAGCTGTTGGATGGTTAGGACATCCCGTCTTTAGAGATAAAGAAGGACGCGAGCTTTTTGTACGTCGTATGCCTACTTTATTTAAAACATTTCCGGTAGTTTTGGTAGATGAAGAGAGAATTGTGAGAGCGGACGTTCCTTTTAGAAGAGCAGAATCCCCGGTTGGTAATATCAGCCGGGACTAAATCGTTTAGTCCCAGTTTGAGTGATGTCTCGGGAATAAAGATTAATCTTTAGTCTCGGTTTGGCTTCCTAACCGGGACTAATTATTTCGGCCTATAAACCAGCTCATTTCTTCCTCCCCGAGCCCGAGCCATTCCATTCAAACTCACTGCCTCTGTTCTTTAGCTTGCTGTTGTTCTTGCTCTCTCCCCCTCCATTGGTGTTGCTCTTCGATTTTGGAGGTAACAAACTTAATCCTCTTATGTTTTATCAGTAGCTTATCTCATTTTGCGATGTAGATGCATGTGTAACTTTATATGTTGGACTTTATTATGATTTATGTCATTTTTAGCTCAAAATCACATGATGATTTGCATATATGTTTGGATAAACAAAAGTTAAATTAGTTCATCAAAATCTTACGTGATCTTAGAATTAAATTTTTCATGAAATGAAAAACTTAGAAAAATACTTAGAAAATTATAGAAAATCCGTACTAGTTGAACTTGCGGACCGTGTTCATCTCGGTGAGCATGTTCTCTGCTGAGCAGTAACGGACGTTAAGGAGGAGCATTGATTCTACGAGGGAGAGCGACAACGGTCGTGGAAGACCGTATTCCCTTCCTCGTAGAATCGGAGCTCTTCCTTGGCCAAGTACGGTGCCGTCCGGTGGAGAAATGCTCGCCGAGATGATCACGTAAGCAATGTCAACTAGTACGGATGGTTATTTATTGAAACATGTTTTTAAGCTATAATTTGATGGATATTTGATAACTTCAGATCTACAAATGTCATCTACAAATGTTACTATCCTCAGCAACCTAAACGCCCGCGAGCTCGCCGATATCGAGCAGGTCGCTTAGAATTATTTTTTCCATGAAATGAAATACTTAGAAATCATGCCTTTTATTTTTTAAATTAAATTTTCCATGAAATGAAAAACTAAGAAAATAGTTAGAAAATTATAGAAAATCCGTACTAGTTGAACTTGCGGACCGTGTTCATCTCGACGAGCATGTTCTCTGCCGAGCGGTAACGGACGTCAAGAAGGAGCTTTGATTCTACGAGGGAGAGCGGCAACGGTCGTGGAAGACCGTGTTCCCTTCCTCGTAGAATCGGAGCTCTTCCTTGGCCAAGTACGGTGCCGTTCGGTGGAGAAATGCTCGCCGAGATGATCACGTAAGCAAGGTCAACTAGTACGGATGGTTATTTATTGAAACATGTTTTTGAGCTATGTGATTTCTATGTTATTTTTAGCTCAAAATCACATGATGATTTATAATAGTAAAATCACTTGATAGTTTGGTATTTTACTATTATACATAGTACATATTTCATGGTTTAGTTAGATAAATAAATAATTTTAGTTTTGTTTAAATATATTATTTTAGAAAATGTGAAATTTACACTAGTTTGCAAAAATAAGTATAGAAAGTAGATGACAACTGGTACCGGATCCTCGGCCTCTCGTTTGGTTGCGAAACGACTGAAGCCAGAACTCACTCTCATTATCTGCGGCAAGTGTAAGCAGAAGATTATGATGGAGTACCAAGTCAAGAAACAGGGACCCAACAAGGGTCGTGTTTTCTACAAGTGTCCGGATCGCGATGCGAGTTTCTTACGCATTTGATTATTATGGCTAATTGACCTGTTTTTCTTGAATATTTTTGACTAAATATTTTTTGGCTTTAATTTCAGTGGGAGGACAATGGATGCGATGGTTGGTACTGGGAGGAAGATTATGCTACATACGTGCATAATTCAGGTGCGCTTGAGGTAGCGACTGCTGATGATGAGGCAGTGAGCCAGCAGGAGAAGCTTATTGATATTCAACAGACGAATTATTTGTCTATTTTAGTTGCGTACGGTCACAAAATAATTATGTTACTGAAGTGCATTGTAGTTTTAGTTTGTTTAATGATAGCTGGGATTGCTTACGTTGTAGCCAGGCTTAGTTAATTAATCAACCGTGTGTGTGTCATCTATATTGTGTAATAAAATACTTAATTATGTTCAAGGTTTTCATAATTTGTCGTGTAATGCAGATTATGTCATGCCATTGGATGTACAATACCGATCGTCGCTCCCAAGACTTTATTGAGTGCGTGCACTATTTCTTAGGTGTGGCCGAGGCAAATAAGCGGGATGGTTTCATGTGCTGTCCATGTGCCCTATGTAATAATTTAAAGGAATATTCAAGCTCAGTGAGTCTTTATTCACATTTGCTTAAGTCAGGTTTTATGTCAAACTATATATGTTGGACTAAGCATGGAGAAAGCGGGGTCATGATGGAAGAAGGTGAAGGAGAAGATTTAGACATTGATGACATTATTGTTCAGTATGGTGCCTTTGATGATACTACAATGGGGGGAGATGAAGAAGAGGTAGCGGCAGAAGATGATCTCGGTGATGCTCTTGGCGATGCCATTCGTGATGCACAACAAGAATGCGAAAGTGAAAAAGAGAAAGTTAAGTTCGAGCGCATGCTTGAGGATCATAGGAAGTTGCTATACCCGACGGCCGAAGAGGGGTAAAAAAAACTGGGTACAACACTGGAATTGCTACAGTGGAAGGCAAAGAATGGTGCATCCGACAAGGCATTTGGGAATTTATTGAACCTCATAAAGAAGATGCTTCGAAGCCAAATGAATTGCCCACCACTACGCATCTGAAGCAAAAAAGGTTATCCGCCTTTGGGATTAAAAATCTAGAAGATAATTGCATGTCCTAATGATCGCATCCTCTACCATGGCAATGAATACGAGAATTTGGATGTATGCCGGTATGTAAAGCATCGCGGTATAAGATCGGTAGCGATGATCACGGTGACGTCGAGGGTGAACAACATCCTAGAAAGAAAATCCCCGCCAAGGTTATGTGATATGCTCCTATAATACCACGCTTAAAACGTTTGTTCAGAAATAAAGACCATGCAAAGTTGTTGCAGTGGCATAAAGAAGACCATAAGGTAGACAATATCTTTGAGTCACCCCGGTGATGGGTCCCAGTGGAGAGCGATAGATGTGGAATTTCGAGTTTGCAAATGAGGCTAGAAACTTAAGGTTCGCCTTAAATACAGATGGTATGAATCCTTTTGGGAGAAGCAGAGCACTAGTCATAGCACTTGGCCGCCATCTATGTATCTACAACTTTCCTCCATGGTTATGCATGAAGCGGAAGTTCATTATGATGACGATCCTCATCCAAGGTCCGAGGCAACCTGGCAACAACATTGATGTCTATCTGAAGCCATTAGTTGAAGAACTTCTAGTTTTATGGAACAAACCAGGTGTACGTGTCTGGGATGAGTAGAAACAAGAACACTTTGACCTACGAGCAATGTTGTTCGTAACAATCAATGATTGGCCTGCTTTAAGTAATCTTTCAGGTTAGACAAACAAAGGATATAATGCTTGCACACATTGTTTTGATAACCTTGACAGTATATATTTGAAAAGATGTCGAAAGGTCATGTACCTTGGCCATCGTCGATTCCTTCCTTTGAATCAACAAGTAAGAAAGAAAGGGAAGCATTTTAAAGGTAAGCTAGACCACCGGAAGAAGCCTCATAACCAAACCGGGGAAGATGTACTCACAATGGTCAAGGATGTAAAAGTAGTATTTGGAAAGGGACAAGACAACAAATTTGTTCCCAAAGATGCTAAGGGACACGCACCCATGTGGAAGAAGAAGTCCATCTTTTGGGAGCTACCCTATTGGCAAGTCCTAGAGGTCCGCAACGCAATCGACGTGATGCACCTGACAAAGAATCTTTGTGTGAACCTGTTAGGATTCATGGGTGTGTACGGGAAGCCAAAGGATTCACTTGAAGCACGCCAGGACTTGCAGGGCATGAAAGAACGAGACAACCTTCATCCAGAGAAGACAGATGATGGACGTCATTACTTAAGTCCTGCTAGCTACACGCTTAGCAAAGAAGAGAGGGACAGCATGTTCGAATGTCTAAGCAGCATCAAGGTCCCATCGGGATTCTCCTCCAATATAAAGGGTATAATAAATGTGCCAGAGAAGAAATTCCTAAACTTAAAGTCCCACGACTGCCACGTGCTTATGACGCAATTGCTTCCAGTTGCTTTAAGAGGAATTCTACCTCCACATGTACGTCTAGCCACCGTGAAGCTATGTGCATTCCTCAATGCAATTTCTCAGAAGGCAATCAATCCAGTGGAACTAGCTACTCTACAGAATGATGTGGTTCAATGTCTTGTCAGCTTTGAGTTGGTGTTCCCTCCATCCTTCTTTAATATCATGACACACCTCCTAGTTCATTTGGTGAAGGAGATTAGTATTCTTGGACCTATGTTCTTACATAACATGTTCCCCTTCGAGAGGTTTATGGGAGTCTTAAAGAAATATGTGAAAGTCCATTCTAAACCTGAAGGAAGCATTGCCCAGGGCTATGGAACAGAGGAGGTCATTGAGTTCTGTGTTGACTTTATTCCTGACCTTGCCCCGATTGGCGTTCCCGAATCGCGACACGAGGGGAGACTCAGTGGTAAAGGAACTTTAGGGAAGAAAACATATATCGGCATGGAAGACGATTATTTCAATAAAGCACATTACACAGTTCTTTAGAACTCGTCAATGGTGTATCCGTACATCGAGATACATAAGGAGTTCTTACGATCCAAGTTTCCAGGGAAGACTGAAGCTTGGATTAGACGTCAGCACATGGAAAGTTTCAGTGGTTGGTTGTGAAAAGAATGTCAAGGCGATGACAATATTGATGAGCAACTGTATTTGTTGGCTAGGCAACCATCGTGGCATATCCTCACGTACCAAGGGTACGAGATAAATGAGAATACATTTTACACAGTTGCCCAAGATAAAAGGAGCACCAATCAAAATAGTGGTGTTCGCATAGATGGCACAGATCCAAATGGGAATATACAAACATATTATGGCCGCATAGAAGAGATATGGGAACTAGACTATGCACCTAATTTTAAAGTCCTTTTGTTCCGGTGCCAATGGGTGAAGCTGACCGGAGGAGGGGTAACAGTTGACAAAGAGTATGGAATGACAACAGTGGACCTCAACAATATTGGGTACAAAGACGAACCATTCGTCCTTGCTGCCGATGTGAGTCAGGTGTTATATGTGAAAAACATGTCTACAAAATCAAAGAGAGGAAAAAACGAAGACATCAACTCAATGATCAATGAGCCAAAGCGCCACATAGTTCTTTCTGGGAAAATAAATATAGTCGAAATTGAAGACAAGTCAGACATGTCAGAAGATTATGAAAGAAATGTCTGAATTCCATCCTTCATAGTGAAGAAAGATCTAAGCATCATGATAAATGATGAAGACACTCCATGGTTACGACAAGATCATAACCAAGGGTCATACGTCAAGAAGAAATTCACTGTTGTGCCCGCATGATTCAAATTTCACAAGTGTGTGACATAGTTTTAGAAAGTCTATGAGATTCAAAAATTTGTGACTAGTGTTTGATAAAACTTTCTCAAATGGGAAAATAAGCTATGTAACAATTGTAGATCTTGCTGAGATGATCAAACTTGGTATTCAGAGTTTTTTCATCTGAGGTCATTTAGTGTCTCATTTGAGCAAGTTTGACCAAGTCAAATTTGGTCAAATGAAAAACAACACTTTGACTCTAGTATTATGAACTCTAAATGACTTCAAATTGAAAAATTTTGAATACCAAGTTTGTTAAACTCATCAATATCTACAATTGTTGTTTTGGTCCACTTTCCATTTGAGATAGTTTGGATGGTTCAAATTTGTGATTTTTAAATTTCGACGCCTATAAACTAGTTTTCGGAACCCTAGATTGTCTCAAATTGAAAAGTTTTGAATACCAAGTTTGTTCAGCTCATCAAGATATACAATCCTTATATAGGCCATTTTTTCATTTAAAAAGTTTGAACAAAATGTAGTTCAAATTTCACAAGTGTGTGACATAGTTTTAGAAAGTCTATGAGATTTAAGAATTCGTGACTAGTGTTTGATAAAACTTTCTCAAATAAGAAAATGAGATATGTAACAACTGTAGATCTTGCTGAGATGATCAAACTTGGTATTCAGAGTTTTTTCATCTGAGGTCATTTAGTGTCTCTGTTTTGAGCAAGTTTGACCAAGTCAAATTTGGTCAAATGAAAAAACAACACTTTGACTCTAGTATTATGAACTCTAAATGCATTCAAATTGAAAAGTGTTGAATACCAAGTTTGTTCAGCTCATCAAGATATACAATTATTGTTTTGGTCAACTTTCCATTTGAGAAAGTTTAGACGGTTCAAATTTATGATTTTTAAATTTTGACGCCTACAAACTAGTTTTCAGAACTCTAGATTATCTCAAATTGAAAAGTTTTGAATACCAAGTTTGTTCAGCTCCTCAAGATCTACAATTGTTGTTTTGGTCAACTTTCCATTTGAGAAAGTTTAGGCGGTTCAAATTTGTGATTTTTAAATTTCAACGCCTACAAACTAGTTTTCAGAACCCTAGATTGTCTCAAATTGAAACGTTTTGAATACCAAGTTTGGTTAGCTCATCAATATCTACAATCCTTATATAGGCCATTTTTATTTGAAAAAGTTTGAACAAAATGTAGTTCAAATTTCACAAGTGTGTGACATAGTTTTAGAAATTCTATATGAGATTTAAGAATTTGTAACTAGTGTTTGATAAAACTTTCTCAAATGAGAAAATGAGCTATGTAACAATTGTAGATCTTGCTAAGATGATCAAACTTGGTATTCAAAGTTTTTTCATCTGAGGTCATTTAGTGTCTCATTTGAGCAAGTTTGACCAAGTCAAATTTGGTCAAATGAAAAAACAACATTTTGACTTTAGTATTATGAACTCTAAATGACTTCAAATTGAAAAGTGTTGAATACCAAGTTTGTTAAACTCATCAAGATCTACAATTGTTGTTTTGGTCAACTTTCCATTTGAGATAATTTGGATGGTTCAAATTTATGATTTTTAAATTTCGACGCCTACAAACTAGTTTTCGGAACCCTAGATTGTCTCAAATTAAAAAGTTTTGAATACCAAGTTTGTTCAGCTCATCAAGATCTACAATCCTTATATAGGCCGTTTTTTCATTTGAAAAAATTGTAGAACAAAAATACTATATTTTCTTTATTTTATAGGTTCAAATATTTCCTGTCATTTTGGTCAAAAATCGAGAAAAAATTGAAACATTGACGTTACAATAATGTGATAATAAAATTCCTATCGAATAATATTAGTTTTATTAATTTTAAGTTACAAATATATTTTTGCATTAACAAAATACTTAGTATTAGTAACATTTATAGTCTACATTCATAAAAGAAATTAAAAACTTTAGGTTACAAATTTTTCCTATTTACAATAAATAATTAGTTAATCAATAGTATTTTTTAAAATAAATATTGCCAAGTATTGAAGTTGCTATATAATTAATTGATTAACCTAGTAGTAAACAAGGAGAACAAAATCAAAATCCCAGGCCTTTCCAATTACTCTGGCGGGCTATCAAAATTTTCAGGCCTTCAGTCCCGGCCCAGGCCAGGAACCGGGACTAAAGGGTGGGCGGCAATTTCAGTGCCCGCCCAAAAATACCTTTAGTCCCGGCTGGTAACACCAACCGGGACAAACGCCATTTAGTCTCGGCTGGTAAGCCGAGCCGGGACTAAAGGGTTGGACCTTTAGTCCCGGTTCGGCTTACCAGCCGGGACTAAATGGCGTTTAGTCCTGGCTGGTGTTACCAGCCGGGACTAAAGGGTCCCCGCCTATATATATCGAATGGTTCCTGTATCTTTTACTTTTTGATCTACACGTCGATCCTCGCCGCCGCCACCGCCATCTTTGATCTCGCCTCCGTCGCCCAGCCCCGCCCGGCCGTCGAGCTCGTCTCTCCGCCGCATCCCGTCTCCGCCGCCGCACCCGAGCCCACCCTCCGTCGCCGACCGCTTCCCGCCCGGCCTCGTCGTCGAGCCCCGCCCGGCGGCCGTCGAGCTCGTCTGCCACGCCGCACTGTCGTCGTCCCTCGCCGCATCGATCTCGTCGTCTCCGCCGTACGTCGTCCTCGCGCGAGGTGCTCAGCTCGGCCCCGTGGCCGGCCAGCACGCCCTGCCCGACCCGCCATCCACCCCAGCTAGCCTGCTAGCTAGCTGCTCTCGGCCATATTTTTTTTACAAAGTTTCTAGTTTTTTTAGATTGTTTTTTATATATATGTTAGATTCAAATGTCTTAAAATTTAATTAGTAGTTTATTGTTAGTTTTTAGTTAGTTTTTTAGATAGTTTTTGATATATGTTAGATTTAAATGTATTAAAATTTAATTAGTACTTTATTTAGATACTTTTTTATATAGTTTTTTATTATAGTTTTTGATATATGTTAGATTAAAATGTATTACCTATTACTAGTTTATTTAATTTCATGTTAGATTTATTTAATTGGATTTAGTAATTATATATTCTATCTCTCTATATATATGTTAATTAGATTTAATTTTATTTTAGTAATTCTATCTATATATCACTTGGATATTTTATTAGTAATTCTATCTATATCACATGCATATCTAGAGAGAGATTCTATATGGATATATATGTACTTAATTATTTCTATGTGTATATATATATGTACTTATTTCCATGTGTTGAGAGAGAGAGAAAATTGTATCTAGAGAGACATTCTATGTGTTATCACATGCATATCTAGAGATATATACATATGCACTTATTTCTATGTGTTGAGAGAGAGAAAATTGTATCATTCTATGTGTATATATACATGTACTTATTTCCATGTTTTTGGATCGAAAGTGTTTTTATTCGATTCCAAAGACTATATCTTATTATTGTTTATCCTTATGAAATATTATGTGTTATTATATTTAATTGGATTTAGTAATTCTATATGTGTTATCACATGCACTTATGTTATGTGCCATAGTAATTCTATCTATGTGTTATCTTGAAGATATAAATGGCTGCTCCGGATGATAACTTGAATGATGACATAATGGCCGATATTATCAACGCCGGCACCAATGCGGATGTAGATGACACGAGTCAATACTTTGCTGATTATGAGGATATCCTGAATATCCCGGTGGTTGAAGATCAACAAATTATTGCGCAAGAAAATACTGGCGAGGTATATTCGATTATCTATCATCTCTTATAGATGCATGCGTACGTATATTTGTTGTTAATCGTTGTGTTTTTACTCATGTAGCCGGTCTCTGAATCTACATCAACCACCGGAAAGAGTAGGAAAATTCGAGGGCCAAAAAAGCCATTAGAGGGCCGTTTCATAATATCTAGGAAAATTCGAGGGCCAAAAAAGCCATTAGAGGGCCGTTTCATAATATCATAATTCGACATCGACACCGGCAAACATTGGGACCACATGCTCAGACATATATCAATCAATGTGGGGTCATTGTAAGGGATAGGATCCCAGTTAGTGCTCATGAATGGAAGCAGAAGATATCCGCTCCTAATGTTAGTTTTGTATCTGATCGTGACAATAACCTAGCTTGGAGAGATATCACTCAGCATTTCACATTACAAGCAGATGATGCTTTGAAGGAGCTAGTAAGGGATTAGACAATGAAGAAGATGGCAACATTGTTCCAGAGTTGGAAGAAGACATTGTATAAAAAGTTTATCTTGAAGAATAAAACGCCGGATTTCAATGCTAAGGTGTTTGTCAAGTTGAAGTCCCATTGGGATGACTTCTTACAATACGAGACATCTCAAGAGAGTGATGAACGTGTGATGAGGAATCGACAGAATGCCCGACAGAAGCAATACCATCATCGCATGGGATCAGGTGGTTATAGGAGTGCTATTCCCAAGTGGCAGAACCTAGAAGCAGAGATTACTGCCAAGGGAATCATACCTGAAACAATAGAGAAGAACTGGCCTCAACGCGCGAAGAATTTGTTCTACGCTCATGGGGGAAGCCTAGACCTAGACATTGGCAAGCTAATTTTTGGCCAAAAAATTGAGAGAGCAACACAGAGACTAGCTCATGCTAGGGAAGAAGCTGATAGTGGTGTTTTCAAGCCCAACAGAGAGAAGGATGAATTGACATATGCCCTAGAGAATCCCAAACACGGTGGTCGAACAAGAGGCTATGGGGCGGTTCTGTGGCTACAAGCATTCCCAGCAGACAAGGATACCTACAGAAGCTGCCAGAGAAAGAAGGATGAGGAGGCAGACCGAATCCATGTATTGGAGCAATTTATTAATGAGTCACGACAAGCATTGCTTGAATCACGTGAACGAGAAAAATCACTTGAGGCAAGAATGCAGGAGGAGATCAAGAGGCAAGTGCAGCTAGCATTGAGTCAAATGCAATCGCAATCAACGCCGGGAGGCACCATTAGCCCCGTTGGTCAGATGAAAAGCAGTTGTGCTTCCACGGAGCTGCTAGTTATTCAAGATGACGCTGGGTTGCGCTTCCCTGTTGATGACATTACTGAGCCTCTAACAATATGTGAGCTGCACATTCTAGATGGTAATAATGCATCAATCATGGTGGCTGTCGGGGTTGTATCTCCAATAGACCGAACGAAGACACCAAGAATCCATGGGTCAGTTATTCAACCTGGATATGCTAGCATCTCGGTCGATAGAGTGCTCAAAGGTTACAGCAATGTTCCTCTTGACATTAAAGGCAGTGATGGGGAGAAGACACTAGGAGAAGCAGAGAAGACATTTATTCAATGGCGCAAATGCTTCATCATCATTCCTGGGACGCCACCGCTTCCCCTACCTCACCCTAGGTACGAATGAAAGTGAATGAAATATTATTTTTCATTAATTTTATATTAGATTCAATAATAATTAACTCACAACTTGTTTTTGTAGCAGGGTCTCCCCCAGCCTAGCCCAATCATTCATTCCCCATCTCATCACAGCGTCGTGGGGGGCGAGACGACTTCATCCCCACGGCGATCTCCAACTCCTACACCAGCCCCATCGCCTCCACAACGATCTCTAACTCCTACACCGGCCCCACCGCCTCCACAATGATCTCCAATGCCTCCACGCTGGTCTCCAACACCGGCCTCATCGCCTCCACGCCGGTCTCCAACACCGCCCCACTCCCTCCACAGCGTTGCACTACAGAGACGTCTAAGGTCCCGGCGGCAAAGAAGACCCCGAAAAAAAGAGTTATTTCTCAAGAAATACTTCCTGAAAAGATTGATGAGCAAATAGCAGCTGAAGAAGACAAAAAAGTGAAAGATTTTTTTATAGATATCAAAAAGCAGAGACAAGCGAAGCTTAAGGAGAAGCCGTACTTTTACATACCACGAGATCTGCTGAGGCAGAAGGTCGAAGATCACAAAAAAAAGATGCTTGAACTTCGTAAGCCTCCGCCACTATCAGACTATGACCGCTCCCTTGTGAAGTCACATGATGCAGATAAGAAAAGGAAAAGAGCATCAGGGAAGGATGTCCCACAGCTCGGACAACAGAAGCAACCAATACAAAATCTTGTTGTTACTAATAAATATGGTTCCAACATAGAAGTCTATCGACCAGACAACTCTGGAGAAGTGTCGGTTCAAGACCTTAATGCTTTTTTTAAAGATACTGGTTTAACCTTGGATCAATTGATGGGCAAAGCTCCAATCCAGAACCTGGAAGACTTATAAATTTGGCAAAAGTCTGTACAACCCTGCGGCTCTGAATGAATTGGGTACGCAAATGTACTTGCTCAACAAGTGGTACATGCAGGCGTGTGGCAGGGGTGAGGAGTGGATCTTTGTCAGATTTAGAGACCATCATTACTTCCGTGGCGATGACATCTTACATATTAGTTTCAAAGAATTGCATCAACTATGCCACATGGACGCTCTGGACAAATCAATCATTAGCTCCTTTTGTTTGTAAGTGATTTTTACTTTTATTTAATAAACTCACTTCCATGCGTACGTGTAAATAATTATCCTCACATGTAACTTATATTTATATACAGATTCCAGATGTCAGAGCTCCAAAGAATACAAGACATCAGTGTTGGCTTCATTGATCCTTATATCGTATTCAAAACCGATATTATTCCCAAGGAGTAGTGGGTATCTGAAGCACAGAAGAATATCATGAGGTTCTTCGTGAAGCAGCACGACAAGACAACAATACTTTTCCCGTACAGCTTTGAGTAAGTGTTAATAATAATGTAGTCTACACATTTTATGTAATATCAATACAACTTATATGCATGTACGTGTGTGTGTATAAACCAATGTAGGTTTCACTGGATACTCATTGTCATTGAGTTAAACTCAAGTCGGTTAGTAATCTTGGACTCGAAGAGAAAAGAGCGGGCACTATACCAAGATATGATAGACATTATCCAGGGTAATTTCGATCTCTCGCTCACAACTATTATTGAATAGACTTTGCCATAATTTATTAACGATCGTACATTATTGGTCGCACAGGGTTTGGAAAGAGTTTATTCGGCAACACCGCAAGGATTGCAAGGCACCACTTAATGTAGTTGAAATACCAGTAAGTTGTACTATATATACTTCCCCACGTGTTTAATTACTATATCGTACTTCAATTTACGTGTGAGATGATGAGAATAATCTTCTTCTTGTATAGTGGTGTTTGCGGCAGCAACCAGGTAATAACTTGTGTGGATATTACGTTTGTGAATTTATCACTGCGCACATAAGAAGAACTCCTAAAGATGTCCTCAGAGTACGTATATATCAATTTTTTATTTATTTTTAAATGAATATATATATATATGTATGTATTAATACTTTTCCTTTTATTTCAAATGCAAGACTGAATGGTTGAAACAAAGGGTCATGCAAAAAGACCATATGAAAGCAGTTCAAGAGTCAATAGCACGATTTCTTCTAGAAAAAGTGCTAAATCCCAACGGCGAGTTCTACTTTGATCGTAAGGAATAAATGATGTAAATTAAATGTTTATTGATATCGTTATTTTCGAGAACAAGATTATGAAAGTGTTGTATATATACATATATATCTATAATATATATATTTTCATACTTTATTCGAATATAATAATGCTCGAGATGAGAATTAGATGTAATTATATGTGCGCGTGTATTTATATTAGCAGCGTAGAATACGTACATAAAAACATATTATATATTAAACAAATATATATAACTGAACTAAAAACAAATTAAACAAAAAAAGAAAAAGAAAAAGAACCTTTAGTCCCGGTTGGGGTTACCAATCGGGACTAAAGGGTGCGGCCACGTTTGCTCGGCTGGAGGGCCTTTAGTCCCGGTTGGTAACACCAACCGGGACTAAAGGTCCCTCTTTAGTCCCGGCTCGATGACCCGGGACTGATTCCATCTTTAGTCCCGGGATCGTTGTCCCGGCGCGGTAACCAGGACTAAAGGCCGTTACCGTCCGGGACAACAAGGCCATCCTGTAGTAGTGTCCACTGTCGGCTTGGACCAGCAGAGCTCGGGCGCCATGCGAGGAGGAGGCGGTGCAAGACAGGCAGAAGTCGCTGAGGTGTACCACCAGCGCTAGCAGAGCGGATCTCAGCAGTCGTGGAGCCTCGTGAAGCTGGAGAGGGTCCGTGTAACACTCTAGTGTTAAGCATTGCATTTGGCACTTGCATTTCATGAGTACAAGCATCATCCAAGCATTCATAAGCATGAGCATATGGAATTTCATCTTATTCTTTACATATTATCACATGTGATGTTGATTATATACATGCATATGCTTGTGATCATGTGTGACCAATGCAAGAGATGGTTGTGAGGTCACAAAAATACCTTAGACACATCTTGGATGGAAAATGGAACAATGTTGGTATTCATGACATGGGCTAATTTTGCTTCTAAGTCCTAGTTTACTCATAATGTCATTTTTCATGATCCTACTTTGATCAAAGTTGAACTATAGCATAAAGTGTCTTCATGGCAGTACACCCTTAATAAAAGTTGTAGCTTATCTTATGTGGAACAAACTTTGTTTAAGGGTCATGAGCTAATTTAGTGCCTAACATGGTCAAATAGGGCACACAAGAATCAACAAAATGTTGTTTTGAGACTTAAAATTTTTGCTGTCTAGAAGCTGTTTACAGTTTCAAGTGACCAACTTTGGGGCATTGTAACTTAAAAACCATGGCGAATTAGAGGAAGCTTTCTAAAGAAAAGTTGGAGAGTACATGTAGCTCTACAACTTTCACTAATACCATTTTCACTGATTCACCATGGATTAGGAGTTACACGTGCATGAAGTAGCTCTGTCAGTCGCTCGCTGCAGCTCTGAACCGGCCGAGTTCAAACCGCTCGGTGGCCGACCGCGCGCAGGGGTGAGCCACCGCATGGCGCCCGTATGTCGGTGCTGGCACTACGTCGCCGTGTCGAAGTGGAGAGAAGAGGGAGGCGACGCTGCTGCTCTCTCCCATTCTCACTTTCTCGCCCTGCCTCTCTCGCTCTCGCTCTCTCGCAGTCGAGCCGACCCGTCGTCGCGATCGCCGTCGTGCCTTCGCCGAGCTCGCGTGCCACCATCGCTGAATCTCCATCTAATCCATCACGTGCATAGCTTCGCCATGAGACACTCTACCTTCCCGACCCACCAATGCCACCATCCGAGCTGAGGTAAAGCCACATTGTGCATCGCCATCGCCGCCATGCCTGCGGTGCGCCTCCTACCTTCTTCTCCCTTGGTCTATCATTGCCTTAGGTCATAGATGCTCACGTCATCATTTATTTAACCGCTACCGCCGCCACTGTGCGGGAACACGTCGTCGCACCGAGCGTGTCCGCCATGGCCGCGAGCTCAAGCTTGTCGTGGTTGACCCTCGCAAGACCTCGTCTTCCCCATCATGTGTTCATTTCTGAGATGCCATGAACCTTAGTGCCTTCGCTAAAGACGGAGACCCATCACTGACCGCCGGCTCACCGGAATGGCATGCACCGCACCGCCGTGCCGCCATACACGCGACCGAGCTCACCAGCGCTTTACCGAACCCTAACCCTAGCCCTAGGTCATCAAGTAGGTCACCCTGAAGCCTTAACCGAGCTCTGGAGAGCTTGGCATTACCAAGAATGGCAATGGCACTGCCGCGCCGCCATGCTCGCCGCCGCCATGTCTAACCACCGTAATCGGCTCAACCACCTACACCACAAGATGCGGATTGACGAGGGGAGCATGATGGTGGTGGTGGTTTCACCAGAGACCTCATCGTCGGTGAGTCCTTGTCGGTCAAAGGCCACGCTCTACGCTGGTCTCGCTGATGTGTGGGACCCGTTGACTGCGGGGCCCAGCTGTCAGTCAGAGTTGAAATGATTTTCTTGATTTATTTTCATAGATTTGAATGCAAACTTCAAAAATTGATATCTTAAGTTAGGATTGTCCAATTTGAGTGAACCAAATTTTGTTAGATTTATCATGAAGTGTACAATTTTATAAAAATATGAAACCTACTGTTTGGGTATTTTTCTAGGGGAATTAAATTGAGCTAGATAAGTGTTTTTAAATTTGTTTCTATCTTGTAAAATGCATATCTTGAGCTAGTGCAAAAATTGTGATTCAAATTTTGCTGGTTTTGTGTTGACATGCTCTAGATAGGAAAAATGCTAAACCTATAGTAGTCATACTTGGAATATGGTATTTTTATTTAATCTTAATTAATTACTAGTTTCTAGTGAAAATAAATGGGTTAAAAATACATAACATATGATCATGCAAATTTTTACACAGTGTTCTTATGCTAGTATGAAAGTAATAAAAATAGGAAATCTGTTGTTTGATACTTTTCACTAGGCTAAACTATTTATGCTAAAATAAGCCTATGCAATTTGTTATTTTTGTAGAGGTTGTTATACTTATCCAAATGGTATGACATTGGTATAGTATACTACTAGGGTCATATGTAACCTACTATAATTTTCTCAGAATTTATTGAGGGTTAGAAATATTTATCCTTTAAATAACCTTATTATATTAGGAAATTAATAAATGCACATAAGTAAATTAATTGGGCTTAACCATGATATTTTATATTGTTCTTGTAATGCATATGATCTGTTGATATTAGTAGTTGTGCTTGGAATTAATTGGTTATAGGCAGCTATTTAATTATTACTCTATAATTCAACTAAATGGCTGCATATGTAGTTTCTGTTGTGGTGATAATTTCGTGATGATAATGATCTTTTATGTGAAACTTGTTAATAACAAAGTTGTAGATAACTTACCCATCTGTCTTTTCCTAAAATTTCATAATTATATGCTAAATGGTTTAAGATTTATAGCTTCTAGAAGTTTGCTTTTAGATTTGCTTAGTCTCTGGATAGATCTGAAAGATCAAATTGTTTGACCTAGATAGCTACTGAATCACCTTAAGATGATTAAAATAAAGTTGTAGACAATTTTATAAGCTTTTCAGAAAGTCCAAGATCATATTGTTTGGATGTGTAAAACTCCAATTAGGGTCAAAACAAGTGGCTGATGTCTTGAAGTCTAGAAAATATTTTAAATAGGTGTTTATTTAATTACTAAAGAAGAGATATGCACCTACTCAGTAAAAGAAAATTTATTTTGTTATCACTTTAATATATTACTATAAGGACACTTATGAGTATGCATTTTATCATATCATATCATCCATGTCATTATCTATGCATCCATGATATCTTATTTCATGCTCATACATACAGGATCGCCCGAAGGAGTAACCCTACTAGAATTCGAAGAAGAGGCGGAGGAGAATCAGGACACACCACAGCTAGCAGCTCCCGAAGGTGAGGAGCCAGCTACTGAGGAACTTCCGGAGTGCCTTGACTACCGACCCACTTCTTTCCTGAAAGGCAACCCCGGAGCATTTTAAGCCTCCTATATTTTACAAAATATCACTTGAGTCCTTTATGTTTGATGCATTAGGTTATAAGAGTTGATTAGAAACACTTGATGTATAGAACTAACTTGTCTAGAAATATACCTTTAATCCTATGTAGGTCCAAGATCGAATAACTGCTTAGCAATGCTTAGCTCGGTAGAAGTCGGGTGATTTCTTGTCACCTGCGAGATATAGGTGGACATTGAACCACGGTTGACTATATTTGCTATCGTGTAAAAGAATCATGGGATGTTGTAAATCGAGGCCGGACGAAGTCTATGTTGTAGGTTGACTCATGTGATTCCGTCTGCGCCGATTAAGGACCGCATCGTTGTTGGTCCTCGGTAATTTTGAACGCATGCCTCTCACTTAGCTGGCCGGATAACTCATTTCGACCGTGAAGCCGAGTAGCTCAACTTAGGTCGGGCCTCATTTTGTTAGAGTGCGCACAGTGGAGGTAGTAAGGATGTGCGGGGAGCCGGTGTGAGGTCAAGGGCAGGTTAGAGTCCTGATCGACCTGACATCTGGTAGTGTCCCTGATTGTGCGGCGCTGATCGAATCCATAAATTGGACCCGAGTTGTACCAAAGGTGACCTAAGGTGGCCGTTGATCTGGTCTACCTGGGTTTGTGTTAGGAATACTGCCCAGCTGGTTGCAATCGATTTGAATCGTCGTCTCTCCCGAATAATAACAAACTTGACTAGGCTTCCTTCTATCGTAGTGATAATGGCAAGTGGAATGGTTCTCAGAATGACATAATAAATTTCTATGATTACTATTGTTCTGTCACTACTGATATACCATATTTTTGGCATAGGTTAGTTGCTAATCTAGAGATGAATAGCTATAATTAACTTGATGACCGAATTATAAAATGTATAGCTGAATTAGTGGCTTTTTATGCAAAATGTTGTCAAGCTAGCTCCACTTATAAAGCCTTGCATGATCCTTGGAGTCACTTTATTTTTGGTTTATGACTGATAAGTCTAGCTGAGTACCTTCTTGTACTCAGGGTTTATTTCCCACTTGTTACAGATAACACTGTTTATCATGGCTACTGTAAGAATTGCTCATGTCCCGCTGTGGATGATGAGTAGGCCCCGGGCAAGGCACTTCTACTTATATATCTTATCTATGATGCTTTTGTGGGTGGTGATCACAAACTGGATTGTATTAAACAATGGTGTGAGATGTTGGTTTAAAATCTACTTTACTTCTGCTACTACCTTATTTGAAACTTGAGTTGTAATAACTTTAATCGTGCCCTGATGTATGGTAATGTATTTGTGAACTCTATATAACATGTGGCATGTATGTTAAATCATGTACGATCTTGATTGTATGTTGATGATGAATCGAGACCCTTCGTAGTACTCAACGGACTACCGGGTTTATATGAGCTCAAGTATGATAGTGCGACCGCTTGCGGGCTGCCATTGTACTCGTGCTCTTGTAAATTAGACGGTTACGTTACATGTTATAGTCCATGACCTAGAGGATGAGAGGTGCAGTGTCGGCCGGAGTGGGTCTGCTGGAGGCTGATTTTAAGTCTCCTGTTACTTATTTTGGGTTTGGGTGCCCATATAAGCCACCTATTGGAGACAGTCTAATGTGTGGACGAGTGCAGCCACCCACCAGGACATGGTTGGGTGAGCGCGGCTTCCGACGACAATGCATGGGACAAGTTTGGCCTTACGGCTGTCAACATGGGTGAGAGGAACGTGGCCTCAGACTAACGGCCTCACTAAAGAGCCTGTCTGATATGCTACTGTTTGATTCAACATTATAGAGAGTAGCTTATGGGCGTGTTGAGGACCACGGTGGGACGATCGCGTGGTGCGGTATCGGTATCGTGGCATCCCACCCATGGTACGGAAGCCGTAGTTCATTCTCCTCATGTCACTGTGAAAAGAATCATCGATTCTTGCTAGGTGTTGGACGAGATTTTTTTTTCAATTCTCACGATGATGACAATAGGACGTCTACTGATCCTATATTAATCAGAAACAAATACGCCCTATGGCCCCGTTCGGCTTATCATAAAAGCCGGCTTATTCGGCTTCTTTTTTCAACCGGAACAGTGTTTTTCTCTCACAACATTTCAGCTTTGGCTTTTTCCAGCCAATTTCAGCCAAACGAACTGGGGCCAATAGTTTACCATCATGGTTGCCCTAAGCTTGGTACCTCAAACACATCCGTGTCGCTTTGTACAAGCGGGGCTGTGTCAGTGACGGTCGCGCATACTTGGACACGGGTGTCTACAATCGCATCGAAATCACCAGAGATTCTTGGAGCAATCCCCTTGGGTTAAGGGGGTGTTTGGTTGCCCCCCCTAAATTTTAGTCGCTGTCTCATCGGATGTTTGGACATATGCATGGAGTATTAAATATAGACTAATTACGAAACTAATTACATAGTTTGCGACTAATTTGCGAGACGAATCTTTCGAGCCTAATTAGTCCATGATTTGACAATGGTTGCTACAGTAAACATGTGCTAATGACGGATTAATTAGGCTTAAAAAATTTATGTCATGGAGTACTGACGGATTATGTAATTTATTTTTTTATTAGTATCCGAACACCCCATGCAACATCCTCCCGACACACCTTCTAAACTTTAGTAGCTGGATCCAAACACCCCTGAGTCTTAACGGCCCAGCCACTGACGCCTTGTTTAGTTCCACCCCAATTTCTAAAAAGTTGCTACAGTACCTGTCACATCGAATGTTTACGGCCTGTGCATGGAGCATTAAATGTAGACGAAAAGAAAAACTAATTGCACAGTTTGGTGAGAAATTGCGAGACGAATGTTTTGAGCCTAATTAGTCTATGTTTGAACACTATTTGCCAAATAAAAATGAAGATACTACAGTAGCCCAAAATCCAAATTTCACGAACTAATCAAGGAACAAGGGCTGACTAGTGCTCCCATGGCAATATATACGTACGAGCAAAGATGATTAAAGTAGGGATGCCCTGTCCCTCGCTCGAGAAACCGAGCATGTTCATCGCATTTTGGCTCTTTCCTCGCCCATGCTGCGCATGTCGTTCCAGCTATCCTCTCACCATTAGTTGTATAAACTGCAAGTATTGTTTCATTGTTTGGACGCTTAAACTGAACGTATGTCAGCTAATTAGGTTGGTATAAGTATATGTATACATGTTTATAGAGACAAGTATATGTGCATGCGTATGATGGCTTTGATTATGCCGAGGTTTGGAAGAAGCCGGTCTAAAGCTATTTTGTTGTGAGAAAAAAATATTTTAGATTCTAACCGATAAAACGGCTGACCGCGCGTACATGCATTACCGTGGACTGTGGTAGCTACTGTACAGAATAGTGCTAGCTAGCACAGAGGCGAGTACGGAAGTACCTAACCGGACGAACCATCTGTACGTATGTACCTGCGTTTGCGGCATGTGTCCTGTAATTGCAGCTAGGAATTATTGCTTCTGTTCTCGCTGTCCTTTTCGGGTGGTTTCTGCCTGGTATTTTATATCTGGAGCATCTGCACATGCATGACGGAGCGTGCACGCGATGGCGTCGCCTGTTTGATGTAGCTAACCATCCTGATTTGACGGAGCGTGCACAGTGTGGTGGCAACGATCCGTGCTTCTCGCGCTTTGATGCCGTGCCGGTGATTGGTGACGGTCCGGCGGATGATAACACCGTGTTCTCGTGGACGGCTGGACAAAAACAAAAAAAAAAAAAAATCGATGACTCGTTTTAAAAGTTTTTCGATTGAACTTATTTTTTCAATAAAAATGATTTGATTTTGAATGACTTTTGACTTTGGCTCGGCTTGTTAGGTTCGGCTCAGTTCAAGTTGGGTCTTAACCAATTCAGGAGACTAACAAATAAGATTATGCCAATTTCGAAGAAAAAAAAAAAAAAGTATAGGTGTCTCGCTGTTCACTCCAAAGACTGGTGGAGTGTGGATATAGACTCCGACGAATGCTTGAAAGTTTTTTGCAAGCTAACACGGGCTCTGTTCATTCATTGTCCTATTACCAATATTGTAGACAAAGAAAAAGTCTATTATACCTTCTGAATTATTAGCGTAGTTTGATTTTCCTCCCCAAATTCTAAAACCGTATATCTTAGCCCCTAAACTCTAAAAAATGTGCAAATTATCTTCCTACCCTCGTTTTTGGAGTGATTTTGAAGATGGTGTTGTTCTTTCTCTAGTTAAAATCAATAAATACTTGATAAGGGTTTTCAATCATAGAAAATGTTTATGAGCTTTCAAAAAAATCTATAAAAAATTATAGAGATATGTTGGGATAAGACAAATCTAAATAAAATATTTAGCACTCGTGAAAACATCTTTATAAACTTACTTTTTTCCAGATTTAGCTCTAGGAAAATAGAAAAATATCTAGAGAAATCTAGAAATTACCTAGAACATTCTAATTAATATGTAAATGTGTTTTGAAAACTTTTCACTACAAAAAGTATAATACACACCCAGGATGAATGCATTCAACATTACCGTATGTTGCATTTATGTTGGTTGCATCTCATTTTTTTGTTGTGACAATTTTTAAAACATATTTATACAATGATATTAGAATATTTAGGGAATTTCCTAGATTTTTCTATGTAATTTTTTACATTTTCTGGAGCTAAATCCATTTTTTGAAGCTTCTAAAGATGTTGTCACGAGCTACAAATATGTTATCTGGATTTTTCATTTCCCAATATGCCTCTAGATTTTCTTCACTATAATTTTTAATGCTCAGATATTTACTATATTATTTTTAACTAAAAACAACAAAACCATGTTTAAAGTCGCTCCAAACCAAGACAGGGAGTTAATTTGAACGGTTGCGAGAATTTAGAGGTCAAGATGACTGGTTTTAGAGTTCAAGAAATATTCAGAAAGATAGAGTAGACTTTTCTTCGGATGAAGCACACAATGCACAGGCTTGTTTGTTCCTTTCTCTATATTTTCTTTTGAGCAAATGTTCCTTTCTCTAGATGGGCTTTGACGTTTTGTTCGTGGGATAACTATGAACGAGGCCTTCGAACTCCAAAGAAGCCTTTTGCAGCAACGTCCGCCTATCCTATGTGCGTTCGTTTGGAGAGCCCATTGCCCAAACATATTTGTGATCGTCTTTCACGGCTTAATCTCCAACAAACTTTTTTTTTACGAAACAATCCCCAACAAACTATAAACAACGTTTTTAAGAGATTGGCTGGATCACTGGTGCTGGTTACCTTTTATTTTGCGACACCCAGTCACTGACAGACGATCATATATACAAGTGCACATTTACTTTTATAAACACACGCACGTATATTCTACACCTATGAACACCTCCAAAGACCGGCAAATCTCGAGATTGACGAAGTTACCACATGCGTCTCGCTGTCGACGGACACGTTGCCTACTACTAAAAAATAGCACCGTTAAATCTTGGAATAAATTCAGAAAAATACGAGCACCGTGTCAAGTCAAGGACTTGAACCCAGGTGGGCAGGTTTCACCACAAGAAACCCAACCAGCTGAGCTATACTAATTGTGTATGCAAACTGGTGTAGCTAGTGTTGGCTAGCTATTTGACTAACAACTGGTAGAAGACTTAACAAACACCTATTAACCCTCCTATTTTGATACATTAGACTAATTTTTGTTAATTTTAATTAGCTAACAATTAGCTCTTATATCAAATAGGCTCTATTTGGGTCCATAGAACTAACAACTAGTTGACTAATTTTTAGTCCTAAGGATCAAACAACCAAACCAGACTAATTGTTAGTTTATTAGTCGTGGACTTGTTGTTAGTCCATTAGTCCACAAATATATAAGCTAGTCCTAGTTAGGGCTGGATATCGAGCTCGTTCGGTTCGGCTCGGTCTATCTTGAGCTAGCTTGTTAGGCTAACGAGTCAGCTCAGCTCGGCTCGTTAATATTACGAGCTAGAGGGGCAGCTCGGCTCGGCTCGTTACCGAGCTCGAGCTGGCTCGTTTAGCTCGCGAGCTATAAAAAAATAGGACACACATGTTTATAATGTTTATGCTACATTAATTATAGAAGGTGACATCCACCATTATACAATCATACATGATTAATACATATCAGGTTCATCAAAAGTATCAACCATGCAACGTAGCTGGTCCATCCATGATCATGCAGTTGTAGCATACTAGTTAGTTGCTTGCTACCACAAACTTAGGAAAGTCAACATATTCAATGTCAGCATCATCATCTTCTCCCTGAAAAATAATCCACAAAATCAACATTTAAGTACCACAACATTTATAAAATCAAAATTCATCTGAAGCAGCTGAAAATAAGGATTACGTACCAATAGAATAGGTGTACATTTTTAGGTCAGCATCATCATCTTCTGGATTCATGGTCATGGGCTGATAGGCCTCAGCTCGTTTCAGCTCGTGAGCTGGCTCGAGCTGGCTCGTTAAATAGCGAGCTAGACTTCCGGCTCAATTTGTGAAAAAGTTAAAACGAGCCGAGTTGAGCCGGCCACGAGTCGAACAAGTTGGCGAGCCACGAGTATTTTGTCCAGCCCTAGCGCAAACATTATAACATATACCGCATGTCGCGAGTCCAAACCATATTCTGAAAAGAGAAAAAACACAAGAAAGGCCATAACCGCTTTTATGAATTTATGATATACATAAAAATACACATAATTTTAATACATTATTTACTAACAATTCACACAAATAATTAAGGGATGGATATATAATTTATAAGAAAACATAGCGAAGGTGTTTGGGCCACATCAACCATCGATGTTGACTATAGCAAGTTTGCGTACGTGTGTTCATAAGAGGTGTGTGTGCGCGTGTTGTGGGTGTCTATATTATACTGTGCAATTTAAAAAAAAATAGCCTAGACAGTACTGTGATGCAGCAATGTGTTCATTTTCGGTGACCTTGCTCTCGCTGAGACTGGCCCCCTATCTGACCCAGGCATCTACTGTATCTATCTGGGACACCAACAGGCAACATACAGGTAGGTATTGGTCGGGACAAAATTGCTTCGGGTGCAAACCAAATATGCCCCTGCTCCTTGTCTTCGCATAGATCCTTTCCTCTCGTTGCGTCTCTAGAGGAGCAGAGGCCATGGCAGATCACATCGTTTCTCGCAGTAAAGCGCCGTAAGCTGTACAGTAACTGTAAGCATGTGTAATGGGCATGTTTCTATGACTGTCACAAGTGGTCTGCATTCGCTGGTGTATATAGTATATCGGGTTTGGGCGGTTTGAATGTTTGGTTTAGCTTGCTTTGCGGCGGATTAATCTTGGCTAGCGTATCAGAAGTAAGGCTGTCATGATGCTATCCATTTTACCTGTTTAATTTGCTTCACTTATTTCCGTCAAAAAATTTGCTTCACTTTTACCTGCAAATACTCAAATTTGGGATGAGGGAGTACGTGATAACAATTATAATTGGTTTATCTGTCCAGTCCACGATCTGTGTTTATAGGAGTTATTAGAATAGCACACGTCCGATCATGATATAGAGTCTGATTCTAAAACGTATTGGAATACTAAAGGATCGAGATACTTAAGAGGGAAGAGGGTTACGAATTAGGCTACTCTAAAATTCTCAGCGGAAATTAGACCTATCGCTTAGCTCATTTCTCCCTAGTGCCTAAACAAGTGTTCTAAGCCTACCGCACAAAGTTTTGCACACTAGTTCCAACCTAATTCTAACATGACAACTCTTGGAATGTAAATTGCATGCAAGTAAACTCTCAAGGTAAAGAAAAGGTTAGGAACACATCGATTTTTTCACAAGGTATCGGAGAATCGATACTCCCTATTTGTTCTTGTTGGAACACCTCGTAAGGTATTACTGCCCCTTGATCTGCGTAAGGTCCAAGAGCTCTATAACGGTTGATCCTTCCCCACTCTGAAATGGTGGATCGGGCACCAAACCGTGCACACCAATGAGTTGAGCCTCTCAAAATCGCCACCGAGAGATTACCAAGCTCCACAACATCTTCAAGCTATCTAGATGATGTCGATTAGCAAGAGTAATAAGCATGAACTCTCACTTGACCTAACCAAGCCTGATGAGAAGAGTGGATGCACGCTTGCTACCCCCTATGAGCTAATTGATGTGGGAATAGATCCATTTGAAAGCTTATCACACAAGCTTTCCATCAAGTGCCCATAGTCCGAATGGATGAGTTATCGCTGTTCCAATGAAGCACTATTGGGCTATCAACAAACCGAATGTTGAGCTTCGATGAGCTTGCACTCCAAGACCAGTCTTGTGCATGGTGTATCCATGTCCCATCTGTTGTAGAGGCCATAAGAAGCATCTTTCCCAAGTTCACATCATTATCATCATTGTTCCTAAGTATGTTAAAAAGTAACAACATTAGGTAGCATCAATTTCTTATTTATATCACTACGCAAATATAGGAACAAGCTCACCTTGTATTCAATAGCCATTTTTAGGTGTCATGTCCTCATCACAAATGGAGTCCTTAGTCTTTGATTAGCAAATCTCAATAACTCCAATTGGCCAAAACACTCCCTTGGATGCCCAATGTTGTAGCTAGAACTTCAAAATGCTAAGAGAGCCATAATGCATGAGATGGAGGGGTCTATATAGGCTTTACCCCCAAAACTAGTGGTTGCAACTCCACTTAGCCAAAACGTATTCACCAGATGTAACACCCTGTGTTTTGCATCATGTTAAAAATCACTAAAAATTTGAACCTTTTAAAACTTTACAACAAATTAAAACACTGACTATTTATTTCCACAAAACCATTTTAAATAAAATATATTTTCCTAAAAACCCCTGCATCAAAATTCACCATAGTCATTTTGTGTCTCATAGGATTTAGTTGTAGTGCTAGGAGTATTTTCTAGGATTAGAAGATTTTCTAGGATCAGAGAGCAGAAGAAGGACCTTCACTTGGTTTTTATTGACTTGGAGAAAACTTATGACAAGATACCAAGAAATATCATGTGATGGTCTTTGGACAAACATAAAGTCCCATCAAAGTACGTGACCCTCATCAAGGACATGTACAAAAATATTGTGACTAGTGTTCGAACAAACGATGATAACACAGATTACTTCCCGATTAAAATTGGACTTCATCAAGGGTCAGCCTTAAGCCCGTATCTCTTTGCCTTGGTAATGGATGAGGTTATCAGGAACATACAAGGGGATATCCCTTGGTGTATGTTGTTCGCTGATGATGTAGTGTTAGTGGACGAAAGCCAGGCAGGAGTAAATAGGAAACTAGAGTTATGGCGGTAGACCCTTGAATCTAAAGGTTTTAGATTGAGCAGAACTAAAACCGAATACATGAGATGCGACTTTAGCGGAGTTGTATAGTAGGAGGGAGATGTGAGTTTGAAAGGTCAAGTAATGTCTAAGAAGGATACATTTCGGTATCTGGGATCGATGCTACAGAGGGATGGAGATATTGATGCGGACGTTAGCCATAGAATCAAAGCAGGATGGATCAAGTGACGACAAACTTCTGGCATTCTCTATGACAAGAGGGTACCACAAAAGCTAAAAGGCAAGTTCTATAGAACGGCGATTAGACCGGCTATGTTGTATGGAGCAGAATGTTGGCCTACAAAGATTCGACATGTTCAACAACTGAGTGTTGCAGAAATGCGTATGTTGCGATAGATTTGCGGTCACACAAGAATGGACCGAGTTTGGAACGATGATATACATGATCGCCTAGAGGTAGCACCAATTGAAGAAAAGATTGTCCAACATCAGTTGAGGTGGTTTGACCATGTCCAAAGAAGACCTCCATAGACACCAGTGTATTGTAGAGTCCTAAGCCAAGCTAATAATATGAGGAGAGGTAGAAGAAGACCGAAATTGACATGGGAGGCAATAAAAAGATATTTGAAAACTTGGGATATACCTAGAGATCTATGTTTGAATAGGAGTACTTGGAAAACAGCTATTGAAGTGTCTGAACCGTGACTTGGGGCTCTTAGTGGGTTTCAACTCTAGCCTACCCTAACTTGCTTGGAACTAAAAGACTATGTTGTTGTTGTTGTAAATTGTATACACACAAACGAAATCCAACTGCATTCGATACTTTGATTCATGTGCACATGTTTCTGTTTGTTATAGAAATATATTCTTGCGGTTCGAGTTCCTCAGAGACTAATGCTGTAGAATTGTTTTTTTTTTCAGAAAAAGGAAATGCTGTAGAATTGTTTGGATCCTGTTGGTGTAGTTCAGTCTCTAATGCACCATCTTGAACTCTATATGCAGCTCAAGGCCCTACAGATGGTGTTGCACAATACTACCAAGAACAGTTGGAAATTGCTGGAAAGTTTTAGTGAAATGGACACACTGACAAATCGTTGTTTCCTTCCTGCTATATCTACGGTTTGTTGTGTACTCTTCCTCTGATTGTGACATGGAAAAAAATCAAAGAGAAAACACTTCCTTGCAGAAGAAATGTGCAGCATTTCCCCCCCAAAATGAAGCAATTCTTTTACCTGTAGATCATCCTACTTGCAGGAAGAGCGTGAGCAGTTGCCTGAAAAGAGATTTGGGCTATCCAATCATGTAACATTGCAAACATGGTTTATATTGTAGTGGAGTGGCTCCCTGGCCATTATTGCTTCTGCCTTGGATTCTCCACTGGACTTCTTATCCGGGTTTATATTGTAGTTTACTGCCTTTTCCATGCAAACACCAAATCCATACATACAGAATTACAGATACCCAGTTTGTATAAGGCGCATGCAACCTCTGGTGAGTTCCACATCAAGTATGAGTGTATGACATACTCTTACTTCCATTTCTTGCATTCGATTCCATTTGAATAGAATGATTGAGCATTTCATTGTCCTTTGCTATCTTCAACAGTCCTTCCATATTGTCGCTAGAAAGGACGTCTCTCCGAGATATTAATTCAGCAAATCGAACTAGAACATGTAAAAGAAAATAAAGTACTTCCAGTTAAATAACAAATGGATAAAAGTAATGGCCTTCTATTCCAATTTTAGGTGTGTAACATTTGTTCTTGGGAGACCGGACATTGGTCACAATTATGCCTTTTATGATGTTATTTATGGGAGCTGGTATTTCAATAGGTCGAGGTCCTATTACTTGCAATTTTGGACAACTTTACCATAATCTGTAATGCAGGTTATAGTAATTTTTGCTTGCCTGTGCAATGCTTGGCCTTTAAATCATCCTAGAATCTAAACGCTCATTGGTATCCAATGTAAGTCTATGTCTCTTCCTTATCCTGTAAAAGAACTCGACAGGGGTGGGGGAAAGACCGCCCCCACGGCTTTGCGCTAAGAAGAAACTTCAGCGAAACCAGCAAGAAAACCTCTAAACCTGGCCTCACTCTATAAGGGCCGCACCTTAGGCTGGCACCCTGCCACTATTTTTTCGCGGGGAGGCATAACAATTTTTTTTGGGTGCAAGCTGGGATTTGAACCCTGGTTGTCTGGTTCCACTACTCGGTGACCAACTACCGTACTACTAGTGCGTTTGCTCTTATCTCATCCTCCCTGCCTGTCTGGCATAGTAGACATAGCGAATGGATCAAGGATCAGTTTCTGTATGAAGAGTGGTTACTGGAATTGCAGCTTTTACTTTTGAATCTTTCTGTAGCTGGTACTGATGATATTAATTATTTTGCTTTCCAGGGAGATGAGTTCTGCTTGACAAAAGAGCAGGAAAAGTGGGTTGTCAATATTATGCTCTCAGTGACACTGATGAAGCTTCTCCTGGGACAATGATTGCTGAACATTCACCAATGAAATAGTTAAGGCCTATGCGCTGGATCACCTTTTTGATGTTATCACCAACGTTATTGGGCTTGTGGCTGCACTTCTTGCTACTTATGTTCAAGCCTGGATTGACCCAGTTAGAGCTATCATTGTAAGTGATCTGTACTTCTGTATTATATATGACATAAGCTACTCAAGTAATTTCATGGATAGATCACAACCATGTGATGTGCATGGTGTAGGCATCTGATGAACTTAATAACCTCAAACATTTTTTTTTCTAAAAATTCTTCAGACATAGTGACCACATGACAGTTTTCAAAAAATAGTGACCACATGACAAAGGAGTATGATTTCTTTCATGAACTGGCGTGCCTACATCTTCTCATAAGCTGCACCTTACAGGCTTACAAAGTTACAATAGGCACAGTTGGGCCCTTTATTAATTCAATTCTAACAAAAGCATAGCAAAAAAAAAACAATAATTCTGTGTCTTCAAACAAGAAAGGACGATGGGCTCCAACTTTAGATTGACTTGATACAAAAATCAGGGGTTGGCATCGCCATACCCAGATCCAGCACCTTTACCGCCAGCAGCCCCACCATTTTGGCTGTTCCCATTGCCACCACCATTGCCATTAGCACTTGCACCTGCATAACTTGGTCCGTACCAATATCTGTTAGCATAGCTAGAGCCAGATCCGATGCCACTACCAGACCCTTGAGCACTGGAGTCCCAAGAACCTCCAGCTTTTCCACCACCTCCACCCCCACCAGTACCACCAGCACTGGAAGATTCTCCAATACCACTATATGTACTACTCCCTGAACCTGACCCTAAGCCTACACCCCATGCAGACCCACCATTTTGGCTAGTTCCACCACCTGCCCCACCCCCTCCAGCACTTGCATGGGCACCATTCGGACCACTGTCACCTAATCCGGTGCCAGACCCAGACCCTGATCCCGCACCATTCACATATCCGCCACCCCCTCCCCCTCCTTGTCCCGACCCATCAGCACTAGAGTATCTAGCCACCCTCACAGCATTTGCTAATCCCATGCTCATGAGAACAATGAGCCCTAGTGATATTAGCTTTGTGCCTGCCATTGTGAGCTACCGCTAGAGAGTATTTGAGTTGAGATGAGTTCCAGTGAAGTCTGCTTGGGTATTTATAGTGCTTTCGGCCATGCAGTGGTTCTTTATCTTAACAGAGCATGCACATTAATGATAGTGGTGTTTCAATAGAAGACCAAGTGGAGGCTTTTAATATTCACTGGAATTAATGGAGCTTCTTGACTTGACCTAGCTTCTTTAAGTCATCTCCATAGATTATCGATGGCATAAAGTCATCTCCATAGATTATCTTAACAGTACATGTAACTATGCAAGTAACGAAGTGGTTACAATTCACGATTTGTCTTAGCTCTATTTACTTTTTAGGCTCTCGATGACATGCTGAAGTCCTAGCTTCTTTAAGTCATCTCCATAGATTATCGATGGCATAAAGTTTTATTATTTGATGCCATTGTTGGTGTTTGGAAGACACATTGAAGCTAAACCTAGCTGATTGCTCCGTTCTAAGTAATTCAGTTTATTTTCTTTAGTGATATCCATCGAGGTACTATTACCGTTTTTCGTTCTTGTTACTGGTGCTGAATGTGTGAAAGTTTTTTTTGTGACTGGACTGCTTTGTCTCGTATAGGTGAAAGCTGGGTCCAGTTACATAAGCTACTATCAATTTGACATACAAACTATCCTTGTCACATGATCCCATCATCACCTTCCACTAAGTACAATTACTATTGTGTATGCATCCACCTCCACAAGTGCTACATTATTCTCCATAAAGTACCGTTACTCTCTCCCTCCCAAATTAAATCAACTTCGAGAGTTGTCCTAAATCAAACTATTTTACCGCATTCCAGACAAGCTCTAAGTTCGACCAACTTTATAGAGAAAAACTCCAATATTTATGACACTGAATTAGTATCACTAGACATATCATGAAATATATTTTTCCTAATATGCTTATTTGGTGTCATGGAGGTATTACCTTTCCTACAAAGCTGGCCAAATTTGAAAATTCAAATTGTAAGAATTGATTTATTTTAGGATGGAGGTAGTACTATTTTTAATCTATCAATGTACTCCCTTCGTCCCAAACAGAATTAATGGAAGTCTCGTTTTCCGAGGAGTGAAATGATCCTAAGTTTGACTAGGTTTATAAAAAATAATATCAACATCTGTATCTTCAAATAGGTTTATTATGCAAATATATCCCATTATTAATCTCGTGATACTTATTACAGATCGAAACAATCAGTACTTGTTATATGTATATTTTGGTCAAACTTAAAATTATTTGACTTATCAACAAATGAGAATTCTATCCTTTTTAAGACGGAGAGAGCATAAAGCACTCACATCATAGTACTATTTATTTGACTGACCCATCGTCCTATAATTCCGACATAATATCATATTAGCTTTTTATTAGATTCTTTCATTAGCTTGCCCTGTTTTGACAATATCAAATGTAATGATGTAATAATTTTATTTCTAAGAAAATCTGAGGCAGCGCATGGGTTATTCTTTTAGTTCACTTAGAAGTTGTGTCTCCTTGTGTGCATATATAGGGTTCTTGGACTAAGGACCATACATACAGAACTGAAAAGTATGGTACTAGCAAATTCCATGCTTTAATACAGAATCCATGTCACCTGACCTGAGAACAATAGGAAAAATGTACTTCCACAAGGATTATGGGTCCTCGTGGTAACTTGAGCTTTTTTTTAATTGGCTTTCTGCTTGTAATAAATTGTTTCGGTTCAAAAACCTGCAAAAATCATGTACTATACTACAATACCCTCAAATATGCATGCATATGACTTTCATTGCTACATACAGCCTGTTCGGTTGGCTAGTTCGTTTCGTGGCTGGTTCGTGAAGAAGTACTGCTGGCTGGTTTGTGTGAGAGAAAAATACTGTTTCAGCTGAAAATTTACTATCGTTTACGACAAGCCACAGCCAAACGAACAGGCTGATATGCGTTTGACAATTCTCTCCAGCACAGTGAAACTTGTACAGCTGGTGACAGACACGGCAATCAAAAGATAACGAGATCACCCATAATAATGAGGCCCATGGTTTAACTACTTTTTGTGATAAGGTTCTAGCATTCTGCTCAGAGTGGAACTAGTAAACGACGACCTGCATTACGTCTTAACTTCATGTTTGAATATCAACACAGGCATCCGCTGATCACCAGAAAAATTCTTTCCTCCTGCAGTGGTTGACGTTGCAGAGGCGACCTTGAGTTTTTCGCAACAGGCGTGGACCTAAAAACTATATGCTCGCGGTGGGCTCGATAAGAGAAACAAGTTAATGCAAGCTGTCAGAAATCTTGAAAGTGTCCACTTGCAGTAGTTGGATCAAAGTGAACGCCGGGCAGATTGTCTGGCTTACCTTAACATTTAACGCAGTGTTACGTGTACGAGTAACCCTCAGTATCGTGAAGAAAACGCTTGCACCAAAATATCACTACTACCTTCGCCTTTGAAATTTCAATGCTAGTAGGATCAGGCTACTACTTTCTTTTTACATAGGCCTTGTCGGTTGCTCAAACTTTGTGATGGCACCAGGCGACTCGATTGCATTGGTGTTATCAACCTAAAACGTTGTGCTAATCAATGTGAGGTTCCAGCTCCAGTGCAAGTGGCGTGGCGCACACCATAGGTTTCAAGGTCAGTTCAGTCTTTCAATTTTTATTTTTTATTAGTTTTCGAAAATATATGAAAAATAAAGGTAGTACATGATGAACAGGGACATTTGCGAGACTACATGTAACAAAATACGACGTGTTGATGTTAGTTCCTCTACACATTTGCAGCTCGTGACATATACCATCAGCCTTTCAGGATTCAGGACATGGTCGATGTCGATGATGTGCTGGAAAATGTCCACTCCCTGGTTGGTGGTCAGTCTGCTGGAACCAGGCACTACAAGGCTGTGACTCTGAGGCGCACGGTGCGGGCGGGCGTACACGTTCGGTTCCCACTACTTCGTTGAGGTGGATACCGTCCTTCGCCATGCCTCTGGCCTCTGTGAGAGGCCCAAGCGACGCTCTGCATGAGCAGCTGCCTGGTGTCGAGCGTGCCTTCGTCCACCTTGACTACGAGTTCACTCACCAGTCCGAGCATGCTCGGTCGCATGACACGTAGCTGGCTTAAAAAAATCCAGTGCGAGTTCACTCCAGAAAGTCGACAGGCGTTGCATATATACGTGTACGAACCTTATGCCTCGTAACAATTACTTTCTCGGTTCCAAATTACAATCCGTTCTAGCTTTTTTAATACAAACTATACACCTAGACATTATATATAGATGAATAGCAATAGTTTGTATCTAGAAAAGCTGGAACAACTTTCAATTTAGAAAGAAGAGAGTACAAGATAAGAGTCATAATTGATTTATTGTCCAGTTCACACTTAGATATTATATCTAGTTGCACAGCAATAGCTATATACCTAGAAAAGTAAGAACGACTTATAATTTGGGATGAGGGGAGTACGAGAAAACAATTATAATTGGTTTATCTGTCCAATCCATGATTTGTGTTTATAGGAGTTATTAGAAAAGCACACGTCCGATCACGATATAGAGTCTGATTCTAAAACGTATTGGAATACTAAAGGATCGAGATACTTAAGAGGGGAGAGGGTTATGAATTGGGCTACTCTAAAATTCTCAGCGGAAATTAGACCTATCACTTAGCTCATTTCTCCCTAGTGCCTAAACAAGTGTTCTAAGCCTACCGCACAAAGTTTTGCATAATAGTTCCAATCCAATTCTAACATGACAACTCTAGGAATGTAAATTGCATGCAAGTAAACTCTCAAGCTAAAGAAAAGGTTAGGAACACATCGATTTTTTCACAAGGTATCGGAGAATTGATACTTCCCATTAGTTCTCGCTGGAGCACCTCACAAGGTATTACTGCCCCTTGATCTGCGTAAGGTCCAAGAGCTCTATAACGGTTGATCCTTCCCCACTCTGAAATGGTGGATCGGGCACCAAACCGTGTACACCAATAAGTTGAGCCTCTCAAATTCGCCACCGAGAGATCACCAAGCTCCACAACATCTTCAAGCTATCTAGATGATGTCGATCAGCAAGAGTAGTAAGCATGAACTCTCACTTGACCTAACTAAGCCTGATGAGAAGAGTGGATGCATGCTTGCTACCCACAATGCACTAATTGATGTGGGAATAGATCCATTTGAAAGCTTATCACACAAGCTTTCCATCAAGTGCCCATAGTCCGAATGGATGAGTTATAGCTGTTCCAATGAAGCACTATTGGGCTGTCAACAAACCGAATGTTGAGCTTCGATGAGCTTGCACTCCAAGACTAGTCTTGTGCATGGTGTATCCATGTCCCATCTATTGTAGTGGCCATAAGAAGCATCTTTCCCAAGTTCACATCATTATCATCATTGTTCCTAAGTATGTTAAAAAGTAACAACATTAGGTAGCATCAATTTCTTATTTATATCACTACGCAAATATAGGAACAAGCTCACCTTGTATTCAATAGCCATTTTTAGGTGCCATGTCCTCATCACAAATGGAGTCCTTAGTCTTTGATTAGCAAATCTCAATAACTCCAATTGGCCAAAACACTCTCTTGGATGCCCAATGTTGTAGCTAGAACTTCAAAATGCTAAGAGAGCCATAATGCATGAGATGGAGGGGTCTATATAGGCTTCACCCCCAAAACTAGTGGTTGCAACTCCACTTAGCCAAAATATATTCACCAGATGTAACACCCTGTGTTTTGCATCATGTTAAAAATCACCAAAATTTTGAAACTTTTAAAACTTTACAACAAATTAAAACACTGACTATTTATTTCCGCAAAACCATTTTAAATAAAATATATTTTCCTAAAAACCCCTGCATCAAAATTCACCATAGGCATTTTGTGTCTCGTAGGATTTAGTTGTAGCGCTAGGAGTATTTTCTAGGATTAGAAGATTGCTTCGCATTTAAATTCATCGTCTGCACTTTGTTTGTCTGAATGCTTGTGTGTATGTTTGAATGCTTGATTCATTGCGAGCATGTTTGTTTGCCCTAGAATTTATTTTGGCATCAAATAATTCTCCTTGACATTCTTCACCAAATATTTTTCCTTGACCCCCTCTTTGATTTACCAAGCCCCCATACTTCAAGTCCTCCTAGAATTTGAATTCAAACCATGCATTATGTGCTTTAGTTTATTTATGAAAAATAAAAAGCGAATTCAAAATGGGAAATAATTCATGGGCTTAAACTCCTCCCTCTCCCTCTCCTTGGCCGCAGCTGTAGCCCATCTCCTCTCTTCCCTCCCCACCTCCTCTTGGGCCGCCATTGGCCCAACCCGTGTCCACCTCTCCTCCATTCTCCTTTCCCGCGTGAGCCTCCTCCCCCGCGGTAGGCTGGCCCAACCCGGCCCTTGGCCCAGCAGTGCAACAACAACCCTTCTCCTCTTCCTTTCCTCCCTCTCACCGACGTGTGGGGCCCGCCCGTCAGCTCCTTCTCCAGGAGGTCAACGACCACACTGTGCCCATGTCGCCACAGCCGCCGACCTCACTGTGCCCAACCGCCTCGCTCCATTGTCACCTTCCCTGAGCACGCCCACGCGAATGGATAAGGACGCCAGCTCACCACCGGCTGTCGTCATAGATATTTTCTTCGAGAACCAACCTACTCATGCCTATAAAAGCCGTCCATGGCTGCCAAGCTCGCCACCCTCACTTCCATCGAGCTCGGGCGACCACCTCTCTTCTGTCGTGCTCTGCTTCTTCCCCCTTCCCACTTGCTCTGCTATCTTCCCTTTCCAGCTGCGTGCTCGACTCTGCTCCCTTGCTTCCCCTGCTCCGCCTTCGCACTAGGGCCACGCCATAGCACCCAGCACCGCCGTCGGCGTCCTGCGCTCGCCGTCGCCCTTCTCCCTCTGCTCAACTGACTGCCCACCGCGCACTGTCCTCCCCAGTCATGCTCTGCCCGCTCGCCGAGCCGCTCTGCTCCCTCCAATCCCCTATGACCTCACCCTTTCTACAGACACCGTGCTGCCAGAGCTGAGCCACGCCGACCACCTGCCTCCACTCAGCACATCGCTGACAAAGCCTCCTCCGTTGCTGAGTTCCCTCTCCATCTCCCTCTTCTTCGCTCCGCTCCTGTTCTCCCTATTCCGCACTAGGGCTCACTTCACTGGCGCCTTGACCGTCGTTGGAGCCATTGCAGCCACCCTGCTCTGATCTGTACCTTTCCTATCCTTGCTCTCCCCACTGCCGACGCGCCTCTTCCTCTCTGCTCCGCTCTCACCCTCACCACTACTGTTCCACTACCTTGCCCTCCCGCCTCGCCTTAACTACAGCCACCGCCGGCGTGCTTTTCCCTTAACTGCTCTCTCTCCCCCTCTCTTCCTTTCCCTCTCTCACTCTCTTTCTCGCTCGTGTTGACCGCACGAAGGGAGAGGATGGACTGACGGGAGAAGGCATCCGAGGATGTTGGCTACATCAGCGCATCCAACAGGGAAGCGCCACCTCACCCCGTAGGACCCACGCATCAGCCGAGGAGAAATTGCTACGCGCACCTGAGAAGTGTACACCGAGGAGTGAAAACCCATTTTTCCCTATGTCAGAAAATTTCTAGAAAATTCCTCAATAAACTAGGTACACCCCAGATCCTACCCAAGTGTTTTCACCCCATTTCCATTATTCTAATTCATAGAATTAATTTCCAAAATATATTCCATGTACCCTTTTACTATTAGAACTTTTATAAATCATACCTTTTTCATCCTAGCTCCAAATTTATTGATTCCACCACCAAAATTCTTCTAAAATCAAGCTCTACTTAGTCATGCCCTTTGTTTTCTTATTTGGTGCCCATTTAAATTCTAGTTTGATTGCTTTCCTTTCCTTTAATTAGTATTAATATTAATTATAGTAGTAGCCATCATCGTAGTAATAGTTAACCCCATATAATCGCGTATGTGCCAAGACACATACTCGAATATATCCGTATTCAATCACCTAAAATGAGCATACATCTATACATACATAGATATGCCCGATACCTGGGTATACGCCTATGTATGACTAACCCTAGCAACCTAGTTACTCAATTCTACTTAGTCATGGGCATATACATATGCATGAGCGTACATGCCGCTAACCCTAGCCATAACCTAGCCCACCTAATTAACCCTAGGCACATACTTATGCATGTGCGTATGTGTCGCTAACCCGGTGAACCTATAGAGGCCAGACAAGTCAGGCTTTTTCTTTTACGTTCGCATAATAGTGAAACCTAAATATAATGTGGTCTAGTTTTCCATTAGACCAACCCACCTTAACCTAACCCGTAGAATATCTACCCTATGGATGAAATCTCTTCATCCGAACCTTACTTCAGATTGACGTAATAGTAATAACCCTAGATAACAACCCATCACCCAATAAGACCAACCCATCTAGCTAGAATCGTTTCCTTCACTTTGGTTGCCTATGCTTGTTTTACATGCCTTGCTTGTTATTTTTCATGTTTGTGTTTCCTTGCTTGTCGACGCTAGACTACGTAGGATAGAAGACGTGGAGAGAAGCCGATGGAGTCCAGAAGACAGGATCATGAGACACAGGAATCAGAGAAAGACATGATCATCAGCGAATGGAGGCAAGTCCTAACACCCACCTATTCCTTCCCCCTACATTACATGCCATCCCTTAACCACCTCCCTTCCACCACCACTACATTTTGCTAGCCTCCACCATAAACCCTCCACTATCCGCCTCCACCAATTAATAAACTCAACTTATATTACTTAAATTCCCTTTTGTGGATTAATGGAATGATAATGAATTATGAGCTCGGTTTGAATATGATAATGTGATTAATGATGATAAGGTAATGGTTACCTTGATATGATATGAGCTCTATGAACCTAAAGATAATAACTATGAAACTAAAAATGGTAAAACTAGACTAAACCCCGACAGGGGGAGAGTGAGGGGTAATTTGTGTGGTACAAGTTACCTTGGCAGGTTTGCCTAGTCAGGGTTCCTATTGGGAGATACTCGCCTCGGTCACATAAGGACCGGTTCGTAGTCCCTCTTGCCTAGTACGATATTACGTACAACCACATGTCTGTATGGGTAGACTTGATCTCACACCCCATTAGATAGAAGTATAATTTCTACTAAGAGGCCGGTGTTGGCAGTGGAATATCAGGAGAAGACACGGATACGGATCATCCGTGGTCCGGTTGGCGTGGTTGCTATATGATCCTCCATGTTAAGCCCCTTGACTTGGCTGCATTCGAGCCCATATTATTATTGTTTATTTTGATGATTTGGTATCATCGACACTATTATGTTGGGATGATTAGGTATCGTCCGAGATTATATGATGGGATGATGTGGTATCATCTAGGATTATGAGATGGGATGGTTTGGTATCCTCCCGAGATTAGTGTGTTTTCCAACCCCTAAGAAGTCATGGTAGAGTTATATGGAAATCTGAGGATGCATCCCTTCGGGTACGAGGTCTCATTAGGTCTGTTCCTGCCACTGCGCATGGTTTGGAGCTATGTCTATCATCTGGGGAAATTTGTACACCTCTACAAAGTTTATTGAATCTATTCGAATAGCCACGTCCTTATAATGGGCAGATGCTAGGAAAGGATACTATGATTAGACTTCTACAATTATGGTAATATGGTAAGACATATTCAACTAATTTGGTAACTTATAATTAACCACAGAAACTGGTGAGAATGGTAATAATCTGCCAGGGTCCAACCTATAATTATAATTACTCCACCCTACCACTTTTACCTTAACCACCTCCACCACCATAACCCACCTCCACCATATAGCCTCCCCTTTCCACCTTCCTCCCACCCAAAGTTTAGGGCTTGCTGAGTACTTTATGTACTCAACCCCCTCCATTCTATATTTTTAGGAGTAAAGCTACAGGAGCACATACCAGGATGGAACTATTGGAGCGACGCGAGGTTAGGACCATAGGAGAACGTACAAGTATAGAGCTGTTGAGGACTACGCAAGGATAGGACAACTGGAGTAAACTCGAAGATTGAGCCGTATCACTTCACTAAGGAGCTACGCTAGGACTACGACGATTGGGATATAGGAATATGCCTAAGGAATATGTTTAGGGTTACGTCCGTACTCCAAGTTGCCTATAGGAATGGAGCCACGTTGACATAGGACCGTTATCTTAGAACTCTGATATACGATATAAGGCCAGTGGCCCAAGTTATGTAAACTCGAACCATGTAATGTGTTTTCTCCATTAGCAATAAATGTATGGTTTTGATATCAATCTTGTCCAAATTATGCGTATCAGCTACTGATCCAGGGACTGATACATGATGCACAGAGGACCCCAAATTAGGGGTCTGATACGAAAAAACTCTAATGGTATTTTTGGATGAGCACAAGAGAAATTCGATGCCTCTCAACGGTTGGTTCTTCTTCATAGCTTTCTCTGGTGCTTCTCTAGTGTTACCATCGGAGAAACCTAGTGCCTCAAATAACCTTCCATAGAAACATTTTTGGTGGCTCCAAAGCTCTGATGATGCTATGGTGACCCATGGAGAAATCAGGTGGGTCTAGGAGCTCTCTAGAAATTGTGTTGATTCACTGTAGCGAGCCAATTCAGGGGAACCTCTGGCTTGGATGATGCTACCAAAGAAGGCATTGCCTCTGTGGTAGCAATCTTGGGAGTGCCTAAAGCTGTCACAGGAGCCGTAGCAGTCGATGATGGTGTAGGCTCGCATGTGATCTGACTAAAAGTATCAAAGAGGCTCTAAGACGCAGTAGCGGTCGATGTGGCAACCAAGACTGCCTCTATTAGACCTGAAGAAGCAACTATAGTAGTTTGCGACCAGCCAGCTAGTCCCTGAGCTAACCTCAAGCCCAATGAGGTGAAGCCGAGTGAGAACTGGGGTAGGGGTGACACAAAGTGTTGCTAACCTTGTCCAAAGAATCCACTGGATTGTATAGCAGGGATAGTTGAAAGCCCTAGTTTGGTTTTGGTAAGTGAGTGATACTAGTGGACTAACAATATGCTTAAGTGTTGATTAAGTTAGGTCTAGTCTACACCATGTGTTGAGCAAGAATGCAACCGTGGAGGAGATGGTGATTGCCAACTAGTGATCAAGTGCTCAACTTGGTTAAATGAAAAGCAATTATGAAGATGGAGTTGGAAGCAAATATCCCTAAGGCAAAGGTACATCAGTAGGGTTTTTCTTTTGCCAACCAAGGTGCTATAGAGTGCATAGTTAGGTTTAGGATAGATAGCCATACTATTAAGAGGGGGAACTCTAAAGCAATGACGAATATCTATTGCTACTAGATGATGGCATTCTTTGCATAGTTATTAGACCTAGCGTCATGGTGAGGAAGCAAGAGGAAATGTTTTAAAAATGCTAACTCAAGTGCTAAACATGTTGTAGTCCCATGGGACTCTATTGGAGTTATCACATTTAGAAAGTTGTTTTAGAGAAGGGCTTTGTGTAGGTTTTCTGCACTCACTGGATTTATCCGGTGCCCCGGGTGCGGAAGCACCAGAGCATAGGCACTTGCCTTAACCCTTTATGAACTAACCTGTTTGGAAGACAAGTGGGCCACCGGATTTCTCTGATGGTGCCCAGGTCTTAGCACTGAAGCATAGGCTCCATTAAGGCTAGGGGGTGACAAGTGGGCCACCAGATTTCTCCGATGGTGCCCAGGTCTTAGCACTGAAGCATAGGCTCCATTAAGGCTAGGGGGTGACGCGTCGATGATCGGCACAGGCATGGGAAATTCAAAGGGACAGACACATTCTCCAGTGGTGCCACATAGGGAACACCGGAGTATTCCAGTGGCATCAAAAAACTTATGCAGAAGGTTTCTAGACCCACTGGATTAGTCTAGTGATGCCCCTTGAAGGCACCGGAGAAAGCGTCAGCAATGCTTTAGCATAGCACGCCTAGGCTCAGAGTAGCCACCGGGGTTCTCTAGTGGTGTCTCTGGGGCAGCGCTGGAGCAAGCAGTCACGAGGTGTTTCTCCCCGTAGTCTTTCCAAAGAGCACTGAGGAGAGACTAATTTGTGAGAGACCAGCATAGAAAGCGTTGTTCCAACGACTAGTTGACCGTTTAAATCTAGCCGTTGGACGGTAGAGCACATTCCAACGGCTAGATTTGTATTTAATATATTTTGAAAATTTAAATCCTTTTTAGTAATTGAGATTTATTAAAAAATATTTTTGAATACTTTTGAAACGCAAAACTAATTCATTGTTAAATCTAATTTTTAAAACAAAGTATTGAAATTTTATTTTTTTGAAATAGAACATAACCTCTCATGGTTAAATTAAATGTTATAATTTAGTTTTTGAACATAAATAAAATTATACAACTAGCATGAATACAACACCCTTAGAAATATTAATGTACAAAAAGTTTGTAAAGCCATTTTGTTTAATAAAGTTGATAACAAACCAACAAGACTTGCCCTCTCTTCGGGCTTGATACCTTAAAGGCCTTTTACGGATGCACTTGTATCCACCTTAATTCCTATATATTAGAGTGAATTGGAGTGAAACTTAGTTTAATTTTTTAATATGGAAAATGTCGGTGTTTTGAGTTGCTACCGACTAGTAAATTTCTAATATTACGCGTCTAGCTCGGATGGTGTGCTAAGAGGACATGGGGTTTATACTGGTTCAGGCAGAATGTCCCTACGTCCAGTTCGTTGCTGCTGCTCATGTTACTAGCATTGAAAGTTCGTAGTAGGGGTTACAAACGGGCGAGAGAGGGACATGTCCCAAGTCTTTGGTGAGTGGAGCGAACGAGTGCCGAGAGCTCGGCCGCTTCCCGGCTGTGCGCTTGTGTGTTCTGATCAATTTAGGGTTAGATGGGTTCGAGTCCGAATTGATGCGATGTGTTGCGATGCTCCTTATGGGATGCCCTGCTTTCCCTTTTATAGGCCAAGGAAAAGCACGGGTTACAGTGGAGGGAAAAGAGGAGAATGAGAAGGAGAAGAAGTCCTACAGGATCGCCGGGTCCTTCTTTTCCTTCACGCGGGTCTCGCCGACCCTATAGACGTCAACAAGGATAGCTCCACATCGCGGCCTTGTCCATCACTAGCGCCATGTAAAGGCATCATCTCTCGGTCATGGCGCTCCACTCCGTCCTGGCGGACGTCGTGGTGGACTGACGCGCCTGTAAGTGCTCGTACGAGGGTTAGGCAGAACAACACCGGTACGCCCGACACTGTTCCTAATGTGAATCCCCAGGTATGGCCCATCACGGCCATGGGTTATATCAGGGCATCCCGGTCACCTCCCTGGTGTCAGAGCTTTGACCCAGGCCCATTCGCTTGGACCTAGATGGTTGGTGGCAGTATGGGCCTCCACCGGGCGAGACAGATCCCCAGCCTCGGGGTCGGTCGAGGCAGAGTCCCCCGCAGATGCCGAGCGAGGCGGAGTGCAAACCCAAGGGTCGGCGTGGTGGAGGTTGCCCCCAGAGGCCGGGCGAGGTGGAGGCCGCCCTCAGAGGTCGGGCGAGGCAGAGTGCAAACCCAAGGGTCGGGCGAGGTGGAGCCTATGGCCTCGATGTCGGGCGAGGTGGAGCCCGCGACGTTGGTGTCGGGCGAGGCAGAGCCCGTCCTCAGAGGTCAGGCATGGCGGAGCGCAAACCCAAGGGTCAGGCGAGGCGGAGCCCGCCCCAAAGGTTAGGCGAGGCAGAGCCTATCCTTAGAAGCCAAGCGAGGTGGAGCCAGCCCTCAGAGGTCGGGCGAGGCAGAGCCCGCAGCCTCAGTGTCGGGCGAGGCGGAGCCAGCCCCCAGAGGTTGGGCGAGGCGGAGCTTACGCACCTAGGGGTCGGTTGGAGCTGTAGTCACGTTCTTGACTACTCGGATGAATCGATGTTGATGGTTATTAGCTCCTCCTCTCTGGGTACCCTAGTATTGGTCCTCAATAGTAGCCCCCGAGCTTGAGGAGTAGAACACTCCTTCGGAGGCTTTTCCGAATAGGACTCTGAAGGCCTCGACCTTCTTTTGTTGCCCACAGCGTGACCTAGGGGTGGTGATTCCCTTTCCTCAAGCCTCCTCCCGTAGCAGGGGCCCGGTCGAGGATCGATTCGTCTTTGCGATTGTCTTCCCTCAAGCAGTTTTTTTCTTATAAAAACGGAGGGGCCGTGTCCGTGCCACGATTTTCTCTAAGGACGAATCATGGCACCCGGTGAGCTATTAATGGGCTAGTCTGAGTGGAGTCCCTGGCATCCCATTCGCAGCGATCCGGCTTGGGTTAGTTTGGTGTATGACCCCAGATTCTCAGTGGCCAATCCATATAGTTCTCAGGAACGTTCGACCGGTCCCGAGGGCTAAGTACCTTTCTTCAAAAAACCAAGGATCATAACCGGCCGAGACTTGAACGTGGGCCAGGATGCCCATGGCACTTGTGCACCTATGTACTAGCTGCTAGCGGGCCCATCCCTTTCCTCCTCTCACTCTAAAGGTGCATGGAGCGGTTGTCGAACCCGTCGATGGGCCGACCTACGAACTCATGGGTTCAGTCGGGCTATAGAGGCGCTTTTAGATTCATATTCCTCTTACTCATGACGAGTCATGGCCCGTCCGAAGAGGCGAAACGTCCAGCGAGTTTCCCGAGGGAACGGACAGAGATTGCGTGCGCACGTCCCATGGTGGGACGTTGTGGCAGATCATGGCAAGCGCGGAGATCTAGGTGGGCGGTTGGTTTTCTCACATCCGTCGCCCCTATAAAACCAAAGGGTGCGCCTCCGTAGCCACGACCGTCGCCGCCAATCGCTCAAATTTCTTGTCTCCGCATCCCCGCCGCCATCGAGCTCGTGTCCACCCGCCCCATCTCCAATGGATCAGTGGTGCTGCTCTGACATTACCTTCTAGCGCATGGAGGGCCTCATCCATCGCGGTCTTCTCCACACGCGGACCACGGCCGAGGAGTGGCTGCTGCTCAGCGAGGAGGACGTGCCATCACCGCCCAACGGCTATGTGATGTTGTCGCCCACTTCCACGAGCGTGGGTTTGTGAGCCCTGCCCATAGATTTCTTCGGGGGCTGCTGCACTACTACAAGATTGAAGTGCAGCATCTCAATCCCAATGGGATCCAACACATGGCGATGTTCGTCGCCCTGTGCGAGGGGTTCCTGGGGATCAGCCCCTGCTTTGATTTGTGGAGGTATTTCTTTGCCATCACCCTCTAGAAGAAGAGGGAGAAGAGCGGCAGGCAGGAGCTGCACATGCCGATGGGGTGTGCCGGCATCCAGCTCTAGAACAATTGGGTCGGCGAGTACCCGTCGATGCGGTTATCAACGTCCAACAAGGGGTGGCACTCACAGTGGTTCTGCCTCTAGAACGACGCCACCGCCCCTCTGCCTAAGTTCACCGGACGCCTGATCGAAGAGGCCTCAGAGTCATGGAGGAAGTGGGGTGTCCCGGAGAAGGACAAGAAGAAGATCCGGGACCACATCGCCGCCATCCACATCCTCAAGGAGAATGGCTTGAAGGGGTCAGGCGTCATCGGGGCCTACCACGCAAGGAGGGTGGCGCCGTTGATGACGCGCGTGCTCCTGCTGTATGCGATGGCGCCCGAGGGGGCACTCCCCAACTCGAGATCACGCAACGCATCAAGGAGGCAATGGAGCTCTCATGGGATGATGTGGGTGCCCCCCTGGATTTCATCTACTTGGTGCCGGGACATCCTCCGATGCGGTCGGAACCAGGCCACGTCGTCTTCGCAAGTTTACCTTTCTCATGTCTTCTCTTCAATAGATTTTCCGACCTCTTAATACTAACTTTGAGTGGGGCAGGACCAGCTGAGGGACCTCGTCTTCATGGATCACCCGGTGCCGCTGCCGAGGGATTCGTCCATGAGGGCGGCGAATCATGTCGAGGGCGAGCGGCTGAGGAAGGCGAAGGAGGACAAGAAGAGGAAGAGGCAGCGGAAGCTGTAGGCGTGGGAACGAGGGGAGGACACCTACAACGTCGACGATGATGATGATGGCGATGGTGATGAGGTAGCTGACGATGTCGAGTGGGACATCCTAAAGAATGAGGATGCACTGACAGGTATTGGTTCATCCTTACACGAGTCAGGACCCTTCCCATTCCATAGAGGGAAGGGTACGTCCGGGGAGCCGGTGGAGGCGGGACATGCTGTCGGCCTCCCTCAGGAGTCAACGGGGGCGGGCGGCTCTACTGTCGTGCCTGAGATGTCAACGGAGGCGGGTGGCTCCACCATCGCGTCCCAAGAGTCAAGGGGAGTGAGCCCCTCTGCCCAGGACTAGGGGGCAGGCTCAAAACGGCCTCACCCCTATGAGGTGGACCAAAGGTCGGGGGGTTCGCTCCCCAAACGCATCTGCCACCCGACGACGCGTTGAGGTGAGTTGTCAGTTCCTCTGTTTTTTTCCTGTTTTAGTCAGATTTCATCGTGACTTATGCTTTTCGTCCCTTGCAGCATCGGCAGACAACACAATCCTTTGGCGCTGGCACCGAAGAAGAGCTTTGCCCTCCAATTGAGGCGGCAACCATCGGCTGGTGTCGCACCTGTTTCGGGCGAGAGCAGCACCAACGTGACTGCATTGTCGACCGGTCGAACACCACCCATGGTGGCGCTCGTGCCCTCAGTGGGATGGATGGACGTGGGGGCTCAAAGGGCACCTTCAGAGGTCGCGGAGCAGCCGGCGATGGCTGAGATACCGCTGCCAACGATGGGGCGAACGGGGCGGCCGACCATGGTGGGCGCGACGTAGCTAGTCGTGACCCCGCCAACGCTGGTGGCGGCCGTGACTGACGGGTCACCACCGGGTGCAACCGTAGTGGCGCCAGAGGCACCGGCGCGACCCGCGCCATTGGCGGCCCAAGCGACGGCGCCTGGCGTGGGCCGGATGGAGGGGACATGGCTGAGGGTTCCCCGGAGTCATGGTTGTGGTAGAGAGGTCGGCGGCGCTTGGGACTTGCGGGGAGTCATCCCTGGCGCTGACGTCGGTAGACAGTGACTTGCCCGCGTGGGGCAAGCCCGTGCTCCGATGGACAAATCTGCAGGATCCGGCGTCGACGCTCTTCACCCTCGATGATGCCGGCGAGAGCATGGAGTAGGAGAGCCTCGACGTGGAGACCGCATCCGTGCTGGAAGCCCTGGATCATGCCAGGGGTGCCTTGCGCGACGTTGTCGTTCCCTTCGGACGGGTATTTACATGATCCTGCTTCTTGCCCTTTTCTTTCTCTATATACTTTTTTTATTCTGACCATCGTTTCCCTGTTGTAAATTGTATACACACAAACGAAATCCAACTGAATTGGATACTTTGATTCATGTGCATATGTTTCTGTTTGTTCTCGAAATATATTCTTGCGGTTCGAGTTCCTCTGAGACTAATGCTGTAGAATTGTTTTTTTTTTCAGAAAAAGGAAATGCTGTAGAATTGTTTGGATCCTGTTGGTGTAGTCCAGTCTCTAATGCACCATCTTGAACTCTATATGCAGCTCAAGGCCCTACAGATGGTGTTGCACAATACTACCAAGAACAGTTGGAAATTGCTGGAAAGTTTTAGTGAAATGGACACACTGACAAATCGTTGTTTCCTTCCTGCTATATCTACGGTTTGTTGTGTACTCTTCCTCTGATTGTGACATGGAAAAAAATCAAAGAGAAAACACTTCCTTGCAGAAAAAATGTGCAGCATTTCCCCCCCAAAATGAAGCAATTCTTTTACCTGTAGATCATCCTACTTGCAGGAAGAGCGTGACCAGTTGCCTGAAAAGAGATTTGGGCTATCCAATCATGTAACATTGCAAACATGGTTTATATTGTAGTGGAGTGGCTCCCTGGCCATTATTGCTTTCTGCCTTGGATTCTCCACTGGACTTCTTATCCGGGTTTATATTGTAGTTTACTGCCTTTTCCATGCAAACACCAAATCCATACATACAGAATTACAGATACCCAGTATGTATAAGGCGCATGCAACCTCTGGTGAGTTCCACATCAAGTATGAGTGTATGACATACTCTTACTTCCATTTCTTGCATTCGATTCCATTTGAATAGAATGATTGAGCATTTCATTGTCCTTTGCTATCTTCAACAGTCCTTCCATATTGTCGCTAGAAAGGACGTCTCTCCGAGATATTAATTCAGCAAATCGAACTAGAACAACATGTAAAAGAAAATAAAGTACTTCCAGTTAAATAACAAATGGATAAAAGTAATGGCCTTCTATTCCAATTTTAGGTGTGTAACATTTGTTCTTGGGAGACCGGACATTGGTCACAATTATGCCTTTTATGATGTTATTTATGGGAGCTGGTATTTCAATAGGTCGAGGTCCTATTACTTGCAATTTTGGACAACTTTACCACAATCTGTAATACAGGTTATAGTAACTTTTGCTTGCCTGTGCAATGCTTGGCCTTTAAATCATCCTAGAATCTACACGCTCATTGGTATCCAATGTAAGTCTATGTCTCTTCCTTATCCTGTAAAAAAACTCGACAGGGGTGGGGGAAAGACCGCCCCCACGGCTTTGCGCTAAGAAGAAACCTCAGCAAAACCAGCCAAGAAAACCTCTAAACCCTGGCCTCACTCTATAAGGGCCGCACCTTAGGCTGGCACCCTGCCACTATTTTTCGCGGGGAGGCATAACAATTTTTTTTTGGGTGCTTAAGCTGGGATTTGAACCCTGGTTGTCTGGTTCCACTACTCGGTGACCAACTACCGTACTACTAGTGCGTTTGCTCTTATCTCATCCTCCCTGCCTGCTGGCATAGTAGACATCCTAGTTATTCAGACCGGACTGGACCGGCGGTTGGACCGCTAAAAGACCGAACCAGAGCTTAGACCGGTCCGGTTCACTTAAAAGACCGTCTATGCAATCGAACCGCTAAAAACCGATTAAACCGGCCGGTTTTTTACGGAACCGGCGAACCGGGCGGTTCCATGCGAACCGGCCGAGTCGATGCTGGTAGTCAGCGTGTGTCACTGCGCCTGCTCCTGATTGGTCCCCGGGTGACGGGCGCATGCGCCTGCGCCTGCCACAGTGCCACTGCTGTGGGTACGTCCCGCTGCGGCCCCCGCCTGGTTGTTACTGCCGCAGGTGTTCACGCATCACGCTTTGGAGAGGATGTGTGTCCCGTTTGAATTTTGGTGGCTGTGACGTCACCAAATTAAATATATAATACATATATTAAATAATATGTATAATATATAAATTTCAAATTTTCATATCTTTTTCATACTAGCTCCAAATTAGACAAATAATATATCTATTTTGATCACCACAACGAGCTCTTTGCAATGGTGCACTTATATTTAGCATTTGAGATTGTTCTGCATTTGTGATTTGTGAATATTTCAATTACTATTCTATTTATTCTGTTTTGAATTATCACAATGAGATTATTCTCACACTTGATGTTTTGAATTAATTTGCATGTATGAATCTTATGGTTGAACAATTAATTTGTGTTGTTTACCATCTATAAATTATTAATTATATATATATATATATATATATATATATATATATATATATCGGTTCATTATATTTCTGGCCGGTTTGATTCAACGGTCCAAAACAATTGAACCGGCGGTTCAACCGGTTCTAAACGGTTGGACCAGTGAACCGGTGAACCGACAGCCTCGCCGGTTCGATCTCCGGTCCGGTCCTAATAACTTGGGTAGACATAGCGAATGGATCAAGGATCAGTTTCTGTATGAAGAGTGGTTACTGGAATTGCAGCTTTTACTTTTGAATCTTTCTGTAGCTGGTACTGATGATATTAATTATTTTGCTTTCCAGGGAGATGAGTTCTGCTTGACAAAAGAGCAGGAAAAGTGAGTTGTCAATATTATGCTCTCAGTGACACTGATGAAGCTTCTCCTGGGACAATGATTGCTGAACATTCACCAATGAAATAGTTAAGGCCTATGTGCAGGATCACCTTTTTGATGTTATCACCAACGTTATTGGGCTTGTGGCTGCACTTCTTGCTACTTATGTTCAAGCCTGGATTGACCCAGTTAGAGCTATCATTGTAAGTGATCATAAGCTACTCAAGTAATTTCATTGATAGATCACAACCATGTGATGTGCATGGTGTAGGCTTCTGATGAACTTAATAACCTCAAACATTTTTTTTTTCTAAAAAAATTCTTCAGACATAGTGACCACATGACAGTTTTCAAAAAATAGTGACCACATGACAAAGGAGTATGATTTCTTTCATGAACTGGCGTGCCTACTTCTTCTCATATGCTGCACCTTAAAGGCTTACAATAGACACAGTTGGGCCCTTTATTAATTCAATTCTAACAAAAGCATAGCAAAAAAAAACAATAATTATGTGTCTTCAAACAAGAAAGGATGATGGGCTCCAACTTTAGATTGACTTGATACAAAAATCAGGGGTTGGCATCGCCATACCCAGATCCAGCACCTTTACCCCCAGCAGCCCCACCATTTTGGCTGTTCCCATTGCCACCACCATTGCCATTAGCACTTGCACCTGCATAACTTGGTCCGTTCCAATACCTGTTAGCATAGCTAGAGCCAGATCCGATGCCACTACCAGACCCTTGAGCACTGGAGTCCCAAGAACCTCCAGCTTTTCCACCACCTCCACCCCCACCAGTACCACCAGCACTGGAAGATTCTCCAATACCACTATATGTACTACTCCCTGAACCTGAACCTAAGCCTACACCCCATGCAGACCCACCATTTTGGCTAGTTCCACCACCAGCGCCACCCCCTCCAGCACTTGCATGGGCACCATTCGGACCACTGTCACCTAATCCGGTGCCAGACCCAGACCCTAATCCCGCACCATTCACATATCCGCCACCCCCTCCCCCTCCTTGTCCCGACCCATCAGCACTAGAGTATCTAGCCACCCTCACAGCATTTGCTAATCCCATGCTCATGAGAACAATGAGCCCTAGTGATATTAGCTTTGTGCCTGCCATTGTGAGCTACCGCTAGAGAGTATTTGAGTTGAGATGAGAGTTCCAGTGAAGTCTGCTTGGGTATTTATAGTGCTTTCGGCCATGCAGTGGTTCTTTATCTTAACAGAGCATGCACATTAATGATAGTGGTGTTTCAATAGAAGACCAAGTGGAGGCTTTTAATATTCACTGGAATTAATGGAGCTTCTTGACTTGACCATTAAGTACATGTAACTATGCAAGTAACGAAGTGGTTACAATTCACGATTTGTCTTAGCTCTATTAACTTTTTAGGCTCTCGATGACATGCTGAAGTCCTAGCTTCTTTAAGTCATCTCCATAAATTATCGATGGCATAAAGTTTTATTATTTGATGCCATTGTTGGTGTTTTCTTTAGTGATATCCATCGAGGTACTATCACCGTTTTTCGTTCTTGTTACTGGTGCTGAATGTGTGAAAGTTTTTTTTTGTGTGACTGGACTGCTTTGTCTCGTATAGGTGAAAGCTGGGTCCAGTTACATAAGCTACTATCAATTTGACATACAAACTATCCTTGTCACATGATCCCATCATCACCTTCCACTAAGTACAATTACTATTCTGTATGCATCCACCTCCACAAGCCCTAAGTTCGACCAACTTTATAGAGAAAAACACCAATATTTATGACACTGAATTAGTATCACTAGACATATCATGAAATATATTTTTTCTAATATGCTTATTTGGTGTCATGGAGGTATTACCTTTCCTACAAAGCTGGCCAAATTTAAAAATTTAAATTGTAAGAATTGATTTATTTTAGGATGGAGGTAGTACTATTTTTAGCCCGTGTTTAGTTTCAACCCAAATTACCAAAAAGTGCTACAGTAGCCATCACATCGAATCTTGCGATACGTGCATGGAGCATTAAATGTAGACTAATTGCACAATTTGATTGAAAATCACGAGACGAACGTTTTGAGCCTAATTAGTCCATGTTTGAACACTAATTGCTAAATAAAAACAAAAGTGTTACAGTAGCCCAAAATCCAAAATGCAGCCAACTAAACACGGGCTTAATCTATCAATGTACTCCCTTCGTCCGAAACAGAATTAATGGAAGTCTCGCTTTCCGAGGAGTGAAATGATTCTAAGTTTGACTAGGTTTATAAAAAATAATATCAACATCTGTATCTTCAAATAGGTTTATTATGCAAATATATCCCATTATTAATCTCGTGATACTTATTACAGATCGAAACTATCAGTACTTGTTATATGTATATTTTGGTCAAACTTAAAATTATTTGACTCATCAACAAATGAGAATTCTATTCTTTTTAAGACGGAGAGAGCATAAAGCACTCACATCATAGTACTATTTATTTGACTGACCCATCGGCCTATAATTCCGACATAATATCATATTAGCTTTTTATTAGATTCTTTCGTTAGCTTGCCCTGTTTTGACAATATCAAATGTAATGATGTAATAATTTTATTTCTAAGAAAATCTGAGGCAGCGCATGGGTTATTCTTTTAGTTCACTTAGAAGTTGTGTCTCCTTGTGTGCATATATAGGGTTCTTGGACTAAGGACCATACATACAGAACTGATAAGTATGGTACTAGCAAATTCCATGCTTTAATACAGAATCCATGTCACCTGACCTGAGAACAATATGAAAAATGTATCTTCCACAAGGATTATGGGTCCTTGCGGTAACTTGAGCTTTTTTTTTAATTGGCTTTCTGCTTGTAATAAATTGTTTCGGTTCAAAAACCTGCAAAAATCATGTACTATACTACAATACCCTCAAATATGCATGCATATGACTTTCATTGCTACATACAGCCTGTTCGGTTGGCTGGTTCGTTTCGTTGCTGGTTCGTGAAGAAGTACTGCTGGCTGGTTTGTGTGAGAGAAAAATACTGTTCCGGCTGAAAATTTACTATCGTTTACGACAAGCCACAGTCAAACGAACAGGCTGATATGCGTTTGACAATTCTCTCCAGCACAGTGAAACTTGTACAGCTGGTGACAGACACGGCAATCAAAAGATAACGAGATCACCCATAATAATGAGGCCCATGGTTTAACTACTTTTTGTGATAAGGTTCTAGCATTCTGCTCAGAGTGGAACTAGTAAACGACGACCTGCATTACGTCTTAACTTCATGTTTGAATATCAACAGTTCAACACAGGCATCCGCTGATCACCAGAAAAATTCTTTCCTCCTGCAGTGGTTGACGTTGCAGAGTCGACCTTGAGTTTTTCGCAACAGGCGTGGACCTAAAAACTATATGCTCGCGGTGGGCTCGATAAGAGAAACAAGTCAATGCAAGCTGTCAGAAATCTTGAAAGTGTCCACTTGCAGTAGTTGGATCAAAGTAGTACCAAAATAGTACTAAAATAGTACTACTACCTTCGCCTTTGAAATTTTAATGCTAGTAGGATCAGGCTACTAACTTTCTTTTTACATAGGCCTTGTCGGTTGCTCAAACTTTGTGATGGCACCAGGCGACTCGATTGCATTGGTGTTATCAGGTGGTGTTTAGTTGGGTGAATTTTGGATTTTGGGTTACTGTAGCACTTTCATTTTTATTTGATAATTAGCGTTTAATCATGGTCTAATTATGCTCAAAGCATTCATCTCGTGATTTCCAACCAAACTGTGCAATTAGTTTTTTTCTTCGTCTATATTTAATGCTCGATGCACGTATTGTAAGATTCGATGTGATGGGTACTGTAGCACTTTTTTTGGAATTTGGCCTGGCCACTAAACACGGGCTCAATTGCAATACGCAATCGTCAATGACAACTCAACCTAAAACGTTGTGCTAATCAATGTGAGGTTCCAGCTCCAATGCAAGTGGCGTGGCGCACACCATGGGTTTCAAGGTCAATTCAATCTTTCAAATTTTATTTTTATTAGTTTTCGAAAATATATGAAAAATAAAGGTAGTACATGATGAACAGGGGCATTTGCGAGACTACATGTAACAAAATACGACGTGTTGATGTTAATTCCTCTACACATTTGCAGCTCGTGACATATACCATCAGCCTTTCTGGATTCAGGACATGGTCGATGTCGATGATGGTGCTGGAAAACGTCCACTCCCTGGTTGATGGTCGATCAGTCTGCTGGAACCAGGCACTACAAGGCTGTGACTCTGAGGCGCACGGTGCAGGCGGGGCGTACACGTTCGGTTCCCACTACTTCGTTGAGGTGGATACCGTCCTTCGCCTGTGAGCGGTGCGCCATGCCTCTGGCCTTTGTGAGAGGCCCAAGCGACGCTCTGCAGGAGCGGCTGCCTGGTGTCGAGCGTGCCTTCGTCCACCTTGACTACGAGTTCACTCACCAGTCCGAGCATGCTCGGTCGCATGACACGTAGCTGGCTTAAAAAAATCCAGTGCGAGTTCACTCCAGAAAGTCGACAGGCGTTGCATATATACGTGTACGAACCTTATGCCTCGTAACAGTTACTTTCTCCGTTCCAAATTGCAATCCGTTCTTGCCTTTTTAATACAAACTATACACCTAGACATTATATATAGATGAATAGCAATAGTTTATATCTAGAAAAGCTTGAACGACTTTCAATTTAGAAAGAAGACAGTACAAGATAAGAGTCATAATTGGTTTATTGTCCAGTTCACACTTAGATATTATATCTAGTTGCACAACAATAGCTATATACCTAGAAAAGTAAGAACGACTTACAATTTGGAATGAGGGAGTACTCAGATAACAATTATAATTGGTTTATCTATCCAGTCCATGATCTGTGTTTGTAGGAGTTATTAGAATAGCACACGTCCGATCACGATATAGAGTCTGATTCTAAAACGTATTGGAATACTAAAGGATCGAGATACTTAAGAGGGGAGAGGGTTACGAATTGGGCTACTCCAAAATTCTCAGCGGAAATTAGACCTATCGCTTAGCTCATTTCTCCCTAGTGCCTAAACAAGTCTTCTAAGCCTACCGCACAAAGTTTTGCACACTAGTTCCAACCCAATTCTAACATGACAACTCTAGGAATGTAAATTGTATGCAAGTAAACTCTCAAGGTAAAGAAAAGGTTAGGAACACATCGATTTTTTCACAAGGTATCGGAGAATCGATACTCCCCATTAGTTCTCGCTGGAGCACCTCACAAGGTATTACTGCCCCTTGATCTGAGTAAGGTCCAAGAGCTCTATAACGGTTGATCCTTCCCCACTATGAAATGGTGGATCGGGCACCAAACCGTGTACACCAATGAGTTGAGCCTCTCGAAATCGCCACCGAGAGATCACCAAGCTCCACAACATCTTCAAGCTATCTAGATGATGTCGATCAGCAAGAGTAATAAGCATGAACTCTCACTTGACCTAACCAAGCCTAATGAGAAGAGTGGATGTACGCTTGCTACCCCTATGCGCTAATTGATGTGGGAATAGATCCATTTGAAAGCTTATCACACAAGCTTTCCATCAAGTGCCCATAGTCCGAATGGATGAGTTATAGCTGTTCCAATGAAGCACTATTGGGCTATCAACAAACCGAATGTTGAGCTTCGATGAGCTTGCACTCCAAGACTAGTCTTGTGCATGGTGTATCCATGTCCCATCTGTTGTAGAGGCCATAAGAAGCATCTTTCCCAAGTTCACATCATTATTATCATTGTTCCTAAGTATGTTAAAAAGTAACAACATTAGGTAGCATCAATTTCTTATTAATATCATTACGTAAATATAGGAACGAGCTCACCTTGTATTCAATAGCCATTTTTAGGTGTCATGTCCTCATCACAAATGGAGTCCTTAGTCTTTGATTAGCAAATCTCAATAACTCCAATTGGCCAAAACACTCTCTTGGATGCCCAATGTTGTAGCTAGAACTTCAAAATGCTAAGAGAGCCATAATGCATGAGATGGAGGGGTCTATATAGGCTTCACCTCCAAAACTTGTGGTTGCAACTCCACTTAGCCAAAATGTATTCACCAGATGTAACACCTTGTGTTTTGCATCATGTTAAAAACCACCAAAAATTTGAACCTTTTAAAACTTTACAACAAATTAAAACACTGACTATTTATTTCCGCAAAACCATTTTAAATAAAATATATTTTCCTAAAAACCCCTGCATCAAAATTCACCATAGGCATTTTGTGTCTCGTAGGATTTAGTTGTAGCGCTAGGAGTATTTTCTAGGATTAGAAGATTGCTTCGCATTTAAATTCATCGTCTGCACTTTGTTTGTCTGAATGCTTGTGTGTATGTTTGAATGCTTGATTGATTGAGAGCATGTTTGTTTGCCCTAGAATTTATTTTGGCATCAAATAATTCTCCTTGACATTCTTCACCAAATATTTTTCCTTGACCCCCTCTTTGATTACCAAGCCCCCATACTTCAAGTCCTCCTAGAATTTGAATTCAAACCATGCATTATGTGCTTTAGTTTATTTATGAAAAATAAAAAGCAAATTCGAAATGGGAAATAGTTCATCGGCTTAAACTCCTCCCTCTCCCTCTCCTTGGCCGCAGTTGCAGCCCATCTCCTCTCTTCCCTCCCCACCTCCTCTTCCATCTTGGGCCACCACTGGCCCAACCCGTGTCCACCTCTCCTCCTTTCTCCTTTCCCGCGTGAGCCTCCTCCCCCGCTGTAGGCCGGCCCAACCAGGCCCTTGGCCCAGCAGCTTAACAACAACCCTTCTCCTCTTCCTTTCCTCCCTCTCACCGACGTGCGGGGCCCGCCCATCAGCTCCTTCTTCTCTAGGAGGTCAATGACCACACTGTGCCCATGTCGCCATAGCCGCCGACCTCACTGTGCCCAACCGCCTCGCTCCATTGTCACCTTCCCCGAGCACACCCACGCGAATGGATAGGGATGCCAGCTCACCACCGGCTATCGTCGGAGATATTTTCTCCACGAACCGACCTACTCGCGCCTATAAAAGCCGACCATGGCTGCCAAGCTCGCCACCCTCACTTCCATTGAGCTCAGGCGACCACCTCTCTTCTGTCGTGGCTCGCTTCTTCCCCCCTCCCACTCGCTCTGGTATCTTCCCTTTCTAGCTGCGTGCTCGACTCTGCTCCCTCGCTTCCCCTGCTCCGCCTTCGCACTAGGGCCACGTTGTAGCACCGAGCACCTAAAAGCTCTAGTTTGGTTTTGGTGAATTGATGAAACCCTAAGTGCTAACCTACTTTATCAAAGTGATTATGAGATAGGTAGCACTACTCCAAGTGATGAAGCAATGGTGAAGATCATGATGATGGTGATGGCATGGTGATGATCAAATGCTTGGACTTGGAAAAGAAGAAAGAGAAAAACAAAAAGCTCAAGGCAAAGGTGAAACTTGATAAGAGCTTTTTGTTTTGGTGATCGAGACACTTAGTGAGTGTGATCACATTTAGGATCGATAGTCGTACTATTAAGAGGGGTAAAACTCGTATTGAAATGTGGTTATCAAAGTACCACTAGATGCTCTAACTCATTGCATATGCATTTAGGATCTAGTGGAGTGCTAACACCCTTGAAAACATTTATGAAAATATGATAACACATGTGCACAAGGTGATACACTTGGTGGTTGGCACATTTGAGCAAGGGTTAGAAACTTCACCGGCGGAGTGCGGACAGAAGAGATAGGGTCTCACAGAAAGCTTTGGACGCTGGTCTCAACTGTACCGGAGTGTCCGGTTAGTAGAAGCAGTGAAGATGCTGGCGTCGGTCTTCGATCGGATGCTGGGTCACTTTGTGACTGGACGCTAGCGGGGTGCGTCCGGTCCTGCTGATGTGGCAGCGCATAGAGGAGACAGTGAGTGACCGGATGCTGGGTGAGTCCTGTCTAGCATGACCGGACGCGTCCGGTCGTGAGTGGAGGCTTACTGGCAGTGACCGGATGCTGGGGTTCTGTGTCCGGTCGAGGCACTGTGTTGTGTCCGGTCTTCACTTGACCGTTGGGATCAGGCGCTCAGTATTTGAAGAGAGGGATGACGTGGTAGCCATTCATTGATCGGACGCTGGCAGGGTGCGTTCGGTCGATCTGACCGGAGCATCCAGTCGCCTCGAGCAGTGCTCAGTGAAGGGGTACAACGGCTCTATTTCGTGGGGGCTTCTATTTAAGCCCCATTGCCAGCTCTAACTCACTCTATTGGCCATTTGTATTGAAATAGCAACCTTGTGAGCTTAGCCAAAGCCCTCCCACTCATCTCCATCACAGATTCATCATCTTTGTGAGATTAGGAGTGAATCCAAGTGCATTGCTTGAGTGTGCATCTAGAGGCACTTGGTGTTCATGTTTCGCTGCGAGATTTGCTTGTTACTCTTGGTGGTTGCCGCCACCTAGATGGCTTGGAGCAGCGAGGATCGTCGAGCGGAGGTTGGTGATTGTCTCCAGCTCCGATCGTGGTGATTGTGAGGGGTTCTTGACCTTTCCTCGGCGGAGAGCCAAAAGATACTCTAGTAAATTGCTCGTGGCTTGTGTGATCCTCATCTTATGTTGGTTGTGCGGCACCCTATTGAGGGTTTGACATGTGATGCCAATTAGCGCGTGAACCTCCAAGTGAGTGAATCGCCACAATGAGGATTAGCTTGCCGGCAAGCAAGTCAACCTCAGTAAAAATCATTGTGTCATCATTTGATTCCGAGGTGATTGGTCTTCATTGGTATTCATTCTTGTGATTGATTGGTTCACTCCTCGACTCTTCGGTATAACCATCTTGCTCACTCTCTTTATATTACCGCAAACTAGTTATCAAGCTCTTTAGTGTAGCTAATTGTGAGAGCTTGTTAGTTTGGTTAGTGTGGCTCTTTAGTTAGCCTTTGAGAGCACACCAACTTAGTATAGTGACATAGCCATTGTGTGGTTGGAAACTATAGATGCTAGAATTGTGGTAGGTGGCTTGCATTTTTAGTAGGCTAGTGTAACACTTGCTTCACCTCATAATTGTCTAACCGGTTTGCTAAGTATTGTTGTAGAAATTTTTAATAGGCTATTCACCCCCCTCTAGCCATTACGACCTTTCAGCACCGCCGCCGGCGTCCTACGCTCGCCGTCACCCTTCTCCCTCTGCTCAGCTGACTACCCACAGTGCACTGTCCTCCCCAGCCTTGCTCTGCCCGCTCACCGAGCCACTCTGCTCCCTCCAATCCCCACTGACCTCACACTTTCTGCAGACACCGCGTCGCTAGAGCCGAGCCATGTCGACCGCCTGCCTCCACTCAGCACACCACTGACAAAGCCTCCTCTACTGCTGAGTTCCCTCTCCATCTCCCTCTTCTTCACTCCGCTCCTCTTCTCCATGTTTCGCACTAGGGCTCACTTCACTGGCGCCCTAACCATCACCGGAGCCATTGCCGCTGCCCCGCTCTGATCTGTCTCTTTCCTATCCTTGCTCTCCCCACCATCGACGCGCTAATTCCTCTCTACTCCGCTCTCACCCTCACCACTGCTGTTCCACTACCTTGCCCTCCCGCCTCGCCTTGACTACAACCACCGCCGGCATGCTTTTCCCTTAACTGCTCTCTCTCCCCCTCTCTTCCTTTCCCTCTCTCTCGCTCTCTTTCTTGCTCGCGTTGACCGCATGAAGGGAGAGGACGGACCGATGGGAGAAGGCACCCAAGGACACTGGCCACGTCGGCACATCCAACAGGGAAGTGCCACCTCACCCCATAGGACCCACGCGTCAGCCGAGGAGAAATTGCTATCGCACCCAAGAAGTGTACACCGAGTGAAAACCCAATTTTCCCTATGTCAGAAAATTTCCAGAAAATTCCTAAATAAACTAGGTACACCCCAGATCCTACCCAAGTGTTTTCACCCCATTCCCATTATTCTAATTCATAGAATTAATTTCCAAAATATATTCCATGTACCCTTTTACTATTAGAACTTTGATAAATCATACCTTTTTCATCCTGGCTCCAAATTTATTGATTCCACCACCAAAATTCTTCTAAAATCAAGCTCTACTTAGTCATGCCCTTTGTTCTACTATTTGGTGCCCATTTAAATTCTAGTTTGATTGCTTTCCTTTCCTTTAATTAATATTAATATTAATTATAGTAGTAGCCATCATCGTAGTAATAGTTAACCCCGTATAATCGCGTATGTGCCAAGACACATACTCGAATATATCCGTACCCAATCACCTAAAATGAGCAGACATCTATACATACATAGATATGCCCGATACCAGGGTATACGCCTATTATGACTAACCCTAGCAACCTAGTTACTCAATTCTACTTAGTCATGGGCATATACATATGCATGAGCGTACATGCCGCTAACCCTAGCCATAACCCAGCCCACCTAATTAACCCTAGGCACATACTTATGCATGTGCGTATGTGTCGTTAACCTGGTGAACCTATAGAGGCTAGACAAGTTAGGCTTTTTCTTTCATGTCCACATAATAGTGTGAAAGGACCTAGGATGCCGCCTAGAGGGGGGTGAATAGGCGTTTCTGAAAATTAACACCTTTAAAAACGGAAACGATTAGTAAAGGGAGTTTCCAAAATGAAAACTCCAAATAAAGAGTAGTACCACCCCTCACAAGTTAGCCACAGAGTATATAAAAGATACTAAATGAATCTAGGAGCCAAACGCCTGCAACCAAAGAGTTAGAACACAATACAATTCAGTTTGGCACAGGGGCTAATACTGGACGTGTTCGGTAGGTATACCGGACGTGTCCGGTATTCACGACTTCAGTGGAACAGCCCCGAACTTGCTCCTTTTGATTTCTATCTTCAATCCAAACTGCAGGAAACTATTAGAGATAGTAATATACACAGAGAACCTACAGAATAGCTAGAGTAACACAAATATCAAATGAAATCCGAATTGAGACACGATATTTGTTTTACCGAAGTTCAGACTCATTCGAGTCCTACTCTCCGTTGAGGGGGCTGCGGGTGACCCAGCGAAGGTCAGCCCTAGAGGGTACCGCGAAGGTCATTCTAGCTGAAGTCTTTTCCAACTCCTTTTCCTCCTTCCACTAAATGATTCTGAGGCAGCGGAATCGACTGTTACAAACTTTTCGAAGCAACCACAATCTCTCGGTTGCTCTCCGGCGACGCCTAGCCGCCTAGGACCGAAGAGTCCAAGAGTAACAAATGCGAATCATGAGATTGACAATATGCACAAGTGCTCAAGTGGTGGCTTGCTCTCTTTTTCAAATTCTCTCTTAACCCACAAATTGATTTTGCAATTTGGATCACACACTCACTAAGAGAGGGTTGGGAGAGTTGGCAAGACTCAAAAACGTGTGTCTATCTCAGCAGAATCAGCAGCCTCCAAAGGTGGAGGCTTGGGGGTATTTATAGAGGCTTGGGGGTATTTATAGCCCTTGCCATTTTATAGCCGTTGCAATACCGGTATGACTTACACTGCACCAACGGTAACTAAGTTACAGTAATGTTGTGAGGCGTCGGAACTCCTGGTGAAAGCCGGGACTTCCGACCGTCGAAACTCCTGACTCACATTGGAACTCCCGACCCTCAGCAAATTTGAAAACCATGTAATTGAGTTAAAGATAGTGAGGTGTCAGAACTCCCGATGCATGCCGGAACTCCCGATCGTCGGAACTCCCGACTTACGTCGGAACTCCCGACCCTTAAGACTTTTGAAAACTAGCCGTTGGCCTCTAGTCGTCCATACCGGACACGTCCGGTATGACCACCATAGTGAACACTCCAAATTATTTAAATTGCGAGTCACCGGAACTCCCGACCATTGCCGGAACTTCCGACCGTTGGAACTCCCGACATGTGTCGGAACTCCCCACGAACCAACCCGAGAACAACATTTTTACAGTTACTGGGCAAATACCGGACACGTCCGGTATGGCCAGACCAGCAACAGTCAGTTAGCTCTTTTGTCTCTCAAACATTCAAATCTCACATGGGCCGGCTTGAGCACTTATGAAACATTATCTATCAACATGATGCATCCCTCTTAATAGTACGGCATTCCTATTTACTCAAATTTAAAAGTATAACGGATTTAAACCTTTTGAGTTGCTCTTTTTGAACCGAAGCCGTGTATTCCAATCTTCATCAAGTGAGGGTGCCAACATGTTGATATTGATCTTTTTCACTAGAGCATAGCCATCTTGAGCACGTGACTTGATTCCATTCATCATATTTGAATAATCCCAAATGTATCAAGTCACTTCCATCAAACAGTCCAACAGTGATTTGATCCTTCACATAAACATGGCCATCATAGCTTGATTAGTACCTCAACTAAATGCAAGTACTTCCTTCTTCACCCTAGCTAGGTTCTTCGGCTGTCAAGCCATCGCTTGCCCTTCACCCTTGCTTAGTACCTCGAAGCCTTTCCTTGCTATCTTCACCATCTCAAGCCATCAAGTCACATCTTGTGTTGAATCATTCATTCATGTATTGTTATCTTTTTCATTTTCAATTTTAGCAAGCTTCAAATATGAGACCATTCCATATGCAAACCCTTATGTCTCATTAATTAATTCTCACAAGCTTGCTTTTACATAGTACATGGAAATCCCACAATAAACAAGCATTTGCATGAATTCTATTTGCATTGTTGTCTTGTGCTTGAACTAGATTGTTTATACAACAACACATCATTTTGGCTTTCATTAAGTACCTGTGAGATAACCTATTACCTGTCCACACTTAGCAAACGGGTTAGACCTTTAATCACGTTGTCATTCAATCATCCAAAACCCACTGAAGGGCTAGATGCACTTTCATAGTGAAACCTAAATATAATGTGGTCTGGTTTTCCATCAGACCAACCCACCTTAACCTAAACCGTAGAATCTCTACCCTATGGATAAAATCCCTTCATCCAAACCTTACTTTAGATTTATGTAATAGTAATAACCCTAGATAACAACCCATCACCCAATAGGACCAACCCATCTAGCTAGGATCGTTTCCTTCACTTTGGTTGCCTATGCTTGTTTTACACGCCTTGCTTGTTATTTTCCATGTTTGTGTTTCCTTGCTTGTCAACGCTAGACTGCGTAGGATAGAAGACATGGAGAGAACCCGATGGAGTCCAGAAGACAGGATCATGAGACACAGGAATCGGAGAAAGACATGATCGTCAGCGAATGGAGGCAAGTCCTAACACCCGCCTATTCCTTCCCCCTACATTACATGCCATCCATTAACCACCTCCCTTCCACCACCACTACATTTTGCTAGCCTCCACCATAAACCCTCCACTATCCACCTCCACCAATTAATAAACTCAACTTATATTACTTAAATTCCCTTTGTGGATTAATGGAATGATAATGAATTATGAGCTCGGTTTGAATATGATAATGTGATTAATGATGATAAGGTAATGGTTACCTTGATATGATATGAGCTCTATGAACCTGAAGATAATAACTATGAAACTAAAAATGGTAAAACTGGACTAAACCCCGACAGGGGGCGAGTGAGGGGTAATTTGTGTGGTACAAGTTACCTTGGCAGGTTCGCCTAGTTAGGGTTTCTATTGGGAGATACTCGCCTCGGTAACATAAGGACCGGTTCATAATCTGCCAGGGTCCAATCTATAATTATAATTACTCCACCCTACCACTTTTACCTTAACCACCTCCACCATATAGCCTCCCCTTTCCACCTTCCTCCAACCCAAAGTTTAGGGCTTGCTGAGTACTTTATGTACTCTGCCCCCTCCATTCTATATTTTTAGGAGTAAAGCTACAGGAGCACATACCAGGATGGAACTACTAGAGCTACGTGAGGTTAGGACCATAGGAGAATGTACAAGTACAGAGCTGTTGAGGACTATGCAAGGATAGGACAACCGGAGTAAACTCGAAGATTGAGCCGTATGACTTCACTAAGGAGCTATGCTAGGCCTACGACGATTGGGATATAGGAATACGCCTAAGGAATAAGTTTAGGGTTACATCCGTACTCCAAGTTGCCTGTAGGAATAGAGCCACGTTGACATAGGACCGTTATCTTAGAACTCTGATATACGATATAAGGCCAGTGGCCCAAGTTATGTAAACTCAAATCATGTAATGTGTTTTCCCAATTAGCAATAAAAGTATGGTTTTTGATATCAATCTTGTCCGAATTATGCGTATCAGCTACTGATCTAGGGACCGATACACGATGCACAGAGGACCCTAAATTAGGGGTCCGATACCGGAAAACTCTGATGGTACTTTTGGATGAGCACAAGAGAAATCCGATGCCTCTCAACGGTTGGTTCTTCTTCATAGCTTTCTCTGGTGCTTCTCTAGTGTTACCATCGGAGAAACCCAGTGCCTCAAATAACCTTCCATAGAAACATTTTTGGTGGCTCCAAAGCTCTGATGATGCTATGGTGACCCATGGAGAAATCAGGTGGGTCTAGGAGCTCTCTAGAAATTGTGTTGATTCACTGTAGCGAGCCGATTCAGGGGAACCTGTGGCTCGGACGATGCTACCAAAGAAGGCATTGCCTCTGTGGTAGCAATCTTGGGAGTGCCTAAAGCTGTCACAGGAGCTGTAGCAGTCGATGATGGTGTAGGCTCGCATGTGATCTGACTAAAAGTAGCAAAGAGGCTCTAAGACGTAGTAGCGGCCGATGTGGCAACCAAGACTGCCTCTATTAGACCTGAAGAAGCAACTGTAGTAGTTTGCGACCAGCCAGCTGGTCCTCGAGCTAACCTCAAGCCCAATGAGGTGAAGCCGAGTGAGAACTGGGGTATGGGTGACACAAAGTGTTGCTGACCTTGTCCAAAGAATCCACTGGTTTGTGTAGCAGGGATAGTTGAAAGCCCTAGTTTGGTTTTGGTAAGTGAGTGATACTAGTGGACTAACAATATGCTTAAGTGTTGATTAAGTTAGGTCTAGTCTACACCATGTGTTGAGCAAGAAGGCAACTGTGGAGGAGATGGTGATAGCCAACTAGTGATCAAGTGCTCAACTTGGTTAAATGAAAAGCAATTATGAAGATGGAGTTGGAAGCAAATATCCCGAAGGCTATGGTACATCAGTAGGGTTTTTGTTTTGCCAACCAAGGTGCTATAGAGTGCATAGTTAAGTTTATGATAGATAGCCATACTATTAAGATGGGGAACTCTAAAGCAATGGCGAATATCTATTGCTACTAGATGATGACATTCTTTGCATATGTATTAGACCTAGCGTCATGGTGAGGAAGCAAGAGGAAATGTTTTAAAAATGCTAACTCAAGTGCTAAACATGTTGTAGTCCCATGGGACTCTATTGGAGTTATCACATTTAGAAAGTTGTTTTAGAGAAGGGCTTTGTGTAGGTTTTCTGCACTCACTGGATTTATCCGGTGCCCCTGGTGTGGAAGCACCGGAGGTTAGGCACTTGCCTTAACCCTTTATGAACTAACACCCTATTTGCTTCATCGTTTATGTGGTTTATAAGCCGGCGGAAGCTGTTTTGTTGTGAGAGAAAAATACTATATCATGGCTGATAAGCATGATTGATACGTTCAAGCGAACAGGGTGTAACCTGTTTAGAAGACAAGTGGGCCACTGAATTTCTCTGATGGTGCCTAGGTCTTAGCACTGAAGCATAGGCTCCATTAAGGCTAGGGGGTGACAAGTGGGCCACCGGATTTCTCTGATGGTGCCCAGGTCTTAGCACTGAAGCATAGCCCTTGTTTAGTTGGAGAAATTTGGATTTTGGGGTTACTGTAGCACGTTCGTTTTTATTTGGCAAATAGTGTTCAAACATGGACTAATTAGGCTTAAAACGTTCGTCTCGCAATTTCCCACCAAACTGTGCAATTAGTTTTTCTTTTCGTCTACATTTAATGATCCATGCACAGGCCGCAAACATTCGACGTGACAGGTACTGTAGCAACTTTTTAGAAGTTGGGTGCCCAGGTCTTGACAGTGAAGCATAGGCTACATTAAGGCTAGGGGGATGCGTCGACGATCGGCACAGGCATGGTAAATTCAAAGGGACAGACACATTCTCCAGTGGTGCCACATAGGGAACACCGAAGTATTCCAGTGGTATCAAAAAAAAATTTATGCAGAAGGTTTCTAGACCCAAGTGATGCCCCTTGAAGGCACCGGAGAAAGCGTCAGCAATGCTTTAGCACAGCACGCCTAGGCTCAGAGTAGCCACCGGGGTTCTCTAGTGGTGTCTCTGGGGCAGCACTGGAGCACGCAGTCGCGAGGTGTTTCTCCCCCGTAGTTTTTCCAGAGAGCACCGAGGAGAGACTGATTTCTCTAATGCTTGCTGTGAGAGACCAACATAGAAAGCGTTGTTCCAACGACTAGTTGACCGTTTAAATCTAGCCATTGGACTTCCAACGGCTAGATTTGTATTTAATATATTTTGAAAATTTAAATCCTTTTCAGTAATTGAGATTTATTAAAAAATACTTTTGAATACTTTTGAAACGCAAAACTAAACTCATTGTTAAATCTAATTTTTAAAACAAAGTATTGAATTTTTTTTGAAATAGAACATAACCTCTCAAGGTTAAATTAAATGTTATAATTTAGTTTTTGAACATAAATAAAATTATACAACTAGCATGAATACAACACCCTTAGAAAGATTAATGTATAAAAAGTTTGTAAAGCCATTTTGTTTAATAAAGTTGATAACAAACCAACAAGACGTGCCCTCTCTTTGGGCTTGATACCTTAAAGGCCTTCTACGGATGCACCTGTATCCACCTTAATTCCTATATATTAGAGTGAAATGGAGTGACACTTAGTTTAATTTTTTAATATGGCAAATGTCCATCAACATATTAAGAAATTATAGCAGATCTAATTGTGTTAGATCATCAACAGTAGTAGGTAGCAATCACATTTGTTGATTGATTGATTTTTCCTTGTAATGTACATCACGATGTATTATATATAGGTGGCAACCTAAAGTGTTGCATTGTAAGTAAAAAATTACTCCTCTACTAATTTTTATCCCATTCAACTTCAACACATATAGATTGAGACAAAATACAAGTACATCTAAATAAGCTCCTGGTTTGTTTGGAGTTGTTTTTATATACAAATACAAAATCGTCATTATGGATTAGTCTGGTGTCGTGGTCGAGACGGTTCCATCTCTTGGATTGGTGCTACGAAATATCATGCATGTGCGATGTCTCATTCAGGTACACCCTGAGCTGATGCGAGCAGCTCTTTCGACATGTCAAGCCCAACACGCTGATTGCAATTTTGCAAACTGGTCATGGTAAAAACAAATATTAGTTAGAGCAACAAATCATCCTAAGTATTGGTATAGCTACTTTTTTTTTCCTGAGTTAAGCATAGTTATAGGCCCTATTCGTTTGAATTTATCAGCCGTACCTTTTCAACGAAATAATAATGTTTTTCTTTCACAACAAATCAGCATCAATCGCATCAGCATCCGCCGCTTTTCTAGCCATTCAAACCTGATTTTGCTAAGCAATAACGGGCCTGGTCACTCACAATATTTCACCATTGGACACATGTAGCAGTATTCTATCAGATAGACGTGCACCATGCATGTATGATCGAGAATGAACATGCCATTCTGGCAGGAATTCAGAATGATAGATTGGGTCAAACGGTGGATGCCTGAATCCAGAGACTAAAGTTTAGGTGTATTATATTTAGAGTTGGATATCGAGTTAGCTCGGCTCGGTTTGGTCAAGCTCGAGCTGGCTCGTTAGGCTAACGAGTCAGCTTGGCTTGGCTCGGCTCGTTAATATTATGAGCTAGAGGGCAGCTCAACTCGGCTCGTTACCAAGCTCGAGCAGGCTCGTTTAGTTCGCGAGCTACTAAAAAAATAGGATACGCGTGTTTATGATATTTATGCTACATTAATTTCAGAAAGTGACGTCCACCATTATGCAACTATGCATGATTAATACATATTGGCACTGTTCGCTTCTCTTATAATCCGTAATTTTTACTTTTTTTAGCCAAAATAATGTTTTTCTCTCACAATAAATCAGCCGAACAATATTTCGGCTTGTTTTTTCAGCGAAGCGAACGGGCCCATTAGGTTCATCAAAAGTATAACCATACAACATAGCTGGTCCATCCATGATCATGCAGTTTCAGCATACTAACTAGTTACTTACCACCACAAACTTAATTAGGAAAGTCCACAGATTCAATATCAGTATCATCATCTTCTCCCTAGAAAACAATCCATAAAATCAATATTTAAGTACCACAACAATTATAAAATTAAAATTCATATTAAACAGCTGAAAATAAGGATTACATACCAATAGAATAGGTGTACACTTCTAGGTCAGCATCATCATCTTCTGGATTTATGGTCGTGGTGATCGATAGGCCTCAACTCGTTTTAGCTCGTGAGCAGCTCACGAGCTGGCTCGTTAAAGTAGCGAGCTAGACTTCCAGCTCAACTCGTGAAAAAGTTAAAACGAGCCGAGTCGAGCGAGTTGAGCCGGCCACGAGTCGAGCGAGTTGGCGATCCGCGAGTATTTTGTCCAGCCCTAGTCACATCGGGTGTCCATCGAGTGTTCGGATAGTAATAATAAAACAAATTATATAAGTTGTCAGTAATCCGCGAGACGAATTTATTAAGCCTAATTAATCTGCCATTAGCCCATATTTACTGTAGCACCACATTGTCAAATTATGGACTAATTAGGCTTAAAAAATTTGTCTCGTAAATTAGTCTCAATCTGTGCAATAAGTTTCATAATTAGTCTATATTTAATACTCCTTGCATGTGACCAATTATCCGATGTGACAGGAACTAAAGTTGTTTGAATCCAGGTACTAAAGTTTAGGGTGTCACATTAGATGTCACATGGGGTGTCACATCGAGTGTTCAGATAGTAATAATAAAATAAACTATAGAAGTCCTTAGTAATCCGCGAGATGAATTTATTAAGCCTAATTAATCCGTCATTAGCACATGTTTATTATAGCACCACATTATCAAATTATAGACTAATTAGGCTTAAAAATTTGCCTCGCAAATTATCTCAATCTGTGCATTTAGTTTCGTAATTAGTCTATATTTAATATTTTATGCATGTATCTAAACATCCGATGTGACAGGGACTAAATTTTAGGAGGGGAAAACAAAGCAGGTCATAACTGACATGCTGCAGAATTGCATCGACTGCTAATACGAATGAGATCAACCGAATGCCGAGGTTCAAATTCACATTAGACAAATAACTTGATCGTCACAGGTATCTATCATTGTGCAACCTTTTTTAGTTGCTTTGTTCTTATTGTTGATTAGTATGCCCAGCTTGATCATTTCTTCCAATAAATAGATCACATGTCCACGTAATTGTCACAAATATCTTGCAAATTCATGAGTTAAAATGCGTTCGAATTTACCTAAATATCTATCATGTAGTCTATCTCTCCTTTATTCTCCAAGCAAAAGTGAACTCATTATATGTTGATGTAGACGAGGGTGGTGTCGTTGCCCATGAAATTTTCACGCAAATCCCAGTTCAGAATTTCACACAGAAGTATCTGACTGTGATGTATGATCTTGTTTGCTTTAACTGTTTTAGTAGTACTTTTCAACGAATGAACAGTATTTTTCTCTTAAAATAAATCAACATAAGCATTAGCATAAGCCAAATGCCAAGAAAAAAAATGATACTACATTGGTCTCTAGCTCTGTCTTGATGTGCAATCGTCTGGGGGCGGAATTAGACTACGAATTTACTTGGTTCTGAGCGATCCAGCTGAGTTCGTCGTGTCTGCAGACTACCATACTGGTACTCGAAAGCAATGTACTATGGAAGGTAATCCATGCTCTTATCGCATCGGCCATGGCTGGGCGCTCCCTGCCACGTGACGTGGCACTCACTGATTGGGTCCCTAAGTTTCATCGCGAATCATGCAATTGACCAGCGACAAACAGGAGCAATGTACTGTACCATCGTTGCACGCTGCTGGAAAGTGGTCACCTAGCTACTTGGCTGGTTGCATAGATTCGATTCACACAGTGGTCGACAAAAAAGAATTATCACCATCAGTTCCGCAGTGTTTTGGCCAAAAAAAAATTCGTGTTTGTCTTCAGTTCAATCTCAAGTCAGAACTTGAGCTATTTACCATGGTACTGTGGACCTAAATTTTAGGTTCTCCATCGGCGATAAGATAAGACTCAGCTAATTTTAGCTGTTTGCCTGAAGACCTACATATCAACTTCATTAACGTTATAACTGCTGTGGCCTTAGTTTGAGCATACTACATTTGATTTTGGAAATTAAATGATAATATAATAAAGTAGTCAATAGGACAGAAAGACTCTTGACTTGGTGGCTTGCCTTTGTGACTTCTCACTCATCCGGTTTGTGGAGTGCTCAGGAGCAGTGATTGGAGAGAAGTTGCTGACTGAAACGACCTGATTTCCGCGAAGGGAAATCCATAGAGTCGAAGTGTAATAAGATCGTTGTAGATCATATTACCCAAATTCCAGTTGAATATCACATCCATACAATGATAATATCAGAGTACAAATAGTGCGGAATTACATAAATTATTACATCGCCGCATTGGCGGAATCAAAAGTAGCATTCATTCAGAACAGCTTGAAGATAAGATCGTCAAACTTGAGCGTAGGAACGAACCCCTCAACCGTCAAACTTCTCGGAGCTATACTACTCAGCAGAACCTGTGTGCCAAAATTTATCAGTACGATTTGTACTGGCCACTCCCACCCTATGAGCATTGCTTTGTGAAAATTGGATGCAAGTTGGATATGATCAAAAGAAACTTATAAGGCTGGGGTTTCCTATGTATTAGCATATCAAGTACATAATAATAGTTGGTCAAGTTTTAACACCATCCCCACACACATTCCACCCCATTTCCATTCCAGAGCCAGGTTTCAATCCTGGGATCGATATACCACCATCTCCACACCATCACCATACCACAACCATACCATCGCTCAGTTGATAGGCCAACTCCCTCTCGGCACTGTCTCAAGGCCCGTAGCCCCTGGCTACGTCCGAACACTCACTCCCAGGGGGAGAAGAGAAGGACTCATCTCACTATCTAGTTTAAGCGAAACCTAGGAAAGGTCCATAGCCGACAAGTCAGCATATGTATCGATCGATCAACCATACACTCTGCAGAGGTTTTACATAACCACAAGATCCGCCTTCCTCGCTGACCGTCGTCAACTGGGCTGATTCCGGCCGCTTGCTAGCCTAGGATAATGCCACTCTACCATTCAGCCCTGGTACACCCCAAGTCTGGTCTGAGGTGGCTGAAACTGTGAGTCATGAGCCGGGTCCACAAGGTCTCCATGAAGTCTCGGAAGGGTGTGGAGGAAATCCTCCGCGCCCCGTACCTCCTTACACTGTCCGCTATCAACCTAGCAGTAGTGGCAATATCCTACCCAGTAGTCTGGTCGTCCCGCACCATATAGGGCGAGTGGTACGTAAGGCTTCCCGGTGAATCTGAGTACTAGTAAGTCCTTAGGAATGACCAAGCCAGAATATCTTCATCAGGGTTTCCATTTACCGTGCCACCATAGCACCTCCACCCTAGGCTCCTCCCATCACAGGTTCACACCCAGGGCCACCTCATATACCATTTACCCACCACAGGTATCCATTCCAGGGGTGCCCAGGTAGCACCCCACGGCAAGACTTGCCCCAGGCTCGTCGTATACTCTAACTTGGTCGACACAACCCTCACCCTCCACACACCCAAGTCACACACGCAGCACTCTCCCCATAGTCCAGATAACACCACGCATTAATGTTGTATAAGCGTAGTAGAAGTACAAGCAATGAAATATAGCAGTAAGCGTGTGTCTAGCCTAATAGCAGGGTATGTAGGGGTAAGGTTGCGTCAAGGTAAAGGCCATCAAGAAAGCATACTACCATGCAAGTCCTATCATAGTGTGATCATAACAATAAAGTAAAGCACTAGCATTTCTATTTTAGCCATGCGTAATAGGTGCTACGAGATTGGGTGGAATGTGGCACCTTCAGTGTAGTCGTCTCCGTACTCCTCAGGGTACTCACGATCCTCGTCCGTCCGATTCTCCTCTGAGTCTACAAACGATCGCATTATAGTCGCGTTAGCGACGTCTATAGAATAGCACAAAGAAGCAATGAAAATTCAAAAGAGCCAAATGCACTCAAACATGGGTTCATTGCGTAGAGCTCGATTTTAGATGAATTTTGGTCCTGGTTTCATATTTTTCTGAGGTCATATGAATTAGTTATGAATTTCCGAAGTTTAAATCATTTCTGAAAATGGAAAAGGCTGAATTAATCCTAGGCTGACACGTGTCACGCTGTGACTGGTCCACGTGGCATGCTGACATCAGCATGACGTCATCATCTTGATTCTGAGCTGACAGGTGGGGTCCTGCTGACGTCAGCTTGACATCAGCATGACGTCATCAACGTCATCCGTTCTGACAGGTGGGCCAGGGTCTCTTAGGTCACTGACCTGTGGGTCCGGTCAGAGTCAACGTCAAGTCAACGGGTCAGGGTCACTGACGTGTGGGGCTAGGGCTGCTGACGCCATCGTGACGTCAGCATGACGTCACCTCGGCTGTGTTGTTACCGACAGGTGGGACCCACGTGACGTCGTCATGATGTCACTTACTGACATGTGGGTCCAGAGTCTCTGTGTCGCTGACATGTGGGGCCAGGTCAACCGTCAACATTGACCGATCAACGGTCAACCAGGTTGGGTCTTGACTGGGCTTTGGTGGGCCAAGACAGGGCTGGATTTGGGCCGGGCTCAGCCCGCCACGTGGCTTCGGCACAGAGCGCCACGTCGCCTTCCGGGTTTTGGGTCGGGCTCGAGTTCACGGCTCGCGGTCCACGGTGGACGCATGCGCCGGTCTATGGTGGACCGCTTCTCCTTCCGGTGAACCGCGTCCACCCTTCTCCTCGTCTCTCTGTGGTCTACGTGCACCGGGTGCACGAGTGGGCGGTCCAGGGAGGAAATTCCCCTCCTTCCCCCACGCAGTGGGTTCCCGTCGGTGGCGTACCTCACCGGTGAGCTCTTATGGCGGTGCTGGCATCCAATTAAGGTGGGGGAATGCTTCACCAGGCCTTGGTGAACATGGTGGTGGGGTCTAGGTGGTGGCCAGGGCTTTCCAGAGCATTGGCCACGGTGGTCGGCGGCTTGGTCGTGGCGGTGCCCGCCGGCGGGGTAGCTAGGGGCTGTTCTAGGGGTCCTGGTGTCCCGTTCCCGTCCAGACGGCTAGCGGGCGACAGGGTGAAGTGACGACAGTGACCAAAAGGCGTGGCGGAGTCCACGAGCGGTGGTGGTGCATGGTGGAGCTCTGGCCGAGGTCCGATGCTCGTGGCCAGGGTGCTGTGGCCGGCTAATGGAGTCTCGGTCTACGCGGCTACCCTCCGGGCATCACGGTGGCGCTACGACTACGTCCTAGTCCGGCGAGGCGACCGGGTGCGCCAGTGGTGGCCGCGCCATGACGGCGGCGGCGTGAGCGCGGCGTGCGCGTGCTCTGCTACGGCGTCCATGGGGCTAGGAGGAGTCTCAGCAGCGAGGGACTCACCGCTGGTGTCAAAGACGAAAGGATGGCGGTGCAGTGGAGGGTCGTGGCTGTGTAGACGGAAGCAGTGCAGTGCCGACCCGCAACAGTGTTGAAGACGACGGCGTCGTCTTCGGCTTCGACGACTTCGGCAGCATGCGGGTGGCTCCGATCCTCCTCTTCCTTGCTCCTCACTCGTTCCTTCTTCTTGCTCTATCCCCTCTCTCTCTTGGCTTGGGTGTGCGGTGGATGGCCACCAGGTGGTGGCGGGGCACGGGGATGCACTTGGGTAACCGGGACCGGAGTTTTTATAGCCGAAGCTCGGCCAGGCATGGAGCGAGCGGCTAGGGATGGCCAAGAGGCGCGTGGAGGGCTATGATCGCGTCGAGGCTAGGGCTTCGGGGTCGCGACGCAGCCGCGGGTGTGTTGGCGAAGCCAATTTCACGTTCCTTGGTCAACAAGGCGGGGAACAGGGGGCGACAAGGTCACGGCTCGGCCATGGCCATGGCAGGAGCACGCGATAGCGGTCATGCACCGTGCGTGACCCTGTCGGGCAGCCGGTGCCTGCGTGGCACCCATCCAACGGGCTTCGCAGTCGGTTGTGAGGCACGGACGGCGGAGAGGGGCCGAGGCGGCATCAGATTTTTCCCCCACGGCATCTACGCTCTGTTTTCTGATTGTAGAGGAGGGGACCAAGGAGGGGGATGACTTTGGGGGTCCATCCGTCAGCAAAGTAGGGGAAAACGACGGCGTGGTGGCGTGCGGGCTGGCTGCGTGGGCCATGCGCGATCAGGCCAGGCCTGCTTGCGGCTACGCGTGGGCCAGCAAAGCTAGGAGGGAGAGCTGGGCCGGCTGGTGGAACAAGGCACGCTGGGCCGATCGGTTGCTTGGGCTGTGAGGCTAGCTCCTCCCTTTCTGTTCTTTTTCTGTTTTATTTTTCTTCTTCTTTGTTTGAATTCAAATTTGATTTAGAATTTGAATTCATATCTGGTGTACCTTATTCATTGGAGTTTTTAGATATGAGGCCCACAACATTCTTTTATATATATTAGGAACTTTATTTAGCTATTTTGTATAACAAAAATATGTGTAGTTTTGTTATACAAAAATAGAAATAGTTTTCTCTTTAAGCATCAATTCTTTGGTTTGATTAATAATTACTTTATGGTTTATTTCTTTAAAGGAGTTGTTAGGCATTACATAAAGCAAATGGAAATCCAAATCACCATTTGAATTAACCATTTGTCAGTATTTAAATAAACATAATTAACAAATGATATGCCATGCTCATGAAATTGTTTAGTTGGGTTACAACTAATGCAACACCTAGGGTTGGCTCCTACAGATGTCACTCAACATTGCATGGGGTTTTGAAGAAAAATTTTGTAGTTGTGATTTTTGTTGTGTGGATTTTGGGTTGTTACAGTCCTACCCCTTAACAGAATCTCATCCCTGAGATTAAAGCGTAACGTACCCTTCGAAGAGATAAGGATAGTGTAGCCGGAGGTCAGACTCTTTCTCCCATGTTGCTTCTCTCTCTGTTTGATTGCTCCATTGGATCTTGCACATAGGACTAGTTTTGCTTCGGGTCTCTTTGGTATCTCTGCCCAGAATTCTGATAGGATGTTCTTTATACTCGAGTGTATCTTGAATGTCAAGTGTATCAGTTGGAACTACTTCATCGGGCACTCTCAAACACTTGCGTAGCTGTGAGACATGGAATACGGGATGTACACCCGCCAATTCCTCAGGTAGCTCAAGTTTGTAAGCGAGTTTTCCAATTCTCTTGCGTATCTTATATGGGCCAACAAATCTAGGGGCAAGCTTTCCTTTCACATGGAATCTGAGAGTTCCACATAGCGGGGATACCTTGAGATAGACGAAATCTCCCACATCGAACTCAAGTTCTCTTCTTCTTTTGTCAGCATAGCTCTTGTATCGACTTTGAGCAATTCTCAAATTCTTCTTTACTTGAGCAACTCCTTCTTCTGCATCTTGAATCTTAGCGGAATCAAAGAACGATCTTTCACCCGGTTGAGACCACATCAAAGGTGTCTTACAAGGTCTGCCATATAGAGCTTCAAATGGCGACATCTTGATACTAGCTTGGTAGATGTTGTTGTAAGAGAACTCTGCATAGGGTAGGCATTTCTCCCAATCAGGGTCATAATTCAGTACACTAGCACGAAGCATGTCTTCTAAAATCTGATTTACTCATTCTGTCTGTCCATCTGTCTGTGGGTGATAAGCGGTACTGAAATCAAGTTTGGTTCCAATGGACTTGTGCAGGGCTTCCTAGAATTGGGACACAAACTGAGGACCACGATCAGATACAATACTAGAGGGAGCTCCATGTAGTCCGAGAATATGCTCAACATATAGATCTGCTAATTTTTCGGCATCGGTCTTAGTCTTTACTGGTACAAAGTGAGCAATCTTGGTCAAACGATCGACAATCACCCAGATGGAATCATTGCCTTTCTGTGATCGGGGTAATCCAACTATGAAATCCATGGATATGCTCTTCCATTTCCACTCGGGAACGTCAAGAGGCTTTAGCAATCCTGCAGGCCTTTGATGTTTAGCCTTAACTCTATTATAGGTGTCACATCGTGCCACATGTCCTGCAATGTCTGTCTTCACGCCTTTCCACCAAAAGTGTTTCTTCAAGTCTTGATACATCTTTGAACCCCCAGGGTGTATATAGTACTTGGAATCATGAGCTTCTGACAGAATTTCCTCTCGTAGCCCTAGGTCAGATGGAACACAGATTCTGTTCTTGAACCAGATGGTTCCTTATTCATCTTCCTGGTGGTTGGTCTTGTATCCTAGTTTCATCAGACTGCGGAGATATTCGATCTCTTTGCAACTTTTCTGAGCTTGACGGATGCGATCTGTGAGATCATACTGTATGCGGAGCTCATTCAACAAGTCATGTGGTAGTATCTCAAGTTGGAAATCATCAATCTCTTCCTTGAGCTCAGGTGGTACGGATTCAGTGATCAAAGTGTGACAGTAACTCTTACGACTGAGGGCATCTGCGACTACATTAGCTTTTCCTGGATGATAGTGAATTTCTAGGTCATAGTCCTTGATCAACTCTAGCCATCGGCGTTGCCTCATATTTAGATCTTCCTGAGTGAAAAAGTACTTCAAGCTCTTGTGATCCGTATAGATATCACACTTGTTGCCTATCAAGTAGTGCCTCCAGATCTTCAAAGCATGCACAACTGCTGCTAACTCAAGATCATGGGTTGGTTAACGGTTCTTGTGTTCTTTCAACTATCGAGACGCATAAGCTATCACTCTTCCACCTTGCATCAATACACAGCCAAGTCCTTGGCGGGATGCATCACAATAGACCACGAAATCTTTGCTGATATCAGGCAATGCTAGCACAGGAGTTGTGGTAAGCTTCTGTTTCAATTCTTGGAAGCTTCGCTCACACTCGGGCGTCCATTCAAACTCCTTAGTCTTCTTCAGAAGGTTGGTCATCGGACGGGCTATCTTGGAAAAGTTCTCGATGAATCGGCGATAATATCCAGCCAATCCCATGAAACTTCTGACTTCTGTCACATTACGGGGTTGTTCCCATTCTTTCACAGCCTCAATCTTAGCTGGGTCAACTGCAACACCTTCAGTTGATAGTACATGGCCTAGGAAGGCAACTTCCTGTAGCCAAAACTCATATTTGCTGAAGTTTGCGTAGAGCTGATGTTGGGCTAGTTTCTCAAGTACAGTTCTGTAACACCCCGGGTGTTTAAATATTAAAAACCGGACATATCATCATATGCATTGCAAGACATTGATCATATTGTAAATTTTGTTATGCATTCAATAAAACAAGTTTACATTTATGTTATAAGCATTGCTTGGTATTGTTTGAATCAAGTTTGAAATCTTTGTATTGATTTGAAATTCCGAAAACCCTGATTTTCAATATTTAAATCCGACCCTGAAAACCCATTTCAAAATCAAAGCACATTTTGGGGTTGAGTCTTAAAGCAAATTTGTAGAGCTTGTCGAGTTGTACAAAGTTTGTTTTTGGAGTTTTTCAAGTTGTTTAGTAAAATTTGAAGTTATTTAAAAAGGCGAAATTCCTTAAATATCCCTGCTTTGAATTCAAAAGTTCATTTCAAAATGTAGGCCGAATTTGGGTATGGTTTCAAAAGCAAAGTTGTAGAACTTTAAATTTTGAACAATTTTTGTTTTTGGAGATTTTTGAGTTGTTACGAAAATTTGGGAGTAATTTGGGAATTTTGGCGAATGGCATTTCTGTAATTTTTTGTGAACAGTGTCCACCACCAAAGCTACATTGCCGGCATTTCCTTCTTCGGTGTTCCAGGCGCGGTCGTGGCCGTTTTGGCATCGCGCTAGCGCGGTGAAGGCCACAGCGTAGCTTCCTCGAGCTTCTTGGCCCCCTTTTATAGCCTGAGCCGCCGTCGTCTTTGCCCTTTCTCCTTGCTCTATTTTTTCCGACGCCTTGCTCATCTCCGACGAGCCCGCGCCGTCATTGTTGTGCTCTATCGTCGCTGATAAGCTAGTTCCAGCTTCGCTTACTCCTTGCGTGTCCAGCCGACCCACTAATTCGGCTTGTCTTAGCCGGGAACTCGAGTTGCATCGTCTTCTTCCTCGCGGCCGGCAACACCTCCGCCAAGCATGATTCGCCGCGGCCAGAGCTCCACGGTGCATCTCCGTCCTTGGTTTTGGTTGATTCCGTTTCGTCTTGATGCTGTGGTACTTAATCCATAGTTGGTTGCTTATTTTGACCACTGCAGTCGCCGGTACACCATCGCCGACGATGTTTTGCTCCGCCGTGCTCGCGCTGATCTTCAAACCACCTTTCTGTTGCTCCTTAGGCTCGGTAATTGACTCCAACCCGTTCGGGGTAAGCTACTGATTCTTCCTAGACCTTTTGTTTAATTGCTACCGGCCTGTTGTCACCGGCGTAGCACCGCCGTGCATTCGCGTCCGCCATGACTGGTGTTGTGCTTGGTCCAGTCGATGTTGGGTCTTGATTTTGCCACCAATAGATGTGGCCTATTGTCGTGAACGTATTAGAGCTTTGTCTATCGCCGGTGACCGCACCGTCGGCGAGGAATCACCGGTCAGATCCATCGCAGCCGTGGTCAACGCCGAAGGTTGATGATGACAGGTGGGATCATGGTGTCAGTGACTCAGCGTTCAAAATGATTTTTCTGTTTTTCAGATTTAAATGAATAGTGTCTGTTTTTGTTATTTTGTGTAGATTTATTTAGAACTCCAAAAATTCTAAAATTTTTTGTGTGACTTTTCTGTGATGTGTATTATTTAGGAAAAATATGAAATGTTGATTTTCAGTACTTTTTGAATGTGATAAAAATTGCTCAATTAATTAATAAATGAGTTTCCAGGATTTTTCTAGACTTATTTATGTATCCAAAAATTATGAAAATTGTTTTGTCACTTAGTTTTCATGTGATGAGCTTTTACAAAAATTTTGAGCTCAATTGGAACAAGTTGATTTATTTCATAATTCTTAATTAATTAATTAATTCATAAAAGCAAATAGTAACCTTTAGTGATTTAGGTTTTGTTTGAGTTTTTGATTGAGTGATGTCTTTGGGTCATTAGTTGGTGATGATCCTTGGCAATGGATGTGAGTGTTGCGAAAATGGTTTAGTTAGTTTAACTTGTTACTGTACCGCGAAGGAAAGTTGTATTCAAGTTGTTAATTTTGCATCCATCATCGAGCATCATGTTTCGTATTCCGCATCATGTTAAACATGGCATTGTTACTACGTGTAGTGAACGAAGGTGAACACGTGGTAGTTAATCAAGTGGTTGAGGAGGTTGATCCGTCTGTGGAGGTTGGTGTTGATATCGGTGGAACGACTCTCGACCCGGACTTTTCCGTCAACGAAGGTAAGCCCCAGATGCATAAAACCCTACCTTGTGTTTTACAAATTGATTTCGCTTTTGCTTTTATATGTTGCATTAAGTGATTAGGAGTTAAGTGGAAACCTAATTGGTGCATTACCAACCTTGTTATTCCATATTTACCATATTACCAGTTTTAAATTCGTATATGCCTAGTTTTGATTAGATATGCTTAGAACGATGAAAGTCGGGTGATTACCTGTCATCTGCAAGTTTTAAATGGAACTGTGGTTACTTATGTTATCATGTGATATGGGAATGTGGAGTAATAAATCTAGATCGGGCGGACTCGGTGTATGGGAGCCGCAAGACATGGAGGTCTTGTGAGCATGTTCTTTCCGCCTGTGTCGATTAAGGTCCGTCCGTTGTTGAATTGCATGAGGTGAGACTTTGTAGTACTAACCACATACTTCGGTAAGCCTTAACTTGGCTATTCTATTACGAGAATGGCTACTCGCGCACTGGGAGTGGAGAGATGGCAGGAATAGCGTGTACCCACGTGGCAATGGGCTGGATTAGTGGAGTACTGTATTCTCGGGTGGCGCGGACCCGTTCTTGTTTTAGAGGACCTAAGGGTAGGTTGGTATATGTAGGTCGGGGACCTGCATATGTCGTGTGGTCTAGAATTCCCAGCTGGGTTATAATCGGTTCGAATCATCGTGGCTCCTCGGTTATGGAGACTCAACTCACTGTTCATCATCGTAGTAATTAATAACTAGAACTTGAGGATGGTCTGTGAAGGTCTTGGTTATGAGGTTTCATGATCTCAATGCGGATCGTGTCAACTTTGTATATGATCTTTATGAAGTGTTAAAACATTGATATAAAGAATTTTGTTAAAATGCTTTTACACAAAAGAACCTTGATTATTGCTAAAGCCATACCTTGAATCCCATGGGTCTGCATTCCTACGTTCTTTTAATTTCTTATTTCGGTTAAGTCTTGTTGAGTACTTTTGTACTCAGGGTTCGTTGACCCTTGTTGCAGGTGAGGCTCATGAGCAGATCTGTTTTGGATCGTGCTACATGACTGTTGTTCAGTGCGATGACGATAAGTAACTGTGTGGCCCTTGGGTAGGGCAGCTTAATTGTGTGTTCTGTAGTATAATATAATGCCACTCCACTACTATGTTTTGTAATATTAATCGAACTTAGTTGTATGGTTTGAAACAAATGGTTTGTAAACTATGTTATTGTAAGACTTCTGCTGTTTTTACTCTGATGTATCTATTTGAATAAACTGTCGTAATACTGCAATGACTCTGTAATGTGATCCTGCTCGGAAATCGTGGATGATTCGGGGTTCCCCGAGGACACCCGACAGTCTTCTTAAGTTATTGGGAACATATGCATAAATGTCAAAGGTCATTGGACAGTGACAGGTGCATGTGGGCCCTATAATTTAGGAGGTTCTGCCACAAGTTCTCAGATGATGTTCGTGTTCTTCAGCAGTGGGTGAATAGGCAAGGATGTCATCAATGAATACTACCACGAACTTATCCAGATCATCCATGAAAACCTTATTCATCATGTTCATGAAGTATGCGAGAGCATTTGTGAGTCCAAAGGATACTATAGTGAACTCGAACTGCCCATACCTAGTTACGAAAGCTGTCTTCGGGATGTCACTCTCTCGAATCTTCATCTGATGATAGCCAGATCTGAGATCAATCTTGGAGAAATACTTGGCACCTCGAAGCTGATCAAGTAAATCATCGATCCTTGGCAGGGGGTACTTGTTCTTGATGGTGATTGCGTTCAAGTTCTGGTAATCAATGCACATTCTTATTGAGCCATCCTTCTTCTTAACAAATAGAACAGGGGATCCCTAGGGTGAAGCACTGGGTCTGATATATCCCTTTGAGATGAGCTCATCAAGCTGTTTCTTGAGCTCGGCTAGTTCATCAACTGACATGCGATAGGGTCTCTTGGCAATGGGTCCTGTTCCCGACAAAAGATCAATGATGAACTCTACATCACGGTCTGGTGGCATACCCGGTAATTCTTCAGGGAATACATCGGGATAGTCTCTGACCACAGGCACGTCATGAACTATCTTTTCCTCTTTTTGTGATTCTGAATTTTCTTTAAGGGCACATAGGATAGAGGTGGACTTTCCGGACTGGGGTTCACATCTAATGACTTGGCCTGATGGGTGGGTCACTTGGACGTATCTAGGTGAACATGATATGATGCCTCGGTGAATGGTTAACCAATCCATGCCTAAGATGACATCTAGGTTAGTGGAAGGTAACATGGTTAGGTCAGCTTTAAAGATAAGACCCTCAATGGTAAGACTCACTCCCTTACAGATGTGGGTGCATTTTAGGTCTCCCAAAGGTGAACTGGCGATGATAGGCTTTTCACGTGGGGTTATAGGTAGGTCATCCTCTCGTGCGAACTTGGATGATATGTAAGAACAAGTTGCTCCAGAGTCAAATAAAACTGAAGCAGTATTGTCGTTAACTAAAAACATATCGTACACAACGTCAGGGGCAACCTGTGCTTCCTCGGCGTCTAGATGGTTGAGACGTCCATGGGTAGCAGATCCCTTGAACTGAGACTTCTGAGCAGCTGAGTTCTGAGGGCACTCAGCGGCTTTGTGACCCGGTTGGCCAAGCGAAGCAGGTGAAAGGCGCACTGCCTGTAGGGGTTGGCGTGGGTGCCTTCCAGTTTCCAGTGCTTGGTGTGGAGCGGTTCTGTGCTGGGCGTTCATTCACAGAACAGGAACGGTTGAAATGGTCCTGAGTGTTACGGTCCTGAGCATAATAGTCCCGGGTGTAACGATCCTGAGCTGGGCGGGAGTATTTGGTGGTGTAGCCTCCACTACCCCTACTCGATCTAGGGTTGTCATCCCTGTTGTGGCGAGAGCGCTCCCTGGATGGTGCATCTCTGCGGAACATCTTGCGATCACGGCCACAGAAAGACTCCTCAGGCTTACGCTTCCTCTCCCTGTACTCCTCTCCAGCTTTAGCATGATCCTTCTCAATCTGGATGCAGCGATCCACCAGAGCACGTAGTGTGCTACTCTCAATACCACCAAACTTCAGCTTGATGTGCGGGTTAAGTCCCTTGCGGTAATAGTACAGCTTCTCCTTCTCAGAGTTCACAACATAGGAAGGTGCATAGCACAGAAGGTTGGTGAAACGAGTAGTGTACTCAGTCACCTTGTCCTTTCCCATCTTGATGTTGTGGAACTCCTCAGCTTTGGCCTCCATGATACCCTTGGGAATGTGATACTCAGTGAATGCTTCGGCGAACTCATCCCATGAGATATTGGCAAGGTCCTCATGGGAATCACTGATACTATCCCACCAGGCGTGTGCTGCACCTGTGAACTGGTGTGTGATAGCTCCAACACACTCATCGTCGGTGAAAGTGGTGAGGTCAAGCTTCTTCTCCATCTCCTTGAGCCAGTCATCGGCCACAAGTGGGTCAGGGTTGGTGCCATCATAGGTAGGTGGCCTTAGCTTCAGAAATCCTTCCAGCTTCCTTTGGAAGTCATTCTGCTGACCTCCCTGGCGATGGTTTGCTCCGTTAACAAGAGCTGCAAGAAGTTGGGTCTATTGTGCCATCACCTCTGCCAGGTTCGGTGGTGGTGGTGGTGGAATGTTCTCCTCAGGCGGCGGGGTATTCTCCAGGTTGAAGGGTATCCCTCCACGTCCACGGTTGTTGCCACCACGTCCCCCATTTGGTTCGACTGGTTCGGGGGTGGGCGCACGTCCACGGTTCATTAGGCGAGTAGTTCGGCGATTCGGCATCTACAACACGGATCATAGGAAGTTTAGTGCTTGTGCCATAAGTGCTTATAATTCAATATGATTACATGATTTTGACGATTTAAAGAAAAACATTTATACTATTCAACACTCATTACAAAGAAGCAATAAGTTCCATAAGATGCAATAAGATCCAAAATATTCATTATATGGGTTTTATTACATAGCATCATCTCCAGTAGCTACACTTGAAGACGTGCGAGAATCGTACTACGCATAATGTCTCATAATACATCTCATAAGGGGTACATCATGGGGTACAACTTATGGAAGCCACTGACATGACTCATGACCACGCAGGGTTGTCTACTCTAACTCGTACACCGCAGCTGGGATACGACTGTTCTCGATCTCGATCTCCTCGTCAGTCTTGTGAAGTCGGGACACATACTTCAAGGCCTCGACGAGCTCCTCAGTAGGCTTGGCTCCAGGTAGGGTAGGGCAGGCGTCTAGGTTGAGGCGAGTCGGGGCTAACTCAAACTCCTCTATCCTAGGCTTCGTCTTGCAGCGAATCTCCTTGGGTAGCTGATCCCACATACCCTTCATCTCCCTGAGGCGCTTCTTGTCATACTTCTGCCAAGCCTGCCATGTCTTCTCACACTTGTCCTATAGGTACTCGTTCTGCCTGAGTGCCTCGATCAGGTGTCCCTGGTTGTGAATGGCCTTCTTTCTGAACTCCTCTAGCTCCTGGGTCCTGGTCTTGTTCCGAGATTGGATTTTCAGCATATCAATCCCCTTGGACCTCTCTCTGTCTCCTCTACGGTTGAACTCGGCCTTCTTGTCGTCCAACTCTCTCTGCAACTCCAAGACCTTGCTGTTGAGGTAGCAGTTCCTGTTGCCTAGGTCGACTGCTTTGTCCTATAAGTTAGCGACCTCGGCTCTGTGGACTTCTTCACGATGGTTGAGTTCGTCCTGTAGCTTGGCAACTGTCTCGAGTAGACTAGCTCACTCCTGTGCTCCCTGCGAGTCTCACTCCTAGTACTCCCATAGAAGGGCCTGGTCCGGACGTCTCTTCCACTCAAGCTGGGTCACGTACCTGTCCTGCTATAGTAGGTGGATAGCCAAGACGCGAAGGCATCTGTCCTCCTCTACAAAGATAACTCTGCCGGCTGTGAAACTCTGCTCACTAGGGGTGAGGCTGAGGTCGAGGGCCTGGGGAAGTAGACGGAACTCTGTTGTCTTCAGGTGCTCATAGTGATCCCTCATCACTCTGCGAAGTGCCTTGTGTGAAACGGCTCGCAGTCTCTCCTCAACTGTGTTCTCTACAGTCAACTCGGTGAAAGCTGGGATAGAAGGTAAGGTAGTGCTAGCTGGGAACTCAACTAAGGTGACAACCGGTCCTTCGATTCCTCCTTCCTGAGCTGACTTCCTGGTGCAGGTGACCTTGACAAGCTCGTCAGGGACTCCTAACGTGACGAGAACTCGGCAGAGGGTCTATGCAAAACCCCCGAGCTCACATAGGTCGAAGGTAAGCTTGGCGTGGTCCAGAGGTAGCGGTCCTAGAGGCGGCCATTCGACGTTCGTTGCCATCTGCATGTTTCAAGGAACAGGTGTTAACAGGTCAATGATAGATAAGCCTTGCATAGAAGTAAATGCAGGGTCGGTATATAACCAAAAGAGGGGTTGTTCACGTCCTATTCTATCGTCCATTTCTGAGGGTTTCGTCCTATGGTCAAGTATGGCTCTGATACCAACTGAAACGACCTGATTCCAGTCGAATATCACATCCATACAACGATAATATCAGAGTACAAATAGTGCGGAATTACATAAATTATTACATCGCCGTATTGGCGGAATCAAAAGTAGCATTCATTCAGAATAGCTTGAAGATAAGATCGCCAAACTTGAGCGTAGGAACAAACCCCTCAACCGACAAACTCCTCGGAGCTATACTCCTCAGCAGAACCTGTGTGCCAAAATTTATCAGTACGATTTGTACTGGCCACTCCCACCCAATGAGCATTGCTTTGTGGAAATTGGATGCAAGTTGGATATGATCAAAAGGAACCTATAAGGCTAGGGTTTCCTATGTATTAGCATATCAAGTACATAATAATAGTAGGCCAAGTTTTAACACCATCCCCACACACATTCCACCCCATTCCCATTCTAGAGCCAGGTTTCGATCCTGGGATCGATATACCACCATCTCCACACCATCACCATACCACAACCATACCATCGCTCAGTCGATAGGCCAACTCCCCCTCGGCACTGTCTCAAGGCCCGTAGCCCCTATCTACGTCTGAACACTCACTCGTAGGGGGAGAAGAGAAGGACTCATCTCACTATCTAGTTTAAGCGAAACCCAGGAAAGGTCCATAGCCGACAAGTCGGCATATGTATCGATCGATCAACCATACACTCTGCAGAGGTTTTACATAACCACAAGATCCGCCTTCCTCGCTGACCATCGTCAACTGGGCTGATTCCGGCCGCTTGCTAGCCTAGGATAATGCCACTCTACCATTCAGCCCTGGTACACCCCAAGTCTGGTCTGCGGTGGCTAAAACTGTGAGTCATGAGCCGGGTCCACAAGGTCTCCATGAAGTCTCAGAAGGGTGTGGGGGAAATCCTCCGCGCCCCGTACCTCCTTACACTATCCTCTATCAACCTAGCAGTAGTGGCAATATCCTACCCAGTAGTCCGGCCGTCCCGCACCATATAGCGCGAGTGGTACGTTAGGCTTCTGGGTGAATCTGAGTACTAGTAAGTCATTAGGGATGACCAAGCCAGAATGTCTTCATCAGGGTTTCCATTTACCGTGCCACCACAGCACCTCCACCCTGGGCTCCTCCCATCACAGGTTCACACCTAGGGCCACCTCATATACCATTTACCCACCACAGGTATCCATTCCAGGGGTGCCCAGGTAGCACCCCACGGCAAGACTTGCCCCAGGCTTGTCGTATACTCCAACTTGGTCGACACAACCCTCACCCTCCACACACCCAAGTCACACACGCAGCACTCTCCCCATAGTCCAGATAACACCACGCATTAATGTTGTATAAGTGTAGTAGAAGTACAAGCAATGAAATATAGCAGTAAGCGTGTGTCTAGCCTAATAGCAGGGTATGCAGGGGTAAGGTTGCGTCAAGGTAAAGGCCATCAAGAAAGCATACTACCATGCGAGTCCTATCATAGTGTGATCATAACAATAAAGTAAAGCACTAGCATTTCTATTTTAGCCATGCGTAATAGGTGCTACGAGATTGGGTGGGATGTGGCACCTTCAGTGTAGTCGTCTCCGTACTCCTCAGGGTACTCATGATCCTCGTCCGTCCGGTTCTCCTCCGAGTCTGCAAACGATCGCATTGTAGTCACGTTAGCGATGTCTATAGAATAGCACAAAGAAGCAATGAAAATTCAAATGAGCCAAATGCACTCAAACATGGGTTCATTGCGTAGATCTCGATTTTAGATGAATTTTGGTCCTGGTTTCGTATTTTTCTGAGGTCATATGAATTAGTTATGAATTTCCAAAGTTTAAATCATTTCTGAAAATGGAAAAGGCTGAATTAATCCTGGGCTGACACGTGTCACGCTGTGACTGGTACACGTGGCATGCTGACGTAAGCATGACATCAGCATGACGTCATCATCTTGATTCCGAGCTGACAGGTGGGGTCCTGCTGACGTCATCAACGTCATCCGTTCTGACAGGTGGGCCAGGGTCTCTTAGGTCACTGACCTGTGGGTCCGGTCAGAGTCAACGTCAAGTCAACGGGCGAGTCAACGGTCAATGGGTCAGGGTCACTGACGTGTGGGGCCAGGGCTGCTGACGTCAGCAGCTGACATCATCGTGACGTCACCTCGGCTGTGTTGTTACTGACAGGTGGGACCCGCGTGACGTTAGCATGACGTCACTTACTGACATGTGGGTCCAGAGTCTCTGTGTCGCTGACATGTGGGGCCAGGTCAACCATCAACATTGACCGGTCAACGGTCAACCAGGTTGGGTCTCGACTAGGCTTTGGTGGGCCTGGACAGGGCTGGATTTGGGCCAGGCTTAGCCCACCACGTGGCTTCGGCACTGAGCGCCACGTCGCCTTTCGGGTTTCGGGTCAGGCTCGAGTTCACGGCTCGCGGTCCACGGTGGACGCATGCGCCGGTCTACGGTGGACCACTTCTCCTTCCGGTGAACCGCATCCACCCTTCTCCTCGTCTCTCTGTGGTCTACGTGCACTGGGTGCACGAGTGGGCGGTCTAGGGAGGAAATTCCCCCCTTCCCCCACGCGGTGGGTTCCATTCGGTGGCGTACCTCGCCGGTGAGCTCTTACGGCGGCGCTGGCGTCCATTTAAGGTGGGGGAATGCTTCACCAGGCCTCGGCAAACACGGTGGTGGGGTCTAGGTGGCGGCCAGGGCTTTCCAGAGCGTTGGCCATGGTGGTCGGTGGCTTGGTCATGGCGGTGCCCGCCGGCGGGGCAGCTAGGGGCTGTTCTAGGGGTCCTGGTGCCCTATTCCCATCCAGACGGCTAGCGGCGCGACAGGGTGAAGTGACGACGGTGACCAAAAGTCATGGCGGAGTCTACGAGCGGTGGTGGTGCACGGTGGAGCTCTGGCCGAGGTCCGATGCTCGTGGCCAGGGTGCTGTGGCCGGCTAATGGGGTCTCGGTCTACGCGGCTACCCTCCGGGCGTCACGGTGGCGCTACGACTATGTCCTAGTCCGGTGAGGCGGCCAGGTGCACCAGTGGTGGCCGCGCCATGATGGCGGCGGCATGAGCGTGGCGTGCGTGTGCTCTGCTACGGCGTCCATGGGGCTAGGAGGAGTCTCAGCAGCGAGGGACTCACCGCTGGTGTTGAAGACGAAAGGATGGCGGTGCAGTGGAGGGTCGTGGCCGTGTAGATGGAAGCAGTGCAGTGCCGACCCGCAATAGTGATGAAGACGATGACGTCGTCTTCGGCTCCGACGACTTTGGCAGCACGCGGGTGGCTCTGATCCTCCTCTTCCTTGCTCCTCACTCGTTCCTTCTTCTTGCTCTATCCCCTCTCTCTCTTGGGTTGGGTGTGCGGTGGATGGCCACCAGGTGGTGGTGGGGCACGGGGACGCACTTGGGCAACCGAGGCTGGAGTTTTTATAGCCAAAGCTCGGCCAGGCATGGAGCGAGCGGCTGGGGATGGCCAAGGGGTGTGCGGAGGGCTGTGATCGCGTCGAGGCTAGGGCTACAGGGTCGCGACGCGGCCGCGGGTGTGTTGGCAAAACCAATTTCACATTCCTTGGTCAACAAGGCGGGGAATAGGGGGGCGACAAGGTCACGGCTCGGCCATGGTCATGGCAGGAGCGTGCGACAGCGGTCATGCACCGTGCGTGACCTTGTCGGGCAGCCGATGTCTGCGTGGCACCCATCCAACAGGCTTCGCAGTCGGTTGTGAGGCACGGACGGCGGAGAGGGGCCGAGGCGGCATCGGATTTTTCCCCCACGCCATCTACGCTCTGTTTTCCGATTGTAGAGGAGGGGACCAAGGAGGGGGATGACTTTGGGGGTCCATCCGTCAGCGAAGCAGGGGAAAACGACGGCGTGGTGGCGTGCGGGCTGGCTGCGTGGGCCATGCGCGATTAGGCCAACTCGCTATGTCACAAGCATGGGCCGTGAAGGGCGGGAGGGCGAAGCTAGGCAATACTGGTGAAAAAAAGGCGGTGGGCGATCGGGTTGCTTGGGCTACGAGGCTAGCTCCTCCCTTTCTCTTCTTTTTCTGTTTTATTTTTCTTCTTCTTTGTTTGAATTCAAATTTGATTTAGAATTTAAATTCATATCTGGTGTACCTTATTCATTGGAGTTTTTAGATATGAGGCTCACAACATTCTTTTATATATATTAGGAACTCTATTTAGCTATTTTGTATAACAAAAATAGGTGTAGTTTGTTATAAAAAATAGAAATAGTTTTCTCTTTAAGCATCAATTCTTTGGTTTGATTAATAATTACTTTATGGTTTATTTCTTTAAAGAAGTTGTTAGGCATTACATAAAGCAAATGGAAATCCAAATCACCATTTGAATTAACAATGTATGCTACATTTTATTTGTCAGTATTTAAATAAACATAATTAACAAATGACATGACATGCTCATGAAATTGTTTAGTTGGGTTACAACTAATGCAACACCTAGGGTTGGCTCCTACAGATGTCACTCAACATTGCATGGGGTTTTGAAGAAAAAATTTGTAGTTGTGATTTTTGGTGTGTGGATTTTGGGTTGTTACACTGACCCTAGACTAGAGCTTAGGCGTCTTCTCTAATATGGAATAAGAGTGGAGATTTTTGCCATCGATGCCAGGCGACAATCTTTACGCCGAGTTTGCACCCTCTTGTTCATCTATTCACTTTTCTGCATTTACTTATCTATCTATTTTAAGATAATGGGTAATTTATCTAGGTCCTCCAGTCATCCTCGACTGAATATGCATCAGACCGTATTATACTCCCTCCGTCCCCAAATAAATCGATTTCTAGAATTTGTGCAAGTAAAACTATCTTAAGTTTGACTAACGATTTTATAGAAAAAGTAACAACATCTATGACATAAAATGAGCATAGTATGAAAATATATTTTATGGTATATATAAGGATACTAATTTGATATCATAAATCTTGATAGATTCTTTCTAGAAATTTGATCAAAGTTTAAAAAGTTTTAATTAAGACAACTCTATGAATCTATTTATCCAGGACAGAGGGAGTAAGAAAATGCCACCACTATAAAGAGGACACACGTATAACCAAATGGGCACATAGCCAAGATATTAGATTGCTCTGATGTACCCTACCATAAAATCGAAAACCAAGAATAAAATCACTATCTCCAATAGACAACTCATGTAGTCGTCTCACATCAATATGTCTCTTCTGTGACCTCAACTCCAAAAGATATAGCTTGCCGCAAATCAAGTGAACATAGAATCGGACCTTGAGCCAAACCAACCGAGGAGAAAAGAAACCTCAACCGTTGATCAAACTCCGTCCACCCACCAAAAAACCATCGCCCCAACGGCCTCACTGTCACTGGCTCACTGCCCTCCAATGTAGTGAAAGAAACCTCAACCGTTGATCAAACTCCGTCCACCCACCCAAAAAAAAACCATCGCCCCAACGGCCTCACTGTCACTGGCTCACTGCCCTCTAGTGTAGTGCATCATGTCACCCTTAGTCTCTAGCCCTTCCTACCTTGGTGGTTTAGGGAGCTCTAAGCTGATAAATATATATGGGGGAGAAACATTGTGCTATAAAAGAGAAATGTATCTTGAAATGCATGAGACTATCTCCTGAGTCTGTTCTATTCTATTGCTTTTTGTCCTATTCTCGTGATTAAAAAATTCATTCAGCTAACTCCAAGCTAGTCCATTAAAAATACTCTTGTGAGCTCACTACATCCCGTGATCCACACTCTCTCTAGGCCTGGTATATATTAGATGCCCTCCCCTAAAATTAAACAGAAAACAAACATGAGAAAGTTCATAGATGGGAAATAAGAAAACAAAAAGGACCATGGTAGTGCCCGGACGTCTGTACAGATGGGCGCATCCGGACACGCCTGCCTAGGAGAGCATATGCGTGGGCCCGCCCAGCTGTATGAGAGAGGGGGGGAGCACAGCGCACGTACCCCAATACGATAGAGAACACAACGCGCGTGCCATAATGTGAGAGATACCCATGTATTAACCCGGCTGCATGCTCCATCTATCGTGGGGGACCAAGCCTAGTGGTGCAAGGGCGCCTGGTTCTGCGTCCGTTGGGTGGTGGCCCGCTCTAGTGCTCTGCAGGCGCGCATGCACTTTTGACCAGGAAGTGCTCGGCCGTTTGGGCACTAACCGCCTATTGTATGCACATCCAACAGTTGGAGCTGGCCCACATGACAGAGATAAGCAGCGCTGGATGGGTGCGTGCAACGTATGCATGCACGTGAGTTAGAGCGCCTGGGGAGCACCACCTACTGCAAACATACTAAAACCAGATGAAACAATTGAAACATACGTTTGCAACATGTAACACCCCTAGTGTTACTGTCGGGTTCACAAACCCGGGGTCCCTCGTGGACCGGCTTCCCAACAAAGGCTCGCCCCAAGCAGACAACGCGCAACTCATAGACCGGCCCAAGTATCGAAACGACGGGCCAGAAGGGTGACCCAATCACAGACCGGAAGGACCAAGGAACGAACAGAGAAAGCAAGGCAAGGCGCTCAAGTCAAACCACGATACCAGCGACCGTACCCTGTACACCTGCAGGAACAGTACTCTGCAACCGCCCTGACATGAACAATGTTGTAGGCACCGATGTTTTACCTATAGTATTGTGGGCGCCATTAACTCCCATACGGTAAGACCCCCCACATGCCTCTAGGCATCGACAGTGTTGCGGACGCCGGAATTTACCGTACCAAGTGAATATGGTGAAACTCCTCACATGCCTCTGGGCATCAACAGTATATGTAGGTACCGACATCTGCCATACCCAAACAAAGACGACATGAGCAACAAGGTTTAGAAGCATACGTACTCTCTCCCTCTCGCTTGTAAAGCCCTCCCGTTCATCTATAAAAGGGGATGTGCTCTCTCCCAAGAAACTAAGTTGATCCAAGTTCATATAAGTTATTCCAGATCCATTATATCGACCAAGTTCACTAGCTCACAAACCACAGAACCACCATGTTCGGACCTCAAGCACATGCTTGAACACTTAGCTTGTAGCGGAGCTCCTGTCGCTCTCGGCCCTTCCGACCGGAGCCGACCAGACCTCTTGTTCACCCCATCTTTCTCCTTCTCATTTGTAACCCCACTGCAAACCTCGAGCACCTAGGCTCAAGAATAAAGTCACCGACCGACTCAAACTGGACATAGGGCACGTTGCCTGAACCAGTATAAACCTTGTGTCATTGAGTGCTAGGCCACCTCCGATCACAACATACGGCAAAACTACAAATATTTACTAGTTGGTCACTTCCTGCACCGACAGTTGGCGCCGTCCGTGGGGAAGACGTTGTACGTTCAACAATTTTTGGTCATCGGATGGCCCACTTTTCCGCCACCTTCGCCATGGCGGGCTCTGGCGATACGATTCACTTTGGCTCACTAGAGTTTCCCGCGCTCCCACCTGTTGGGATGTGGGTTCCACCCGTCTTCGAGCCATCCTAGGCCTTCCTCCTCGGAAGTCTGGACTTCGATGCTGACCGGCTCAGCATACTACACCTCTGTGAGGAGGCACGCGTTCCGGCACCCATCGGAGGGAGGGGCGCCCTCCATCGACTCCGGGAGGTACGACTTCGATGACGCAGCATCCGCGCTTCGTTCCGAGCATACTCTCCGCTCAAACCCCGCTGTGAGTAATGTACATGCTGTTATTTACTTGCTATTTTCTATCTTCCGCCAATTACCCGGAGGGATGCCATTGTCCCTGCCGCGACCGCCATACGACCAGTTCCCCTGTGGCCTCATGTCTCCTGTGGACACGTACGCCCGGGGGCTCTGAAGGATGTCGGCGCCGCCCCCTCTCACATTCGAATTTGTGGGGATGGCAAGCTATGCTCCCACTTGTTTCCTCGACCTCATGGATGACAATGTTGAGAGTGACGGCTCCAGCATCGGCGACAAGGCGCCTAGCCACCGTCCGTCTCGGGAGTGCACTATGGCAGACGCTTCGGGACAGCCACCGGTGGTAACGGAGTCCTTACAGACTCACGCTCCTCCGGACCATCGTGCGGAGACCCCTAAGGTCACATGGGAGCACGGCGAGGAACCATGACAACAGTGGCTGCACCAGCCACCGGCTATGCCAGCGCTGTCGGCGCACCACACTGCACCCCGTGCGCATAGACCGATGAGCAGCGCCCGGGGTTGTGCCCGTCGGATTCCGCGCAACACCATGGACAGGGGGGACGATCCCCCATAGTTCGCTCAGGCCAATCAGAACATCGCTGCTGCGGTAATGCTTCTGCGCGGCCTGTTCGAGTCAAATGACCCTCATGAATAGGTGATCCACCGGAATCTCCGGGCACTAGTGAAGACCACCACTGTTCAACAAGCAGAGAGCTCCATATCGGGACATCGGCTCGCGGCCTCACTCCCCACCATGGGAATGGGGACGCAGCAGATGGGTCGCTCCCCCCGATCACCGCTACAACCGCCGAGCGCGGCAGAGGAGGCCGCATTGCCACCTCGTCTTGACTTGACGACCGCTCCGCACCGACCGCCTGTATACGCGTGGCTCGGGCCAAACCGAGACACACGCAGCAGTGACCGGAGTCCCAGCCCTGATGGCCTGGGACCATGGACCTTTGTCAGCAAGCGTCGCTCCCGCCGTGCTCCAACGGAGGCCAGGGCAAAGGCAAGGCCAAGCGCCAGGATCAGGACGAGGGCCCCTCCACGCAAAGGGGGAAAAAGAACAGAAAAGATCGTCGCCGACCATCCAGCTCTGCGTTGGTCGCCACAGCTGATCACGCGGGCAAGCAGCCCCAGCAAGACCCTCCAGGCCACTTCCACGAGCTCATGGAGAGCCCGTGCACCAACCACGACTACCCCAAACACCTCTACAAGGACTGCCAGCTCCTCAAGTGCCTTCTGCTGTAGGCCGGCGGGCAAAGCAAGAAAAAGGCGAAGAAGCAGCAACCGAGAAAGGGGGCGTAGCAGGTAAGGATCCGGATGACTAAAGGTTGAAGTGATCCGACCGGACGCCTACCGACTGAAGGACAACAACGACGACATTCTCACTGAATGCTTGGAATAGCTATGTCATTTTTTCTTCCCCTAAATTTCAGTCTTACCATTGTTTACTTAGCGTTTGCTGCTATAAGAGCACCCCGACCTGAACACTTTTCGGCTTGGGTCGCTCGGGGGCTCCACGAGGGTACATTACTACCTCTGTTTTTCGTTTTACTATCATATGGTGAAACTCCTTCCTACACAAACGAAAGGGTAGTTCGTTCCTTTAATTTGCCTTACGTAGCTTTGCTTTAAAACATTCCAACCAATTGCACCCTGCCTCTACCTATGGTTATGAGTAGCTGAGCCTTGCGAGCCACGCCCCGGGCTCCCAAGGTTGCAGCCTATGGGACAAATGGGAAGTACGAGAAAGAAAGAATAAAAAATAAAATTATGCTAAGGGAAAACTAAGGAACGAAAGGGATAAGCTTCCCCGAACGGAGTGACTCCATCACAAAAACAAAACCGATTGTAGTCATTAAAGTACACAAGAATGTTTACATGGGGGCTCCCCCATAAACTTAAACTTTTTATGTTTACTGAACTACTTATACTTTATAAGCTATTGGAGCGGCTCGGCGGCATCTGCTGTTGGTGCGACCGGCGAAGGCTCAGGCTGCTCACCCCTCAGCGGGACGACATTCGGCTCGATCGAAGCTGGGGCGATGTCCACCTTCGACCCAGGCTCCGTACCATCCGCAGGCTAGGCAACGTCCTCCTGACGCATGCTTCTGGCCATGTCTTCTTGGTGGACATCCATCACCCACTACACTGAGACTTGCTCTGCCACCATCCATGCGTGCAGCAGCAAGCTCTCCCCAAGCGTTTGGATGTCCTCCATGCTCAAGCCATCAGCATACCCACTGCAGATAGTGGCGAAGTCCAGGTTCGGGTGGAACGTCGCCACCGAGGTCAACACCCCCGACGCTCCGTAGAATAGCCCACTTGTGATGAGGTCCTGTACCGCATCTGGGATCTCCGCCAGCTGGATGGCGGGCACGCTAGTGCTTGGCGCCGACCCAAAGATCTCCGAGACGACCAGTTGGCCAACGTTGCAGATCTGGTCAAGTTCCCCCTCGAGTGCACATCGCTCTTCATGGGACTTGGCCAGCTCCTCTACATTCCGGCTGAAAGTCGCCTTGACCGTCTCTAGGTCCTGCTCCAGCGACTTCACCTTTCTGCCTGACTCTGAAAGAAGGGCGACAAGCTCAAAAATAGGCTGAAGGAAGAAACCCACATGACGAAAAACAGAAAAGGTACGTACCGACACAGAAGTTCTCAAGGGTGTAGAATTCCTCCGCCTGCCGAGCCACCTGCTCACGCAGTCGGGCGCTTGCCTCCTCTGTCCCCATCACCCGGCCCCAAAGTGCAAGCACCTCCTGGTCTGCCTCTGACCGGGCCTTTTGCTCTGACTCTAGGGCCTTCCACACCAACTCCAGGGCGTTCCGCTCTGACACCAAGGTGCTCCAGTCCGACTCAAGGGCCACCAAGGATTCTTGGAGCACCACCTCGGTGTCCGCCAGGGATGTCCGCAACCTCACCTCGATCTCTGCCTAGTGGGCCTTCGCCGCCTCAAGCCCCCGCTCGGTGGCGGTCACCCACTCTGCTGCACGTTGCCCCTCCGCCCATGCCGCGGTCGCCTCGGCTGCTCGATCCTAGGACTCATGGCGAGCGGACTCTAGCTGATGCTCAAGCTTAGCCACCCGGGCATGCTCCATTTGGAGGAAGCGGGACTTGTAGGATGACATCTCCTTTAGACCCTACAAAAAAACAAGCATGCTGAGGCAACCAACAAGAGATTCAGAGGTCAAGGACAAAAATAGGAAACTCACCTCTGCGGCGAGCTGCAGGTCGACCTCAACTAACTGCTAGGCGGACTTAACCCGCTCCTAGGCGTCCCCAAACCTCGCGGACAGGTTGGCAAGTTCGGACACTGTGGTGAGTACTTTCCCCCCAAGCATGTCCCAGAGCTGAACTCCTAGGAATCCTGAAGGACAAACCGCACCTTTGCCAGGTCCTTAGGGCAGGGCCACTCCAGGTCACCCTCCGGCAGCCCACCGGAGGGCCCAGCCTCCGACTGAACCACCGCCAGCTCCCACGACAACACCGGCAGCTCCACCATGTCATCAGCCTCGTCATCCGATGGGATATCCACCACCTCGGTTGCGCGGGCCACCGCTAGGCGTTCTGACTCCATCCCAGCCATGTCCCCCACTGGCGCCTTTGGCTCTGATGACGAGGGTGAGCCATGCAGCCCTCCACCCAGCGAGGTAGGGAGCTCGGTCTCCCTCTCCTCTTCCATCGCAGCTGGTGGAGAAGGGGCCGTGAGAGTTACCTCCGACGCGACCTCCGCCGTCAGCACCGGGATCACCGCCAATGCCACCACCGCCACTGCCACCATACCAGCACCTGACCCGGGGGGCACCACCCCCAGAAGGGAAGACTTCGCTGCCGCCACCCTGTTCCCCCCGTCGCTCGCCACGACACGCTACAGGGTGGGACTCCAAGTCTCCTGCATGGGAGTTAGGGCGATGCTCAACCCCGACATCACCCAACCACTAACAAAAAGTGTAGATAAGTCACACTCCAAAAAGACTAAACATCAAAAGATCGAAAAGAGACAGAAAAACATACCGGGAGGTGAGCGGCACGACTCTGAAGGCAAGACCCGACGTCGACAGGCCTACAGGGCAAGGACCGCTCCTAGGCTACGACCCGCGCCCCTCACTTCAGCCAGGGGTAGAGTCCTCCTAACGAGCTGCTGCCCGGCCTACGGGTCACAGTGACCCTTGGCTCGGGACTCCCCGACCGGAGCAGCGGGCGGGGCATCCTCCGGTTGTGAGTCGCGCGACGCACAGGTGCCAGTCCGCTCCTCAGACCGCCCGGCTTGCTCAATCGCGTCCACAGCTAGCGGGGCATCCTCCGGCTGTGAGTCACACGCTAGCACCACTCCCGGCGACGCACTGGTGCCAGTCCACTCCTCGGACCGCCCGGCTTGCTTGGCCGCGTCCGCGGTAGGCGGGGACGGGGCCGGCGACGCCACCAAGGGGCGTGGTGACCGCGCCCGCTTTGCCTCCCGTTCGCTGATGGCGTCCGCGCTCGCCGCATGCTTCCTCGGCACAGGAACCACCCTACACCTCTCCGCCTCGTGCTCATCACCAGCGGATGTCGCCGTATGGTCGCGACGCTCTGCCAAGGTCACAACAACCTCCCAACTTTCCTCCTCCTTGGAGAAAACCAGGTCATCCACATTGGTGGGATCCTCTGATGCGAGCTCCGACTCAACTTCGCTCCTACGTTCCCTGGCCTTCACACGTCGGGCGATCTCCTGCTCCTTCTCTTGCTTCCGCTGAACCTCCTGTGTTCTCTTCTTCTATCTAGCATCCGCCGCCTCCTTCTGGGCGACCTACCAGGCCACGCCCTCTGGTCCCGTGGGAAGGTGTGGCCGGAACTTGTAAACTCCAAGCCCCTACGGAATGGGTGGCTCAAAATCAAAAAATAGGAAAGCAGAGGAAGAAGCAAGGACTAAATAGAAGGGAGCATACCAGTCTAGTCACGATTGTGGAGTTGAAAGGTGTGGGCTTCCCATCGACCCTCTCTTTGGGCTTCAGCTGCAGCACCCGGCCAAGGCGACTCCAGACCTCGTCGTCCGGCAGCTCCTCTGGCGACGCACGGTCCGGGTTTGACAGGCCGCTGTACATCCACATCGGCCATGTCCTCTCCGCCAACGCGCAACCCGGCGGCGGTAGAGGGTGTGGAACACCCGCACCCTATCAAGGCCGTGCTTTACGAGCTTTTGGAGCTCCTCCTCGATGACCCCCACCTTATGCTTCTCCTTACGGGCACAACCCCATGACCAACTGTCCTGCTTCTCCGGCCTCCCATCGGTGAACGTCGGGAACAGTGCCTCCGCCGGATTCCTGATGTAAAACCATTCCCCATGCCACCCCTGGTTGGAGTCGCAGGGGATGTACGCGGGATACGAGCCTCCCGCGCTCGGTTTCCTCTGCAGGGCGAAACCCCCACCGGTGCGATCTCGGCCGGATTCCCCGCCGTCAAGGCTCTCCCAGAGAATAGCCGCCGGAAGAAGTCCGCGTGCGGCTCCATCTCGAGGAAAGCCTCGCAGATGGTGACGAAGCCGACGATGTGCAGCACCCTCATCGAATTAAGGTGCTGCAGCTCTAGACCCCACTCATTGAGGAGTCCACACAGGAACCAGTGTGCGGGGTATCCTAACCCACGCTCATGGAAGGTGAGATAGGACACCACCTCATCAGGCCGAGGTTGCGGGAACTCCTCCCTCCTGGGAGCCCTCTAGTGCGCCACCTCCTTCGGCGGCAGGAACCCCTTCGCGATGAAGGCCTTCAACACCGACTCCCTCATAATGGACGACCTCCAGTCTAACATTTCACTCTAGGATCACAAAAGGGATTGGTGAGTTTTTCTCTTCTCCCTTGCTCTCTCCCTTTTTCTTTCCTAGAAACCACTGTGGCTCTCAAGAACGCTCATGGCAAGAAGGAAAAGGAAAGGAGGCGGTAGATGGGGAAAAGGCGAAAGAACAGGGCAAAAACTTTCTCCCTTCTCCTACTTAAGGAAAAGGGTACAACAGTTAGGGGAGGGTGCACCGATCAGGAAAGACAAAACGGCGGAGCGAAAAACCCTCTCTCTTTCCCATTCAATGCAGATGAGACATGCCCTGACCGATCAGACGTGCCCTGCCCAATGGAAGGGCTCCTGATCAGACAAGATGTGGCCTAGGTATGGCCCACCACTACCGCACGCCAGCCACTACCGCACGCCGGGCTCAAGAACCAAAGCGCCACCGCACACAGGCGGCTCTCCGCATCCCCAGGCGAGGCTTGGAAAAACCCAAAACGGGATCTCCGCCGGGAGAGACCATCGGGCTTCCTAAGTTGATCGAATGGCTCAGAAGAACACACCGAGAGACAGGTAGGGAGCGAAGGGACGCCCCATGTAGGCCATGTTGACTCTGTCACGAACGACGAGCACGGGTCCTGGTCGAACATTTCCGACTGAAGCTCTCCAAAACCCCGTCGCTCGAATCATCAAGGTAACACTATCAACCCCCTCTATTTCTTTATAAATCATTGCATACATCCATACACGCATTCATTCCATACGCCCGTGCCCCTCAGATGATTCGAGCCCTGAACCGCCCGGGGGCTCGGGAACTAAGCATCGCACGTGCAGCGAAATACATCACAACGCTCCGTGTTGCATCACGAAGCGGCAGTTGCCTCATTTGACATGAGCAACAACAGAGCCAGGGGAGAAAAACACAGATGAGCCTTGTGTGGCCCTCGCCCAGTCTGGCAGACAGGGTCATCTCAACCTTCTCGTTCGATCCTAAGCCTCTGCCAAACCTTCAGAATCTCCATTGAGGGGAGGCCATTAGGCCACCCGGGTCGGTCTCCGGAACGACCCAAGCATCTGCTGGGTTGCAGGTAAAGGAGCAGTGGAATGTCTCAAGAGGGCTATGCTGACCTTGTCATGAACGACGGACCCAGATCCACTCGATCATACCCGTTAGCGAACTCACCGAGCGCGTCACTCAAGCCCGAGAGATCGGGACAAGCAACAAAACTCAGCTCCTCCGGTTGTGAGGAACCGAGGACGGGGTAACGCACACAACTCACGCCGACCCCTACTAAAGCCCAACGGGGCTCGGGGGCTCAAGACACAAAACGCCTGGGTCTGCGACCCCGAACTCGCCCCATCCGGCTATGCTTCGACTGCACTCCAAAAACCACCTGGGTCTGTGACCCCGAACTCGCCCCATTCGGCCACGTTTCGACTACACTCCAAAAACCACCTGGGTCTATGACCCCGAACTTGCCCCATCCGGCTACGCTTCGACTGCACTCCAAAACACCCGGGTCTACGACCCCAAACTCGCCCCATTAGGATCTACAAGCTCCGGCTCGCCCGATCCCAAACTAACTAAACTAAATGCCTCAGTTGCGCAGGCCGCACCAAGGCCAGGATCCACGACTCTGACTCGCCCGATCCCACAGCGCGCACCAATGCCAGGATTCGCGAGCTCTGTCTCATCCGATCCCTAAAAGACTAACTACCTCGCCCGGTCCCACGGCACGCATCGACGCTAGGATCCGCGAGCTCCGTCTCACCTGATCCCTAAAACAACTAACCGCCTCGGCTGCGCAACGACGCCTTGGTTGACAAATCCGTCTTGACTAAAAAGCAAGCACACACGCCCGCTAACACCCCCAGACGGTTCTGCCCGAACCGCCCGAGAATCGGGGGCTACACCCACGGGTGCGCTCGCGCGCACCCGCCGACGAAACAAAAACCTCCCCCGCTGGCAACACGGAAAACCCCCCAGACGGTTCTGCCCGAACCGCCCAGGGGCTCTGGGGCTATACCCACAGGTGTGCTCGCGCGCACCCACCGTCGAGGCAAAAATCCCCCAGACGATTCTGCCTGAATCGCCCGAGGGCTCGGGGGCTCCTGTCGGGTTCATAAACCCAGGGTCCCTCGTGGACCGGCTTCCCAACAAAGGCTCAGCCCAAGCAAATAATGCACAACTCATAGACCGGCCCAAGTATCAGAACGACGGGCCAGAAAGGCGACCCAATCACCGACCGGAAGGTCTGGCCGAGGAAGAGCGGCACCCGTTTTTCATCTCGGACCCACCTCTCTGACCGGAGCGCTCGCTCCGACTCCAGCCGCCTCCGGACAGCCTCTCCAACCGGAAGGCCTGGCCAAAGGGCTACTTCTGACTCTGACCCCACATCTCCGACCGGGGAATGCAGAAGCCCTGCTCACCGCTCTTCTCCGATTGGCGCAACTAGAGCCGACTAGGACCAACCGACTGGGGACGCTCGCCCGGAAAGGACCAGGGAATGAACGGAGAAGGCAAGTCAAGACGCTCAAGTCAAACCACGATACCAGGGACCATACCCTGTACACCTGTAGGAATAGTACTCTGCAACCTCTCTAACACGAACAGTGTTGAAGGCACCGACGTTTTACCTATAGTATTGTGGGCGCCATTAACTCCCATACGGTAAGACCCCCCCACATGCCTCTGGGCATCGACAGTGTTGCGGGAGTTGGAATTTACAGTACCAAGTGAACATGGTGAAACACCTCACATGCCTCTGGGCATCAACAGTATATGCAGGTACCAACATCTGTCATACCCGAACAAAGACGACGTAACCTCCCACATGCATCTGACATCTAACAGTGTTTGTGGGCGCCTACCATCATCCTGTACCTACCAGCGTGGGCAACAAGGTTTAGAAGCATACGTACTCTCTCCCTCTTGCTTGTAAGGCCCTCCCCTTCATCTATAAAAGGGGATGTGCTCTCTCCCAAGAAACTAAGTTGATCCAAGTTCATACAAGTTATTCCAGATCCATTATATCGACCAAGTTCACTAGCTCACAAACCACAGAACCGCCAGGTTCGGACCTCAAGCACACGCTTGAACACTTAGCTCGTAGCGGAGCTCCTGTCGCTCTTGGCCCTTACGACCGGAGCCGACCGGACCTCTTGTACATCCCATCTTTCTCCTTCTCATTTGTAACCCCACTGCAAACCTTGAGCACCTGGGCTCAGGAATAAAGTCATGGACCGACTATAACTGGATGTAGGGCATGTTGCCTGAACCAGTATAAACCCTATGTCATTGAGTGCTAGGCCACCTCCGATCACAACGTACGGCAAAATTACAAATATTTACTAGTTGGTCACTTTCTGCACCGATAGTTACGATCTTGTTTAGCACCGCGATTTAGGCCTAAGAAAAATTACCGAAACGATTTCCTTGAATTTTAAAATTTAAAAACCAGTTTCTCGCGTCAACGTTAAAAATCGAAAATTATATTTTAAAGCGTTGTTTGTGGCTATTTGTTTTGCGCAAAATAATTACATAACGCCTTAATATTTTGTTCCATGGCTTGGTACAAGTATGAGCAATCGCGTGCGATGTTTATTTGTGAAAGTCAATAGGATTTAGCTCTTTTATAGTTGTCGGCAATGTATCGATGTCACCTTCGCGTCGCGTCATCTCACGCGCTGGCAGGTAGCTAGTAGGGCCACACGGTGCCCACGTGTCTGCTGCAGCGTGTTCCCTCACCTACATACCCTGGCACGCGTTATTGAGAAAGAGCCGTGCCGCTACTATTTCGTGCACAGGCCACATGCAGGGGCACCATTGCCGTGCCATAGCGCGTGGAACATGTGCCGTCCTTGCTGTTGCCATGCTGCTCCTACATTAATGAAAGTTGGTCGAACCCTCGCGTTGTTTTCCTCCTTCTTTTTCTATTTCTGCTTGCCTCTGTCTCTGATTGTCCTTGCCCTACCGCTGCTGTCTTCCTCTGCGCCGAGCCGAGCAACCGACGTGCCTACGCCTGCACGTGTGCCACTATTGCTCAATCATGTCGCAGATCAATCCATGTTAGACCTGTCTCTCCCTCCCTCCCTTTTTCCTCTACTACACAGAGCCCTCGTAGCATCGCCGCCAAGCCCCATACTCCTCCCTTTTCTTCTGGCCTCCCAAACCGTTGTCATCACCGTGCGGGCAATGCTAGGACCCCTTCGTGGACAAGCGCTTGCCCCTTGGCTTCGTGCGGACCTGCTACTCCTCGACGCCTGGGCCGCAGTGCCCCGCCGTTGCTGCGCCTTCGGCTGTCTCCTGGCCACCGCGCGGGAGTGCTACCCTCCTTTCCCTGTGACCCGGTCTGGTGTCTATGCCTCATCGACCCACCTCGCTCCCATGGGGCTCTGCCGCTTGAGCCTCCAGTGCCACCCGCACGCATGTCGCCGTGCCGCGCCTCTTGCCACCGTTGTCGATTTTTCGTCCATCTCGCGAGGGTGCGCGTGTGCACCGAGTCTGCGCACCTCCCCGTGCTGCTCCACCTCTAGCCGCAGCGCCACTGCGTTGCCTGTGCCACGCCCTGCGTCGTCCTCCTAATCGCCTTCCTCGCTGCCGCGGTCGAGCAGGGCCCCTGTCCACCATAGCCGCTACTCGGCACCCAACGTGCAAGCGCACCCAAGCCATGCGTGGCTCCTTGCCTTCCTCACGTGCGCCTGTGCTGCTCTCCCTCCCAGTGTGCCTCACAGCCACCCCATGGCGCCCATGGCCGCACCCGCCGTCGCCCGGCCATAGCAAGCGCAAGCACAATGAGCACCGCTGCTGACCGCGCTGCCCGAAGCACTGCAGCGCCCTGCCGTGGCTGGCCCGCTGCGCCCGGGCACGCGCCGCCCCTTCCTTCCCCACTCTGGATCATAGGCGACGTTGCCGTCGTCCGTCTGGCCGAAGCCACCGCTGCCGGCTTGCCGCCGCCACAGCTCGGGCGGGCAGGCTGCCATAGGCTAGCTCGGGTCTTACCGTGGCCAGGCCATGGTCACGTGGGACACCGTGCCCCTAACCGGCGGGCTCCCGCTTCCTCCGTGCCTTCCAGGCCAGGATTGGTCGCCGACCGGAGCTCCTCTGCCCTGTGCTCTGTTCGTGGAAGATGAAGATAAGGGTAAGAAATGAGAATAGAATTAATACCTTATTGGTAAATACGTGATTTATATGAATAGTACACGCTGGACTGCTGGTTAGTTTTATGAAAGCATAGGGGCGTTTTTGCAAAATCACCAGGCTAGAATGGGCAGGCCGCGCGTGGGCTGTTTTGCTGGGCCACCGCCTACGTCGCGCCAGGCCGCGCTTGCTGCGCCATGGGCCGCGGCCTGTGGTCGCGCGCGCGCGCCCGTGCGTTGGGCCGGCCATGTGCTGCTCTCGCGCCCTGGGCCTTCCCTCGTGGGCCGGCCTGCTCCTACGCACTTATGGGCCGCGCGCCTCGCTTGGGCCTCTGGCCGCGCGCGCAGGGTGTCCCGCCTGGGCCGCGCGCGCTTTCAGGCTAGGCCGGTTCGCCGGTCATGGGCCACGACTGAGGCCGCGCGTCCGCTGGGCCGTTTGATGGCCGCTGGCCTTCTTTAGTTTCTAGAGTATTTCTTAATTTAGTTTCGTAAATAAACTTGTAAAATCAATATAAAATTGTGTAGGTGTTCAAAAATAGTGAAACCAGTTTTGCTGAGTTCATAAAATCATGATCTATCTAATAGTGTGTTTGTTCACATAGATTCGGCATGTTTTTAGGGTTGCTCTAATTATTTTAACATGTTTAATATTGATAAAAGATGAACGGGTAGGAATTTCCGTGATAAATCGGTGATAGTGTTAGCTCTAAAAATTTTATAGTAAATTACTAATATTATTAGCTGCTCACTATAATTTTTGTAGCTCCAGAGTATTTAGTTTGTTAGGTAGATAATGAGGTCCTATTTCGAATAAAGATTAAATCGATAGAATGGAATAACGAAACAACGGGGTTTGTATAACTAAAATACTATTTGGGAAATGACGCCTTTCTCGACGATGTTGATACGTAGATTAGCACGTTAGCCATTAGAGCTAGCTGGTTAGTTCGCAGTATGTACTCTGTTTAAGAGTTGTTGTTGTCATGTTAATTAACTATTGCATCATCTCTGCATCGCATTGCATATCATAATAGGAACAACGATGGTGGATCGATGGTATCAACTGGAGTAGCTGAAAAGATGGTGCCAAGGATCATGCCGCCAAATGAATGCTAACTTTTGGTTATATTTTACCCCAGCAAGCCCCGATGCATAACTCCTACTTTTCTGCAGTTTAAATTATATTTGTGCATTAAGTTTTAAGGAGTTGATTGAAACCCACTTGCATATATATATATATATATCTTTATCCTATGAGTCTTACTAGTATGACAGGATCGTGTAGATTGCTATGCTACAGACTCCAGTAAAAGTCGAGTGATTTCCTGTCGCTCGCGAGATATAGGAAATATATTACTGTATTATTATCACTTGGAAAATATACATGGTGGAAAGGAAAATGGTAACCAGGTAGGGATATGGTTTGGGTATTGGTGGATGTAACAGGTTGTGTCCTACGGTCAATGGGGCATAGCTTGGTTACACTGCTTTCTCTGTCCGTGTCGGTTAAGGACCGGCTGTTGCATAAGGCTCTAGGCAAGTCACAGACTTATTATTCTGAGCACATACTTGGGTATGGGCGCTTGGAAGACTTGTTACTCTCTTGTCATGGGTTCCGACTGTTTCCGGATCGACTGTCATGGTGGTTTTTAGGTTAGGATGTCCTTGCACCGCACTGAGTCCGGGACTCAGGGGCGAGGACCTGGACCCCGTGACAGGAGGGTAGTGGGTTGGTCTTGCTTATGCCTAGGGTATAAACGGGGCGTGTGTTTTCGGGGTACCCAGCTGGGGGCATTGATTCGTGAATCACCGGCGTTCTAGTACGGCTTATCGACGGTTTAGCATCGTAGTAAGAACTGAAAGATGAAAGATGGAAAAAGGAAATCTAATTGCTTACCATCTGCTTAAAAGTTGCACAGGTGCTTACATAGAATGGTTGGTTAATGAATTAATGCGGCTGTTAATAAAAATCGAATATAAGGACGCACTTATAGTAATGCTTCTACAGATGTAATAAACCCACAAGGCAGATAGCCTTGCATATCCTCAGAGTCTTTTCTTTCCTCCTGTCGGGTAAGTCTTGCTGAGTACAATTGAGTACTCAGGGTTTTATTTTCCCCTATTGCAGGTGACAGATGGATGCTAGAGCTGACCTTGTGTGTGGATTCCTTCTGGTGGGCTCAGAGAGGATTTCCTTAACGCTGCGATCATAGTTTTTATTTATAACTCTCACTAAATGTTTTTATAAATGAAAGTTTATAACCTGTTGTTATAGTTTACATATCAATGCTTCCTCATACCATGAATAGATATTTATTTCCGTTGTAATTCTGATAACATGTTTATATTCCGCTGTTAACTTAAATGGTTCATAACTCTGATAATATGATTACATTCCGCTATTATAATAATAAATATTATACTCTGATGTTGTATTAAAAGTGATGTAAGAAATGGTTAAGAATAATGTAAGCTTTATCTCATTTGTGATCCTGATGAAAAAATATGTATTTTCGGGTTCTCCCCTAGGGTGTGCCCGACGGGACCGTGTAATTTGATGTCCTCCCTTGAGTGCTTAGTGTCTAATGGAAAACGAGTACTCCTGAGAGGCATTAGATTAGGCGGTTCTGCCACACAACATATGTCTATAACCACTACAACATCCAGATAAAACACTGGCAACATACGTCTGAAACATTTAGAACATACACTTACAATATACTTGTATAGCCACCGCAACATATGCAACATCCAAATGAAAACATGCAAACATCCAGATGAAACAGCTGAAACATTTTCAAAAACATACTTGTAAGATACGTGTATAGCCACTGCAACATATGCAACATCCAGATGAAATACTTGCAACATACATTTGAAACAACTGAAATATTTAAAACATACACTTGCAACACACGTGTATAGATTGCAGCAATGCAACATCGGATCTACTTTTGCAATATCCAGATGAAACACATGTAACATGTATCTGAAACGCATGAAACATACAGTTGCAACATGTGCTCATCTACTTGCTGCCGCCCAATGAAGGCTCCTTGATGCGGGCGGCGCACGGCGCGAGGCAAGAGGCGCGGGCGGCGCACGGCGCTAGACATGGGCGTGGTTCGCGGCACGAGGCGGGTCCGACATGAGGAGTGAGGCGTAGGGACGCGCGGCGCGAGGCGGGTCCGTTCTGGTAGAAGTGTCTAGATTTTTTTAATAAAACGGAGAAGGCGTGAGGGGTGTTGGGCCGATCAGACCTGATCCGCAGGCCCCACGAAGGCGCGCATCCCAACCACTCGGTAGAGAGCATTACCGAAACAAAAACCGTCCAAATTTTTGGGAGACAACAATAAGAAGCAACATGGTGCAACGCTCAATGCTGAGTTGCCCATGGCCCAATAGAGTTCAGCCACCAAGTATACAAATAAAAAATCTTTTAAAAATAAAACGTGCATTGCCCAATTTGAAGCGTGGGTTGGAATTAGGCCTTGTTTTTCAGCAATACTTTTAAGAGAAATAACAGTGTTTTCCACTAAAAAAATCAGCATAAGCTAAATTCCAGTGAAACAAACGGGGCTAAGTCTACACAGAGGTGCATGCATGTGCATAATGGACTTTTTCACCTACTTGGCACGAGGTGTGTCGTCGCTCGTCGCTCGTCGTTTGCGAGCTCGGCGATCCACTGGAACGGTACGATGTCCCTAGCGCCGACTCGCTAGTGATCATCGTCGATTCATCGGCCTCGTCTATCTCAGCCGATCCTATCCCGTCGCCGGCGCGGATATGACGCAACCTGGATCACAAGTTGCCGATAGATCGGCCGGCGTCGCAGCATGCCAGCATGCACATGCAGCGCGCGCGTTTCCCGTCAGGCGATTTCAGGAGCGCGCGTATGCATCCAACGTCAGGCACACACAGACCGACAAATTCATATGAGGACGGAGAGTATTCTGCTAGTAGCTTGTAGCGAGCGACGGACATGTCATCAGAGACAACGCGATCTGGTAGTACTGCAGCGCAGCTAGCTGAATGCCTGAATGCATGATGGTATATTGGCAGCTTCTGGACAACCAATGGCACAGCCAGGTAGTTGCACCTCTCACTCTCGGCTGGGATCGCCGACAAGTTCCGTGGGGAGCCAGACCTATTAGCCGCTTATCCGAGATTCCGAGGGCGAGTTTTACCTGGCTGAACTTTTCACACGGCGACGATAATGTTTTTTTAAGAAGAGTACATTGATCCCGCTAGGCTTTGCGGGAGCGGCACGGGCCGTGGGAACAGAGCCGCCGCGCGCTGCGCGCACCACCGCTTGCTAGTTGCCTAGTTGGTATACGAGCACGACTTTTTTTTTTAGCACGACTGCACAAGCCATCCGGCGCTAGATAAATAGGCTATGGTATATTGGGCTCTGGTGGGCTGAATCTGTACACCTCGGGTTGCTCGGTTGTATCGGATACCTGCAGCCTGTTCGCTTGCTCGTAAACGATCGTAAATTTTCAGTCGGGAACATTATTTTTCTCTCACACCAAACCAGCCAGCAGTAAATAATCCACGATACGATACGGCCTCCCGAACAGGCCACTGAGCAGTAACACCGAACAAACAAAATGCCCACTGTTCGACGTCTGTTTCCGGGGTGTTAGCGTTCGGACAGTACCGGCGCGCAAGAGAAGAAGCCCGCACAGCCAGCGAGCGAGCGCCCCAGCAGCGTTGGGCTCGCGAGCGAACGCCCTAGCGGCGGAGCCTCGCCGGCTTCACCCACGCCGCCCCAAATGCCGCCCGCGCCGTCGGCCCCACACGCACCCCAAGTGCGACGTCCGATTCACTTTTGAAACATCAAGTTGCAACAGTTGTAACATACAAAGAAGACAGATAAAACACTTAAAACAAGCGTCTAAAATACTTGTGAAAACATATGCAACCTCTAGATGAAACACTTGCAACAGACATATGAAACACCGAAACATGCATGTATATACAACATCCAGATCTACTTTTGTAACATCCAGATGAAAACACTTACTCCGCTGTACTAAAAATTCAAGTCGTTTTGGACAGGATTTAGCATACCAAGGCGTGCGATTTTTTCAGTTGGCGCTTGCCTGATTCGTTGAGGCTCGCTGCATGGCACTGTGGGCGCGTTTTTTTCCCCTTGCCGCGCAGATTATTTTCCTTGGCGCTCGCGTTGGCCGCTGCATTGGACTGTTGGCACGATTTTTTGGCGCGATTTTTTCCCTTGGCGCGGATCGCTCCGTTCGCTGGCGCGTGATTTTTGTGCCCGTTCGTTTGGGTCACTTGCTTATTTAAACGCCACAGCGCAAGTAGTACTAGTATGCAACACAACACTAAGCCAGCTCCTCTTGTTCATTTGTCGTGCAACTGTCGCAACACATGGACGAGTTCTTTGCTGGATTGGATCCCAATGGTAAGTACTTGTCTTGTTTCTTTGTATCTTCGTCTCTGTTTTTTTAATGCATGCATCCATTATTTAAAGTCTAAGTGTACATGTTTTTATGCCACTCTACTAGATGATAATGAAGCGTTTGCTGCTTTGGATTTGAACTTGCCACCGGAAGATGAGGTCTGGTGTTCTTATGTTCTTACTAGAATATTGACCTTAGGTTCTTCCAAGAGCAAGATTCCTAAAATAATGTTTTTATGTGTGACTGCTCGACCAAGATTCGACGAGGGGGGAGTGTGTATTTTTAACGGAAAGATAGATGCTTTCCTGTAGTTACTTTTGAGCATGCTAAGAGGAGTAGTACGTGTTAACCGGCCAGCTGGGACAATTGAAGCGAAGCCGATAGCAACAATTACAAGAGATGTAATTAGAGAATTCATGATTTCTAGTGTTCTTCGTGCTATTCGAGCTAAATTGCCACTAGAAGATGTCGACAAGCCTATCTACATTCTGCAAGATAATGCACCTTCTCATATTAGAGTAGAACATGATGATCCACAGTTCCTTGAAGCTGGTAAAGAAGATGATTTCGACATTAGGGTCATTTTGTAACCATCAAAATGACCAAATTTTGATATCGTAGATCTGGGCATATCTTGTGCTATCCAAGCTATTGAAATTAAGAAAGATGCAAAAAGCGTTGATGGCCTTATTCCGAGCGTTCAACAGGTACACTCTCTAAAAGTACATTTTCTTTTCTAGTTTCAACTCAGTCTAATTTCATGAGTAGCACTATATTATTAGAACTGAATTTAATTAAATGAACAGGCCTTTTAAAATTTCAATATTATTCTCTCGTTGGTAGCTGACGCTTTGGAGAAGCTTGGTTCATGGAGGAACAACTAGACCACGGATTAGTAGTTGCACAATTAGACTTCTTTGGTATTTAGGCAAATATGGATGTATGCACGAGACATTTAATCTTGATCGAACAAATACAGTAGTACTCTAGCTTTGCATCTTCTTTCTTTTTCATGTGCGCACCCCGCATTGCTATTGTTCCCTTGCCGAGGAGCCATGGCCACGGACAACTCATCCTCCGGCTCCGAGAGCCCACCACCTCGTCCTCCTTGGAGGCTCCTGCGTCTCTGACCGCGTCATCCTCCCTCTCCTCCGCCGCGGCCAGCGACGTCCTGCGGCGCAGCTCGACGGACTTCGGCGGCACGACGTCCAGCGGCGCAGATCGACGGACCACCATGATGTCCTCCGCCGCGACGTCCTGCAGCGCGATGGCCTCCATGCGTCGCTTCGTGGCCTCCATGCGCAGCGCGAGCAAGCTCTCTCTCTCTCTCTCCATAGAGACAAGCGACGAACACTCTCTCGATGCGCGGCGCGAGCGAAGCAAGGGACGACAGCAAGCGAGGAGGCGCAATTAAATGTTTCCTCGGGACTGGGCGACGCCGTGATGGGCCAGGATACGAAACAGTGGGGGTAATCTAGTCCAAAACTCTCTCCATGCGCCCAAAACGACTTCAGCGGGTGTGCTCGCTGGCGGCGCGGAGCTCACTGCTTCGGTGGAGAAGGCCGCGACAGGTCCGATGAAGAAGGGCGCGCGACGGTCGGTGATCGTAGTGGAGAGGGAGGAAGGCGATGGTGGAGCTCGGGTGCAGCGGAGAGAGAGGATGGCGGCTGGCTGGTCGCGGTGGAGAGAGGCCGCGGTGGAGCATGGTGGGGTGACGCGGTCGTGATGCAGCACACCGCAGCGGTGTGGGCGCGGCGGCGCGTTCTCGGTGGAGCATGCCGCGGCGTTGCGAGCACGGCAGCGATACGAGAACGAAGACTACAGAATACAGAAAGTGAGAGCGGAGATTTTTTTTTGAGCAACATGAGATGGCGCGAGTAAGACTGTTAGACCGTTCGGTCGGGCGTCAAGGCCCCCAACGCAAGCGTCGGGACCAACGAACACCCTACCCACAACATTTTCAAACAAAATGATGTTCAATTTCCTAGAGCACCAAACCAAACTATTGACCGATGACTGAAATTTCAGTTCTTTTGGTTTCGTTCGGTGTTCGGTCTTGGTTTTTTCTGTCCACGCCTGGAAGGAATCTTCCAGCGGATGGATATTTTCCAGTACGTTGGCGCGTGAGTTCATCCTGTTAAAATGCATGAGCTAGTCGAAGAATTTCACCTTCTCAGGAAGCCGGCTTCCCCATATAAGCTTTTAGGCCCCGGGAGCTCCACATCGTCAATGTGCAAAGCTCGATAGGGCACCATGGCTGGAAAAGAGGGGCATATGGATGGGAGCTTGAGTCGTCTGAGGTCTGGAAAGTGAGGGAGGTGAACCATGGTCAGCGAGGAGATGAGGTTGGAGATTTAGTTTCCGGGCTGCTTGGTGCGATAGTCAGGGTTGAAGCAATAGGGATTGGTTGTCTTCCGTGAGCTTAGCCGGCGATCCACTGGAACTGTACCATGTCCCGAGCGCCGCGCCTCGTGATCTTCGTCGATTCAATGGCCTCGCTCGATCCGACGCAACCTGGATCACAGGTTGGCGATAGATCGATCGGCGTCGCAGCATGCAGCGCGCGTTTCCCAGCAGGCGGTCTCGGCGGCCGAATGCATCCAACGTCGTCAGGCACACACAGACCGACAAATAGTGCTCGACTACTCCGTACTAGTATAAAATATATATGAGGATGTAGCGAGCGACATGTCAGAGACAACGTGATCTGGTAGTACAGCAGCGAGCAAGCTGATGAATGCATGATGGTTAGTATTTTGGTAGCTTCCAGACAACCAATGGCGCAGCCAGGTAGAGGTAGTTGCACCTCTCACTCGGCTGGGATCGCTGTCGTTTCCTCGCCCTCGATTCATTCTCATTCTCCCAATGAAACTCCGATATTCATGTCCTTACAAAGAAAATAATATCCGTGTCACGTTTCCTCTCACATTCCTGTCATTGTCTCGAGCCAATGACTCATCACGAGATGGATTATGACCCGCATAACAAAACTCAGGCCTTAGTTAGTTCTAGCGTGTAAAGTTTTGGGGTGTGATATCAGCTGTTATATGGGGTGTCGCAAAAAGTGTTCAGATACTAATACAAAAACAAATTATAAAATCCGTCAGTAAATCGCGAGACGAATTTATTAAGCCTAATGAATCTATTATTAGCATATGTGTACTGTAGCAATTATTGTCAAACCATGACCTAATTAGTCTTAAAAGATTCGTCTCGCAAAGTAGTCGCAATCTGTGTAATTAGTTATTTTTTTAAATCTATATTTAATACTTCATATATATGTCAAACATTCGATGATTAACAAGTGTAAGCTTTTGGGAGAAACTAAAAAGGCCTCGAATGAAAGCCTTGCGCCGCCTGCGCTGTGCCATTGCCCTGCTCTTTGGCTACTGTAGCTCAAACGTGACAGTACGGTGTGAGTGGCGTCGCCCTCACGGCCACGTGCAGCCACTGGTACACCTGTGGAGAGGTAACCGCAGACGTCCAGCTCAGGGGTCGCGTCGCGCACGTGAGGCGCCCCCAAAGTGTCCGATGCGGCAGTCAGATTTCAGAACAACGACGAGGAAACCTGGTACTCACTCAGTTTCGAATTAGAGGTCACTTTCACTTTTTTACGTCTATTTTACTATACATCTAGTAGATATAATAATATGTTTAGATACAAATAAAATAGATGAAAAAAGTCATAACGACTTCTAATTTGAAAATGAGGGAATAGTACCCTACACAAAAAAAAAACCTTGCAAATCATGTCCATCCGCAATCGTGCTTGCACATTGTCTCGTGAAAACCGGTACTATCAGGGTTGGAAAGGAACACAAGGCAAGCCCCGATCAGGTACAGGTCATCATTGACGGATACGCGCCCCTAGCCGCCACGTGTCGCGAAAGGCTTACTATCACTAAGATGGCCTGAAGATGCGAGACAAAAAAAACTCTACCTCCGTGCCCCGCGCCGTCTCCGCGTGAGGTGACTCGTGGGCGACGAGCACCCACCACCAAAGTCCCTGGCGGCGGCCACGACGACGCTCAAAAAGATGGTCGTCTGCAATCCTTCCCTCCTTCCCTCTGTCCTCTATCGTCCACTCCCCTTCAGCTCCAAACCTAGTCGTCTTCTCTTCCACCGGTGGAGCTTGTGGTGGATCAATGAAAGCCAGATCTGGCTGTACGTGCCTCCACTCGATCTGCTACTCCCATTGCCGGATCTATTCCCTCCCGATGGGGGCAGGCTCTTGGGGTCATCTCAGGATTTGCACGGTGGTTGGGGCCAGCTTGGTGTGCCTGGCGTCGAGCCTGCGACGGGGTGGCTGGCTCTGCGGGGCGAGCGTCTCCCGCCCTGTGTCTGCCTGGGCAGTTGGGTGCTCAGATTTGCCCCTTCGGAGGTAGATCTGCGCGCTCCTAGATGCCTGTTCATGGTGGTGGTCGCCATTGGTGCTGGTGCGTGCTGTGATTCGGGAGTGGGGTGGGTTCTAGGTGAAAGCCTGGCTGTGAGACCGATGATGGCGATGCCCTTTATTTGGGTACCGCTTTCCTCAATGGAGGCATCTGTTGATGCACCTTCCTATTCTCTCGTCGTGGATCTTCCGGCTGAAAACTCGGTCCTTGCTGGATGGGCGGCGGCGGCGTCTACGTCGTGTGTGCCTCCTTGGAGGCGTTGCCTTGGAAGTTCCCTTGCCATGGCGTGCGCGAAGTGCTGCCTACCCCTCCCTCGGGGCTACGTGTGGGTGCCACTGCCGCTTATGGTCCTGTCGCATCATTCGTCTCGCTGCGGAGCTCTTTGTTGTGCCTGTGTGCGCTTCATATCCTTCAACGCATTTGTTTGTCCTACTATGGTCCTCTTGCGGATGCTTTGCTGCTTTTGTTGTCACTTCTCCATCGAATACTTTGCCACCGACGTTTCGTTACTCTTCTTTGGCGGATGCTTTGCCGCAATTGTTGTTGGTTCTCGCTGAGCGGATACTTTGCCGCTGTTGTTTTTGTTGGATGCTCGCGTCGTCTCCTTTAGGTGGATGCTTTGCCACCGTGGTTGTGTAAGCAACTTTTCGCGTTGATGTTTCTTCTCACAAGTATAGTAGTTAGGGTTTCGGGGCTGAGGGCTCTCTCCCCTTGCTTCTTTTCATACTAGCTTGGCGGCCGGTTTGTAATATGTGCTACGAGGGCTCTCTCGTCGTCACGTTGAGTAATTCTTTTTCTCTTAATGAAAATGTGGTAAGGCACGATCGTGAAAATCACTACTGCAGATAATTATATATATGTCCCTGACCATTACACTACAACCCTCAATACTGATCATAGGCCTTGTCTACAAAAATTCATAACTTTTGCATATGAAGCTAGATGAAGACGCACTTTTTTAGAATTGTAATGCTCAGTGACATCTATAACTTTGTAGTTGACAAGTTTTGATTGAAATGTAGTGTGAAAATTTCTTTTTAAATTCCCATATTGTGAAATTTAATATTTAGAATATCAGTAGCCATTTGGAATCACTAGTACAGAAAATATCTTTATTGGTGGTATTTCCATATTTCTACTAACGCTTTTACCAACCGTGAGTGTGAAAGACCAATAAAAATCAGCACACTTTACTGTCCGCCATCATAAAAAGTTACAATGACGGTTTTCTTAAGGAAGCCACCACTGTAATTCGATTTACAATAAGGTTTTCTTAAGGAAACCATCAAGGTAAATGATTTTTAAAAAAATGCAAATTGGGCTAGAAAAATAGCAAAAAATCCAAGGAGAGCTGCCTAGGGAGCCACACAATTTTTAGCATTTTTTCGTGGAAAAAGTTAACGAGCCTTAAATGATTTCAAATGAAAACGTAGTCAACTATAAAGTTGTAGATCATTTCGAATACTACAACTTTCGTTCAGACCATTTCTCTATCTGAGATCATTTGAAAAATTTCAAAAAAATAGTTTCAAATTATTTGCGCTAGGTTAAAAACAACAAGTATACTGCCATTAGAAATACATTTATACTGGCAGTAGACTGAAGAAACAACTGGTAAAAATTAATTTACAATGGCAGTTTATAGACATGGGTCTACAATTTCATTTGTACTGGTGCCTATACATTATGAACCGTTAGTGAAAAAAGCACAGACATAAGCAAAAAACAATTTTGTACTAGTGCATCTTAAATATTCATTTATTTTTTTGGGGATTTTAAAATTTAATATATTCAAAAAGACTATGGCACAGATCGTGTCAACGTTTCAAGTCATTTGAAAATTCTAAATTTAGAATTTTGTAGTGTAAGAAAATAAGATCATTATTTAGGATTCCAAATGACTTCAGAAAATGCAACTTTCTTGCATAGTTTGAGAAAAAAATGAATTTAGATAAAATTTTTATCAACTATAAATTTATAGATCGTATTGATAGCTACAATTTTTGTATATAGCGTGTCAACATCCGAGGTCGTTTGATAATTTTAAATTTTGAATTTCAAAATCTGAGAATTTTAAAAAGAAGTTTTGGCACTGTCAATAGTTTTAAATAAAATGTGAACTATAAAGTTAGAGATCTCAAAAGCACTACAATTTTGATATAAAATCTATCTTCATCCGACTTTATATATATGCAAAAACTTATGATTTTTTGAGACAAGTGTTAAGGATGGTAGTATAGTCGTCAGGGGCTACAATGACCGCTTTTTAACTTCTCTCTCTCTTGCACTTCTAGAAAATATTATTTTAATAGTAAAGACGACGTTGAGTGGGGTCCATCTACAAATATCAACATTAAATGAAATTCTACAACAAATTTACTCTCTCTCTCTCTATATATATAGCCCCTATTGGGAGCCCGGGGCTTCCAATAGCTAATGGAGAGCCCCAGCCAGCCTCACCCAGCCCAACCATCCAGGTCTGCCCAACTGACACGCGCGCGCAGGTGAGGGACCCCTGCAGACCCAGGCGATCGCATAAAATTTCAGATCAAGCTGCGCAGAAATGTTTTTGTCGCGACGATACATAAAAACTAGTAGTTGGATGAATGAAAATTAATTCGTTACCGCATAGAAACCTCTCCACGAGCTGGACATTCCACCTCACACAACCTGACAAGGCTGACGCACACATGCATACAACCCAATCCAATCTCTTTTGTTTTTCCATTATAATATCTCAACGAAGCATCCGATTTAAAAATGGTTTTCACTATTGAACTCCTAATATTTTTGTGCATGATTCAAGATCCATTATGAATATATTTTTGTAAAAAATTTAAAATTCATAATTTTACGCATTAGGATATAGAGATTTATACTTCCGTCTACGCATAAAATCTTATGAGCGAGAGCATGGAAACATAGAGATGACCTCATGTTTTCTAAAATTTGAAATTTGAATCATGGCACGTGATGGCCGATTGGATGCATATAATCACTGTCAAGGTGCGTAGAAAGTTTTTGGCACCAACGTTGCATAGAAATATGTGGTTGGATGAATAAAAATTAATTTTGTTACCGCGTAAAAAAACTCTCCGCGAGATGGACATTCCACCTAACACAACTGTGATTGCCTCCACTAGGATCATAATGCCCACTAATGTGGGTGTATAATTAACATGGGGACAATGTATAGAACCTGGAGACCGTAAGCGTAAAACTTGGAGACGATCTCGTCTTCTTCAAAATTTGAAATTTGAATCGTGGTATGTGATGGCCAATTGGATGCATAGAATCAATGATCAAGATGCGCAGAAAAGTTTTTGGCGCCATATAAATTAGTGGTTGGATGAATAAAAATTAATTTGTTACCGCGTAAAAACCTCTTCACGAGATGGACATTATACCTGACACAATCGTGATTGCCTCCACCAACATCATGCTTCCCACTATGGAGTGTGTAATTAACATGGGGGACAATGCATACAACCCTCACAAAACCCTCTCCTCAAGGTATTAATTTTTTGAAAACCGTGATTACACACACCCACACCATGCTTTTCACTGGGGGATGTATAACTAACACAGGAACAATGCATAGAACCCTCACAAAATCTCCCCTCTGGATATTATTGTTTCAAAAACCCTGACTGCACCAACCCACACAATGCTTCTTTCTAGGCTATTTAATTAATAGAGGAATAATGCATAGAATCCTATAGAACTCTACCCATGGGAAGGGCAATTATAACAAACATCATAATGGCCCCAACCCACACCATGCTTTTTCACTAGAGGATGTTTATTTAATACAAGAACAATGCATAGAAACACACAGATCCTTCCTACTAGGGGAGGGGCCTATTATAACCAACACCGTAACAGCCCATACCCATACCATGCTTTTCACCAGGGGATGTTTATTTAATAGAGGAGCAATGCATAGAAACTTTACACCATGCTTCCCTCTAGGGACATATTTAATTAATAAAGAAACATTGTATAGAAACAAATAAAACACTAACCACTAGGTGTGGACTATCCAATGGTCCCAATTCACAACATGCATAGAAACTCAATCAACAAAATATTGAAACCCAACTAAGGTTACATAGAAACCAATAGTTTTCCTCATGTCATCCAAGCATATAAACATAACATGGAAAACTAACTTTTTACATTAACACATCAACTACATCAAGATCACACTATGCCACCGCCACAAGCCAAGGAAGTCATGGATGTCGCAAGCCATGTCCTATGTTTGAGCCACCATTGACCTCTCACAACAATTGGAGAGGAATCCTTCCAACCATCCTACATCACAACAAAGGCATATAAACATGTTTGAGCAAGCACATAAAACTTACAACAGCCATGCATATAATCCCTAGTCAAGGTGCATAGAAAAGTTTGTTGCGCGATGGTGCATAAAATATAGTGGTTGGAGGAAGACAAATTACTTTTGTTGCTGGTTTGCGTCTCCTTTTTTTATTGTATGCATAGAAACCAATTGTTTGGTGCATAATAATCCATTCAGCTAGAATCAAATATAAAAGTGTTTCATGCATAATAACCCACTAAGAGGTGTTTAATTAATAGATGAACAATGCATAGAAACCCATAAAATCCTTCCCACTTGATGGGACTATTATTACAAACATCGTAACGACCCCAACCCAGCAACTACATAACGATCACACTACACCAGCGCCGCAAGCAAAGGAAGTCATGGACGTCGCAAGCCATGTGCTACGTCCAACCATTTACCTCTCACACCAAATGGACGAATTCATTCTAGCCATCCTACATCACAACAAAGGCATATAGAATCATGTTTTAGTAGGCGCAGAAACCTTATAGCGACAAGATAGGAATATAAACATATTTTAGCAGGCACAGAAACCTTACAACGACAAAAGAAAGGCATAGAAAAATGTTTTAATAGGATCAAAAACCTTACAGGGGTAAGAAAGGCATAGAAACATCTTTTAGCAGGCACAGAAACCTACTAAAATTAATGTTTGCTACATTAATGCAAAAATCATGGCCAAAAAACTAGAAAAAATTATAGCTTGCTAGATGTGACCAGCAAATCATACAATCAAGGTACATGAAAACAAACTGCAAGAGTCATTATTGATAATTGTATAGAAATCTGTAATACCAAAGTATAGAAATGTCAACCAGTGATGTATAGAAGTCTTCCAAGAATGCATGGATAATTATTAATACAATGTATAAAAATGTGTTCCGACGTTAAATATAAATTGTGTTCCAACAATGTATAAAATTGTGTTCCAACAATATATAAAGTGTTCTCCATCATTGGATAGAAATTCTAGATGATTTCTTCCTTACAATGTTGGCTTAAGAAGCATAGAAATAAAAAAAATCAAAGTACATGAAAACAAACTGCGAGAATCATTATTTATCTAGTACTTTTAGAAACCTGCACTGACCATCATAAATAAATATTTTATTCAGTCAAATTGCCAAATCATAATTGCTATGCATAAAAACTTATGTATGCAAGCACAGAAACAATTTATCTCTAAATGGACGCATCAATATGCATAGAAAACCATGCTTGCTTGCATTGCTTGCTCTTCATTTACCGTAACCCCATGTTCCTGCAAAGCTGCGACAAAATCGATTTAAAACATGGCATAGCAGCTATGGTTTAAGAAGCAACTACTTCCTCTCGACTGCATAAATTCTTGTTCATGCAAAAACCAATGGTTGCTTGCTTACACGGTTGGTTCAAGATGCATAGAAATAAAAAATAAAATGCACATAAACCTTGCTATGGCCCAGGCGAGAGGCAAGGTTGGATCCGCAAGGGGAAGGGGCCGTTGTTGCCATCGGTGAGGGAGAGGGGAGGGGTGTTGTGGTAGCAGGTGCTGCCGGGTGGAAGGTAGGGGCCGTCGTGGTCGTTGTTGATGTCGCCGATAGGGTAGTACATGGCCACCAGGAGATCTTCAGCAATTAGTGATGCCGCATCACCTACAGCCAACAATAATGTATAGAAATGTGCTCCAATAATATATAGAAATGTGCTCCAACAATGCATAGAAATTTGTTCCAACAATGTATAAAAATAAGCACGAATAACTAATGATATGCAGTGAAAGATTGCAGCAAGACGATGGCCTTCTTGCCCTGGAGCGGGCCAAAACTTAGCACCTTGGCTATGAATCTCATGTATTGCACTCAAATCTTAGCAACTAGCAGACGGGCTACGCATTTCAGCAAACACCTTGGCTTCAGTCATGGATAGAGTCATTCATTCAACCTATCAACAGCAAGTGAATTCATCGAACACTACATCAAGATCACAATTGTATAGAATTGTGTTCTAGTAGTGTACACAATTGTGTAAAAATGTACACACAACTACTCCAACAATGCATAGAATTGTGTCACAACAATATATAGAATTGCGTACCAACAATGTATAGAACTGGGTATAAGCGTACAAATAATTGTTCCAACAATGTATGTGGAAGTGTTAAAACAAAGCATAGAAGAGTGCTCTAACAATGTATAAAAATTGTGTAGAAGTGCACGGATAACTGCTTCAACAATGTATAGAAATTTGTTGTAACATCAACTACATCAACTTTTTACATTAACCCATCAACTGCATCAAGATCACACTACGCCATCGCCGCAAGACAAGGAAGTCGTGAACGTCACAAGCCATGTCCTTTGTTTGAGCCACCATCTCCCTCACACCAAATGGAGAGGAATTCAATCTAGCCATCCTACATCACAACAAAAGGCAAAGAAGCATGTTTTAGTAGGCGCAAAAACCTTACAGCGGCAAGACAGGAATAGAAACATATTTTAGCAAGCGCAGAAACCTTACAACGGCAAAAAAAAGGCATACAAAAATGTTTTAACAGGCACATAAACCTTATAGGGATAAGAAAGGCATAGAAATAACTTTTAGCAGGCACAGAAACCTATTGGTACAATTAATGTTAGCTACATTAATGCAAAAATCATGACCAAAAAATCTAGAAGAAATTATAGATTGCTGGATGTGACCAACAGATCATACAATCAAAGTACATGAAAACAAACTGCAAGAGCAATTATTGATAATTATATAGTAATTTGTAGCAACAAAGCATAGAAATATCATCCAATGATGTATATAAGTCTTCCAAGAATGCATGGATAACTGTTAATACAATGTATAGAAATGTGTCCCAACATTAAATATAAATGTGCTCCAACAATGTATAAAATGTGCTCCAATAGTGTATAGAATTCTAGATGATTTCTTGCTTACACGATTGGCTCAAGAAGCATAGAAATAAAAAATCAAAGTACATGAAAACAAACTATGATAATCATTATTTATCTTGTTTTTTAGAAACGTGCACTGAATCATAATTGCTATGCATAGAAATTTATGTATGCAAGCACAGAGACAATTTATCTCAAAATGGACGCGTCAATATTGCATAGAAAACCATGCTTGCTTGCATTGCTAGCTCTTCATTTGGCGCAACCCCATGTTCCTGCAATGCTGTGACCAAATCGAATCAAAACATGGCATAACAACTATGGCTTAAGAAGCACAAAAAATCAGAAGAAAAATATTTTTTTACTCACCTCGTTGGTAGATCAGCACACACCATGACCATGCTGGAGCCAGATGGGGATGCACCACCGCCAGAGGCTGCCATGCTAGCATGTCGGGATGGGGAACAATTGCCATGGGGATGATGCCATTGTCAGAGATGCGGGATGGGGCCCATGGTCGGTGAGGAAGAGGCGCTGCTGCCATTGCCGGAGATGTTAGGGATGGGGTTGAGGGCTTGGCGCTCCGGTCCTAGGAGGGCTTGAAGCCACGGCACTGCTGCATCACCATTTAAGACGTGTGTGAAGCATAGAAATTTATCAAATGAGAAGCATAAAAAATCAATTTCTGACCGAGGCATGTGCGACGTCGTCTCGGGCTCTCGGCTGCCTGCTCCTTTGGCTCCATGGCATTAGGCACTCGATCTAGCCGTGGTGCTCGCCTGTTTCCTCCATGAGCTCGCCAGCACCGTTGCTCTACCGAGCGCCCAGGAGCCTACAACCACTTACCAATCCAGAGGCACGCGGAGAAGCGGGCGACCAAGGTTCCATGGCTAGATCTACAAAAGGGTACCACATGGTCAGTTAGGGAGGGGCGCCATGGTGGTCCATGGTGGGGAGGGGGCGCCACCATGCTGGGATGCCAGAGCTAGCCATGGGTGGGGCCACGGGGTGTAGATCATGGTGCACCCTGCCACCGGATGCTGTGCCTACGGGTTGGGCCGCCACTGCCCTACGCGCCCTTGGCCCGCTCGCCGCGCGCTCGTGCCCTGGCCGGTGTGGGAGGGAGCCACCGGGGTAGAGGGGATGAGCTGCCACTGTCTCCAAGGATCTCACGGGATGGGCCACCGCCACCTCCATGATCTCGCTATGGATGGTGGGAGGCCACCGGGGGTGGGGACTAGGGAGGGCGTCACCATGGCCGATGTCGGGGTGGGACGGCGGGTGGTAGGGGCAGGCGGCTAGGGGTGGATGGGTGGGGATTAGGGTTTAGGGGAATATATAGGGTCCAGTAATGTGGGCCTAGTGGGCCGGTGGGTGGGCCAATGGGCTGGTGGGGTGGTCTGGATGGATGGCTGGTCTGGCTAGCTTCTTGATTTGGCTGGATATGTTATTAGGAGCATAGGGCTTCCAATAGTTAGTGGAAGCCTCGGCCCAAACCCTCGTTGGTCCAACCAAATCAAGAAGCTAGCCGGACCAGCCATCCAACCAGACCACCCCACCATCCTGCTGGGCCACCCATCGGCCCACCTTCCCGAACCCTAGTCCCTACCCCCGGTGGCCTCCCCACCATCCACGGCGAGATCATGGAGGCGGCGGTGGCCCATCCCGCGAGATCCATGGAGGCAGCGGTGGCTTATCCCTCTACCCTGGTGGTTCCCTCCTACCCTAGTCGGGCCGCGTTGCCCGCGGGCGCGTAGTGGAGCGGCGGCTCGACCCACAGGCATGGCGTCCAGCGATGGCACGTACCCTGATCTACACCCCACGGCCCCACCCGCGCCAAGCTCTGACATCCAGGCGCGGCGGAGCCCCCCTTCCCACCTCGGACCACCACGGTGCCCCTCCCTAACTGACCATGGCGGCCCCCTCTTGCAGATCTAGCCATGGACCCATGGTCGCCCGCTCTCCCCGCGTGCCTCCGGATTAGTAAGCGGTTGCAGGCTCCCGGGTGCTCGGCAGAGCAACGGTGCTGGTGAGCTCGTAGAGGAAACATGCAAGCACCATGGCTAGATCGAGTGCCTGATGCCAAGGAGTCGAAGGAGTAGGCAACCGAGATGCCCAAGACGACGTCACACACGCCTCGATCAGAAATTGATTTTTATGCTTCTCATTTGATAAATTTCTATGCTTCACACACATCTTAAATTTCTTCTAATTTTTATGTTTCTTAAGCCACAGTTGCTATGCCTTGTTTTGATTGGATTTGGTCACAGCATTGCAGGAACATGGGGTTGCGCCAAATGAAGAGCTAGCAATGCAAGCAAGCATGGTTTTCAATGCAATATTGACGCATCCATTTAGAGACAAATTGTTTCTGTGCTTGCATACATAAATTTCTATGCATAGCAACTATGATTCAGTGCAGGTTGCTAAAAACTAGATAAATAATGATTCTCGTAGTTTGTTTTCATGTACTTTGATTTTTTATTTCTATGTTTCTTGAGTCAACCGTGTATGCAAGAAATCATCTAGAATTCTATACACTGTTGAAGCATATTTTATACATTGTTGGAACGTAATTTTATATATTGTTGAAGCACATTTATATTTAATGTTGGAACACATTTCTATACATTGTATTAACCATTATCCATGCATTCTTGAAAGACTTATATACATCATTGGATGACATTTCCATACTTTGTTGTTACAAATTTATATACAATTATCAATAATGGCGCTTGTAGTTTGTTTTCATGTACTTTGATTGTAGGATCTGTTGGTCACATCCAGCAATCTATAATTTCTTCTAGATTTTTTGGTCATGATTTTTGCATTAATGTAGCTAACATTAATTGTACCAATAGGTTTTTGTGCTTGCTAAAAGTTATTTCTATGCCTTTCTTACCCCTATAAGGTTTATGTGCCTGTTAAAACATTTTTGTATGCCTTTTTTGCCGTTGTAAGGTTTCTACGCTTGCTAAAATATGTTTCTATTCTTGTCTTGCCGTTGTAAGGTTTTTGCGCCTACTAAAACATGTTTCTTTGCCTTTTGTTGTGATGTAGGATGGCTAGAATGAATTTCTCTCCATTTGGTGTGAGGGCGACCACTATCGGAGATGGCTTCTTTGCCGAGTGTCCCAGACTTTGCCGAGTGCTTTTTATCGGGCGCTCGACAAAGAGGCTATTTGTCGAGTGCCAGAGAGAAAGCACTCGACAAACAACTATCACTCGGCCAACAATAACACTCGACAAAGACCAGGTTTGCCGAGTGTCGGGCACTCGGCAAACCAGAACACTCGGCAAAGGGCCACCACCATTAATGGACCGGTAGCCGCCGATAACCCTTTGCCGAGTGTCTTCTCCTGACACTCGGCAAAGCGGTGATTTGCCGAGTGTCATTTTTTGACACTCGGTAAACCATATTTTTTCACTTTTGACCTCCAAACTTTTTCTACAGTCCTCATACAATACCTGGTACTCCATGTTCCAATGTGGCATATTTCTCGAACTTTTTCTATATTTCTTTAATTTATTTCATTTAATTGAATTTTCTTGGATAATTCAAATTATAACTGCTAGTCATTCGAATAATGAAAAAAAAATGAATGGAAAAATGATATTCATGTTATTTAGTGTAATGTGAGGCCATATCCAGAAACAGACCACCAATTTCGAACATTTTGTTCACGAAACATGACCACGAACTTTGTGGTCGAGTTGTTTTTAAATTCTATAAAAAGCAAACGAAGTCCGAAAATCATGAAACTTATCAAGATGTCATGATATCATATGTGGAGGCTGTGATAAAAATTTGAGAAGGTTTCACGCAAGTTGTCACGTACAATGCTTGCAAACCGAAGAATCTCCGAAGAAGTTTCATGATTTCGTGAAGAGGCCGACGAGGTGGTAAGCATCGTACGTGACAAACTTGCGCGAAACCTCCTCAATTTTTTATCACAGCCTCGACATATGATATCATGACATCTCAACAAGTTTCAAGATTTTCGGTCTTTGTTTGCTTTTTTATAGAATTTAAAAACAATCGACCGCAAGTTTGTGGTCATGTTTCGTGAACAAGATGTTCAAAATTGGTGGTCTGTTCCTGGATACGGCCTCACATTATACTAAATAACATGAATATCATTTTCCCATTCATTTTTTTTTCATTATTCGAATGACTAGCAGTTATAATTTGAGTTATCCAAGAAAATTCAATTAATTGAAATAAATTAAAGAAATATAGAAAAAGTCCGAAAAATGTGCTAGATTGGAACATGGAGTACCAGGTATTGTATGAGGACTACAGAAAATGTTTGGGGCGGAAGAAAAAAAATAAAAACGGTTTGTCGAGTGTCTACGTTTGGCGCTCGGCAAAGGAGCCTCTTTGCCGAGTGCCAGGATGGCTGGCACTCGGCAAAGAATTTTAAAAAAATTAAAAAAAAACCCTCTTTGCCGAGTGCCACTCCATGTGGCACTCGGCAAAGAATTTTAAAAATTAAATAAATACTTTACCGGGTGCCAGGTCAGGGGCACTCGGCAAAGAATTTTTTTTTTAAAAAAAACTCTTTGCCGAGTGTCAGGCCAGGTGGCATTCAACAGAGAATTAAAAAAAATCCTTTGCCGAGTGCCAGATCGGGGGCACTCGGCAAAGGGGGGATTTAACCCCATTGGCCTAGCCAGCCCACACACACCGCACACATGCACACACACACGACGCAGGCAAGCGGTGGCCAAGAGACCACCGCCCAAGCCGCCACGCCCCGCGCCGCCAAGGCTGCAGAGGAGGAGGAGAAAGAGAGGAGGAGGAGGAGAGGAGGAAGGAGGGAGAGGAGGAAGGAGGAGGAGGAAGGAGGAGGAGGAGGCACCCCGGCCGCCGTTGCCACGTCCCCGGTGCTTCCCCAGCCGTCGCCTTGTCCACCGGTGCCCTAGCGCCTTCACCACCGCCGCCCTACGACGCCCACTAGGTATGCCCTACCGTCGTCATCGTCGTCGTAGTATTACTAGTAGTTGCGGTAGTAGTAGTGGTAGAGTAGCAGTGGTGGTAGTCGTAGGAGTCGTAGGAATGATTGTGACATTGTTATATATGTGTGGTTGGATATAATCTTGTGCATGTCGGCCATCGTGGCGAGTGGAGGTGCTCACACACGCCAAGTCAATGGCATCCTCGATCTTCTGTGCAAGGAGTACTTCCCTGGCCTGGTTGAGTACGCCGGAGTGACGGGGCCGGCCTACTCGTTTGACCACTACGCCGCCGCCCCCGACGCTGCAGATCGGGCCCGTAGGGTTTTCAACAACAAGGCGGAGCGGGTGAAGCAAGAGCTGTGGGTAAGTCTTCCTCGCACTACATTGCTCAATACATCGCATTCATTGGACATTCTTGAAATAATGCATGGATACATCGTGTTTGTATGCAGGATTTTTTTAGATGCCAGGACAGACATGAGGCCAGGGCGGATGCGGTGGCTACCAAATGCTGCAAAAAACTCATCGTGGACATTTATTACGAGGCACGCATCTAGGCCGTCGTAACTTACCATGGGACCGTCCTTGGAACGAAGGTCACCAAATGGGACGCAAGAACCATGACACTGACCCGGGACCAGTACCTACAGATAAATACAGAACATTAATACTGATTCCTTTTGAGATTAAGTAGGCTTAATTTCATCTTCTGATATGTCATGTACTTGATGGCCTGTAGATGATTCCTTATTGGTGCGCCGTGCATCCCCAGTTCTGGGTACATATGGTGGACAAGTGGTGTTCACGCGAGTGGGAGGAGACGCACAACTTGTGTCGGGAGCGGCGTTTGATGATGCCAGGTGTAGCACACCATCAAGGCAGCCGCAGCCTTAGCGGATACGCAGAAACATGGGTACGCGAATTCATTTATATATTCTAACGCTCAATTTTGCTTGATTTCTAATCATCTTGCTATTTTTCTCGCAGTCGGCGTCACATGGTGGCCAGCCTTGCTCCATCTTCAAGGCATTGTAGGCCCAGCTGGAACAAGAGAGGAGGATATGAGAGCAGATGTAGGCGAAGTTGGAGAGGGTGGAGGCCTAGCGGGAGGCCGAGCAGCGGAGGATGGTGGAGATTCTTTAGTACATGCAAAGTCTTAGCGCCGCTACGGGTGTAGTTCCGCCACCTTCGCTATTCGCTCCACCTCCACCTCATCACTATTCTACTCCTATGAGTATAAATGTTTTAGTTTGTATGTTCATGCTTACGGTCAAACCTAGTGGAGTATGAAAGTTTTATTCATGTATGGTATATATTTATCTTGTCTCACACATGCAATCTCTTCTCCTTTGTGTAGAATCAATCGGCGGCATCAAACGATCCTCATGCTTCAGCGAATCCTTCACCAAATCAGTCTCATTGGCCATCTTGGTGATGATACTTGTGGTTGTTAATGGTACTTCTATTTGCAATTGTGGTTGTAGATGATGGAGCACTTGGATTACTTGTGAACTTATTTGTGATATATTGGGAAACATGCGACGTTTGTGATATATATGTGACGTTTGTGATATATATGTGGTGTTGGTGATATATATGTGCTGTTGATGATATATATGTGATGTTGGTGATGTTTGTTATATATATCTTCTGTTTGTTTGGATGGGATGTAAAAAACAAATAAAAAGGTTGTTTTCAGTCACTTTGCCGAGTGCAATGGCCATAACACTCGGCAAAGTGACTACCTGGGAACATGATTTGCCGAGTGCAAATGCCATTGCACTCGACAAACATCACAGATTTGTCGAGTGCCACGGGCCAGGCACTCGGCAAAGGTCGCCTGTTTGTCGAGTGTCTTGACAGGACACTCGGCAAATAGTCTACCTTTGCCGAGTGTCTTGCCGGTGGCACTCGGCACAGTGGCCACCTTTGCCGAGTGTCTGAGTCAACGGCGCTCGACAAAGCGGCGACCTTTGCCGAGAGCTTGACCTTGACACTCAGCAAAGCCGCCGTCACGGTGGCGCTCGCCATCATGGCGACTTTTCTTTGCTGAGTGTCAGATTAGCACTCGGCAAAGGCTTTGCCGAGTGTCCGATAAAGTGCACTCGGCAAAGAGATCTTTGCCGATAAACTGTTTATCGAGCTCCCTTTGCCAAGTGTAACACTCGACAAAGGCTTTGCCGAGTGTATATCGGCCTTTGCCGAGTGCTTGAGGCACTCGGCAAAGAAGCAGAATCCGGTAGTGGACGGTGGCTCAAACAAAGGACATGGCTTGCGACGTTCACGACTTCCTTGTCTTGCGGCGATGGCGTAGTGTGATCTTGATGCAGTTGATGGGTTAATGTAAAAAGTTGATGTAGTTGATGTTACAACAAATTTCTATACATTGTTGGAGCAGTTATCCGTGCACTTCTACGCAATTTTTATACATTGTTAGAGCACTCTTCTATGCTTTGTTAGAACACTTCCACATACATTGTTGGAACAATTATTTGTACGCTTATACCCAATTCTATACATTGTTGGTACGCAATTCTATATATTGTTGCGACACAATTCTATGCATTGTTGGAGTAGTTGTTTGTATATTTTTACACAATTGTGTACACTGCTAGAACACAATTCTATACATTGTTGGAGCACATTTTTATTTAATGTTGAAACATATTTCTATACATTGTAGGAACAATTATCCATGCATTGTTGGAAGACTTCTATACATTGTTGGATGACATTTCTTTCCATATAGCTGACATTAATTTCAAAAATAGTTTTCTACTCCTGCTAAAACAGTGGGAAGCATGTTGTGATATGGGACCATTATGGATAGTGTACCCTAGTGGGTAGTGTTTTATATGTTTGTATGCATTATTTCTCTATTAAATAACCTAGTGGAAAGCACAGTGTGGGTGAGGTTGTTACAATGTTCGTTACAATAATCCCCCAGTGGGAAGGGTTTCGTGGGTTTTAAGCATTGTTCCTCTATTAAATAATCATCCTCTAGTGGAATGTCCATCTCATGGAGAGGTTTTTATGCGATAACAAGATTAATTTTTATTCATCAAACTACTAATTTCTATGCAATGTCGGTGCCAAAAATGTTTTTACGTATCTTGACCATTGATTCTATGAATCTGATTGTCCATCACGTGCTATTTTCAAATTTCAAATTTCGGAGAAGATGAGATCGTCTCCATGTTTTTACGCTTGTGGTCTCCATGTTCTATGCATTGTTTCCATGTTAATTATACATCCCCATATTGGGAAGCATGATGCTGGTGGAGGCAATCACGGTTATTATTTCAGGTGTAATGTCCATCTCATGGAGATATTTTTACACAGTAACAAAATTAATTTTATTCATTCGACCACTAATTTCTATGCAACGTCGGCGCTAAAAACTTTTCTGTGCATCTTGACCGGTGATTCAATGCATCCAATCGGCCATCACGTGCCATGATTCAAATTTTAAATCTTGGAAAAAGACGAGATCGTCTACATGTTTCTATGCTCTCGATCACAAGTTTCTATGCGTAGACGAAAGCATGATGTTAGTGGAGGCAATCATGGTTGTGCCAGGTGGAATATTCGTATCGCGGAGAGGTTTTTACGTGGTAACGAAATTATTTTTTATTCATCAAACCATTAATTTCTATGCAACGTCAGCGCCAAAAACTTTTCTACGCATCTTGACTATTGATTCTATGCATCCAATCAGCCATCACGTGCCATGATTCAAATTTCAAATTTATGAATTTAATTTTTTTTTGAAAAATATTCACAGTGGATCTTGAATCGTGCACAAAAATGTCAGGAGTTCAACGGTGAAAACCGTTTTTGAATTAGATGCTTCGTTGAGGAATTATAATGAAAAAACGAAAGAAATTGGATTGGATGCGTGCATGCATGCTTGCGTCAGCTCTATCCGGTTGTGTCAGGTGGAACGACCGGCTCGCGAGGAGGTTTCTATGCGGTAGCGAATTAATTTTCATTCATACAACTACTAATTTCTGTGCAACGATCACAACAAGAATGTTTTTGTGTAGCTTGAACTGAGTTTTTATGTATGTGATCTGTAGGGTCTACAGTGGTCCCCTACCTGCACTTGTGTTAGTCCCGCGGATCTGAATGGTTAGGCTGGCTGGGGCTCTCATCAGCTATTCAGAGCCCTGGCTCCCAATAGTCAATGATAAGCCTGGCTTACATCACCCTACGGGCATGCGTAGATTCTTATGTATACATCGGTCGAATATATATGCATCTTTGTACATGAGTCCATCGTACAACATAATTTCTCTCGTCCTAATAACCAGACGTACTACACATCATGCAGGCATGGTCCTTGCAGAGGCATATGTTATGTTGTTCGTGGCTAATATATAAGCAAGCTATATATATAGTTACTCTCATGTGTATATCTCTAGATTTAGGACGTATATGACCCGATGAAGTGTATGTAGATAGAGTATATCATCATACTACTAGATCATCTAGGGTACTATATATGACAAGTATGTATGTATATTTAGAATATATGATTATACTTATTTTATATGCTACTATCATAGTATTATATAATATATTAAAAAATATGTGCTCTTTTGAAAAAAAAATTACATAGTAAAGATCTGGAGTATCTTAATATTGGTATATCAACATACTCAAACTGATAAATGAGTATGTACATATACGCAAAGTGATTTATTGATTATAGGAGTAACTACACCCAGGAGTATATAAAATATATATATATATATATATATATATATATATATAGAGAGAGAGAGAGAGAGAGAGAGAGAAATGGTCTCATATATGACGTACGGTACGTACGGGGATGGTTGTGCTCCCATGGAGAGGAGCTGGTGCGTTCATGAGTCCATGCATGAGCTGAGATCTATAGCTCTAGAGCTAACGGATCGGAAGGATACTAGCTAGCCTTCGTCGTCGTCGGAGCTCTTGGAGGCCGCCGCCTCGGAGAGCATCTTCTGGATCCGCTCCATGGTCTCCGCCTCGATGATGTTGCGTTCCTCGCGGTCCTTCTTGTATGTCTCGAAGAACTCCTTGTTCTCCTTCTCCAGCTCCTTCCACACTGTGCATGGCGGCGGCGGCGGCAGTAATTTTCAGATCACATGAAATGACAGAACAGAATATCAACATATGCATAAGGTGATGAAGATAAATATCGATTAAGCATATGCATGATGCAAGATAAACCAGTACGAGTATGCAAGCGGTACCAGTGGCAGTGACGACAGGGTTGACGTTGGCATGCTTTTGCAGCGCGTCCATGCACTCTTCCTTGTTCAGGTTGAAGCAGATGCACTTCTCTATCATATGGTGAACCTGAACCAGCAACACAAATTAAGCAACCAAAACCATCCGTTTGTAGAAATGGTACAGGGTAGTGTATAGCACACACACCATTCTGATGTAAGATGCTGATGATGAGGAGTCGCCCATGGTGAACTAACTGACCAGTAGCACACCTGCAGCTAGGGCTTTTGAAGAAAAGCTTCAGAGTTAAGCCGCTGTTGCTGAGCTAGCTAGCACCCGGCCAGTCTAGGGGTAGTAGCTAGAAGATGACCCGTGTGTGTGCCACCAATAAGCTGAAACGACCACCGGCGAGGAGATAGAAATAGGGGAATGGGGGGAGGGGGACGTGGAGCATGCCACGTGGGCACCGCCTCCTCATTGGTCGGGAGGTTGCCGGGGAGATTTTTCCCGGCCCACATCTCGCTCTCGGGCTCTCAGCTCAGTTCTAGCCTGCTTTTTTTTTGTGTGTGGCTGCAGTCTGTGGGCGGCCGAAGTGGCAAGCTTGCATCAACGGCCATAATTTTCTGTTGATTGGGCCCTCATGTTTTGGCGTATTGCTCGCTGGACATGTCTTTTACTTTTACTCGACGTTGAGCGTGCGTGCTCATCTTTTCTTTCGAGTAATAATCTGCTTAAAGACTGTACATGCATTTCTTTTCTTTTCTTTTCTTTCTTTTTGAAACCCTGTACATGCATTTCAGAATAGTAAAAGAATTACTATTGCTTTTTAGATTTAGAATACGTTAGAGTAAGTCGTCGAGGAAGATGATGTAGGCCCGACCCTCTCCTCCACGGTGTCCCGATGGTGGTTTGGTCTTCCTCTCTTCCTCCACGGCGTGGCATCATATCGGGGCACAGTGGTTGCACCACCTCCATATACTCCCGGCGATGTATATGCACTGTTGCTATAATCCACGTTGTGTCTGTCTTCCTGACACACCCGAACACCCGATGATGTCCACACCAAAGATTGGGGGAAGCTCTGAGTTTGAATCGCGTCAAGACTGGAGTGATGTGTGGCGTGCGTGAGATCATGGCTGGCGTGTCAGCACCATGTTTTATCTTCCGATTAGCAGTTTGCTTAGTGAGTGAGTGTGTGTGCGCGCTACTGGTATGAGTAGCCAGTATGTGCTTTAATTTGTTTAGCTGTTCCTAGAACCATTTGTGATCGTCTGTGTATTGGTCATATAAAAAATCTGACGAAAAGAGCTCTGTCGACAGATAGTTCTCATGTGTTCTTCGTCTTTTCCTTGCGTGATCTGTGCATGTTCTAGGATTAGCCAACATCAAGGCCTGTGCAGCCCATAGCCCAGCCGGCACACGAGTGCGGTGGAGCAAATCGAGTGAAGTCGCGTGAAGTCGGAATTCCTTTTCATCTAGTTTTGGGCCGAGCCCAAGCTGTACCACCTCGTAAACTTAGGACTAACCACACAACCCACCACACGAGAAAGACAAAGCCCGATTTTTTTCTCTTTCTTTTCCTTATAATAATCCTGGTGATTAGTTAGTAACATCTCTCTCCCCTCAAAAAAAAATTAGTAACATCTCTCTCAAAAATAATGTACTTTAATTAGGGTCTATTTGGCACAACTTCACCAACAGTCACTACTGCAGACGGGCTCTTTGCCGAGTGCTTAGGGCACTCGGCGAAGCCCCTATTGTACTCGGCAAAGAACCCGTCGTCAAAGGTTTCTTTGCCGAGTGCCACATATCGGGCACTCGGTAAAGCCTTTGCCGAGTGTCACGTCAGCACTCAGCAAAAAAAATCCGACGTCAATTCTGACGGCCTCTTTGCCGAGTGCCACCTCAGCGGCACTCGACAAAGAATTTTTTTTTTGAAAATTCTTTGCCGAGTGCCATACTCTTGCACTCGGCAAAGAAATTTTTTTTTTAAAAAAAAATCTTTGCCGAGTGCCATGGCTCTGGCACTCGACAAAGCTGGGAAATCGGGTCTCTGTTTCCCAGCTTTGCCGAGTGCCATGGTCACGGCACTCGGCAAAGTCCTCTTTGCCGAATGTGGCACTCAGCAAAGACGGGGAAAATGTTTTTTTTTGGTTTTTTGCTTTCCATCAGCACAAACAAAGAAATCACACACACACACACACACATATATATATATATCAACACACAGCACAGGATATATCACATACACATCCATATTCCATCACATACACATCCATAACCCATCACATACACATCCACCATCCATAATACATCACATACAAATCCATTGTCCATAATCCATCACATACATTCGCATCATCCATGACAATATCCATCACAATATATATATATGTCTCTAGTAGTAGTCCAACATAAGGCTAAGTCTAACACAAGTCCATGCAACATGAAAAGAAACAAATAAACGGTACCTACTGCCAGCCTCTCCACCCGGAGTGTGAACTGCCACCTTGAGGAGGGCCAGTTGGCCACCCGACCTGTGGAGAAGGGCCACCTTGAGGAGTCGGGTTCGAACCCGCCGACTGTGGCTGCACAAAGGAGAAGCGAATTCATGAGTATCAACAGGAGGGCCGCACAAGCTAAAGGAATAAACAATCATATATACTCACCGGAGTCCCAACAGGAGGAGGAGGAGCCACAACTGGAGCGAGCAGCGACTGGGGCACGACCACACCTGGCAAGGCCTGAAGGCTCGCCATGAAGCTGAACATGTCCTGCAGCCTCTGCTCCTCGGCCGCCCTCTAGGCTTGTACAACCTCCATCTCCAGCCGATGGGCCTTCGCCTGGGCCGCCTGCTGGGCCTCCAACCTCCGCAAGTCGGCCTGCAACATTCCACCCGCAATGTTTAAACAATGCAAAGGCAAGGTAGATGTGTAAAGCAATGAACGACGAATAAAACAGTACTAACCTGGAGTTCCGCCATCTGCTGTTGTGAGCTCTGCTGCCGAGAGCGTATGGGGAGGGAGGAGCTCGTGCTCCTTGCTCGAATCTCGGCGAGGATGGGAACAGAGGCGGAGTCGACTGTGTTGTCCACCATCCAGTACCGGTCGTGCTGCTTCCCTCCTCCTAGCCTCATTAGGAGGTCTGTGTCTAGGGGCTGGGTGGCCAGATCGAAGTCCTCCCCATGGCGCTCGTGGGCCACCGAGGTGTACTCTCTAAGCTTGATGTGGATGCTCGCGTTGGTGTACGCCTCGGGCCCGTCTGCCGGGTTGTAGGTGACTTCCAGGGCCGTCGCCTTGCCCTTGTGTGCTAGGGCGTACGCCATGAACTCGTTGCATTCCTGGCCTTGGTGCGCCTGGGATTGCGAGGAAAACACAAAGATGATTACAAGTAATGAGAATTGAGCGTTAAAATAAATAAATAAAGATGAAAACACAAAGAAGATTACCCATATCTGGGCGTACGCGCTGAGGCTCCGATTGCCTTAGTGGTGTGGCACCCCACCCATCTGCAGGCGGTAGTCCCAACGGATGTTGTGCTTCTCCACCCACTCCTCCGAGAGCCACCTATCCACAATGGCCTCCCAGCAGAGGCGGTGCCTGGCGCACCAATCAGGACATTGATGCATGCCATCAAGTTATTGATATGTCAGAAGATGAAATGAATCCTACCTATTCTTCATGGAAGGAGTCAGTATTAATGTTTCATACTTACCGAGAGGTACTGCTCCTTGGTGAGCGTCCTGGTCCTAACATCGGCCTTCCTCACCACCTAACCAAGGACATCGGTGCTGTAGTTGATGATGCACTGGAGCCGCGTCTCGTGGTACAGGTCCGAGAGTCGGGACCTACAGACCTTGTCCTGCACTCGCGTCGCCCGGTCCTCAAACCCTTCATCGCACCTGAAGAAGTCCTGCATACAGACATCATGTATCGTTTCATTACAAGAACGACCAATGAATGCGTAGTATTGACCAATTTAGTGCGATGAAGACTCACCCAGAACTCGGCCTTGATCCCCACCGCAACGGTGCCAAACTTGCTATCCTCGGCGGCATAGAAGTGGTCCCACGTCCAGGGCGGCGAAGTCACCGAGGCGTAGGTGACCATGCCAGGGTAGTGCTGCCGAATCAGAAGGCCCAGGGTGCCATTTATGTGCCGGCCCATTCCGAACACAACTTCCTAGTTGCTGCAAGAGTCATTAAGAAGAATTGTTAGTCTCCAGTTCGATTTTCAACATGTCATATGAAATAGTAGTGAAATAATACTTACTTGTCACCGCTGGGTCGAATCACCGGGCGCCGGTGAAGTGGGATCGGCCGCACCGGGAGCTGCGAGGCCCGCGCAAGTAGACTCCCGACGAGGTAGAGCCAGAGGCAGTGCAAGTGGAACCCCCTGATGTTGCTATCACCACCTCCCCATGGTCCAACGAGTCAGAGGAAGTGCCACCCCCTCCTATGTGCAGGCCCACCGCCTGGTCGTCCTCGTCCACCGACGGGGTGGCAGTCGGCTGCACCCTCGTCCTCGGACGACCGCAGGGGCGGCCACTCCTTGTCCTCCTCGTCGACGGCTCCAGCAAGGGGTCCTCCTCAGCGTGGGGTGGTGAGCGCTCCCTCATGTAGAGGGAGTTGACCCCCCGATGGGCCTGCCTTCCGCCCGGCATTTTGTCGAGTGCCTGCAATTTCAAAGAGTAAACCAATTAGCACAGTTAAATTACAAGTACTTATAAAGAGATGCAAAGTGAACGAAACATAATTGCAATAATAATAATAATAATAATAATAATAATAATAATAATATAGTATTACATGAATTAGAAATATTCTTCACGATCGGCAACGGCTGGATCATAGGTGTCGTCATCACTATCAATATTGTTGAGTAAATCGGGCTCATCTCCATCGTTGTCATCATTGTCATCGCCTAATTGTAATCGCTCAAGCATTTGTAAGTCCTTAGCATTTTGCACCTCTTCTCCGTCGTCCTCGTCTCCATCGTCCTGATCAATGTCATTGTCTACTTCCATGCCCATCAACGAAAACATGTCTATGTCAAACCTCCCTTCTAGCCCCTCTAGTTGATAGAACTCCCGTGTGTTTGGGTCAAAGTTGTAATCCTCATCGTTTGTGACAGGCAGTTTACCGTGCGACGATACCAACTGCACAAGGTACCAACCGATAAGATTGGGGCCTTTTTGGCACGCCCATGGGAGATAATAAACTTGCGTGGCCTATTGAGCCACAATATAGACATCCTCTCCTTGATAGACAGAATCCTGTCGAATTTCGACTTGTCCAATCTCAGGGGCTGTTCTCATGACATTAGGATTGAACCAACGGCATTTGAACACGACTGGATTAGGAGCTTTGCGACACTCAAAATTGAGCTCGTATATTTCTTCTACTATGCCGTAGTAGTCGCGCTCATCGGTGCCGGGCGTACAAACTCCGGTATTCGTGGTTTTCTGATTGGGCTGACTCCGCTCGTAGTTTCTTGTGTGAAAGCGATAGCCATTCACATCATAAACGGTGAATGACTTGACCTTGTAGGCGAAGCCTTTGGCGAGCCCTTTCAACTCAGCATCCATTTTCGCATCCTTGTGGGCCTGCAAGGTGAGGTCGAATAGATCGTTACATTACTTGCTCGTAGGAGCAAAGTGGGATGTCAAAGATTGAAAGAGGTAAATTGGACGGTACCTTCGTATCAAACCAGGATATGAAATCGGGCACACCATCTTTGAGAAGACTATCTTCTTCTTGAGGGGAAGGAGCCCTATTCCCTCTCCAGTATTTATTCAGAAATTCCCTGAAAAAATAAGAGATAAGGGGGTTGGATAGATGGAGGATAGTGACAAGGGCGTATGTAACAAGCTCATTGAGAACTTACTGCACATAAGGCTTCACTTCGTCAAGGTTCAAAAACACATACAACATGATAGTGCGCCACTCATCATGCCGCAAGGTCTTGGTGCCCAATGCGCTTGCCTTTCCGAGTTGCCCTTTGAAAAGGCTGAGGTTCGATGAACTCTCGTCCGCGTTGTAACGAGGGGGACGATTGTGCACGCTGGGAAGGCCATCCTTATAGTATGCTGTTGTGAAGTTTGACACCTCCTCCATAATGAATGCCTCTGCAACAGAAGCCTCAATTTTGGCTTTATTTCTACATTTTTTCCGAAGAATCTTTAGACATCTCTCAATTGTATAGCACAAACGGGCCTGCACGGCCCCCCCATTCGTGCCTCGTACGGTAGGTGCAAAATCAGATGCTGCATCGCCAGGAAGAAGCCGGGTGGGAAGATCTTCTCCAACTTGTAGAGCAACACAGGTGCCACTTTCTCCAAGTCATCAATCATGTCCCGAGATAACTCCTTGGCACAAAGCTAGCGAAAGAAATAGCTCAACTCTGCCAGCACGCGCCACACATGCTCAGGGATGTATCCCCGGGTCATCGCAGGAAGGAGCCGCTCAATCCATATGTGGTAGTCATGACTCTTCATCCCTAAGACTCGCATAGTGGACAAGTTCACTCCCCTACTCAAATTCGCCGCATGCCCATCAGGGAACATTAACGTCTAGATCCACTGCAATACTTCCTTCCTTTGGTCCTTTTTCAAGACAAAATCGACCGGAGTCCTTCTCCATTTCTTGCCGGGCGCGGGAGGCTTCATCACTTGCTTTGGCCTATCACACATCGTTGCCAGGTCCAGTCTAGCTTTAACGTTGTCCTTTGACTTATCAAGAATGTCCATGAGTGTTGCAAAAAGCGCCTCGGCGATATTCTTTTCTGTGTGCATTACATCAATGTTGTGTGGAAGAAGAAGGTCATTGAAATAGGGGAGCCTAGTCAAGCCCGATTTATGAGTCCACTGGTGTTCCTCACCATATCCAATAAAACCACCTTTCTCTTTATCATCTTTGAGAGCCTCTATCTCAGCACAGACCTTGGCACCGGTCATCATCTGAGGTGTAGGGTCGGTGACTTGAACCCCTTTCTCGAAGTTCTTGACGTCTAAATTCGAATGGATGGTCAAGAGGAGGAATTGACGATGTTGGTCAAACGAAGAAAACTTGCCACCCCTCTTGACCAAGTGAACCTCATAATTGTCTTGCATATTGGGCATGGGAACTTCGTGAAACACACACCACCTTGAGAATATGCCATACGCCAGGAAGTCATGAAGGGAGTAGTGGTACCACACATGCATTGTGAAGTTCTTCTTTGTAGCTCGGTCGTATGTCAGTACCCCCTTTTCCCAAGCAAGGATCAATTCATCAATGAGAGGATCCATGAACAAACCCATCTTGTTCCCCGGGTGTCGAGGAATTATCAGTGACAAGAATATGTTCTTGGATTGAAACATGACGTCGGGGGGGGAGATTGAGGGGGATCACGAACATGGGCCAACAAGTGTACGGGGCCGCCAACAATCCATAGGGGTTGAACCCATCTGTTGCCAGCACTACACGTACATTCCGAGCCTCCTCAGCTTTACCATGATGTATGCCATCGAAATGGGTCCATGTATCGCCATCCGATGGGTGTACCATCTTGTCAGCATTATATCTTTTGCCATGTTTGTGCCATGTCATCTGTTTCGCGGACTCCTCTGTCATATACAGCCGTTGGATCCTCGGTATGACTAGAAGGTACCGTAGGACCTTCGCGGGGATACCGAGCTGTTCCTTCTTGCCATCACTAGTGTCGACCTCCAGATACCTAGAGGATTTGCACTTTGGACAGTGCGTTGCTTTCTCATGATCTTTCCTAAATAGGACGCAACCATTCGGACAAGCATGGATGTGCTCATACGGCATCTTAAGGGCACGAAGAAGTTTCTGTGACTCGTACAAGTTCTTCGGCAGAATGTGACCCTCCAGAAGCAGGGATCCAACAACTACCAACATACCATCGAAGTTGTCTCGACTCATGCTACACTGTGACTTGAACGCCATTAGGCGTCTAATGGCATCCAGTTGCGAAACCATTGTCTTTTCGTGAAGGGGCTTCTATGCCGAAGACAACATATCGTAGTACGCCTTTGCGGATTCCTCTGGCTCATCCTCTAATCCTTCACCGAACCGTGCCTCCTGAAAGCCATCCATCCAGTCTGCTACCCTGGCATCTCCATCAAAAGCCTCGAGGCGTGGTCTCACCACCTCCTCTCTAATACGATCGGCTTCACCATGGTGGATCCAGCAGGTATAGTTTGGCGTGAATCCATACTTGCAAAGATCTTCCCCCACGTTCTTCCTATTCTTTCTTACACGGTTGTCACATTTGCTGTAGGGACACGGCATCCGACTCGACCCTCTAGCAGCCTCGCCAAATGAATGCTCCAAGAAAGCATTAGTCTTAGTCATCCATTCTGGAGTCATACTTGCGTGGCCCGTGTACATCCAATCACGGTTCTCCATCCTCTGGCATATACATATGTAAGCGAGTAATATAACCAGCAATTGCATTTGCACGGCGTTCCTACCATCTAATAGGTGAGGATAGGTCCTAATCCCACCCACGGATACGTAGATGAGGTCAGTTTCAATGCTCCGCTCCTATCCGAGATAGAATTTTGGCAGCACCTTCCCGCTGTTCTCCCGATACACGTCCTGCAAGGGAGAGTGTGTATCCGGAGAACAACAGGGAGGTGATGCCGAAAGTCTATCTCAGACCAGAGCGAACCATGGAAACTAACCTCATCTACGCATCCGCGGGCTGTCCAAAATATGTGGACAATCCAAAAGAGATACGGTCGTAGATATGCAAAGATCTACATACCTCCGACCATATCTCTTTCGAATGGGAGACGCCTAACTGGGCTACGTGACCATATAAAACATGCATGCAAAGGAGGAGGGGGTTATACCTAGGGTGGCGGTGGAGTCAGGCTAGCGGGGCAGTGGCGTGTCGGTGCAGTGGCGAGGCAATGCGGTGCAGGTAGACTAGCAGCGTCGACAAAGACGATCGGGGTCGCCGAGTCCCTCCCACGGGTCCTTCTCCTACATAAAAAGGCAATAGGTTAGAATCCATTGAAAATTTCGGCAGCACCTCCCCTACACGGGGAGGTTTCCAAAACCTGCAAGAAACATAGGCGCGATGGCCAACAACCACATATATACCAAACAAAGGCACAAAGGCCAACAAACATATATATACCAAGACGAGCCATGTACTTTAGTTCTCTTTCCATGCAGATGAAAGTATCGAAGTAGTACAACAACAAGTACTACTACCACTACAACTACTACTAACACTAACACTACTACTACTAACACTACTACTATCACTACTTACTACTAACAATACTACTAACACTACTAACTACTAACTACTACTACTTACTAACTACTACTAACACTACTAAGTACTACTACTAACTACTATAGGTGTAGGGCATACCTTGTGACGAGAATGGCAACAACGAGGGTCGGCGACGATGGCAGGGACGACCGCAGCGGCGTGAGGGTCAACGGGCCTAGGCCGACACCTTCCTTCTCCTTCTCCTCCTCTCTTTTCCCCTCTTCCTCTCTTCTCCCCTTCTCCTCTCTTCTCCCTTGCCTCCTCCTCCTCTCTTCTGCAGTGGCCGCCGACGGGGGAGGTGGCCGCCGAGGGGGGCGTGCAGGCGGGGGAGGTGGCCGCCAAGGGGGCTAGCGCGGGCGGTGGAGGCCGGGCGGGGGCGGCAGCCGCACGAGGACCCGGCATAGGGAGGCGGATAGGGGCCAGGCCCTGTGAGCCGTCGTCAGGCGCCGGGACGGGGAGGCGGATGGGGACGGGCGCCATGGGGCTCATGAGGGGAGGCGTGGTGGCAGGGGTGGAGGCGGGCCGACGATGATGGTGGTGAGGGTGAGGAGAGAGAGGTGAGAGGGAGAGAGAAATGAGAGAAAGAGAGAGAGAACGTGCCGACCGGGCGCGGGTGAAGGGATAAGGGTGGCTTTGCCGAGTGCTAGATCGGCGGCACTCGGCAAAGTCAATTTTCTTCATCGAGTGTCGTGATCTGGCACTCGGTGAAGTTTTAAAAAAATTCATCAGCTCTTTGTCGAGTGCTAGCTGGGTGGCTCGACAAAGTTATTACTTTGCCGAGTGCCAACCCTAGGCACTCGGCAAAATAATTTTTTTGAAGCTTTAGTACACTACCACAAACAATATGTTTAAATTTGGAACATTTTCATTGCCTTTTGGCATATTTCTATAGTTTATTTTGTTTTGTTGAATTTTTCCAGAAAATATAAGTTTGAACTGCAGGTGCATCGAATAATGGATTACATTCGTTCAAAAAATGTTATCCTTGTTTCTTAGTGTAAATTTAGGCTAAATCCAGGAACTGTCTCGAAATTTCGATCAACGTGCTCATGGAGCAATGCCGCCAACTTGCGTGGGAGCGGTTTTTTAATTGTATAAAATCATGAAACTTGTTGAGTTGTCGCCGTATCGTATACGTATGCCGTGGAAAAAATTTGAAAAAGTTTTGAGCACGTTGTCACGTACGATGCTCATAAACCAGGACATCGTCCTCCTCTCTTTTGCCCCTACGGCGACAACTCGACAAGTTTCATGATTTTCGGAATTCGTTCGCATTTTATACAATTAAAAAACCTCTCCCATGCAAGAGACAGTTCCTGGATTTAGCCTAAATTTACACTAAAACAAGGATAACATTTTTTGAACGAATGTAATCCATTATTCGATACACCTGCAGTTCAAACTTACATTTTTTTGAAAAATTCAACAAAACAAAATAAACTATATAAATATGCCAAAAGGCAATGAAAATATCCCAAATTTAAACATATTGTTTGTGGTAGTGTACTAAAGCTTCAAAAAAAATTAGTGGCAAAAAACCAAAAAAAAATTCCGAGTGCCAAGTTTTGGCACTCGGCAAAATAAATTCTTTGTCGAGTGCCAAACGGGGGGCACTCGATAAAGAGGACGCCGCTGGATGCCGTTAGGCCCCTACCAATCTTTGCCGAGTGTCTGTCTTTACCGAGTGCCTGGCACTCGGCAAAGACAACCTTTGCCGAGTGTAGGTCTTTGCCGAGTGCCAGGCCTCTTTGCCGAGTGCCATATTTTGTCGAGTGCGGCGCTCGGCAAAGCAGGTCTTTGCCGAGTGCCCGAAATTTAGCACTCGGCAAAGATTTTTGCACTCGGCAAATCACGTGTTTCCGTAGTGTGTTTCATGAGTTGTTTTTTTTTTGTTAAACACTCTTATTTAATATAGCTCATGGGAGCTCCTTTTTTGCTCTCACAAAGGAATGAAGTGAGGTGAAGCTGAAAAAAAGTAGTTTTTCACATCTCTCTCCCTCATTTCCCTCTCTCAGCCATGCATGAAGCTGTTTTGCTAAAACAATTTTTCCAAAATAGTTTAGCTTCACCGAAAAAGTTGCTCATAAAGCTATTTTTCAAAAAGCTTCACTTTGAAGCTGAGTTGTGTCAAATGGGGTCTTAGTTTTCTCCTAAAACAAATGTCTTAAATTGGACCGTGGAAATACTTTTTGGCACAAAAATATGTAATCTTTCCTTGTGTAATATAGTGGATTCAACCATTCAAAAATTATACCCAAATATAAGGAATTTAGGAGATAAGAGATAGTTTTGTATTAAATACTAACACAAATTTGGTAGGTATTATATTATTGTTTTCCATTTATCAACAAATCTCCATTATTCATGACGATAATAGTGTCTGATTAGGAAATTCCGTAAGGGTATATATGTCTTTTGTATTCTTTCTTAATTTGTCCTAAAATCTCAAAATACACTATATTATTGGACGGAGTGAGGGAGTATATTATAAAATATATTCCATGATAAAATTAACTATAATTATTTGGTATCATAAATATTGATAACTTTTACATAAATGTGGTCATACTTAGATCAATTAAATTAAGATAAAACTAGAATTGCATTATTTATACGAGAGTATATTTCATTCCTTTGAAATATTTAGAAAAATCACCGCAGTAGCTGTATCAATATTTCTTCAGCAAATTCAATAATTTCAACAAACATGTTTAACACTAAAAAAATGATCCACTAGATTAAAAACTCCTAGTATCATAGAAAAACATTTCATACTTATGATAAAAATGATCTAAATTTTTAAAATGCTACATAGGCACCATTGGATCATACTATGATCTCAATGACTTGGCCACTTGGCACGCACATAGTCGTGGGCACCATCACTTGATGATACAATGAGTAACATACAGGCACACCGGATCATATGGTGAATTTTACTAACATGGCCACCTAGCACACACAGTCTCGAGCACAGCCTCACTGGATAGTTTTGTGGTGATAGCCAAATCGAACTACGCAAAGTGCCACCAAATTAATGGTCCGCCGGAAAGGTCCAAATCATCTGATGCACGTTATGGTGCGTATTTATTTCTAGTTTATTTTAAGTTTGATTCAGTTTCTTTGAGATCCTAGACTTCAAAGTAATTGAATTGGGCCACTCTTCAGCTGATTTGGTAAGAGTATACCACATGTGTGCATATAAATGCTCTCAACTCATACTCGCATCAAGCTATCAATTTTGACCCCGTAATACTATGGCCAAAGAAAAAATAAAGACCTAAACATTAGGTCAAGTGCTTCCGAAAACCAAGTTTGCACTTGAACCTAGAAACCTGGAGTAATCACCCCGGATGCATATAGGCCGATCTCGCTACGAAATCTCAGTCAAGCTGCTCACCACGGGCAAGCTACCAGCTTCTGGGATGATCATTGGCATGGCTCTGCGACACTTGCAGCTGCCTTTCCAAGCCTCGCCAGCCACGTGTCCATTGGTGGATCGACGGTGAGAGACGCCAAGCTGCTGGGTGTCCGCAGGCTGCTGGTGCCCAGGCTTGTCGCAGCAGGCTGCCGGGGAATTGGCACAGGTGGAGGAAATCCTTGCCAACCTGCAACTGAGCAACTCTCCGGATAACCGACTGTGCCCCCTGATGGAAGCAGCTGGTGATCATAAGCTCAGCACGTCGCGGATATACCGAGCCATCAAGAATCATGGTACCCCCGCACTACGTAGAAAAACCTTTCTAGGGCGGCTGGTAACGCTCCGGCGGATTTGCCAGCCGCCCCTAGGAGAGGGTGGCTATAAATCGATTTGTAGGAACGGTTGAATATTGAGCCGTTCCTATAAATCAATTTTCAGAAATCACGAAAAAATGAGCAAAAAAATAGTAATTTTTTTAATCTGAGGAGGCCTGCACCGACAGCCACACACACCCTCACTCTACCGTTGTAGCATTTTTTCATGATTTTTGCACACTTTGCGTCGACTAGGTTTCGAACCCGCAACCTCTCGCTCGCGCGTAAACTCCTTTACCACTGCACCTCACGATCACTTGTGTCTATGTTCTATTTTGGCTCCCCACATATTATACAAAACTGAGCATAAATTGATTATTTAAGGCCCTAAACTAATTCAAATGAAAAAGTTATCAACTACAAAGTTTTATAACTTTTCGAGATCTACAACTTTCATTTTGGTAGTTTCTCCATCTGAGGTCACTTATAAAATTTGAATTTCAAATTTAAGAAATTCGAACGTAGTTTTCCATGACAAGATGATTTCAAATGAGAAAGTTATCAATTACAAAGTTTCGTAACTTTTCAAGATCTACAACTTTTATTTTTACTGTTTGTCCATCCGAGGTCATTTAAAAAATTCAAATTTTAAATTTTTGGAAATTCAAACGTAGTTTTCCTTGACAAGATGATTTCAAATCAAAAAGTTGTCTGCAAAAATAATTCACTTGTAGGCTGGCAAAAATAATTCCTTGACAAGATAATTAACTTTTTGAGATCTACAACTTTTATTTTGGTTGTTTCTCTATCCGATGTCGTTTACAAAATTTCAATTTTAGTACTTAATTTTTAATACTCGGCGTCTATTTGTAGAGGCACTTCAATATTGAGCCGCCCCTACAAATCCGATTTGTAGGGGCGGCTGGATATAGAGCCGTCCCTACAAATCGGGCCATTTGTAGGGGCGGCTGATAACACCGACTGCCCCTATAAATCTATTTGTAAGGGCGGCTCATTTGGCAACCATTTAAAGGGACGGCTCAATATAGAGTCGCCCCTATAAAGAAAGGAAGGCGTTGCTACAAATCGTTTTTGTAGTAGTGCCGCCGACTATGCCAAGTTCATCTAGAATAACCGCACCCCTCCAAAAGTTCAACATTTTTGCTGGCTGGTAGTCCAAGAACGCATCAAATGCAGAGCAAATTTGAAGAAGAAAAACATTGTGGATGACGACACATGCCCCATTTGCGCCAGTGGTCAAGAAACCACGACTCACCTAATCCTTACCTGTCCTTTTGCAGCGCAGCTTTGGAACAAAATCGGCATAGATGTTTCGTCACTGCACGCAGGAGCTATCTGGTCTATAACCAAACCTAACCACATTGCCGCCCTTCACTTCGACACTCTTACTCATCTTGTTTGCTGGATCCTGTGGAAACACCGCAATGACGTAGTCTTCAACAGTCTGCTGCCATCTACCAGGCGACTTGCTACTGTTAGACCATAGGATCATCGGCTCAGGTGAGTCGACCACTCACCAGTCTTGCCGACCACAGCCGAGCACGACAGACGCTGTCCGATCACACACTATGGTCAGAGGTAGAAGAAAAAGATAGAACAAAGCACACACATAGTACAAGCACCAGCGTTGGCCGGAGTTCTGTATAGGAGATGGCAAATCTGAACTCTCTTTGTTGAGTTGCAGTGGCAAACTATATATACAACTCTACTCATCTAGTCCTAGTATAGCTGCCCTGCTGTAATAGTGACTAGATAACACAACAGTACTAATTTCTGTGCATGTCCCTGCCGTGGCTACAGTGAGGCAGGTGAGCCGTTCGGTGCCTGCCCCTGCGGCGGCTCTAGTACCACAGCAGGGAGCCTTTTCGGCGCCGTCTTCTCTTGCTGTATGTTCACACAAGAAAACAGTAGATTATCTAAGAATTCTTCCCCTAATCCTACTGCTATCCCTTATACCCCCTCCATACCGATCATCTCCTTTAGCTCCGTGAGTCGAAGACGTCCGAGCGGCTTGGTGAGTACGTCCGTGAGTTGCCGACCAGTTTCGATGAACTCGATGACGATCTGTCATTCATCGACACAGTCCCTGAGGAGTGGAACTTCACGTCGATGTGCTTGCTCCGGTCATGAAAAACTAGATTCTTCGCGAGGGCGATGGCGGGCTGGTTGTCCACCATCAGTGCTGGTGGGTGGGCTTCCGCACCGGTCAGCTCGCCCAGCAGCCGGCGCAGCCACACAACTTGGCACGCCGCTGTGGCCGCCGCTACGTACTCTGCCTCGTACGTAGACAGCGCCACCACCTTCTGTTTCAGCGACAGCCATAAAATTAGAGGCGACCCGAGGAAGACTAGCACGCTAGAGGTGCTCCATCGTCCGTCAATGTCCCCCGCCATGTCTGCATCGCTGAATACAGTGAGCTGCAGCCTACTCCCGCCGGTCTTGGGGAAGATGATCCCCTGATCCACCGTCCCCTTGGCGTAGCGCAGTAGCCGCTTCACCGTAGCCTAGTGATCCTCTCTGGGATCCTCCATGAAGCGACTGACATAGCCCACGATGAACGCAATGTCCGGCCTCGTGTGGACTAGGTAGTGCAGACCGCCAACGATGCTCTGGTAGAGTGCTGCATCCACCTTCACCGCGGTGCTGGCCTTCGTCAGCTTCAGCCGCTTCTCCATCGGAGTCACGTATGGCTTGCACTCAGCCATGCCGCTCCGCTCCAATAGCTTCGAGGCATACGCGCTTTGACCGAGCGTGAGTTCCTCCTTCCCCTGTCTCACCTCGATGCCGAGGTAGTAGGAGAGTGCGCCGAGATCGCTCATTTGAAAATGAGCCGCCATCTCATGCTTGAAGCTGTCGATATCTTCCATACGCGCGTCGGTGATGATCAAGTCATCCACATACACATCGACGATGAGCTCCTCCTTCCCCCGTCGCCGTGTGTAGAGTGCGTGCTCGGTTGCGCACCTCATGAACCCAAGCTCGCCCAGCGTGGCATCAAGCTTGGCGTTCCACGCTCGCGGGGCCTGCCGTAGCCCGTAGAGCGCCTTGTGTAGTTGGAGCACCCTGTGCTCCGCTCCCTTGATGGAAAAACTAGGAGGTTGCCTAACAAAGACCGTCTCCGCCAGCTCGCCGTTGAGGAAGACCGATTTAACGTCTAAGTGATGGACGTGCCAGTCCTTTGCTGCTACCAAGGCTAGTAGCAAACGGACAGACTCCATGCGCGCTACTGGCGCAAAGACTTCCTCGAAGGCGATGCCCTTGTGCTGAACAAAGCCTCGGGTGACGAGGCATGCCTTGTGCTTGACAATGGGGCCGAGCTCGTCTCGCTTGACCTTGTACACCCACTTCAGGCTGATCGGATGGCATCCTGGAGGTGGATCGATGAGCTCCCATATCCTATTTTCCTCGATCGCCTTCATCTCCTCCAGCATCGCCCGTCGCCAGTTTCCATCGCACTCCGCCAGTGCGAACATGGGTGGTTCCTCTGCACTGACGAGCAGCAGCTCTTGGTCATAGAGCAGCCAACCAGCTAGCCCTAAGGGCCCTATGCCGCCAACGATGTCATCTAACCTGCGGAACCGCACCTCCTCACCTTCGTGGAAGGCATCCGCGAACTCAGAGATGTCACTTGGAGGTGAGGCGAACTCGATCGGCATCGATGGAGTTCCCTATTCCGCCGGAGTGCTCGGCACAGCACTTGGAGTGCTTGGCACCCTGTTTGTAGTGCTCGGCTCTACTCCTAAACAGCTCGTCACCACTCCTGGAGTGGTCTACACCCCTCCCGAGTACTCGGCACGCATCTTGTAATGGTCGGCACCACTACAAGACCCCTCAGCTCCGTTACGGGAGTGCTCGGCACTCGTCCTTGAGTGGTTTCTACCACTACAGGACTTCTCGGCTCCACTCCTGTCGTGCTCGGCATCCCTCCAGGAGTGCTCGGCACTCCTCCCGGAGTGCTCGGCACCGCCCAGGAGCGCTCGGCTCTATTGCTGGAGTGCTCGACACCTCTTTCCCAGCTTCTCCACCACCGTGGATGACCAAGTGCTCGACGACGAAGGTGCTGGTGAAGCCGCCAGCTTCCCCCGTGCTCGGACTGGTCCCGGCCCTAAGCCACCTTCTCGTCGAACACAACGTCGTGGGAGACAAGTACCTTGTCTCCACATGGGTCATAGAGACGGTACGCCTTGGTACCCTTCGCATAGCCCAGGAACATCATCGGTGTGCTCCTATCCTCTAGCTTGGTGAGGATCAACTTCGTCTTCCTGACGTGGCCGATGCAGCCGAATGTCCAAAGGAAGGACACACTTGGCTTGCATCCATGCCAAGCCTCGAACAGCGTCTTGCCCTTTAGGACCTTGGTGGGAGCGCGGTTGAGGATGAACACCGCCGTGGTCACCGCTTCTCCCTAGAACCTTGCTAGCATGGCTTTGGCCTTCATCATGGATCGAGCCATGCCGACCACCATCTGGTTCCGCCTCTCCACCACGCCATTCTGTTGTGGCGAGTACAGTGCGGTGTGGTGGCGCACCACACCCCGATCCACACAGTACTCAGCGAACTCCACCAAAGTGAATTCACCGCCATGATCAGTCCTCAGCACGCGGAGCTTCTTGTCGCTCTTGGCTTCCGCGCGCATCTTGAACTTCTTGATCGCCGCCGCTGCTTCGTCCTTACTCATTAGGAGTTGCAGCCACATATAGCGACTGCAATCATCTATGAGCAGGAGGAAGTACCGCCGACCACCGTTTGTGGCTGGCATGATCGGCCCACAGAGGTCGCCATGGACTAGCTCGAGAGCGTCCTCCGTGCGATACTTGGCCGCCTTTGGGAACGGTAGCCTCCTCTGCTTCTCGGCTAGGCAACTGTCACATAGCTCGCCTCCGTGCTTGATGTGGGGTAGACCTCGGACCATTTTCTCCAGCCGACCAAGCGCGATCGAAGCTGAGATGTCCGAACCGGGCATGCCACAGCCACGGTTCCTCGGTGTGCCTTGCCGCCAGGCACACCGGTTGCTCTACCTTCAGGTCGAGCAGGTACAACCAGTTCAGGGACCTCTTCACCTTGGCGAGAAGTCGCTGCTCCTGGTCCCTGATCCTAAGGACTCCATCCTTGATCAGTACCTCGCTACCGCGCTCATCCAGCTAACCAAGGCTGATGATGTTTGAACGCAGTTGTGGGATGTAATATACATCCGTTAGTGTGCGGTGCTCCCCGTTCTGGCACCTGAAGATGATGGTGTCGCGCCCTCAAATAGCCACCTATAAGCCATCACCAAACTTCACCGTACCGGTGACATCGTCATCGAGCTCGGAGAAGGCTGCCTTTGTAGCCTGTCATGTGGTTGCTAGCACTAGAGTCTAGATACCACCGCTGCTCCTGCTCGCCGCCCACACGTCCGAGGTGGACTTGGGAGCGCGGTTCATCGAGGTTGACAGCCTTTAGGGCCCTCCCAGGTCCTTCCACCGTCGTCACCTCTTCCTTCTCCTCGGCCTCGATGTCGTGCAGTGCACAGAACATCGCCATCGGGATAGTGGCATCATCAACATCATCAGCTTGTGCCAGATGAGCTTCAGCCTTCTTCTCCTGCGGCGATTTGGGCACTCCCATGCCCAATGGCCCGTCTTCCCGCAGCGTCGGCAGGCGTTGGGGTCGACCTGCTTCTTCTTCTCTAAAGAAGCCTTGCCGTGGCGCTTGCCATTGCCACCGTGACTAGAGGAGGCTACCCCGGAGTTCCTCCGAGCAGCCCACTCCTCCTCTGTCAGTAGCAGTTTGCCGCTGTCCTTCGTTGCTGTCACCTATTCTAGGCGCTCGTCCACCGCCCACAGACAGCCTGTCACATCCTCAATGGTGAGGGTGGACAAGTCTAGCATTGTCTCTATGGAGAGAGCGATCTAGATGTACTTTGCCAGCACGGAGTGGAGATACTTGGAGACCACCTCCTCTTCATCGATGGTGATGCCGTGGCTCTTCAGCTTGCTGATGAGCATCTGCAGGCGGAGGGAGAAATCCTCCACCGTTTCACCATCCTTGAACTTGAGGTTGGCGTACTCCTGCTTTAGAAGCTGGGCCGTCACCTTCTTTGCGCGGTCGGAACCGACGCCCATCACCGCAATAGCCTCTCACGCCTCCTTAGCAGAGCTCTTTGCCCCCAATGAATCCCTCTACTCCGCCGGTACATCAGCGATGATAGCCTCCAACGCTGACATGTCATCCTCCTCATTGTCGGTGCCCTTGTCAACAGCATTCTAGAGCCGTCAGGCTCTAAGCTTGACCTTCATGGTCACCGACCACTCTCCATAGTTGGTGCGAGTCAGCGTCGGCCAACTAGTGCCGCTGACCTCCTGCACCGTGCGAACAACGACCTCCTGTCGTGGCTAGGCAGCCACAGCAGTGCCACTGCTGTCACCCATCTCTGAACCGTTCATCATCGCAGCGGTTAGTCCGGCGACAGCGCTTGTACGACTCTGATACCACTTGTTAGACCACATGATCACCGGCTTAGGTGAGTCGACCACTCACCAGTCTTGCCGACCATGGCCGAGCACGACAGACGCTGTCCGACCACACACTATGGTCAGATGTAGAAGAAGAAGGGAGAACAGAGCACACACACAGTACAAGTACCAGCGTTGGCCGGAGCTCTGTATAGGAGATGGCAAATCTAAACTCTCTTTGTTGAGTTGAAGTGGCAAACTATATATACAACTCTACTCATCTAGTCACAGTACAGCTGCCCTGCTGCAACAGTGACTAGATATCACAGCAGGACTGACTTATGCGCCTATCCCTGCTGTGGCTACAGTGAGGCAGGTGAGCCGTTCGGCGCCTGCCCCTGCGGTGGCTATAGTACCACAGCAGGGAGCCTTTTCGGCGCCGCCTTCCCTTACTGTGTGTTCACACAAGGAAGCAGTAGATTATCTAATAGCTACAAACTTCATAGATGCAGCTCATCTGTGGTCACACCGGTTCCCGGTTGTAGAACGCTCAGTAGTTGAGATTTGGTGTAATCTAGTTGTTCCATAATGTAAGCCTAGACTGAATGTAATGGCTACCACCTCTGTATTCTGCTACTCTGGTAACTGATCTGCAGTGGTTCTGCAGCTCCAATGCAATGAAAAAGGTGGGGATAGCTCCTCCCTCACCCCCCCTCACCCCGACTACCTCAAAAAAAAAAGTTTGCACTTGAACCTCGGGGCCAAGAACATCCGTGTGGCATCAACATAACTAACTCAAAGTGATTGTTCCTCTGCAAAAACACATGTTAGTCACATAAACTTGTGTTCATCACTTGTCAAAACCCTAAATTCAAAATTGGGGCCTAAATGTGCTCATATGATTTGTGGTTTACAACATGAATTTGGTGCACGACTCAATTTTATGTTAAGTACGCCAAATGGAAAGATTAGAGGTTTTTAGCCAAAACATATTTATGCCACACTAGTATTGTTTGGACCGGATATGAATTAATTTTTCAAGTTGTAGTACTTATTTAAGCAGTTTATAAGCTGTTGGACCAATTTGCACTGACTTGCCAAGTTGTTACATGGTGGATGTAATTAACTTGATCTATTTTATCAATCCTATTAATCTAAAATGAACACCGACAATGGCATCGGTTTGTACAAACAATCAAAGGTGGTAAAATGACTATCACCATTGGTTTTTGTCTAGAGTTGATGGAGAGAATCATTATCACCATCGTTCCTTCACTGGTCTAAGTGCTATAAACTTCTAGGAATCTAGGTAAATGCTTCTTTCCACGCACATGTGTAGAAAGGCTTCAACATGCACACACTACAAGACAAAAAAAATTGAAGAAGAGCTCGCTGGACTGACTGTAGCTTCCATGGCGGAGACACCCCCGGAGGCCGGAGATGAAGACCTCAGCGGTGTTAGGATTGAGGGCTTCGGGGCTTCAAGGGGGCTTCCATGGCTGCGGGCGTGTAAGGGGGCTTCTAGGGAGTCCACTAGATTGACGATGGTGAGGGTCGAGACGGCGGCGAGGCGCTGCCCTCCGGATTAGTAGTAGAGAGGCTAGTTAGACAGTGCAGATGGCGGTGGAATTGACTGGAGAAGAAAAGGAACAAGGAGATTAGGATTAGCGGCGGCAATGGTGAAGCAAGCGGTGCACTAGGAGAAGGAATAGTTGCGTTAGATTTAGTGAGAGCAGTGGGAAATGACGGAGACAATGAGGGTGCTGCCGAAACTGGGCATGTTAGGGTGGTGGCGAGGGAGCATGGGTAGAGAATCTAAGATAAGGGGAAGAGAGAAGAGAGCCAGCAGTGCTCAAACGCTAGTTAGTCAAGCTCCACCAACTATCTTTGAGATTTGAGAACCAACTATATCGCAATCACCATTGTTTTTCTTGTATGTGCTAGTGGAGAAGGATTACATAAATAGTACACCTACATGGCCGTTTACACACCGTATAAAGTTTTAGATCAAAGGCTCTACGCCCAGCTTATATTGAAAGCAACACGCCGTGTAAATGCTATACAGTAGCTTGTTGTGTCCATTTAATTAGTCGTTCTCATCGTTTAGCCTGTTTAAATGTCCATTTAGCTCGAATAAATTGCTATGTTTAGTCTGTTTAAAAACGTTTACGCTAACACTATTATTACTAGAGCATAAATGCTACTCAAATACACGTCTTAGATAACTTAAACTTCGATCGTCAGCCATATATGTTTATGTTGTTAGTCAGCTACCATGGCTTGTGTAATACTTCCTCAATCTAAATTCAAAGTTATATAGGTGATTTTGGCTTTTTAGATACATATTTTTATTATATATCTGGACATAGCATATATTTAGATACATATATATAAAAGTTACTGTATGCATCTATAGAAGCCAAAACAGCTTAATTATAATCTAGGATGAAGGGAATACTATTGATTAAGCATTAGAAAGGAAATATCCCCTCCCACTTGTTAGGAATCCAATCATGCTTTTTCACGAAGAGAAAGAGTACGTGGGCAGTTGACTACAGCGAAACCACGCATACACCTCTAGAATTCCAGATGGCAGATGCATATTAGTTCCCACCGCTCTGCATATGAGATGCACTACTCCATGTGAAGCCGATCGAGCACCTTGCTTATTTTTTTTTTCGAAAGCGTGCATCGGCACGTGCTTCATTAAGTATGAGATAGAAGGCAGCCAATGGCGAGGCGCCAATGCCAGTCACCCGGACGAACACACACAAATCACCGGCTCTAACGGTAGAGCTAAAGAGATGTACTAACTTAGCAGCCAACTTTGCGACTGAAAGACCGGCATTGCGACGTGAGCAGCAGCGGCTCAATCGTACCCAGGCGCAGCCCTCGCCCTGCGCGTGCCTCGCATGGGGAAGAGCTCGCGCATCGCTGCCCTTTTGGAAGAAGACAGCGGCTCCGCAAACGTGTTGTGAAACTTTGTACCGATCGTAGCGTCCGGGGTGCAGCTTACAGCGTCGTCAGGCCTCCGCCTCCACTTGTTCATCATGACGCGCTTGGTCTGCTTCTCCGGCTAAGGGTCGCGGAAGACTGATTTGGCCGCGAGCCTGTGTCACTACGGCGCGGAACGACAGAGTCATCGATACGATGGGCTTGGCGGGGACGTGGCGCTGTCTTGATCAACGGTTCCTGCAGCGGCAACTCGAGGGAGTCGATGAAGGCCATCACCGAAGGAAAGGCCGTTGTGGATGATCCGGCAACGGCCGCAGGGCTCCCTGGCTGCGTGCGCCCGCCGTCTTGGGGCCGTGGGCAGCCACTGGCTGCGAGCACCTTGCTTATATATACAGGAACGGAAACATATTGATTACTACACTCGTGCTCCTCAAGTCCCTGGCATCCACATGCTCATGATATCAACTGGATCGAGCGTAGCCATTTCGTAGGTTCAACATATATGCTTGCGTTGTCTTTATAAACCAGCTCCCTCTGCATGATACCGGACACGCACCTCAGTATCCACAGCTAGTCGCAGAAAGAACAGAGAGAGCACGAACACGAATGCACGGGATGCCAGGAAGCCTGCTAGGAGCAGCAATGCCCCGCATGCACGGCCTCCTGGTGATTGCCGCCGTCATGGAGTGCCTCGTCCTCGTGTCTTTGTCGCTGGTTCACTTCTCTGGCGCTAGCCCCCCGCCATCACCAGTCCGCTGCGCTGCCGCCGGCATGACCGACTGCACCGTGACCAACGCGTACGGCGCATTCCCGGACTGTTCCACATGCCACGCTGCGGCGGCCGTCTTTCCGGCCTCCGAGAAAGAGCTCCTGGGCATCGTGGCCAACGCCACGAAGTCCGGGACCAAGATGAAGGTGGCCACGCGCTACGGCCACATTGTGCCCAAGCTGGCATGCCCCGGGGGCGACAGCGGCCTCGTCTTCAGCACCGACGCCCTGAACCGCGTCGTCGGCGTGGACGACGGCAAGAAGGAGATCACCGTGGAGAGCGGCGTCACGCTGCAGCAGCTCATCGACGCCGCGGCCTGTGCCGGGCTGGCGCTGCCTCACTCGCCCTACTGGCTCGGGCTGACGGTCGGCGGCTTGATCTCCACGGGCGCGCACGGGAGCTTCCTGTGGGGCAAGGGCTCTGCCGTGCACGAGTACGTCGGCGGGATGAGGGTTGTGACCCCGGCACCGCCGAGTGAGGGGTATGCCAAGGTCCGGGTGCTGGTCGACGGCGACACGGAGCTGAACGCGGCCAAGGTGTCACTCGGGACACTCGGTGTCATTTCTCAGGTACCGTACAGGGATCTGACGACGGACACTACATACTAGCTCTTCTTTTACTAATTTGGATCACCGTCTAGTTTTACGGAATTTCTATTAGGCACCTGTCGCGTACGACAGCGTGACCACGCTCCCACGTCTCCCTCTCCCGCTCCTACGCTCTTCCTTCCACCCGTGACTGCGACCACGCCCGCACCCCACTAGAGAGGAGGGAGAATATGTCGGCGGCTAGGGTTCCGGCGGGTTACGGGATGAATCTCCGGTGACCTTAGAAGAGGGGTTTTGACGGCGGCCGTCGCGACACAGCGGTGGAGGCGGGCGAGACGATGGCGGGGCGGGGCGGCCGGAGAAGGCGGTTGGGCAGGGCTGGCGGCGGGGGCATCCCGGCGGAGGTAATCGGCGGCATGCCTTGGGATTAGGGGAGGGCGGTGGTCGAGGGGCTTGGGTGAGGATGACGCCGTCGAAGGTGTCGCGGCGGAGCTTTAGTGGAGGGCGGGGTCGAGGGGCATGGGCGGGAGGTGGGCGGCGAGAGCTGTCAGTGCAGGGCAGGGAGGGGTCGGTGGAGGAGGAGCGCGGGGCACGCGACTAGTCGCACGTTATCTCTGTCCCTAGTTTTAAAGGGAATAAGCGCACAAAGTTCTAGCCTAAAAACTAACCACGCACCGTACGTAAATGTTTACTGTTTCTTACCAGGTTAATACAAAATTGCAACTTGATCATGATACCATGGCTTAATTTGTCTCTCGGTTAGATCGAATCATCGTCTCGGGATGCATATATATATACAAGTTCCATAACGTCAATAAATTTTCTGGAACTGATAACCTATCGCAAAATTTATGAGCACGTACACAATCTTCCACTGCTGCTCGTACACAATCTTCCACTGCATATGGGGCATGATGCGTCCCATTCACATGTGGCCCTGTTCGCTTGGAGAAATTTTAAAGAATCTGTAAGAGCATGAACAGTGAATTTCAGCTGGCTACAGTGAATTCCGGCTGGTTTTTCAACCAGCTGAACGGCGCCATATATAGATGATATAAGTATCTGTCAGATTTGTTTGTTATATCTATCCAAGTATATAAAGTCAATGCATGCACATGCAATGCCGTAGAAGTTTTGCTAATTAAACAAATACAAATGCGGCTTCCTAAACAATTGTTGAGTGTTGACATAGCTTCCCACGGGCCGCGTAGTAGATCTTTTATTTGTTGGGTTGCAGCACGAGCGTTTCACGCGGACTGTGGTTGGCAACATGAAGTTGTTGGAAAGCAGGAGCCGGCTGTTGGTGTGTAGCAGGAAAACCATAAACTTGTTTCATATATAGCCCTCCTGATTTCTTTCTTTTTAAGAATCACACAGTATAACGTGGACGTCCACAACATGCAGGCACACTTATCCCTATGAATACACGTACGCAAACCCTAACCTTATGAGCACCTCCGAAGAACTGAGCCGACAGATCTTGAGATTCATGATTTCTGAGATAGTGCAATAGATTAAAGAAATTTTAAGACAAACTAAAAGAAATCACAAAATAAAGACACATATACCTCTAACTTAAAGTCTGATTCTATTTAATCCTTGCATGCATGTTGGCTCATTTTCTTTGTTTGAGAACTACAATATGGAGACACTCATATATCTACGCATACTCACCCCAATAAGCCCCTCCTAAAGACTGAAATTGGACCGATAAGCACCTCTAAAAGATTAAAATTCAAAATTAACAAAGTCGCCATAGATGGTTGTCGATGAGCACGTCATCTAGCGTTGAAAGAACAACACCGTTAATTAGTGATTGAAAAAATACAAGCACTAACGTCAAGCAATGACTTAAAACTAGGTGGACAGATTCCACCATAAGTAACTGTCGACGAAATATGGTCGGCAGTCCACCGAGGGGGGTGCCCGTGGTGGTAGATTATCGGTAGACGGTGCGTGTAATCAGGAACCAGATGGTGACACAAGGCACAGAGACAGCGATTTAGACAGGTTCGGGCCGTCTGGTCGACGTAATACCCTACGTCCTGTGTCTTTGGTGTATTGTATTGAGATATATACCGATTAACCTGTCCTCTAGGGGACCCTTGTCTCTCCTTATATACTCCGAAGAGACAAGGTTACAAGTAAAGTATCTAATTTGGTACTATTACATTATCTAGTACAACTTGTAATCTTGATGTGCACGCCTTGATCTTACGGGCCGGGCCACCTCGGATGGTGTGGCCCATGTACCATCTTGTGGTACCCGGGGGTATATCCCCCACAGCTAGTCCCCGAGCGCCATGTATTCTGATGCGACACGTCGTTTCAACCTTCTCCGAACTGTGAGGCTTGAGTTCTTGACATCTCCGACCACCGTTGTCGCCGAAGAAGTAGGTTGTCCGAAGAATGCATGGTGCTCTTAAGAAGAAAGAAAAAGATTTCCGTCCTGGAAAGTGTGCCCACTTGTATTTCTGAAAAGAAATTTAAGTGCGTCTTAAAGTGTAGCGTCCTTGATCATCAGAGGCGTAGGGGTTGAAAAACAAACACATTCACCGCAAGGTGAAGTGTGCCCACTTAGTCCCTGAGCCTGGTAGTAGGTGACGTAGACACGTGGTGCCAGGGTCTAAAAAGAATTCCCAGTTAAGTTGAGAATCCAATCGTCGTACAGGCGATACGAGATGCACCGGCAAGTGCATCGTACCGATGTAGTCCCCGAGCTTGCTGGAAGGCGACGTATGAGCCTTGTAGCAAGGTCTAAGTGAGAAATAATATCCCAACTGTATGCGAGTCGCCAGTCGCATGTAGTCGAGACGCAAAGTCCCCGAGCCGTGGTCGGAGAGTGGTCGAGGTAGTCCCCGAGCATAGGTCGAGGAGCGAGCGACGAAGTCCCCGAGCCGTGGTCGGAGAGTGGTCGAGGCAGTCCTTGAGCACAGGTCGAGGAGCGAGCGACGAAGTTCCCGAACTGTGGTCGGAGAGTGGTCAAGGCAATCCCCGTGCGTAGGTCGAGAAGCGAGCGATGAAGTCCCCAAGCTGTGGTCGGAGAGTGATCGAGGCAGTCCCCGAGCGTAGGTCGAGAAGCGAGCGACGAAGTCCCTGAGCATTGCTCGAAATTACTGCAATATAAATATGTAGAATGGTAGTATATGATGTACAAAATAATAATTTATGGAGAAAAATCAACAGTGAAGAAACAGCGTATGACGCTCAGCAGTCATTTGCAAATGAGCATGATGTGATAAAGTAGTTGGTGCTTTGTAAACATTAGTGTTAAAATGAAGTTTGTGTTTATACTTAATATAAACTGCCCGATCAGTTAGTATGTAGCTGAGTCTCCAGCCCTAGCTAGCCCGTTAACCATAACGCGGGGCGCGGAGCCCGTGCACGTGTAGAAAGAATAAAGTGTCGCTAAGGAGCCGCTGCCGACCACCCATAACGCAGAGGGCAGACGCTCGTGCACGTGTAGGGAGGAGCCGGAGACAGGGCCTTTTCTGGAGACATCGAGCGTCAACATGACTGGTCAAGGATTTGCATTAAGTATAGCTGTATGTTATATTTAAGATTGTATACATGGACAAACGTTATTTGAAGAATAATCATGACGAGGACGTTTGTGGAGAAACGTCGTAATGAAAAATTATATCAAATATAAATATTAGAAGTGTACTTATCTTTGGATAGAAATCTGGTCGGTGGCAATGAAGTTGTCTGGTCCTCGAGCTTTCCGACTTGTCGTCACGACGATGGTCGCGGTTGTCGTAGCGCCGTTCTTCGCGGCGATCATCATTGCGACGTGGTCTGGTGGTCGACGTGGTCGGAGCTCGGCGGAGCCGCTCGGGACGTGGTCGATGTGGTCTGGTGGTCGAGGTGGTCGGAGCTCGGCAGAGCCGCTCGAGACGTGGTCGACGTGGTCTGGTGGTCGGAGCTCGGCAGAGCCGCTCGAGACGTGGTCGACGTGGTCGTAGTCGGCGTGGTCGGAGCTCAGCGGTGTCAATCCGCATGCATGCATGTGCCCTTGTAGATTCATACTTTTATAGTTGCATGCATGCAGATCCGTATAAGCACATGCAAGCTGCATATCTGGATTACTTCAATCAGCTTCGCATGGCGTCCGTTGATCGTAGATTAGATTTCCTAGTTTGCTAGTTGATATGACCAATTGATCTGTTGAACTGGATGTTCCGATCCCGATCGACATGAACGGTTGCGGAGGAAATAAGACAAGTTGAGTTTATCCTCCGGCTTCGCTCTGAGACTCGTGATTGGATTAGAACTCAGATCAATTGCATCAGATGAGTCCCGTCGTACGTGGGTGAAAACACTGCCGCCAGAAACCGAGTGGCCGCGGACGACGCTGAGGAGTTGCACGTCGCTTCCTAGCTTGTATACATGCAAGCCTCAACAATTAATTAGCTTGTATGGAGTTAGCTTGCATTGCATGGCACGGTAGGCGTGGCCTTTGCTTGGATCTCGGCGACTGGACGACGATGCACGTTGTGGCCATGAGCGTGACCCGGTACGTAATCATGGTGAAACTTCAGCGTAGCATCTTGAGATCGGATGGCGCAGCGAGCTTGCTTGTGTAGGAGAACGTTCCCACCGATAGCCTGTACAAGCAGTTGGATGCACAAGGCCATCACCGTGAATGTGCGGATGATCTTGAGATCCATCTGGTTCGCTATGGATCAGCGCGCACACCCCCTACCTGGCGCCACTGTCGACGAAATATGGTCGGCTGTCCACCGAGGGGGGTGCCCGTGGTGGTAGATTATCGGTAGACGGTGCGTGTAATCAGGAACCAGATGGTGACACAAGGCGCAGAGACAACGATTTAGATAGGTTCGGGCCGTCTGATCGTCGTAATACCCTACGTCCTGTGTCTTTGGTGTATTGTATTGAGATGTACACCGATTAACCTGTCCTCTAGGGGACCCTTGTCTCTCCTTATATACTCCGAAGAGATAAGGTTACAAGTAAAGTATCCAATTTGGTACTATTACAATATCTAGTACAACATATAATCTTGATGTGCACGCCTTGATCTTACGGGCCGGGCCACGTCGGATGGTGCGGCCCATGTACCATCTTATGGTACCCGGGGTATATCCCCCACAGTAACCCCAACCAGCTGAGCTTTATCTCAGATCCCATGAAACAGTTATGTATAAAAAATATGAGCACGCTCGTGCATCAAGTTACTGACTTAAAATAAGATAGGTAGATTTTACCACAAGTAACCTAACCAGTTGAGTTGAGCTCCAAAGCGGATATGTATAAAGGTAGGGCCATTAGGGCCGCAGCCCTAGACGTGGCTTAATAATAAAATCCTCTCTTATAACCTATTAATTCTGTATAGGCCAGTCAAGTTTCCTATAAATTGGCTTAATTAAGACATCGTACGATGGCAAAAATTCATCAATCTGTCACCGGCCGAGCCATCAAGTCACAGACCAATCCAGCAGACAGGCTTTCTCGTAGCTCGCTCAGGCGCATATCGACTTGATGGCCTCACGTACAAAAAATCACTCGTCGCCGTCTAAACCTTGTTTAGATCCAGGACTATAAAAGCTGAGGGTGTTACAGAGGTGTGGCATGGATTATTTGATACTAATAAAAAAATAAATTACAGAATCCGTCGGTAAACCACGAGATGAATTTATTAAACCTAATTAATCTGTCATTAGCACATATATTACTGTAGCACTTTATTGTCAGATATAACCTAATTATGCTTAAAAGATTCGTCTCGCAAATTAGTCACAAACTATATAATTAGTTATGTTTTAATCTATATTTAATACTCTATACATGTATCTAAATATTTGATATAACAATATGTAAAATTTCAGAGACGGGAACTAAATAAGGGTCTAGTCTCTATGTTCTTGCTTAGACGCCCTCAGTCACTTCCACTCTTTAGGGGCCAACCAACCCTAGCAATGATGTGATTGAACCTTTATGAATATTAGCTTTTGTACTACTCACCAATATCTATGGTCAAATACGCTTACCATTTCTGGACGGAGGGAATAGTTTTGAAACTCGAAAACTGGGAGGAGGGAAAACCACATCGGAGGAGGCACGGGACACATACCAAGCATGGAACACATGTGCATATTTGTGAGTTGAGGAGAGAATTTGATAAGTGCTTGTGTTTAGGGAGTTTAGATACAAAGTTGTTGGAGTTATTTTTTCTTTTTTCTTTTTTGCAAGGAAGGGTCTGTTTGGATCCACCAACTAAATTTTAGCTGGCTTTGGATCCACCAACTAAATTTTAGCTGGCTAAATTTAGTTGCTACAGATTCAAATGGCACAACTAAAAGACCAGCTAAAGTTTAGTTATTGAGTTTAGCTGTTTCAACCTAGTTAAAATTTAGCTAAGTCTATTAGCTGGAGGATCCAAACACCCCAGCTAAAGTTTAGCTAAGAGAACTTTTAGCTAGCTAAAATTTAGCTTTGAAATTTGGCTAGTTAAACTTTAGTTGGGTGGATTAAAGCAGTGCCCAAGGAGGATGTCTATTTAATGTATCAGCTAGACTCTCTGGAAAAATTTGAATACTTCAATTCATTGTATCACGTGACAAGGGAGTACTATTTGTGTAGAGGGTAATTTGGCGACATAGTATATTGAGGTTAGGAGTGCAAATTTGACTACGAAATTTTGGAAGAAAAATAGTACTAATAGTTAATCTAAACTCAGAGAGTGGATGGAAACCCTAACTGATATGCAGCTTGAAAATTCTATTTTTCGTAACAAAAAAATCGTAATATATTGACATTAAAAAGTTGGAATATATAATTCATAGGACACACAATGTGTAATGTTTGCACGTGTGAAAATTCTGGAACTGGCCATGTTTGGATTCTTCATAAACTTTCCATGGTTTTGCGTGGATCAGATCACTCTGGCACTGCAACCAGTGTTCAAGCGTTCGGTGACGTTCAAGAAGCGCAACGATTCCGACCTGGCCGAACGAGTCGTGGCCTTCTCCAGCGAGCACGAGTTCGCCGACATCTTCTGGTACCCAGGCCACGGTCTGGCTGTCTACAGGATGGATGACCGCGTCCCCGTCAACACCGCCGGTGATGGCACGATGGATTTCATCGGCTTCCGGCCGACACCTACGCTCCCAATCCAGTCTGCTAGGCTCACTGGTACGGTATTTGCGCCGCCACTCTTGAATTCATCCGTTGAATACTGTTATGATATGATAATATTTGTGCTAACAGCAAGTTCATCTCCTTGTCACATGCACGATATGAAGAGGACATCGTGGAGGCCAACAGGGATGCCGGGGCCAGATGCGCCGCCGCCCCAGGGATAGAAACACTCTTCACCACTCCAAACTACGGCCTAACGACGACGACGACGCACGGCCTGCTGCCGACGGCGACGGTCCTCGGCGACACGGTGGTGGGCTACCAGAACCACATCCAGTCCTCGGGGCGCTGCCTCACCGGCACCGAGGACGACGCTCTGCTCACCGCCGCCTGCCCGTGGGACCGGCGCGTCGCCAAAGGCATATTCTACCTCCAGGCGGGCATCACCGTGCCCGTGTCCAAGGTCGCCGGCCTCATCCGCGACGTGCAGATGCTGCGGGACCTGAACCCGGCCGCGTTCTGCGGCTTCGAGGTGTACGGCGGCATCCTCCTGCGGTACGTGAGGTCCTCCACGGCGCTCCTCGGGAAGCTGGAGGACAGCGTGGACTTCGACATGACCTACTACCGGAGCCGGGCCCCCGCGGCGCCGCGGCTGCACGAGGACGTCATGGAGGAGATCGAGCAGATGGCGCTGCTCAAGTACGGCGGCCTGCCGTACTGGGGCAAGAACCGGAAAGCCGCCTTCGAAGGCGCCATCGGCAGGTACGGCGCGCGCGCCGAGGAGTTTTTGAAGGTGAAGCGGCGTTACGACCCGGACGGGCTGTTATCGAGCGAGTGGAGCGACCAGGTGCTGGGAGTCGGCGGCGGAGGCGGTGTCAGCGTGGTGAAGGATGGGTGCGCGCTCGAGGAGCCGTGCGTGTGTTCACAGGACGCTCACTGCGCGCCGAACAAGGGATACTACTGTGAGCCGGGAAGGGTGTACACGGAGGCTAGGGTGTGCCGGTACCGTCATAATTTCTACTATATGGATCCGGTTGCATTGGATCAAGCAAATCCACCAGGGTTATAGTTGTTGCCACAACATTATTGCTGTCCTCGCAACAAAGTGAACTGTCATTATGCTATTGATCAACCTTCACCTGACGGGTACCAAGTGGAAAGATCAATAAAAATGCTGGTTGTTGGGAAATGAGTTTAGGCGTGCCATCCCTACGCGTAAAATGGTCTGAAGGTATGAAGACTTCAATTTGTAAAATGTAAACACACCAAAAGAATTAAAATAAAAGGGAGACGCTAGAAGGCGTTCTGACGCAGCTCACACCTGGTCTGTAAGTTTGTAGGATCTCTGGTTGGTCTATAGGAGGATGAATGGATCTGTCAAAATAAATACTCAAACATTTATTAAATTCACTCTGCGGCACTGCTGCTCTAGAGGGCGGCACTGTCGGATTGCGGCACCGCCGGACCAGAACAGCGGCACTGCAGCACCTGCAGACAACTTCGAGTCACAGTTCAAAATCAGTGAAGTAATTTCTCAGCCTACTGCAGGTATGATAGTCACAGATCAAGAGCTAGAAGTTGTAGGAACACCAGACACAAGTAGATCGACTAGAAACCCTAAAAATCACCTCAACCAATAATATGAAATACAAGTAATGTAAATCAAGCACAAGTGATACAGTGATTTATCCCGTGGTTCGACTCGCCACCAAGGCTTGCCTACCTCCACGTTGTTGAGGTTAGCCACTAAGGCTTAGGGCTTTCTAACCCTTCCTCGTTCTCAAGTCAGGAGACTTAACTCTTAAGATGAGGAGTGAGTACACTAGCATGTGATACCACACATCATGTGAAACATATAAATATATACATCTAGCACAATTGTATCACAAGCGACAGCATAGATTAATATATATCCATATCCTACACATATATAAAGTATTTAAGTAGCATTATTATATAAATAGAGTTTCTAATGGACTCTCAAACTCTCACCTAACGAAGACTACTCCAAACGGATACGAACAAGACTCTAGTTGCATCAACCTCCTCTCTATGGCGTCGAAAAAGTTGTTGACCTCTCTAATTTTCTCCCCCTTTGACATAAAGCACCAAAAAGAGAAAAAAAGAAGAAAGACCAACACTCACTCCTCATCCTCTTGGATGGTGTCCCAATCGATATCATCTCCATCAGCAGCTCCACTAGCACCTGCAATGTCCTCCTCTCCACCATCATCATCATCGTTGGAGGAGGAGGAAGACACCATCGCCTTCCCTTGGCGATGAGTGGTCGAAGTGTGACGCTCACGCCTGGTGCTCCTCCTCATGGACTACAAGGTGGACCTAAAATTCATGTGAGGATCAAGCTCTAGCTGCTCCTGCTCCTACTCCTCCTCCTCATCCTCTGAATCTGTCTTAGAAAGGCTAGGGAGGTCATCAAACCTCGGCGGTGACTGAACTAGAGAAAGAGGTGGCAGCCCTACACGCTCTCTAGCCTCCCGATTAGCTTCACGGTTCTCCAATATGCGGTCCTTGTTGCATAGGTGCATGTGGTGAAAATAGTCTTAATCCACTTCCCAAACTTCTCTATCTTCTTTTCCTTACGAGGCCTAGAGCGGGACGACTCAGGCACGTCCAAAACTGATGGAGAGCGTCTCACTGCCCTGCTAGCATCTGCTCCTCGGGTCTTCTCAATCTTGTAGACGGTATGAAGACCATCTTTCTCAAATCTGTAGCCAGTGACCCTCTCAATCATAAACATGAGATAGGGGGCATAGGGTATCCCCTTTCTCCCATCCTCCATGGCATTCCTCAGCTCACGTCACATGAAGCGGGGGACATTAAATCTATCACCTCTAAGAGCAAATCTAGCAAGCATATTCCTCACATATCCATTAAGATCAGAAGCTGCTCCATCCTTGGAATTGATAGTGTGTCTGATCAAATTGTTTAGAATATAATAATAGCTCTTCAGGCCACTGACATTCTCATCTGCACTTCTCTTATCAATCCACGTATAGGCAATATCATGGATCTCAGCTCTAGCCTCATCATGAATGTAAGTGAAACCCCGCTCCTCCTCTCCAAAACCAAGGATCCAGTTGAAAGTCATAAAATCAACTCTATAATGCCGTCCCTCAGTCATCCAGTGAATCTCATCAGTGTAGATGCTATAGAAGAAAGTGGCATGAAACTGGGCTAGCACTTCTTCATTCCAATTATATCTGAAGCTCATAATATCAGTGAGGTCAAACAACTCACAAGCCTTTATCACCTTATTGAACTCAGGCTCATTATTTCCCTTCATCTCCGCCTAATCAACATAATGCATCTTGACAACCTTGAATTTCTTGGAGTTGAAGTTCACAGATACATAGAAGTTGAAATGAAACTCATTCTAAAACCTATAGTCAATCTTCAAATCCTTTGGCTGCTCATAGGGATTGTTTTACCATGCATCTTCCACCATCTTTAGCTTTCCCACATAATTGAGCACGGAATGAGGACGTGTGTCAACAGGACGCCTCATAACTACATTCTTAGAATACTCTCTAATGTAGCTCCTGTCAAACTCCTCAAGATGAGGTGGGGTATCTGGAAAAGCACCTAGAGGAATGGTGCGGCCAGCCCTCTCTAGATTCTCCTCATCCTAGATCATCTGATCTCTCTCTCCCTGCTCTTTGGCAACATCTCTCGTCTTGCCTTTGCACTGCTGCCCCCCCTGTGGTCCTACCACGACCACGATGAGGCATCTACTTATTTTGAGCCTCGGTCATCTTCCTCTTCCCCTCCGGTCATCATCACCTCCAGAGGTCATCTATGCAAATAAATATAGGTCCAAATAAGAAAGCTGTACATAAGGGTATAGAAGAACACTTGTAACACTGGATAGATGAGATGATTCAAATCTCGGGTTAGGAAAGCACCTGAACCAATCTGGTCAGAGAGGTACGGCATTGCCAAGCACCCTAAGAGCGGACCTTTGCCGCACCTAGTGCTTCACCTCTCCCACGATTCATTTCTTCTCAACTATTCAGACTATTTCTCAACCATTCTCCTAAACCACTAGACAATCTCAGAATGAGTAGACCTAAACAAATACATAGAGTTGTCTACAATGTAAGTAAAGTAGCTACATGTTTAAGACAGAAATACATCTGATGCATAAATTCAACCAAAACAGAGAGTCATCGATGGAACAACATCTGTATTTATATATTCATTCTGTTGAGTGCGGCCCTGCTGCACCCAACATGCGGCACTGTCGTGGGTACAGATGAGGCTCAACCAATGATTCTTTGTTTTGATTCAATTCATTCATCAAACTAGTTTCTACCCTAATCATACAGTCACTAGAAACCATCATTCAACAAAGATAGAGCTCCATGGCATAGATCGAGACTAGGTTAGGGTTTTACCTTGATTTACGCGGATTGAGGAGGAAAGGAAGAGAATGGCTCAATCCATGAACTTCGGCTACTACTAGTGATGACGAGGAAGAGCACCAGCAGGCCGCGGCAGTGCCAGAGGCAGCGGCGTGGCGCTGGACAGAGATGTGATGGCTGCGGCTGCGTGCGTGCGTGCAGGAAAGAAGAGGTGGCGGTGGCTGCGGTGAATAAGAGAGAGGGGAAGTTACCCTAGGGGCCAGGTGAAGTAGAGAGGTAAGACGGGCCTCCACAGTAACTGCTGTTTTTTGGCCGAATTCCTATTGGAATTCAAAGTGCGGCACTGTTGCTCGCCACACGCAGCACTGTCGGACTCCCCAGTACTGCAAATTTAGCTACTAACTAAATACCTCTATATATATAGGATATGTACACATATCTCAAGCACACTATGATTAGCAACAAATAATCAATACAAACAATGATCATAATACACTTATTTCTTATGATAAACATTTTTAAGCACAATATTTAAACTTTTGCAATTCATTTTTTCTATCCACACTAGTTCATCAATCAAGGTGTGCTATAGTTCCAACCATGTTACGAGAATCAAGTATATTTAGCTCACTACGCAAAGTACAAAACCTTGACTCATCAAGAGGCTTAGTGAAGATATTGGCTAGTTGCTTTTCGGTGCTCACATGACGAATTTCGATATCTCCTTTGGCTTCGTGGTCTCTCAAGAAATAATGTCGGATGTCTATGTACTTAGTTCTTGAGTAGTTTACGGGATTATTGGCTAACTTTATGACACTTTCATTGTCACACAAGAGTGGGATTTTAGTGAAGTGACATCTAAAATCTTGAAGGGTTTGCCTCATCCAAAGTAGTTGAGCACAACATGCATCGGCTACAACATACTCGGCCTCGACGATGGAAAGGGCTACATAATTTTGCTTTTTAGAACTCCACGACACTAGGTACCATCCAAGGAATTGATATATCCTCGAAGTGCTTTTTTGATCTACTTTGCAACCGGCGTAATCATAATTTGAATACCCAACTAGATCAAACCTAGAGCCCTTATGATACCACAATCCAAGGTTAGAAGTGTGTACTAAATATCTCAAGATTATCTTAACGGCCACTAAGTGACACTCTTTCGGGTTAGCTTAAAATCTAGCACATATGCACACACTAAGCATAATATCGGGCTTAGATGCACATAAATAAAGTAGAGAGCCGATCATGGAGCGATATACCTTAGTAGTGGGCTTTTCCTTCATCTTTGAGATCTAGATGTCCATTGGTTGGCATGGAAGTTTTGATAGGCTTGGCATTCACCATGTCAAACTTCTTGTGCATATCATGGGTGTACTTCATTTGGCTAATAAAACTTACATCCTTCACTTGTTTGATTTAAAATCCAAGGAAGAACTTCAATTCACCCATCATGGACATCTCAAATATCTTGGTTATGATCCTACTAAATTTCTCACAAAAAGAATGATTAGTACTACCAAATATTATGCCATCGATATATATTTGGCACACAAATATATCTTTGCCAACTTTGTGATTGAAAAGGATAGGATCGGCTTTGCCTATTTTAAAGCCTTATTTAAGCAAGAATTCCTTAAGGCATTCATACCATGCTCTTGGTGCTTGCTTAAGCCCATAGTGCGCCTTTTGGAGTTTGTAGACATGGTTGGAAAACTTATGATCTTCAAAGTCCGGTGATTGCTCAACATAGACAAGTTCTTAAATAGGGCCATTGAGAAATGCACTCTTCACATCCATTTGATATTGCTTGAAGTCGTGATGAGCGGCATAGGCTAGAAGCATTTTAATTGCTTCAAGTCTTGCCACCGGTGCATATGTTTCTTCAAAGTCTAAGCCCTCTACTTGAGTAAAACCTTGAGCAACCAACCTTGTCTTGTTCCTTGTCACCACTCCATTCTCATCTTGTTTGTTACGAAAGACCCACTTGGTGCCAATGACATTGGTATTGGATCGTTCCACCAAAGTCCACACTTGGTTTCTTTCAAAGTTGTTGAGCTCTTCTTGCATGGCCATCACCCAATCCGAGTCTTCAAGTGCTTGTTCTACCTTAAGAGGCTCCAAAGAGGAAATAAATTAGTAATATTGATAAAAGTTTGCTAAATATGAGTGAGTTGTTACCCCCTTTCAAAGACTCCCAAGGATATTATCAACAGGATAATCCTCTTGTATTGTTTGCCTTAGCCTTGGATGCTCAATGGCCTCTTGTTCATCTTCTGGATCTTCATCATCATCTTGCTCAAATATGGGTTGTAGGTTTTGTCCACAAGCTAGAGTCGAATCAGCTGCTGCAGACTGTGTAGGTGCGGCACTACCGCCCTCAAGTGCGGCACTGCCGTGTGCAGGAGTTGCAGCAGGTGTTTGTTGCAGTGTAGCATCAGGTACGTCAGCGGAAATAGGTGCAACAACAACTTGAGAAACCACCACTTCAGTGACTTTATCTTCTTGTGGTCTAATATCACCAATAGATAATTGCTTAATTGCTTCACATGGTGGATCATCCTTTCCTATAACACTTGAATCAACTTGCTCCACTTGAGAGGCATTAGATTCATCAAATGTCATGTCTACCGCAATCTCAACTCTCCCGAAGGTTTTGTTGAAGACACGGTAGGCATGTTTATTTGATCTATAACCAAGAAGAAAACCTTCATCAACTTTAGGTGTAAACTTAGAGGTTTTAGGTTTCTTGTTAAGTATGAAACACTTGCACCTAAATACTCTAAAGTAAGACACCTTAGACTTGTTACCGGTTAGAAGCTCATATGAAGTTTTCTTCAACTTCTTGTGTAGGTAGAGGCGGTTGATGACATGATAAGCGGTGTTGATGGCATCACACCAAAAGATGTCCGGCATCTTATACTCATCTAGCATTGTCCTTTCCATGTCAATGAGTGTATGGTCTACTACACCATTTTGTTGAGGGGTGTATAGAGTTGAAAACTCATGCTTGATACTCTCTTCATCAAGAAATTCCTCAACTAGAGTATTCTTGAATTCGGTCCCATTGTCGCTTCTTACTTTCTTGATGGGAAGATCGAACACCTTTTGAGCTCTTCTCACAAATATCTTCACATTCTCTTGAACTTGGCACTTGCCATGCAAGAAAAATACCCAAGTGAAACAGGAATAGTCATCAACAATAACAAGATCATATTTGTTACCCCTGATACTTAGGTAGCCGACCGGTCCAAAGAGATCCATATGTATTAGCTCCAATGGTTGCTTGGTGGTCATGATGCTCTTTGGTGGGTGAGGTACACCAACTTGCTTTCTGGCTTGACCAGCGCTACAAATCATATTTTTCTCAAAGTGAACATTTGTTGGTCCAAGGTTGTGTTCATCTTTTAGAAGTTTGGCCAAGTTCCTCATCCCAACATGAGCTAGTCGGTGATTCCAAAGCCAACCCATGCTAGATTTTGCCACTAAACAAGTCTCAAGCTTAGCTTTACTTTTGTTGAAATCAACTAAGTAAAGCTTGTTCTTTAATCGACCCGTAAAGATAATAGAGGAATCCTCCCTTTTAAAGACTTCCACACCCTTATCCATAAAGAGACAATTGTAGTCCATCTCACACAATTGAGAAACGAACAACAAGTTGTAACTTAATGAATGAACATGTAATACATTTATAATTGAATACTCAATGGTTATAGCAACTACCGAGACCAATCACATCCCCCTTTGAATTGTCTCCAAAGACAATGTTTTCATTTGAGTGCGTCATCGGAGAATATGATGAGAACATACTCCTTTCTCCGGTCATGTGATTTGTACATCCGCTATAAAGCACTCAACTTGATCCACCAGAGGAGTATGCCTACAAAACACGTTTAGTTGCTAGATTTAGGTCCCCAATTTGACTTGGGGCCTTGCATGTTAGTTACAAGAAACTTAGGAACTCAAATAGAAGTATTCCTATATATGTTGGTTTCATTTCCAACATATTTGGCAACCACTTTTCCACTGCTGTTCCTCTTCAAAACAAAGCATGATGTCAAGCTTCATCGAGGTGCATAGATCTTTCGTTGATAGGCATACTTGTTCTTGTTGCCCCACATTGATTCCTTAGGCTTCTAGAAAACCTGTTTCTGCTAGAACACCTTCTTCTTGGGCTTAGTTTGATCAGGAACAGAATTGGTAGCCTTTCCATTTTTGCGGGGCACGGCATTGCCGCCCTTCACTGTGGCACTGTCGTTGTGCGGCACTGCCGCTCTGGGACGCTGCACTGCAACAGTCTGTGCAGGCTGATCTATACCAATTTTGCCCTTCCTCTCAAACTACATAGACTCAAAGCCATTCACTATCATTCTTCCATTTGTCTTGGCTCCTTTTTTGTGGCCAAGCCCATGCTTGATTGAGGGATGCCTTCTTTGCTTGAATTATGGCCCTTTTGATTCATCAACCTTCTTGTCATTTGATTGGGTCTCACCCATCCATCCTTTTCCAATGATTTCATTAAGCCTAGCAATCTCCTTTCTCATAGCCTCCATGTTTGCAAGGTTAGTGGAATAGGCATTCAAATCAAGATTAAAATATTTTCCACAACCTTGACTAGTGGAGGGAGTAGAGGTTTCCTTTGCCTTAGGGAGACGTGAGTTGCTATCCCAAAGAATGCTATATTACATCTTAAGTTCTTTGTGCTTTTCATCCAAGTCATAATACTTTTTCTTGAGAGCTTTATTTGCTTTCTTTGCAATAGTACGGTCTTCTTGCTCTTTGGCCAAAGCCTTGCGTAAGGATTCTACATCACTTCTCTCTAATGCAAGATCTTCTTTGCTAGCAATATAGAGATCCTCTTGTTGGATAAGAGTCTCTTCTCTAGATTCTAGCTCAGCTTGGACACTCTCTAAAATCCTTCATTAGCTTCGACAACTTTGAGTCACTACCGCACCTGCAGACAACTTCGAGTCATAGTTCAAAATCAGTGAATGGAACCTTAGATCAGAGAAATTTCTCAGCCTACTGCAGGTATGATAGTCATAGATCAAGAGCTAGAAGTTGTAGGAACACCACACACAAGTAGATCGACTAGAAACCCTAGAAATCACCTCAACCAACAATATGAAATACAAGTAATGTAAATCAAGCACAAGTAACAATGATTTATCCCATGGTTCGGCTCGCCACCAAGGCTTGCCTACCTCCATGTTGTTGAGGTTAGCCACTAAGGCTTAGGGCTTTCCAACCCTTACTCGTTATCAAGTCAAGAGACTTAACTCTTGAGATGAGGGGTGAGTATACTAGCTTCAAGAGATGGTTACAAACCTGCCGGGCCTGCCACACAAGTTGGCAAGCTCCACGGACGATGCTCTAGCTGGCTAGGAGCAAAGCTCCAAGAGTAACAAACACAACCACCGGCCAAAACGTGAACCAAGTGCCATTTTGAGTTGGGGAATCGATGGAGATGCTCTCTAATCAAGTTTTAGACTCTTTTCTCTCAATGATTGATGGCAAAATCAATGGATTTGCTTGAGGGCTCAAGATCACTAATGGAGGAAGAGAGAGGGCTCCTTTTCTGTTTTGGGCGTGCTGGAATGAGCAGGAGGAAGAAGATAGCCGTTGGGGAGCAAAAGGATGGGTATAAATACCCCCTCAGCCCCAACGGTCACTTAAATCATGGCAATGCCGCGGCTTAAGTGCAGCAGTGCCTCTCTTTAAGTGCGGTAGTGCCACACCAGTCAAGACAGCAAGAGTAAGAGTGAAGTTTAGGCTGTCTTGGCTGTGAATCTGAGGATGCATGTGTATATCCCCCTTTATAGTATGGCTTTTCCTATATTCAAATTCAAAATATAAAAGAATTTAAACCTCCTTTTAGTTTGAAGCCATCGATATTTGTAATTGGGGGCTCCTCTGTTTCGTGTAGCATCCTCGAATATAAATTCCCTACTTGTCATCTTGACAAATCTTATTAATTCTCTAATTGCGTGGTCATTATCACCAAAATCCACAATTAGGGTTTGATTGCACTTTCAAAGATTATCTGATTCCACTTGTCCGATCAAACCCGCAATAGAAAACAACTGCTACATGCCTACTGCACACATAAGGGGGACCATGCGTGGCTGCCCCCTTGCTGCATGCAAAGAGGGGGGACCTCTCGCACCCCTGCCGCCATCCGGTCCGCTTCCTGCGCCCGTTGCCGCGTCATGCTCCATCCCTCCGCTTCCCACGTGCATGCACGGCGCCCTAGCAGCTGTAGTAGGTGGCTATGGCAAGTGAGTCTCATTGCAACATGTGGAACACCAGATTTACTTTTGCAACATTCAGATGGAACAATTGCAACATACGTCCGAAACAACTAAAACACTTGCAACATACGTCTGAAATACCAGAAAAACACATGTGTAGCCATTACAAAATATATGCAACATCTAGATAAAACACTTGAAACATACGTTTGAAATTGAAAACACTTGAAACACATGTGCAACATCCGGATCTACTTTTGCAACATCCAGATGAAACAATTGCAACATACGTTTGAAATAGATGAAATAGTTGTAACATACATTTGAAATATATGTGTATAGCCATTGCAAAATGTGCAACATCCAGATCTACTTTTGCAATACCAATATAAAACACTGGCAACATACCTCTGAATCATCTAAAACACTTTAAACATACATTTGCAACATGCACTTACAGCGCAGTATTTCCTTATTGTTTGGGAATGAAGGCTCATCGGCGTATGGAGTCCACCGATGTAGAGCTCGCCGGTAATGCGAAGCTCGTCGCTCCGATGGAGAAAGCCACGACAGGTCTGGTGGGAAGGCTGTGTCGGGTCCATACGCTCTAGAAGGCCGTGGTGGGCGGGAGGCTCAGTGGAGAGGGAGGAAGACGGGCTACCACATTTTGGCACTGTGGAGATGCTGGCCGCCGAGGCGGAGGTGTGGTGGAGAGCGCGGTTGCCAGGTGGCGCGGCGGAGCGTGGTCGCAGAGCACTATCGTGGTGCTACTGTGAGGTGAGTATGTTTTTTTAAGAATGGTTCAGAGCGAGTGGATGAGCAGATAAAAGAGGATCATTGGGCTAGCATCACGACCCATCATCGAAAGCGTCCGGGCAGACTGAAGCCCTATACATATACAACATTACTGAAAATAAAACGAGCAACCATATCTTCCTTCTCCCGGAGGGTCAAACATTGAGGCCCGTGCAGCTCACAGCCCGGTCGGTGCGCGGTGCCGGTCGATGGGTTAAAAATAACAGCGTCGCGTGGAGTCCGAAAAAAAAATCCATATTACCTCCCTCAACTTTTATGAAAGTCCGTTTTTCCTCCCAAAACTTTAAAACCGGGCAAAACACCTTCCTCAACTTTCAAAACCGTTCATCTTACCTCCCTAACACTGTTATAAGCGGTTTTGAAGGCGGTTTTGTCTTTTTCTTTTTTATTTATTTCAGCTGAATCTTTGAAAAATCATAGTAAATCATAGAAAAACCATAAAATGGAAAATTCAATTTTGTTGGACTCACATGAGTAGATCTACACAGTGAACATATAATATGGTCTGCTTTAGTATAAAGTTTTTATTGTGGCTTTAGATCTATGCTTTTTATAATTAAATAGAATAATTCAAAGCTGTAGTTTTTATGGTCCAATTATGGTGAAATTTTTTGGTGGACTAATTATTGTATGCTTAAACTGTAGTAAAAATTTCATACTCATTGAATCATATATAATTTAGTTATAGATTTTATTTAGGTTTATACTTGTTAAATATAAATAAATCTATAACTAAGCTATACATGATTGAATAAGTATGAAATTTTATTACAGTTCAATCATACAATAATTAGTCCACCATAAAAATTTCATCACAATTGGACCATAGAAACTGCAGCTATGAATTATTCTAATTAATTACATAAAAGCATAGATCTAAAGTCACAACAAAAACTTTGTACTAAAGCATACCATATTATATGTTCACTGTGTAGATCTACTCATGTGGAGTCCAACAAAATTAGATTTCCTATTTTATGATTTTTCTTTGATTTATTATGATTTTTCAAAGATTCCGCCAAAATAAATAAAAAAGAAAAAGACAAAACCGCATTCAAAACTGCTTATAACAAGGTCAGGAAGGTAAGATGAACGGTTTTAAAAGTTGAGGAATGTGTTTTGCCCAGTTTTGGAGTTCAGGGAGGAAAAACGGACTTTTGCGAAAATTGAGGGTAATAATGTGGACTTTTTTCGGTTGGAAAACCTTTTCCATCAAGTGTTGAGCTGAAGCCCAGTTCGAACCACCACCTAAACTACGACCGAACACACAGCCCACTGCCCACCACATGAGAAAGACAAAGCCCGAATTTTGTTTTCTTTCTTTACCTTGTAATCTTTGTGATTAGTTTATTACTGCCTCTCTCTGTCAGGAGGAATACAATTTTAGTTTTCTCCTAAGCCAACTATCTTAAATTTTGACAGTGTCAACAGTTATGGCACCAAAACATGTATACTATGAAATTTATTCTATTTTAGTCTAATAATACTTATTTAGTGTTATAAATAATATTTTTTATAAATTTAGTCAGACTTAATATCGTTTGAATTATGATAAGACTATACTCCTAGGAATGATTTAGAAAATTGTTTCTTTCTTTTTGCGATGGAAGCAGTATATTTTGTGAGTAGTTTCTTTCTTTTTGTGATGGAAGCAGTATATTTTATTCCTTGGAATGATTTAGAAAATTGTTTTAGTAGTTGTATCAACATTTTCTTCCGAAAAAATTCTGTAGTAGTGTTAATCCCAAAATAAGGACAACTCATACAATACTGTGAAAGAAATAGGAATATTTATCAAGTGGAGAAAAATAACTAATAGGGGGATCGGGGGAAAATGAAAGGAAAGAGAAAAGAAAGAAAAGAAAAGAGATAAAAGGTAAATAAAGGAAGATAATAAGAAAACATCATCATTGCTCAATAATGTAGCACATCCAATGGGTCGCTAGCCCGTTGGCACGGAAACTAGCTGGTTAGTTTTTTTTTAACATGTTTTTTTTTAATTACACGATACAACGCAAATATGAGAGTTAAATTCTCGACTTGATTCAAGTGCTCTTATGTTTTCCAATTTGATTTAGGATTTAATAACGTTATTTTTAAATGGTAAGCGATGTGCTCATCAACATTAAGGCATATGTGGTGACTTCATCAATACCAAGATTAGACCGTTCAGTTTTTTTGAGGTGCTCATAGGAGTAGAATGTATATAGTGTTCATTGCACTACTACCAAACACATTTTCAGAGGTGGTCATAATCAGTTTTCAGAGACGGACATGTTGCCTGCCTCCTAGGCGCAGTCACAGTTAATGAGTATTTTCTGAGGTGGGCATTAATGCCCTTCTCTAGAAATAAATCACAAAAGTTTAAAAAAGAGAGAACAGAGAGAGACGAGGGGAGAGAATAGAGAGAGACGACGATGGAAAATCCTAAGGGCGGCCCTTTTATATATACGAACGTAATTAACGAACCTTTTGGTCTTTGAGCCTTTCTTCTGAGACAGACCTCTTAAGAGACACGTCTTTAAAATTACCATCATTTTCAGAAGAGGCCCTTCTCTACAAATTGAGTATGGATACTGTTGTTCTGTGTTTCCGTAAATATTCGGACCGTCTCTGCAAATCCCCCCATATTTTGGGAGACAAAGAGCATTTTATGTCCTGCTCCATCATGAAATCGTTTTTATAGTAATGTTGGTAGATGTGCATGTATATAAGCATCTACGTCTGTATTGCAATTAAAATTTAAAAAAAATGGAAACGCCCAAAATTGTGCCAGCGACATATAGTTTGCTCAGGTCAATGAACTTTAAAAGAAAATATTAGGATTACGATTCAGACCCATGCCCCTGTGATTTGGAATGAATTGCGTTGTGCACTTGTGCTGCTCACGTACAAAGCCCGAACAAACAGACTGCCACTAGACCATTGTCACTGCACAAATTGTCCCAATGAACATCAACCCTTCCTGGCTATGTTTGGCAGTGGGATGGATTGCCTTGGAAAGTTGGAATCACAAGGAGAGACTTTTAGAGAACACTTGGCATTCATTAACTTCTCGTCCCTTCTTTTGGAAGAATAGAACAACTGAGAGGTTTAGCTGCAGTTGGATGTCACTACCTGTAATCTCATCACACGTCAGTTACCACGAGAACAATGAATACTTCTAGGCCAGCAAGAGAATAATCACAAAAGCCACAGCTTTCGCCATGCAAAAACCGGATGCTAGACGCAAAGCACATGCATATAAACAACCCTACAAATCTTTGGCGAATTGTGAGTGCCAGAGATGCCGGGCGGCATAAAAGAAACTCTCATTCCACGATCGACGGTCACACCCACCATGGAAACCAATTCGATGACTAAATCCGCTTGCCTTTGCCTTTGGCTTTAATCCTGCTCCACGTCTGATCGGCAAGGGCACGCGCGTGCTCTCCGCTTCTAATTTCTAAAGGATTATTCGCCACTGCGAATTTCTTTACGAGATTTCCGCGTAAAAGCGATGGAATGGGCCTTTTTTTTGGGCTTGAGTGGGATCCTTCTGATCCGATTTAGGATAGGGTTAGATGCTGACAGGCAGAGTTGTTTATGGTGATGCTTTCTACTATAAATTTATCTTCGTGTGGTTTCAGCATCATGTGAGGTTGATGAGGCTTAGTGAAGGAGAGAAACTGGGTGCAGTCTTGCAGACTTGGTTTTGTTATCAGGCAACTGTGATGTTGGCTAAGCTGATCTTGTCTGCTGGCTGTTGCATTGCAGCTTTCATGGCCACACCAAATTGGAGTAGAATATGGAATCTCTTCCCTGTTTTCAGCTTTGGACTTTGTGCTCGTAAACTACTAGTAAGAAGTACTAGATTTCTTTGTTTTATATCAAATTTACCAAATTCTTATCAGCCGACTTATCAGCTATAATCTACAGTATTTTTCTCTCACAATAGAACAGCTTCAGCCAGTTTATCACCCGACTTTAATACCAGCCGAAGAGGCCTGAAGCTGTTTTGTTAGCAGTTAGGTACACAAGAATTGCCAAATCTGACACTAAGCCAGACGACTATGTTGAAGCCAGGAGTCGGTGGAACCTACCTCATTGACATGTTTGCAGCATCTTAAGCCGACCTTTTCACAAATTTCCTGTTTATATACCCAAAACAAAACAAAATATGTTTTCATTGGCCATTAATGTTTAAAGTCTGGCATCATCAGATGCACAAAAGAAAAAGATGATCAGTGAGATAAAAGTAGCCCTCTTAAATCTACTCAGCTTGTAAAAAGTTGCTAATCCAATTTGTGGAGCCGTGTCCATCATTCTGATATTCAGATATGCTAATTTATGCGCCATATTCCCATGCGCCTACCGATGTGTACCAGGAGAAGCATTGTGACCTAGACAGCCATTGATGGGAGCAAAAAGTTGCTGCCTCCATTGTTTTCCCCACATTGCCTTGTTTCCTTGTCTCTCTCTTTTTTTCGTTATTTTGGGGAGAAATTTATCCCTCGACAAACCAATTCTTGCTTGTTTTCTGATCACCCGTAGCTTCAAAGGCGAACATGATGCCGGTAATGTGAAGCAATACATGTATCAATGTGTGGTATAGTAGAGACTGTACCCTTTTTAGATTGCAAGTTTTCTGTGTCGGCCACTGAGTGTTCCCTGAAAAACAATGCTACTCCTGTTCTAAAAGTGAACATGTGTTTCTGTATTTTACCTCGCTTTGATGCACATGGTACTGTGGTAGGATGGGAATGGGATTAGTAAGGGCAACATTTAAGATGATCAAACAACTTTGATCGTCCATCGTCTTGCGTTGGCGCTACTTTGAGTTGCCAGTGTTCAGAAATCAGAGCCAAGCAATGCCGGCGGGCCAAGCTGTTCACTTAGGCTGAAATTTGGCTTAAAGTTGAAACATACGCAGACAAGTAGATTTGCTCTTGCTCCCTTCAGCAAATCATGACTCTGGCCGTGTTTGGCATGGCTCCCAGGGCTCCGGCTCCTTCTCAAAATCACTACAGCGACACTGTAGCATGAAGCTGTTTCGGATTTCGAGGTAAAAATAAACTGAGAAGAGGAGAAGCCGGTGGAGGCACGATTTGGAGCTTCTCCGCCTACTCGCTACGGTACATCTACAGTGCATGTGCCAAGCACGCTCTTAGGGACTTCCTAGGGACTTCTGACTTCAAGCATGTTTTCTTACTGCAGCATACTTATCTGCATATGAACCCACGAATACTTTTCCTTTTTCGAGATGACGGAGTGTTCGGCTGGTTTGAATCCGGCACTGTTTATGCTGGTATTTACTGTTTATATTGAAATTTTGTGAGAAAAAAACACTGCTCTGACTGAAGAAAAAAAAAAACAAGACGACCAATCAGCCAGCCGAACACTGTGAGTGCTTATTAGAAACAATTCTAAAGTGATGTAATGAAAGCAAGACTCTGCTATTGATTTTACTCATCCATGGAAAATTCTACAGCTCTCGCATAATGAGCTGGACCAAGACACGTAATGTACTGGAAACAGTCAATGTTCAAAGTTCAGATGTCATTCATGTGAACAATATCATCATGACACAGGGTGGTCAACACCACAAGTTTTAGGGGGCGTTTGGTTCCAGGGACTAATTTTTAGTCCCTGTCACATCGGATGTTTGGACACTAATTTGGAGTACTAAATATATTCTAATTACAAAACTAATTACACAGATGGAGACTAATTTACGAGACGAAACTATTAAGCCTAATTAATCCATCATTAGAGTATATTTACTGTAGCACCACATTGTCAAATCATGCACTAATTAGGCTTAATAGATTCGTCTCGCAAATTAGTCTCCATCTATGTAATTAGTTTTGTAATTAAAATATATTTAATACTCCAAATTAGTGTCAAACATTCGATGTGACAGGGACTAAAAAATAATCCCGGGAACCAAACACCCCCTTAGTTTTTTTTTTCACAAAATCTCCAGAACGCATTTGCATCATTGTACAATCATCGGGATTCATGGGACTACCATATCATCCTCTGCAAATCTCAGCGAGCTCATCAAGGCCGTCGGAGTCGGCGGCGATCTTGGACACCGCCGAAGACAGGAACCGGAAGCCGGCGTCGCTGGCGCTCTTCCTGACGGAGGCCAGCTGCTGGGACTTCTTGCAGTAGGCGATGAGCCCCTGGATGGGGTTCTCCACCTCCGAGCTCGCGCTGCTGCTCCTCCTCAGCGCCGGGCCCGCGCCGTCGGACTCGCTCGAGGTCCGGACCGACGAGGAAGCTGACGAGCTCGACGACGACGAGGAGCACGAGGACGACGACGACGACGGCAGCGCAGGGACGGGGGACGTCTTGTTCGACGAGGAGTACCGGACGATGACGCTGGAGAAGGACCGCCTGTGCCCGTGCTCGCGTTCCTTATACCGCCCTCCTGCGGGTGCGGCACGGCTGCTGCCGCCGACGCCGACGCCGCTGTGGGAGGCGATGCACCTGTTGCTTCTAATCTGGGCGAACGGGTTCTTCCTCCACGCCCAGGGGTGCCCATGGGCATGGGCATGGGCATGGGCATGGGCGAGCTCCTCCCCCGCTCCCCTCGCCGTCGCCGTAGCGGCGCCAAGATCGTCCGGGTTCCCCGGCTTGGCCGCGAATATGGTCTTGAGGTACGCCTTGGACGCCTTGAGCCTGAGCCCGAGGTTGAGCTGCCTCATGAACCTGAGCTTCCTGGACCACGGCTTCCTCTCGCCCCCGGGCGCCACCGCGGCGTCCGCTGCCAGCGCCAGGCCGGCCGCCGCCGCGTACTCCTGGAAGTACTCCTCGACGTTGAGCTCCCCGCTGACGTAGCACGAGTTGGCCGGCGACGCGGTGCACGACTCGTACGGCGTCGCCGGGGCCGTGCTGCTGATGCCGTGGAGGTGGAGAAACTCCCTGCCGGCCCTGCAGCCCCCGTGGCTGCGGCCGTCCAGGAGCTCCTCCACCATCTGGATGCGCGGCGGCAGGTGCAGCGGCAGCAGCTTGCCCTTGTAGAAGAGCTCGTCCGCCGGCGACGCCAGGGGCTCCCCGCACCGGTCCAGCGGTGCCGACATGAACTCGAACTCCCGCGCCCCGGCGGCAGCAGAGCTCAGGTCCATGTCGATGTAATCCTCCTCCTCTTGCTGCTGCCGCTGCACCTCTCCATCCCCCTCCTCTCGCCTTCCCGCCATTGCCCTTGCCCCTTCTTGCCTTGTGAGCTCACCGCGCCGCGTATTCTTGGTTGTGGCGTGCCGTGCTGCGTCTACGAAGATTCGGCGCTAAAACGGCAGAGGAATCGATAGAGGGGGGGTTATAAATTGGGCTGGAATAACGCAAACGCTCACGCTCGTGCTTTACAGGGGCCCTACCATATTCCGCATGATCTGCTTCTTGTTCGCGTCTCGGCCATCTCCCGGCCGCGGCACGAAGCCAACTCCCACCTGTGGCCCTGCCCGTCGCTGTCCGGGTGTCCCTCCCTATCATTGCTCCATCCCTGGCTTTGGCGCCTTCTTTTCTGATGAAAACCCGGCTTTGGTGGCGCCTCTGCCTCTTCGTATCGTGTTGTTGGTTTGGTGCGATAGAAAAATATCGTTTTCATTAAAAATTTACGATCGTTTATAAGTAAGCGAATAGTAGGGCCATGTTTAGATTGTAAAAAATTTCAACCCGATGAATAGTAGCACTTTCGTCTTATTTGGTAAATATTGTCCAATCGTAGACCAACTAAGCTAAAAAAATTCATCTCGTGATTTCCAACTAAATTATGTAATTAGTTATTTTTTTTATCTACATTTAATACTCCATACAAATAGCTAAACATTGATGTGATGGAAAGAGAGTGAAAAAACTTGGAATTTTGAGGGTATCTAACAAGGCCTATATATGTTATGGGGTGCAGCTCTTTTGCTTTTTTGAACGCCTTCCCTCTGCGGCGGTGCAGACTGCACTTGATAGGAGTAGTGTCACAGCATGCTAGCTTCTCGTCTTTCCATGGCTAGGCTACCTCGTGCCATTTCATATCAGACAGTAGGAGTACAGTAATGCATCGGCAAAGCGCACTGTTGGTACTCTTGTTTAGTTCCAAAAATTTTACAAAATTTTTTAAGATTTTCTGTCACATCGAATCTTTAACGCACACATGAAACATTAAATATAAATAAAAAATAAAACTAATTACACAGTTTATACGAAATTCACGAGACGAATCTTTTAAATCTAATTAGACTATGATTGAACACTAATTGACAAATAACAACAAAAGTGTTACAGTACTATTTTTAAAAAAAATTCGCCAACTAAATAAGACCCTAGGCCTTGTTTAGATTGCAAATTTTTGCAATCTAGACTCTGTAGCACGTTTCGCTTGTATTTGACAAACTTTATCTGATCATGGACTAACTAGGCTGAAAAGATTCGTCTCGTGATTTACAACCAAACTGTGCAATTAGTTACTTTTTTTACCTACATTTAATACTCCATACATGTGTCCAAAAATTAATGTGATGAAAAGAGAGTGAAAAAACTTGAAACCTTGAGGCAATCTAAACAGGGCCCTCATAGAAGTTTGTTATGGATGGATCACTGTAGGATGCGGCAATGACCGTTTGGAGTTCCAACTAGTGCCTGGGCGAGTTACGAGCGGTACGGATGATACGCAGATCTGTGCTAGGATTCCTTGGTTCGCTGGACGTCACTGCCAAGGCCTTGTTCAGGGGGTGCTGGGTTCCGACTAAAGTTTAGCTACCGTCGCATCGGTGTTCGGATATTAATCAAGAGGATTAAATATAAGTTAATTATAAAATTAATTATACATAGAGACTAATTTACGAGATGAATCTATTAAGCCTAATGATTTTATCATTAGCACATATTTACTGTAGCACCACATTGTCAAATCATGGACTAATTAGGCTTAATAGATTCGTCTCACAAATAGTCTCAATCTGTGCAGTTAGTTTTGTAATTAATCTATATTTAATACTCCAAATTAGTGTCAAACATCCAATATGACAGGAACTAAAATTTAGTCCTTGAAACCAAACATCCCCTTAGTTCCTCCTCTAAAATTTACTTTATGTCTTGTCGAATGTTTGGACATATTCATAAAATATTAAATAGAGACTAAAAATAATTAATTATACAATTTGCGACTAATTTACAAGACGAATATTTTAAGCCTAATTAGGCCATAATCTGACAATGTGGTGCTACAGTAACACGTGCTAATGACAGATTAATTAGGCTTAATAAATTCGTCTCGCGTATTACTGACAGATTCTGTAATTTATTTTTTTATTAGTATTCGAACACCCTATGCGACACCCTCTTGTGACACATAAAATAACACTATAAAACTTTAGGCCTTGTTTAGATTGCAAATTTTTACAATCTGGACACTGTAGTACGTTTCGTTTGTATTTGACAAACTTTGTCCGATCATGGATTAACTAGGCTCAAAAGATTCGTCTCGTGATTTACAACCAAACTGTGTAATTAGTTATTTTTTTTACCTGCATTTAATTCTCTATGCATACGTCTAAAAATTGATGTGATTGAGAGAGAGTGAAAAAACTTGGAATTTTGAGGCAATCTAAACAAGGCCTTACATCCTGAATTTAAACACGGTCTAAAATTTACTCAAATCTTTTGGATGCCATTGCTATGCTACGGTTAAGTTTTGAATTCGAAACTGGCGGCAGCTCGTGCCCCGAAACGGAACGAGAGCGTAGCAGAGCACGGAGCAACACAGGCAGCAGCGAGCAGTGACGCGCTACACCTCCTCTCCTAGGCGTGCGCGTTTGTAAGGCATCGGTACCACTGACGTGCCTGTGTGTCAGCCCATTGAAGCGTGTGAAGGCCGAAGGCCGCCAAAGGCGCCATCGCCATCACTCACTCGTCACTCGTCAATGAGCAAGCGTGCGGGATTCAGCTTGAGCTTGTACGGCTGTGCTCGAGTGGTAGGATTCAGGGCTTCCGTTCAGTGCTCCAGTGCTATTTTTTCCGAACGAATAGTATTTTTTCTATAATAAATCAGCCTAAACTAAATTTCAGCCTAACGAACAAACAGGCCCGTTTGCTTCACGTTCACACCGCGGCGCAGCTCGTCGTGCCGCAAGTGTGGCACTCCGTGTCGGCCAAACACCCATACCACGATTCACCGAAGATTTGGCGGCCACTGCACCACCTAGTTCATTTTTGCTGCCACAGCTCACCAACTTTCTAGCTGAGGAATCGTCCACCACACTCGCGGCTCGACCACAAATACAATATGTTCATTTGGTGTCATAAACATTTGTTCTCTTTTCTACGAATTCAATCAAATATAAAAACAAATTAACTTAATACAATCTAGGATTTGATTTATTCAAAAGCTGAGGAAGTATCTTGTTAAACCATTTTATGTTGGGAGATTGGCATTTTTGCTCCTACTTTGAAGGCTAATTAATTCTATATCCTTATTTAAAAAAAAAAATATGACTGTGTGTTCTTTTTTGAATCTGAAACCACTGTTCGCCTCTATTATAGACCCTGTTAACTGAAGACCAAATAAATGAATTAAATTAAAAAATATAAGATAATGCTAACTCTGGTCCTTATCATAACTCTATAAGCTTTCACCGATGGTTGATTAAGCATGTGCACCCTATTAAACTTTCCTTAGATTTGAAATATTTGAAAACTTTGCTGTAAAAATTCTATCAAAACACACTCCAAATATCTAATGTTGAAACAGAGGTTGAAATCGCATATGAGCTTTTTACCTGTATGGTCTTAAAAAAATGCCTCTTCCTTGTATGGCCATTTTTCGAACTTCCTTGTATGGCCTCAAAACGAATTTATCTTCCTTATATGGCCTTCCATCGTATCTGTTAGGGTGTACCATTAGTTTCCCCACTGGATGACATGCGAAATGACTGAAATGTCCTTCTGCTTTCTTCCTTCGTATCCTCTGGTTCCTTTCTGCCGTACCCGACCAGGATCCAGCGGTATCGAGAAAAAACGCCGCCGCCGGCCCTTCTGCCACCGGATCCGCCGGATCTAGGGCCGGCCGGCCTCTCTCCCATCGTCGATCGGCGAGCTCCCCGTGGAGGAGGCGTCGACACCAGACTGGTAGCGCGAGCGCGGCTAGCCCGGTGGCCCCTCCTGCGTCCTGTGCGGAGCGGCCAGCCCCTCCAGCGGCAAGCCCGGGGAGCCAGGCAGCCCCTCCCATGACTAGTCCGTAGCGAGTGGCCCCTCCCGCACCCAGCAGATGTGTTTGTGAACTATGGGTGATCTTGAGGGACAAAATCTTTTTAAACGCACAGTAATCATATGTTTTTTTTTCAAATATCCACAAAGCATAGCTTTTGAATTTCTTAGTCTTTTCTTCTTTGGCTTGTAACACGTCTGATTGATAATGTCTCCTACCAGGTTAGTGCACTCTCAAGAATAGCACAAGGATCTCAAACTGCTGATGCTAACTCCATTGCGTCATCCAAAACAGTTTCTGTAAAAGGCTCGTTTCTCCAGGTTACTATGATTCAGGTTACTCGACCCTCCTTTATAATTTTTTATTTATTGTTAGTTTGACATGAAGATTTCTATTGCAGTGCTTGGTGAGTATTCTGAAGTCATTGGCTAATTGGGAGCAACTTCGAAGAGAATTCTCAAAGCAAGGGAGCATTGTTGAATCTCGTGACGAGGATGTTTCAAGGAGCTTGGCAACTTCAAATCCTTCAATTTCCGCAACTGTAATGCTAGGATCAAATCAAATATTGAGGAATTCTGTAGTCCAATCACTGAAAGAGTTGGTTGGAAAACCTGCTAAACAGATCTTTGTAAACAGTGTAAACTGCCAAGTGATTCAATTGTTGAATTCTTCACCACCCTTTTCTGGCGTTTCTGCTGAAGAGCTAAAACAAACACCTGCTCGCTCGTTGTATGTGAGACCAATGTATGTTTGAATTCGCACTTTTGTGTAACCATATTTATGTGAGACTGAAAATATGGTGGATTTGTGAACAATTTTTGTGTCAACCTATGGTTATATGCATTTGTGAAATTTTTTATGCATTTGATAAGCTCACTTTATTGCAATATATTTGTGTACTTGATTACGTGTCCTATTATGAAATGTTATGTGTGAATTTATTTGCTTAATATTACTCTAAATATACAACAGACAAACAAAATTATGCATTTTATTTTTTTCGCTAGAGGTAAAATAATCATTTTACCCTTGACTTAACACCGTCAAGTGGCAAAAATGGACGAAAGGCCATAGACGGAAGAAAATTTTATTTCGAGGCTATACATGTAAGTTCAAGAAAAAAGGGCCATACAAGGAAGATATATTTTTTCCAGAGCCATACAGGTAAAAAGCTCATTGTATATATAGTACTGAAAAACACAGAGAAAATTTCACATAGGAGAATTAGTCTTATTTAGATGAACTGGTAACGTTAACTGCTTTAAATGGAACATAGGTAAACTCTGACCTCGCTTTGAAAATACAAGGGCAAAATAAATCAAAGAAGTTAAATATACTAGAAAGGTAAGAACACAAGAGCTCATTTTGAGTTCGACGAAGTTTATATAAAAACATCAATATTTCTGATACCAAATAAATGTTATTAGTTTCGTTTTATCATGAAACATATTTTTCATATTATACTTATTAAATCTTGATACTTTTATATAATTTTGTCAAACCTTAAAAAAAGGAACCAGAAACAGAGCCCGTGTTTAGTTGGAGGGAATTTTGGAATTTGGCTACTGTAGTACTTTCATTTTTATTTGTCAATTAGTGTTCAATCATGGACTAATTAGGCTCAAAACGTTCGTCTCATAATTTTCCACCAAACTGTGTAATTAGTTTTTTTTTTCGTCTATATTTAATGCTCCATGCACGTATCGCAAGATTCGATGTGATAAGTACTGTAGCACTTTTTGGAAAGTTATTTTGGAACTAAACACGGGCAGAGTTATAATTGCATTCTTGTTCGGAACAATATATTGGTACTCCTACTACTGTCCTACTCCTACTTGTTACCCTACATCACTGCATGTCAGCTCTCCCTTGTTTCTTCAGCAACGTTAGGACGTTACCCCACGGTAGCAGTTGCCAGTAGGCCAGTAGCAACTAGCAAATCCACGAGCGGACGAGCCATGAATTTCGGCAAAGAACCGTATAGTCCCAATCTACACAAACACGCCTACAGTTACCTGGCAGACCAAAGTACGACGTATAGATAGACGCATAAAAAATACTTGTCGAGTTGTCATTTCGCCACAGGTTGCAAACTACTACAACGCCCTTTGACTTTGCACTTCTATTGCTGTATAATATTCCCTGCTAGTACTGCTCCATTCGAGTGTCCTCCAGTCCATCAGCAGCTAAATGTGGCTGATTAGCATCGTCCTTCCAATCAGGTCGTCGTGCTGTGCTGGTCCATGGAATTATTCGTCTGCCAAGGCCGTCTAATTGCTGCTGAGTCAGCCAGTTGAAAAATGGGAGTTGCAGGTTAGGTCGAGGTCAGCTCCTCCCCCAACTCCGGATTTGCGGTGAATTGCAGGGCGGAATGGCGTACCCACTTGCGAGGCCGCAGCGGCTGCTCCTACGCGGTCGGCGGTGGTTGGAACCTGCAAGATTCTTGCTTCAACAATTGCGATGTAGTATAATCTCTAAAACAAGAATCGTAATAAAAGTAGTTAAGCAAAGGATCTAATAAAGGTGGTTAGCTAGTAGTACTCCGTATCTCACTAGCTGCTACATGAACATGTAGCTAGCTAGGCTCACTCTTATATGCCGTAATCTTCAGATTTTTTTTTCATAAAGGAAAGGCAGAGAGGAAAAGTAACACGAAAAGTGCACTATGCCATTTTATGAAATTTCAACCAAGACTTTTTTCTATAGGTAGAGGTAGTGGGGAAGGCGTCAAGTTAGATGTTACTCCATCCGTCCGGTAAAGAATGCAATTGTTGAAACTGTATTCACAAAAACATGTAATTATTGACGCGTTTGTGGCAATTACATGATAACAAGCATGGAAATTAGTGGTGAGAGCTCGGGGAATTTGATTTTTAGTCTCGGTCTCTTTGTTTAGACCATGGAGGGAAATAAAAAGGAGAGTTGAAAAGACCATTCAGCATGTTCGCTTGTTGGTTTCAGCCAGCCCAAACCAGTCAGCCAACAGTGTTTTTCTCTCACAACAAACCAGCATCAGCCAGCCCAAACCAGCCCAGAAACTGACCAGCGAACAGGCCCATTGTCGTTTAATGTAAGGGTCTCTTAGTGGAAAGTTACAGAGGATAGTAAGGATATTTTTATTTTTTCATTAGAGAATGATTCTCACTCCTCTCTAGTGAAGTGATTAGTGGGAGTTTGTTCTCTAAACTCACATTCTCCTTCCCACCAAAAGCTCCACTCCTACAAAAGGAAGAAAATATTTCTAAACTCCTATATCCAAACTCATGTTCCCTCCTTTCATTTATGTCCAACCAAACATGCTCCATATGTATTAGAGCAATTTTTTTGGGCATACTCCCTTCATTTCAGAAAAGATACAATTATAGAATAGTGTCAAGTCAGATAAGTTAAAATTTAACAAAATTTATATATAAAACAGATAATATCTCCATTCCGAAAAGAATATCATTATAGGTTTGAACTAGATCAAACTTTCTTAAATCTAACTAGGTTTATAGAAATTATTATCAATATTTGTATTTATTATGGGAATATATTATATGATTCATCTAATAATATTTATTACTCATCATAAAGTTAGTAACTTTTCATATATACTTTATCAAACTTGACATTCGTTGACTTCTCGAAAAGCAAAATGACAGTTTTCTTGGGGTTGAAAGAGTACAAATGTTTATCATACTAAATAAATATCATTAGATTTGTTATTTTTTTCCACACTGGTAAAACCGAATTTCATTATCGCAGCAACGAAATTACAAAGAGTTTTCAGTTCATATCCATCTTAACGATATACGTCACAGAACATAACCGCATTCAGACACGCGATCACCAAGGGAACACATGACTGAACGCACCACTACTACCACTAAAAGACTTTTAGACGCCTGACAGCAAACAGAGCGCCACACGAAGCTAACCAACTAACAGGATGACACTTGTGCTCTACTACAGCACCCCCAGAAATTAGGACATGCTCCTCCTTGTGGATTAACCAGCATACGGCACCAGTTGATGCTCATCCCTCGCACATGCTTGCTGGTTTTGCCTGTGGAAGAAGAGAGCCGCCGTCTTCACCGCGTCAGCACCTTGGATCACCTGGTCCTTCAGGTCTTCATTCAGCAGGCTTACCCAATAAATAAGGAACGAACAGATCATACAAACAATCTCAGTAGGAGAATTAATTCTCTTATCTTCAAAACATACAGAGTTCCTAGATCTCCAGATTGCCCAGCAGACCGCTGCAAGCCCAACGGCATGCATCTGCGGGCTCTGAGGTAAAAACTTGTTCACCCAAACCTAATATTGCTCCATGTTACTCGGTCTACAGTCTGCACCCAACGAATATGCCAAAAGGCTCCAGATGTATTTTGTAGTCAAGCACTCAAAGAAGATACGCTGAACACTTTCTTCCTCTGTGCAAAAGGCACAGGTTTTTTCACCTTTCCATTTACGCTTGATTAAGTTGTCCGTTGTCAGAATAGCGGGCTCGTTCGGCTGGTTGAAAAACCAGCCGGATTTCACTGTGCGTGAATGAAAAACATTGTTCACTCTCTCACAAATTCATTCAGATTCCTCCCAGCGAACAGGGCCAGCATTCTGTGATAACAGCCACATGAATATTTTGATTTTTAATGGGATTTTCGATTTCCAGATTCTTCTGAAGTTAGGGCCATAGTCATGCTTACACAAATATTTGTAAGTTGATTTAACAGAGAAAACACCTGACTTCTCCCAATCCCAAATTGCTCCGTCTTTGTTATTATTAGTACAACAACGGTGTACAAGATCCTGCAATCTACCCAATTGATTTTGCATATCTTCGTGTAGCCATCTCCTGAATTGAAGTTTCCACCTTCTTTGTTTCACGGTTTCCACAGAACATTCCTGATCTTCACTTATCTCATACAAACTAGGAAACTTGTCTGCCAAGGAGACAAGCCCACACCAACGATCATGCCAGAAACTGGTATTCTTACCATCACCAATCCTCACAAACCTGCCTTTTAGGTAAATGTGCTTGACTTTTAACAAATCATTTCACACCGGGGAGTTTTTATAACGTTTCTTCAAAAAACACATGCTCCCCTTTTGAAGATATTTCTTTCTAATGATATCATGCCAAACGCCTTCCCCATTTTCAGCTTTCCACCACCATTTGCATAAAAGACTAATGTTCATTTTTCCTTAAATCTTTGATGCCATACCCCCTTTATCTTTTGGTTTCGTAATCTTAGTCCATCTGACCAGGTGGTATTTCTTCTTCAGGACTCTCCCCTGCTAGAAGAATCTTTTTCTGGTGGTGTCCATTTTATCAAGGGTTGACACAGGCAACCAGTACATCGACATGGTATAAATAGGCAGATTACTCAAGCAGGAGTTAATAAGGGTTAATCTTCCCCCTAAACTCATAGCACTACCCTTCCAACCATCCAATCTTTTCATCAATTTTTCTATAATGGGTAACCAATCAGCTACATGGAGCCTAGAGCCAGCCACATGGACTCCTAGATATTTAATAGGCCAGTTGCCAATAGCACAGTTGAGCATGTTAGAGAACTCAATGCTCTTAGAGTCATCCTGACTTATCATAATAACTTCACTCTTATTAAAATTGATCTTAAGGCCAGACATGGACTCATAAAGGTATAACAAAAGCTTAAGATGGGCTGCCTGTTCCCTGTCATCTTTTAAGGCACAGAATTGTATCATCTACGTACTGCAGAATTGCAACCCCATTTTCAATGATTTGTCATGAAATATATTTTTGCATTATACATATTTGAATTCTTAGATGTTAATCATATTTTCTATAAAACTAGTTCAACTTAAGAAATTTGACTTTGACCAGACCTTGGATCAATGTTATCTTAAATGTTAAAAGGTAAACAGTAGGCTGCTTGCTGTTTAGTCATTATTTGGGCAAAACTGTCACTTAAACAGGCAAAACGGCTCTTTAAATGGGATAAGAGGCCAGATTAAACAGAAACATTATACCATTGTGCAGGGCTTAAGTGATATGTATGCCATTGTGCAGTATCTATAATTATATTATTTTTGAACGGAGTTGGTAGGTAAAAGAATCAACCTCTTGTGTCTTCTAGAATTATATTATTTTTTGAACGGAGGCAGGTGAGTGGGGCAAATGCGTCATATGAGGTCTCTGCTATTTTGCCTCCACCACCTCAGAATTGACTTCTGTTTTGGGTTTTTTTTGGTGGTGGATGGTGTGGGGTGGGGTGGGGGATTGATACATACAATTTTTTTTTATATTTATTGTTGGTTTCTAATTGCTAGTAGCATTTTTCAAGTTCCAAGAATATGTTGGAGAACCAGACGCGTCAAATTACAGATCCCCGTACACTAAACTACTCCGTAAAAGGCCAAGAGGCATATACAGAAGCTTCACGTTCTGACGCGCAAGAGAACAAGAACATCTGACAACCAATGCTGCCTGCAAGTACCAGAAACAAAGCCAGGAAAGATGCCGGTTCACTTGCCTTCCGCAGATCTGAACATCTGATCGATGGGAGGAGGAGCACAGCACACGCAGCAGTCACGCACACCCAACCCAAGCGCTGCAAAGCCACGACGGGTGGTACGCGCACACGACCGCAAGCAGCCAAATGGTACGCGCACAGGCACCGCACACGCGCGCGCGCGTCGGCCTCGTCCATGCGACCGCGCGGCCGTGGCTGGGCAGACAGCCGGGCCTCTCCTTCGGGCGCGTCTATAACGCCGGCTCCCTAAAGAAGGGGCGGGGCGGTCTCAACGCTCGAGGCGTTGCTTTGCCGCCTCTGTGCGACGATGGAAGCGGCATGCGGGGCAAGGCTCTCTCTCCATTTCCTCCCCGCTCACCAGCAGCCCTAGGGACTTGGGGCCCTGCCCTGCCTAGCCATGGACGCCGAGTGGCGAGTGGGCAGGAAAAGTTGGTATAATTTGACTGACCGTTCAGCCGTTCGGCGTTGGTCATTCGGTGTTCCTTCGTAATTTCGTATGGTGCTTCTGGTCGGACATGAACTGTAGTATAGCAGCTCTCCTATGTCACAATTGACCGAAGCTGATTTACTGTGAGAGAAAAATACTCTATCATAACTAATAAGCCAGACTGATAAGTTCAAATGCACATGACATTAGAATGGCCCCATGCCATCTATGCCCTAGATCCAAGGGTCAAGCTGAAATAGAAAGCCTGGCTTACTTTTAGGTCTTGTTCGCTTGTCTTCTAATCCATACCTTTTGGCTTGTGTTTTTAGTTGGAATGATATTTTTCTCTTACAATAAATCAGTTGGAATAGTATTTTGGTTTATTTTTTTCAGCGAAGCGAACGAGGCCTTGTTCTGTGCCCACCAACATCCACGCTGGATGTAGTCAGACCCGCTATTTTTCGGATCGAGCCTGGGCTTCTATGACCATCCGTTAGATTTTAGGGACTGTTTGGATGTGAGAATCAATTTTGATTCTCTTCAGAACTGCTAGAAACTCTGCCATACTGATCCTGAGTAGAGACGTTTCTAGTGACCCTACCTTTTCTACGTACTAAAGATCAGAATCACCTCAAAGTAGTTCCTCCTGATTCGGATTCCGGTTTCATAACTCTCATCTAATCTAGAAATATTTCTAGGGACCCTCTTCAAATGAAACCTATTAAAGTTGGTTGATTTGAATTGTTTTTCGCCCATAAAAACTTGCTACATTTTGTAAACCTTATATATTTTTATGACTTTTCATGTAAAACAATTATTGTTGCCCCTAAGATTTATGATTCAAACCAGCACCCGGCTGAATGCTTAGACAGAAGTCTATTTTTCGTTTTGCTTTCTGCTAAATTATGTCCTGTTTGGATCCATCAATTAACTATTTGCCATGTTAGCCGTGAAAAAACAGCTAACAGCAACTGCCCCCGTCCCCAAAAAAGTGATGTTCTGGGATTTTTCGAACAGATTAGTGGAGAAGAGAAATGTCCCTCATACCCTTGTATGTCACATATGATTTTCTTAAAAATGATGTCACGTGGTTTACTTCCTAATTAAGACGCGTTGCATGCAAGCATGCAGAGATTCGAGACAGGCAACAAACAGTAGCGCATCTCAACTGGTAATTTGGAACCGGATTTATGCGCACGTGTCAGGCCACCTCGGCGAGCGTACATCGACGCCTTCCCACTGAGCCGAGATAGTCGCACGACACCGGCAGAGAATCCGAGATGCCCACGCCAAGGAAAAGACCCGCACATCATCTGCCCTCATCACCAAGCCATCCCCGCGATGATGGGCCTGGGCCGCCGCCCTACCGAACCACGACAGCCACGCGTCACCAGGAGAGAACCCAGAACGCCCTCGCCAAGCCAAAGATGTCCCACACAACACCTGCCCTCACTGAGCCATCCCCGCAATGATGAGCCTGCGTCGTCGCACCGCACAGCAGTGGACACGGATTCTCAACAGAGTAGAGTCCACCAGTGCTAGCGGGTGTGGCAACCTCCCGGCACAGGATGTGGTTGCCGGAGGTGTAGGTGGTGGCGACAGAGCACACATAGAGCGCCAGAGCCTGTGCTGCTGCGCAGCACGAGATGAATGGGGCAAATGAGAAAAACAACGGGTGGATGAATAAGAGAAACGACAAGTGGGCCAAAGCTCCAACGTTACATTCATATCCCACGTGGAATGCTAACACAGCAAAACCACCCTACAGGGTTCGCCTGGCAGGACAACGCCGGTGAGGATGGCGCTGATCCCTCCAACGAGCCCAGTCAGAGAGAGAGAGAGTACCCACCATGTGATAAGGAGTTAGCATGGGGGGCTCTAGGACCGGACGAGCGCGACACTGACCGTGGGTGAGACCGGGACAAGGGGACACGCGACAGCTGCTTGCGAGGGCAGGTGGCGACTCCAAGCTCGTCTCGATCTCGATCCAACGATGGTGATGACGGATGGGAAGACGACGAAGCAGGGGCAATTGAGGAACATTTCGGTCAGTTTTGTTACTTGCTGTCCTCATCGCAACCCACTGCAAGCCAAGGGCCTAGGATTTTAGATGGAGGGGAGAGGATGAGGAACTTAGTCTGGACCCAGAGAGATCTCTAGGAGAAGAGAGAATTCAAAATCAAGGATTGCTACCCAGCCACAGGGAAGTTCAAGTGGTGTGGGTCGCTGATGAAGCTCAGATTTGCTAAAGACGTTTGGGGAAAGGGATTAGGGAATCCTTCGCCACCAAGCTAAAGGCAGCCATGCGGGAAGAGGGAGAGGGCACGGGCCGTTCCGTCCACAAAGTTTGGAGGAGGATTGGAGCTGGGAAGGTGGCTAGAACTACCCTGGTCAGCATCCTTCTCCGCCGTATTTCCTGCCGCCGATGGGGGCGCCTATCCCTCCGATCCCACTGACGGGCAACAGGGGCCTAGTTTAGGCTTCTTTCCTAGTCACCAGCCTCCCTATCCCTCACCTGGTCAGCAAATGATCAATCACCAGGCCAATTAGTATTACAATCAGAGTCAGAGAGGTCCGGGAGGATGACCTAGAGCCCCGAATCAAGGGAATAGGAGAAGGTAGAACAATCAAAAGCAGCAGCAACAGAAGAATCAAATCCAACCTGCTTCAATTCAGTTAGAAGATCAATAGAAGTCAGTTCCAAAGGGGGATGAGAAGATTGAGGGTGATAATCTGTAACCTGACAAAGCTCTTAACATCATTTGCTATAATTGTGGTGAGCCAGGTCATTTTAGTGCTACTTGTGTCAAGCCAAAGATTTGCTTCATTTGTTTCAGGGAGGATCACCTAGCAGATAGGTGTCCTAGATGGAAGGAACCATATGTGTCTACATAGTACATGGAGAGTTCCAATAGAGGATTGGGCTTTTTTCCATGTGGATGTAGAGGAGAAGGCCAAAAGATTCAAGCTCTAGACAAGATTTGACAACTGTGGTGTCTTCACAATTGAGGAGGTTACTATGAGTCAGGAAGACATCATCAAGAACCTAAAGAGGCTTTTTTATCAGAATTGGCACTGGCAGTTAAAGCAACTGGAGGAATTCAAATTTCTGGTGAGATTCCCACCTGAGAAGAGGGTGGAAAATGTGGTGATCAACAATGTTTCATTCTTTTATCTTTAGGACAATGAGGTGCAAGCTTCTCTTAGAGTATAGAATGGCAATATTGAGCCAATTAGCAGCCTAAAGGAGGTTTGGATCCAAGTTAGAGGTATACCCCCAAGGTGGTGTGATTGGAGCACATTAAGACAAGTGGCATCAGCTATAGGAAAGCTGGTGGAAATTGATTAGCACTCACTGTTTGGAAGTTACTTTGCTATGATAAGAATTAAAGTCAAATGTAGAGAGCCAAGGAAGGTACCAAAGAAGAGAGTGATGGAAATGGGTGATAATATCTACCTTATCAAGTTCACAACTGAAGGTGTTGATCAAGAAATAGACAGTTGAAAGCTCAAGTTTGGTTTTGGTGAATTGATGAAACCCTAAAAGTGCTAACCTATTACTCTAGTGATTATGAGATTGGTAGCACATTCCAAGTGATGAAGCAAATGGAGAAGATCATGGTGATGGTGAAGTCCATGTGATGATGATCAAGCTCCAGGACTTAGAAAAGAAGAAAGAAAAAAACAAAATGGGCTCAAGGCAAAGGTGATATCCATAGGGCCATTTTTGTTTTCGGTGATCGAGACACTATAGAGAGTGTGATCACATTTAGCCATTTAGGATACATGGTCGTACTATTAAGAAGGGAGCTCTTATCAGACAATTCAATCATCTAGTGCCACTAGGTGTTGGAATACATGCATATGCATTTAGGCCTAATGCACAATCGGTGAGAAGTGATTAACCTTTGAAAAATATTTGTGAAAATGCTAACACACTTGCACGTGATGGTGAAACACTTGGAGTGTTAGCACATTTGCAAAGGTGGTGAAAAAGGGTGAAGAAAAGGAGGCATTATCGGGCTTGGGGTGCTGCCATGGGGGCATCGCCACCCCTGTGGTGGTGACCGATAGAGGAGGCCAAGAATAGGGTGCTCTGGTGGGGCACTGCCACCCTGTCCAGTGGCACCGCTACCACTAGGGCGGTGCCCACCTGAGCCTGGCCAAGGAACAACAGAGAAGGTGGTGGCACCGGTGTGTCTGGTGTGCACCGCCACCGTGAGGGCGGTGCACCGCCGGGTCATCGCCATGGGGAGGGCGGTGTCACTGCCATTTTTTTCCAGAGACTGGGGTAAATGGGGTTGGTCACCACCACGGTCACCGCCGCCCTAAGGGCGGTGCACCGCCGCTTTTATCCAAAGACTTGGTCTCTCGGGTAGCTGGCCGGGTGGTCACCACCACCCTAGGTTCATTGGTGCACCATGGATGGGCTCAAAGAAGAAAGCCATTTGGGTGCTAAGGATCTTAGTAACTAACCTTCAAGGACCCAAGCAAGTTTGGGTACTTAAAAAGAATTGATATTCTTTTGTAGGTCAATTATAAAGCTGGAGGAAGGCATTGGGTTCTTGATAGTGGGTGCACTCAACATATGACCGATGGTGCGAGAATATTCAACTCAATCAATACCAATGTTAATGATGGTTATAATAGTATCATATTTGGTGACAATGGCAAAGGTAAGGTCAAAGGGCTTGGTAAGATTGCAATATCCAATGACATGAGCATTTTCAATGTGTTGCTATTAGAGAGCTTGAACTTCAATTTGCTATTAGTGGCTTAATTGTGTGATTTTGGATTCAAATGCATATTTGGAGTAGATGATGTAGAAATCATAAGTGTAGATGGTTCTAATTTGATCTTCAAAGACTTTAGATATGAGAATCTAAACTTGGTTGATTTCAATGCTAGTGAAGCTCAATTGTCAACATGTTTGTTCACTAAGTCTAGGATGGATTGGTTATGGCATAGAAGCTTGGTCATGTTGGAATGAAACAATTAAATAGATTGGTTAAGCATGACTTGGTTAGAGGCTTAAAAGATATTGTGTTTGAGAAGGATAAGCTTTATAGCTCTTGTCAAGCCGGGAAACAAGTTGGAAACACCCATCCTAAGAAGAGCATAATGAGCACTAGCAAGGCATTTAAGTTATTGCACATGGATTTGTTTGGGCCAACACAATACACTAGCATCGGTAGAAACAAATATGGTTTTGTGATAGTGGATGACTATACTAGATACACTTGGACATTCTTTCTAGTGGACAAGAGTGATATGTTTGCAACTTTCAAATGATTTGTCAAGAGCATACACAATGAATTTGAAACAACCATCAAGAGAGTTAGAAGTGACAATGGTAGTGAGTTAAAGAACACAAGAATTAATGAGTTGTGTGATGAATTTAGAATTAGACATCAATTCTTGGCAAAGTACACTCCACAATCAAATGTCCTTGTTGAGATGAAGAATAGAACCTTGATTGACATGGCAAGATCAATGTTGAGTGAGTACAATGTGAGTCAATCCGTTTGGGCTGAAGCAATCAACACGACTTGCTATTGTAGCAACCGCCTCTATTGTCACCCATTGAAGGAGAAGACACCTTATGAGCTCTTGAATGATAGAAATCCCAACATTGCATACTTTTAGGTATTTGGTTGCAAATGCTATATGTTGAAGAAAGGCACTAGATTGAGCAAGTTTGACAAGAAGTGTTATGAAAGATTCTTACTTGGATACTCCACTACAAGCAAAGCATATAGAGTTTGGAATTTGGCAAGTGGTACTCTTGAGGAAGTTCATAATGTTGAGTTTGATGAAACCAACGGTTCCCAAGATGAGAATGAGAACTTAGAAGATGTTAGAGGTATTCAACTTTCAAAAGCCATTAAGAACATCGATGTTGGTGAATTGAGTCCTAGACAAGTGATTGATGAAGAAGATGATCAAGTGCAAGTGCTCTCTAACTCAAATATGGAAGTTGACACTAATGAAGCAAGTACAAGTGGCTCTCATGACAATGTGCAAGATCAAGTGGCTAGTACATCATCTCAATCTAATGAGCAAGCTAGTGCAAGCAATGTTTCAATACTCCAACCAACCAATATTGCAAGATATCATCCATTGGACACTATAATTGGAGATATTTCTAGAGGTGTGCAAATAAGATCAAGATTGGCTTCATTTTGTGAGCATTTCTTATTTGCGTCATCCATTGAACCAAAGAAGATAGATAAAATATTGAAGGATGTTGATTGGGTCATTGCAATGCATGAAGAATTGAACAACTTTACAAGAAATCAAGTATGTGAATTAGTTGAGAGACCAAAGAACCACAATGTGATTGGAACCAAATGGGTCTGTAGAAACAAGCAAGATCAAGATGTGATAATAGTAAGGAACAAAGCAAGACAGAAGAAAGGCAAGCTCGACTCCTACCTGCCCCTCTAAGGAGATGACGGGCGGGGTGGGCTCCACCCACGGCTAGCGTCCTCCTCTGGCACCTCTGGCACCTCTGGGACCCTCCGCTGACCTCCAACGCGTGGGCCACCAAAGCTAGGATCACCACTGGAGCTAGAGCCACTACCGGAGGTAGGACAAACGCCAGCGTAGGTGCCTCCAGTGTCCCCGTCGGGGGCACCACCATCCACATGCACTCCACCTCAGATGGCAGGGCTAGGGGCTCTAACACCATCCCAACGAACGGATGGCCTACCAGAGGAGGATGATCAGCGCTGAAGGGGGGAGGCCCAACGCCTGCCCTGGGGTAGTTCATGCCGACCGCCTTGAGCATCAACACCTGAAGCAGCTCCTCCGAGATGGGATAAGGGAACTCCATCATCGGGTCGGTGATCCCCTTATGCTGCCACAGCGGATGCGCCCTCTCCCTCAGTGGGAGGATCCAGCGCTGGATGAATGTGAGCACCACCACCGGCCTAGTCAACCCCTATGCTCTCAAGGCCTCAATGGCCCCCATGAGAGTAGGGACCTCACCAGCCTCCTCCACTAGGGGAAACAGCCACCACAAAGCTAGGGCAACGCCGGCCAACCTTCCCTCCAAGGAGTGGAGCACCGAAACCATGTTGGGGAGGTAGAACCACCTCCTCCTCCATCTCATCTCTGCATCAAAGCCCGATAGCTGGTGAGAGCGAGGTACTAGCCAGAAGCATGCGGACGCACCTGGATCCGGGCACCCCCATCTCTGGAAAAGCATAACCAGGGAATGATGGCACTACCTGAAACAACCACCTCCATAGCATGAAGTGAGGATGAATCCCCAGGAAGGCCTCACACGGCGTGATGAAGGTCGCAATGTGGAGGATCCCCTCCAGCGTCAGGTCATGGAGGCAAAGGCCATAGAAGAATAGGAGGCCACAGACAAAACGATGCAGTGGGTGGCTGAGTCCCAGCTGGTGGAAGGCGGCGAAGGACATGATCTCCTGGTCGCGGGGCACCGATGCTAACTCCTCGGTGGTGGGGGGATGCCAGCCAACCATGAAGACCTCCTCCGGCGCTAGCCTGTCCTCCTCCATCTTCCTGATCACCGCCTCGGTGACCTCCGATGGCTCCCACTTTGCCATGGGTGTGCAAGGGCGAGGCGACGATGAGAAAGTACGTGGGAACACGACGAAGCAAGAGCTTTTTGGGAATGAGAATGGTTCTATCAAAAACAGAAGGTAGCATCCCCTCTCTGCCCTTTTGTCTTCGCTTTTGTACTCCGCGGACAGCGGTTGCCGCGCCCCCACGATCCCACGACGATCATGCAGCACGACGACAGTTGCTGGACCTGAGGTGGAGGCAAACCGCCGCCTCCTTATTAGCCTGACCCTATTGGGCCAAGCCATGCACGCTGCCCACTCCACGCACACCTCCTCGCGGGACTTGGGGGGATCTGGTTCCCCCCGGGCCCATCGGCTACCATCGATGGCCTAGATCCGCCCACACCAACTTCAACGGCTTCTCCTCCACCAAATCTGCTCCACATGGCTCAAACATCCCATCTCCCATACGAGACGAGACGGTGCGGGAGTGCACACCATAACTTCTCCAGCAAGCACGACGGCCCAGATGCCATCAACCGTCTACGCAAGGCGTCAGCGGATGAGACATGCCCAGAAGCCACCCCTTCCTCTGGCAAGGAGGCCTCACAAAGGTCTCGGGGGTTGCACTGGCTCCCCAAATCGAGTAGCCTGACCCCCCCGATTGATGGGCACTCAGGTGGCACATCCCCCAAAACCAACCAACTCCTCAGAGTTAGGTCAAGAGCCGCTGAGCAATGGGCCCAACGAGGGCCCCCGACCAAGGCTCATCATGCTCCCTGCTCCACGATCTATGGCCGTAGGAGGTCGGCCCCAAAAGGCCATCTCGAGAGGATCGAGGCCTACTATCGCAGCCACCAAAAGGGCATGATGCTTTGGATGATCAGATGGCCCTGAGCCAAAGCCTAGTGCTCTTGATCACCTGGCCCACGGTAGGCTCCGATCAAAAAGGAGGGCATCCCCAGGCCTGAAGTCGGCAACTCCCAGACGAGTTGGCCGAGCCCTTGCTCGAGTCGAAGAACCATGTGACATAGACTCACAAAGGGATCGACACCATCTCCGCTTGGCCTCGATAGCCGAGCAACACCATCACAATGAAGAAGAAGGCCCCAAGCAGGGGGCAGCACTCTTGTCAGCGGATGCTGTCCCCGCCGAGGAGGGTTCAGTCACCATAAGATCGAATTTAGCCCTTTGTCACCATTACGCCGGGTGAGGCCACGAAGGGCTCGGGGCCTCCTGATGAGATGCTAGTATTTGAGTATGTTAAGCCTTGGGTCCAATGGTTCCAAACCAAAGAAGACCCCCGACCGACCCCTTTAGGATCGCCTGGGGGCTCGGGGGCTATGCCCATTGGGCATGCTCGTGCGCACCCCCTGCAAAGAGACCCGCCCAAGCCTAACTTGGCCACGACCACCACTTGGGGCTCGGGGGCTCGCCCAAGCCTCAGGCACCTGATCTACAACGCATCCAAGCCTGGCCCTTGGCTCCTGCCTAGCTAACAATGCCAACCAAGGCCTGTGCACAAGAAGATAAGCTCTAGGCTACCAATGCTCGGGGGCTCCCTGGCGCCGCTCCCCAAGCATGGCCCTGGCAACTGCTCCCCCGATAGCTTCACGTCTAGGGCATGACACAAGAAGACAAAGCTTTCCCTCGGTCTTCTGGGGGCTCAGGGGCTTTGAGCCTGCACGTTAGCCCCTAGAGCTTACCTCTTTCGCCACCAAAAAAACTCTAGAAGGTCCACCTAGGTGAGGCCGGTCCAAGCTGACACAGCCTGACAAGCAGAGTGTTAGAACAGAGCAGTCGGACGACGCCCAAGGCTTCTTTGGCACCAAGGCACCTCCACGGTCCATGGCGCACCGCTGCAAGACCCTCCTGGACTCCGGCGCACATAGACCATAGACTAGTACCCCCAAACCGCCATGTACCCAACCTATCTTGTTATATAAGGGATAAGGTCAGACTTAGGAGGGGGGAGGATCCTAGATCGATCACCAGATACTCCATTACATTCTATCTGCCTTCGCTCCGCACAGGGAGCAAGGCAACCCAGAGAGGGGCACCGAGAGCTCCTCCTCTGCATCCTGTCGTCTTCCTCCTCTCCGACGAGGGGAAGGCTCCACCAGTGGTGAGGCAACCTTAGGCATAGCACCGAGCTAACCCCCGTATCAAATCTCTCTCTACACTCTATTGTAACCTCTCGATTTTGGGTGCTCTTGAGTATAAGGATCATCAGCTGCTGGACGTAAGGACCGAATTGGCCCGAACTAGGATAAACCATTGCATCTTCTCTGCGTGATTCTTATGTTCTTGAGTCCACCCGAGCCACCAGAGACCTATACTCTAACACTGACTCGAATAATAATGCTTGTCGCGGTTTCAACCCCATGACACCGACATATTCACCAAGCCACTTGATGAGAAGAGGTTTTGCAAGCTACGGAATGAGTTGAACATATTGGATTTCTCAAATATGTGTTGATGCACCCCCACTCATATGACATGCCTCTCCTTCGAGCACCCAAGGTAAAAGTTGATTGGCATGCATGCATACTTTGCTAAGGACTTGTTAAGTGCATCTAGTCATTCCTCATGTCTTATTGGCTCATTCATGAAAATCAAATGAATTTGATGCTTGTATGGTACCACTATTGCTTCTATGCTTGACTTGTTCTAGTGGTAGCATATGACATGTTTGTGGGCTTGTGAACCTAGTGTTTGATCTAGAAAATGAGCTATAAGTGTTTAAGTCAATATGGTACAAGATAACCCTTGAAATGAGGTGTGAAGAAGCTTGTCCTTGGATCAAACTGAGTTAAATATCTTTAGCAAGTATTCTAGATTGGACCAAATTTGGGAAAATGATCCTCACCCCATTGATTGACATTGATAATCTTAACATATCTAAAATTGAACATTTGTGGTCATTGATGACAAAGGGGGAGAAATTGCACAAAGATAAGGTTGTTTGACATAGGGGGAGAAATATGATAAAGTAAAGGGATCAATTAAAATTTGAGCACACAAGTAGGGGGAGCAAGCTCATAAATTTGATTGATGCATTTGATGTGCATTCACATATTGAAAGCTCTAGTTTGGTTTTGGTGAATTGATGAAACCCTAAGTGCTAACCTAGTTTATCAAGTGATCATGAGATAGGTAGCACACTCCAAGTGGTGAAGTAAATGAAGATCATAGCATGATGATGATGATGGCATGGTGATGATCAAATGCTTCGACTTGGAAAGAAGAAAGAGAAAAACAAAAAGCTCAAGGCAAAGGTATATTTTGTAGGAGCTATTTTGTTTTGGTGATCAAGACACTTAGAGAGTGTGATCACATTTAGGTTTGATAGCCGTACTATTAAGAGGGGTGAAACTCCTATCGGAATGCGGTTATCAAAGTGCCACTAGATGCTCTAACTCATTGCATATGCATTTAGGATCTAGTGGAATGCTAACACCCTTGAAAATGTTTGTGAAAATATGCTAACACATGTGCACAAGGTGATACACTTAGTGGTTGGCACATTTGAGCAAGGGTGAAGAAGTTAGAGGTGAAGAGGAGTTAGTCTTGCTGGTCACTGAGTGACTGGACGCTGGTCTCAGAGGAACCAGCGCGTGGTGGTTGGCACATTTGAGCAAGGGTGAAGAAGTTAGAGGTGAAGAGGAGTTTGTCTTGCTGGTCACTGAGTGACCAGACGCTGGTCTCAGAGGAACCAGCGCGTCCGGTCAAGTGTGACAGCGTATACGCCAGCTTCGGTCAAACGACTGGACGCTGGGTCTTGGACTAACCGGACGCTGAAAGGATGCATCCGGTCCTAGCTGTCGTGGCAGCACAGTGGTCAGGGTAACTGACCGGACACTGGCTGTGTCCGGTCAAGCATGACCAGATGTGTCCGGTCGTGAAATATCGTTTCTGGAACCTTACTGGAAACGACCGGACGCTGGAGGCTCAGAGTCCGATCTGTTTGTGCACAGTGTACAGTCAGGAGATGACCGTTGAAATCTGACGAATAGTATTTGAAGCTAGGGACACATGGCATGTATCATGTGACCGGACGCTGAGGGCCAGCGTCCGGTCGATCCGACCGGAGCGTCCATTCACCCCGCATTTTACCCAGTGAAGGGGTACAACAGCTCTATTTCGTGGGGGCTTCTATTTAAGCCCCATGGCCGGTTCAAGCTCACTCTCTTGGCCATTTGCATTGACATAGCAACCTTGTGAGCTTAGCCAAAGCCCTCCCACTCATCTCCATCATTGATTCATCATCTTTGTGAGATTGGGAGAGAATCCAAGTGCATTGCTTGAGTATTTGCATCTAGAGGCACTTGGTGTTCGTGTTTCGCTTTGGGATTCACTTGTTACTCTTGGTGGTTGCCGCCACCTAGACGGCTCAGAGCAGCGAGGATCGTCGAGTGGAGGGTGGTGATTGTCTCCGGCTCCGATCATGGTGATTGTGAGGGGTTCTTGACCTTTCCCCGGCGGAGCACCAAAAGGTACTTTAGTGGATTGCTCGTGGCTTGTGTGATCCTCATCTTGTGTTGGTTGTGCGGCACCCTATTGAGGGTTTGGCGTGTGATGCCAATTAGCGCGTGAACCTCCAAGTGAGTGAATCGCCACAACGAGGAGTAGCTTGCCGGCAAGCAAGTGAACCTCGGTAAAAAAATCATTGTGTTCATCCTTTGATTCCGAGGTGATTGGTCTTCATTGTTATTCACTCTTATGATTGATTGGTTCCTTCATCTACACGGCAGTATAACTTACTTGATCACTCTCTTTACATTACCGCAAACTAGTTGTCAAGCTCTTTAGTGTAGTTAGTTGTGAGAGCTTGGTTGGTTGGTGTGGCTCTTTAGTTAGCCTTTGAGAGCACACTAACATAGGGTAGTGTCATAGCTATTGTGTGAATAGATACTATCTAAACTAGAATTGTAGTAGGTGGCTTGCATTTTGAGTAGGCTAGCGCAACTCTTGCTTCGCCTTATAATTGTCTAACCATTTTGTTAAGTGTTGTTGAAGAAATTTTTATTAGGCTATTCACCCCCCTCTAGCCATTAGGATCTTCCAAGTGGTATCAGTGCCGAGGTCACCGTGATTTGAGGCTTAACAACCTTCGGTGTAAAAATGGCTTAAATCAACAACACAAAGAAGCCACTCCAATTTGATGGCTCCAACTATCCCTATTGGAAGGCTAAGATGACAACTTATATCAAGTCAATCAATAGGAAGGTTTGGAAGGTGGTAGAGACAAAGATTGAGATTGAAGTTGAAGTGGCTCCCACCGCCGCCGAAGAAATACTACTCCAAAATAATGACATTGCTCTTAGTGCCATCCATGATGCTTTGGATGAAAGAACATTTGAGCAAATCAAGAACATTGAGAGAGCTCATGAGGCATGGAAGAAGTTGGAAGAATCATTTGAGGGCACTCAAGCCATGAAGGGTGCAAAGGCATATATTCTCAAAGAGAAATTTGCAAGCTTCAAGATGAAGGATGATGAGAGTGTGCCAGAGATGTTTCATAGACTTCAAGTGCTTGTCAATGATCTCAAAGCACTTGGAGAAGAGGTGAAGGACAAGGACTTCTCCCACAAGTTTTTGAGATGCTTACCTTCAAGATTTGGTACATTGGTCACTATTCTAGTGAGGAGTGGTTTGGACACCATGACACCAAACCAAGTGTTGGGAGATATAATGACCGATGATACATATAGAGATGATGATGAGAAGGAAGAAAAGAAGGAGAAGAAAGATGAGAAGAAGGATGAGAAGAAGAAGAGTGTGGCACTCAAGGCCACATCATCCAAGGGCAAAGCTAAGCAAGAAACATCTAGTGAAGAAGATGATTCATGGGATGATGATGATGATGAGAAGATGTCTCTCTTTGTCAAGAGATTTGGCAAGTTTATGGTGAACAAGGGCTACCGTGCTAGAAGAAAGAAGTTTTCATCCAAGAACAAAGAAGAGTCAAGAAGGTGCTTCAAGTGTGGAAGCAAAGATCATCTTATTGTTCAATGTCTATACAATAGCGACAATGATGATGACAAGAAGAAGAACAAGAAGAAGGACAAGATGGAAAAGAAAGAGAAGGACAAGATGACCTTCAAGAAGAAGAAGGGTGGTTCATATGTGGTCACTTGGGATAGTGATGCTTCCTCAAGTGATGATGATGACAGTGATGATGACAAGACCACCAAGAAGAAGGTTCTTGCAAGCATTGCTATCAATGAGAAGCCTTCTCTCTTCGGCTCTTCATCATGCTTCATGGCTAAGAACACTAAGGTACAAACTTGTGATGATGAAAGTGATGAAGAACATGATGATGATAATGAAAATGAAAATGAAAATGATAGTGATAGTGATGATGATGAACCTACTAAGGATGAATTATTTGACATGCTAAAAGATGATAGAGAACACTTTGACATCAAGAGAAGGGAATGCAAAAGCTTGCGTAAGAAACTAAAAGCCCTTAAGCAAGCCTTTGATGAGCTCAATGCATCTCATGAGAGGCTAGAGGAAGCTAATGAGAAGCTTGGCAAAGCTCACAAAAAGCTTGAAAAGGCTCATTCCTCTTTGATTGATGAGAAAAATAAAAAGAAGCATGCTGATACTTGTGATGTAGGCTTAACTTGTGATTTAATTAATGAATCATCACCTATGCCTATCATTGTTGCTCCCGCTAACCCTTCTTGTAGTACTTCCACTTCCACCTCATCTAGTGGTGATGGTCTCACTTGTGATGCCTCACTAGTGGTTGAGAATGAGAATTTCAAGAAGGAGGTTAACAAGCTCACTCACACTTTGGCTAAGGCCTATGGTGGTGAGGACCGCTTGCTTATGTGCTTGGGTAGCCAAAGAGCTTCTCTCTACAAAGAGGGATTGGGCTATACCCCCAAGAAAGGCAAGGCGGTCTTTGCTCCTTACAAGACTAGTTTTGTGAAGAACAATGGTCGGTTTTGCATTAGTTGCAAGCAAGTGGGTCATAAAGAGCATGAATGCACCAACAAGAGCAAAAATACTAATGTATCCTCCCTTAAGCTTGATTCATGCTATATGCTTATTAAGGGTACAAATGGTGTGAAGGCTAAGTTCATTGGTAAACCATGGATGGGCTCAAAGAAGAAAGCCATTTGGGTACCAAAGAGCTTAGTGACTAACCTTCAAGGACCCAAGCAAGTTTGGGTACCTAAAAGGAATTGATCTTTTTTTGTAGATCAATTACAAAGCTGGAGGAAGGCATTGGGTTCTTGATAGTGGGTGCACTCAACACATGACCGGTGATGCAAGAATGTTCAACTCAATCAACACCAATGGCAATGATGGTTATGATAGTATCACATTTGGTGACAATGGCAAAGGCAAGGTCAAAGGGTTTGGTAAGATTGCAATATCCAATGATATGAGCATATCCAATGTGTTGCTAGTAGAGAGCTTGAATTTCAATTTACTATCCGTGGCTCAATTATGTGATCTTGGATTCAAATGCATATTTGGGATAGATGATGTAGAGATCATAAGTGTAGATGGCTCTAACTTGATCTTTAAAGGCTTTAGATATGAGAATCTATACTTGGTTGATTTCAATGCTAGTGAAGCTAGATTATCTACATGCTTATTCACTAAGTCTAGTATGGGTTGGTTATGGCATAGAAGGCTTGGTCATGTTGGAATGAAACAATTGAATAGATTGGTTAAGCATGACTTGGTTAGAGGCTTGAAAGATGTTGTGTTTGAAAAGGATAAGCTTTGTAGCTCTTGTCAAGCCGGAAAACAAGTTGGAAACACCCATCCTAAGAAAAAGCATGATGAGCACTAGTAAAACATTTGAGTTATTGCACATGGATTTGTTTGGGCCAACACAATACACTAGCATTGGTGGTAACAAATATGGCTTTATGATAGTGGATGATTACACTAGATACACTTGGGTATTCTTTCTAGTGGACAAAAGTGATGTGTTTGCGACATTCAAAACATTTGTCAAGTGCATTGATAATGAGTTTGAAACAACCATCAAGAGAGTTCGAAGTGACAATGGTAGTGAGTTTAAGAACACTAGAATTGATGAGTTATGTGATGAATTTGGAATTAGACATCAATTCTCGGCCAAGTACACTCCATAATCAAATGGCTTTGTTAAGAGGAAGAATAGAACACTCATTGATATGGCAAGGTCTATGCTTAGTGAGTACAATGTGAGTCAATCTTTTTGGGCCGAAGCTATAAACATGGTTTGCTATTATAGCAACCGCCTCTATTGTCACCCATTGAAAGAGAAGACACCATATGAGCTCTTGAATGGTAGAAAGCCCAACATTGCATATTTTTGGGTCTTTGGTTGCAAATGCTATATCTTGAAGAAAGGCACTAGATTGGGCAAGTTTGACAAGAAATGTGATGAATGATTCCTACTTGGTTATTCCACTACAAGCAAAGCATATAGAGTTTGGAATTTGGATAGTGGTACTCTTGAGGAAGTTCATGATGTTGAATTTGATGAAACCAAGGGTTCACAAGTAGAGAATGAGAACTTGAAAGATGTTAGAGGCATTCAATTTTCAAATGCCATGAAGAACATGGATATTGGTGAATTGAGGCCTAGGCAAGTGAATGATGATGAAGATGATCAAGTGCAAGTGCTCTCTAACTCAAATGTGCAAGATGATACAAATCAAGCTAGTACAAGTGGCTCTCATGACAATGAACAAGATCAAGTGGCTAGTACATTATCTCAACCCAATAATCAAGCAAGTGCAAGCAATCAAGTTCCAATCCTCCAACCAACCAATGTTGCAAGGGATCATCCATTGGACACTATCATTGGTGATATTTCAAGAGGTGTTCAAACAAGATAAAGATTGGCTTCATTTTGTGAGCACTTCTCATTTGTGTCATCCATTGAACCAAAGAAGATAGATGAAGCATTGAAGGATGTTGATTGGGTGAATGCTATGCATGAAGAATTAAATAACTTCACAAGAAATCAAGTTTGGGAATTAGTAGAGAGACCAAAGGGACACAATGTGATTGGAACCAAATGGGTCTTTAGAAACAAGCAAGATCAAGATGGGATAGTAGTAAGAAACAAAGCAAGATTGGTAGCACAAGGCTATACACAAGTTGAAGGTCTTGACTTTAGAGAAACATATGACCCGGTTGCTAGATTGGAAGCAATTAGAATCTTGCTATCCTATGCTTGTGCCCACAACATCAAGCTCTATCAAATGGATGTTAAGAGTGCATTTCTCAATGGTTACATCAATGAAGAAGTATATGTTGAGCAACTCCTGGTTTTGAAGATGATAAGAAGCCCAACCATGTGTACAAGTTAAAGAAGGCATTATATGGCTTGAAGCAAGCACCTAGAGCATGGTATAAGAGATTGAGGGACTTCCTACTCTCTAAATGGTTCATGATGGGCAAGGTTGACACCACTCTTTTTATCAAGAAGATTGGAAAAGATCTATTTGTATTACAAATCTATGTTGATGACATCATTTTTGGATCAACCAATCAAGACTTTTGTGATGAGTTTGGAAAGATGATGGCTAATGAGTTTGAGATGTCCATGATTGGAGAATTAAGTTACTTCCTTGGTCTTCAAATCAAGCAATTGAAGAATAGTACTTTTGTGAGTCAAGGCAAGTATATCATGGACATGATCAAGAAGTTTGGCATGAGTGATAGCAAAGTCATTAGCACACCAATGGGAACAAATGACAACTTGGATAGTGATGCAAGTGGAAATATGGTGGATCAAAAATTATATCGGTCTATGATTGGAAGCCTACTCTATGTAACCGCATCAAGGCCGGATGTCATGTTTAGTGTATGCATGTGTGTAAGATTTCAAGCCTCACCAAGAGAAAGTCATTTGAAGGCTACAAAGAGGATATTGAGGTACTTGAAGCATACACCAAATGTCGGTTTGTGGTATCCCAAAGGAGCAAAGTTTGAGCTAGTTGGTTACTCTGACTCGGATTATGTGGGATGCAAGGTTGAAAGAAAGAGCACCTCGGGCACATGTCAATTGTTGGGAAGATCACTTGTTTCATGGTCATCAAGGAGCAAAATAGTGTTGCATTATCGACCGCCGAAGCCGAATACATATCCGCCGGTAGTTGTTGTGCACAAATTCTTTGGATGAAGGCCACCTTGAATGACTTTGGAATCAAGTTCATGAAAGTGCCATTGCTATGTGACAATGAGAGTGCAATCAAGCTAACCAACAATCCGGTTCAACATGCAAGAACAAAGCACATTGATGTCCGCCACCATTTCATAAGAGATCACCAACAAAAAGGGGACATTTGTATTGAGAGTGTAGGCACCGAAGATCAACTTGTCGATATATTCACCAAGCCATTTGATGAGAAAAGGTTTTGCAAGCTAAGGAATGAGTTGAACATATTGGGGGGTGCATCAACACATATTTGAGAAATCCAATATGTATGGTATCAAGTCATTTGATGTTTGAGAAATCCAAGGTAAAAGTTGATTGGCATGGCATACATCCTTGCTAAGGACACATTTAGTGCATCTAGTCATTTCTCCATTTTATTGGGCCCATTCATGAAAATCAAATGAATTTGATGTTTGTATGGTATCACTATCGCTTCTATGCTTGACTTGATCTAGTGGTAGCATATGACATGTTTATGGGCTTGCAAACCTAGTGTTTAATCTAGAAAATGAGTTTTAAGTGTTTAACTCAACATGGTACAAAATAACCCTTATTTAGAGGTGTGAAGAAGCTTGTCCTTGGATCAAACCGAGTTAAATATCTTTGGCAACTAATCTAGTTTTGTCGCAGAACCGACCAATTCATAAGAATACAAGTACAATGGCAATCCGCAAGCGGTCGCACTGTCATACTTGAACCCATATAAACCCGGTAGTCCGTCGAGTACCACGACGGGTCTCGATAAACGATTTACAACAACCAAGATCGTACAGGATTCAACATACATGCCACATATTACATCAAGTTCACAGATACTTTTCATCATCAGAGTACGAATAAAAGTTATTACAAACCGAGTTTGATAAATAAAGCGGAAGCAAATAAGTTCGAAGATAAAGTTTCCAACATAGTTTGATACAGTGCCAAGCTAGATCACGGTCCACAAAAGCAAGGATAGGAATTACTAAAGAAGCCTGCCCAAGGCTTACTCCTCATCCACAGTGGGATAGAAGCAACTCTTGCAATAACCATGATACACAGTGCCATCTGCAACATTGGGAAAATAAACCCTGAGTACAAGAAGGTACTCAGCTAGACTTACCCGTCATGAACCAGAAATAAAATGACTCCAAGGAGTATGCAAGGCTGTATAAGTGGACGTAACTTGACAACATTTTGCGAAAAAGGCAACTGATCCGTTGTACAATTATGATTCCTTTACCAAGTTAATTAGCACTATCCATTTCTAGATTAGCAACTATCCTGTGCCAAACATGTGGTATATCATTTAGAAGCATACAATAGTAACCATAGCAGGTATTGGAATTCCATTTTCGTCCGAACCATCATGTTCCATAACACAATTACTACGATGTTGGGACTAGCCAAGTTTCTCACTATCCGGGAGAGACGGCGATTCGAATCGATTTCAACCAGTGGGAATTTATTCCTAACACAAACCAGTGTCTACCACCACGATAGCCTTAGGTCACCTTTGGTACAACTCCGGTACACATTTCGCTGGGTCCGATTGCGCCGCTGTCTGGAACACCGGATGCCGGGATGCTCGTGCCAAGCACGCCCTTGGGCTCGGTCGATCGTTCCCGGAAGGAGCGCACAATGTAAGCGATTCCGGCCTGAGTTGAATTACTCGGCTTCGCGGTCGGAACGAAGTTATCCCGCCAGCTAAGTGAGAGGCATGCATTCAATCTTGTCGAAGCACCAACAACAGATACGGTCCTTAATCGACATAGACGGGGATAAATCCACACCCAAGACCTCCATGTCTTGTTGCTTTCTATCCGCTTCCGTCCGGTCTCGATTTACTTTTACCACATGGTTCATTCCATGATAGCGAGATATAGCCAACCGTGCTCCAGATCCACCTATATCTCATGGTGATAGGACATCACCCGACTTCTACCGGTCTAAGCATGGCTAAGCATATATATTCGATCCTGGACCTATACCGATTCTGGTGTAATATTTGGACAAGGAATGTACATGCATCAAGTGGTTTCATTCAACTCTTATAACCTAATGCATCAATCATAAATACGTAAGTAAACATTTGTAAATTCTTTGGGAGACTTATAATGCTCCGGGCTTGCCTCGCGAGAAAGGAAGTAGGCGATGGTCGGGGCACTCGGAAGCTCTTGAGGTTCTCGCTCCACGCCTTCGAGCTGCTGCGGCTTGCGGATCCTCCTGCGGGTTCCTTCTCTCGCTTCTTGAATTCCAGCAACATGATCTCTTCCTCCGATCCTAGATGCATGAGTATGGTATAAGTATTACGAATGCATACATGTTAACAAGTGCATCACGTTGTTTGAGTAGGTGCATATCTCTTCTCGATTATTACTTAACTACTTCTACAATGCATCGACTATGCCACAAACAGTAGCTACTTGTTTCACTCATAACTGGAGTTCTACAAATCCAAATCCAGTGATCCAGGACTTTCTGGAAAGCTTATCAAATTCTCTACAACTTTGCTATTAACCATTTTTATAGTACACCTCAGTTTCAACATGCAACTCATCACACTCTAGAATCAGTCCGGAAATGATTTAACATGCAATATAAAGTAAGAATACTTCTACTTCAGGTAATCATTCAAAATTTGACAACCTAGAACCTACCAATAGTTTAAGCATACCAAATACAGTTAAGATGATATAATGGTGAAGCCCAAACTATTTATTAAATTGCCTTTATTATTTTATTTAGATATCTAGGTTAAATAATAAATATATATCAGATGTGCTTAATAAATTCTCAAAAATTTACAGAGCCTTACTAATGCTATCAAAAGACTACTGTAAAAATTTCATGTCATTTTACCAAGTAGAACATTCTATACAAAAATGACAAGGCAGCAAGGCTTGAAATAGCATAAATGGAAAATCCTATTGAAAAGTGTCAAGCAACAGATTTCATATTTTTCTTAGCATCCATATGGTACTAGGATTACCTCCAACAAATTTCATGAATTTTGGACTCATACTTAATTTATGAAAATTCATGCAAGGATTAACTAGTCATAAAAGAAAAATCTATAACTTTAAATCTACCCATGCACTGGTCCTCAAATTTTTACCAGAGTTCACACATGCTAAGATTAGTTCACCACAAAACTTTCATAATTTTTGGAGCACAAGAACTCTAGATATAAAATAAACAAATTTGAATGCATTCAAAAGCACATTTCAAATCCCTATTTAAATCTCTAGAAATTTCTACTGTTGAATCCAAGAACATATTTTTCTTAAATACTACACTTCCTAAGCAACACAATCATATTTATTTCAAAATTTTAGGAGCTCCCAAACTGATGATACAAAATTCATAAAACAAATCAAAAGCTGGAACATTTGAACTAGCCTACAACACACTGTCATTTGACCGGTGGGACCCGCTGGTCGGGGACCCCACGCGTCGATGACACGGAGCAGCAGCAGCAGCGCCAGCTCTTTGGGCACTGCGTGGCTGTGGCTCGTCGACGGCGAGCTTTTGCCGTGATAACGTCTTCACTACACGACCCACGTGACCTAGCGAAGCGATTGAGCCACTTGGCGGTCCTATTGCCGACCCTAGAGGCGTGGCGGGGACCATGGAAGCGGCGGGAAGGGGGTGGACCACGGCAAAACGCCCGATGACGACCTCGGGGGGCCCGATCTAAGGCTCGGACGAGCACCGTGGTACTACTGGCGAACCTAGCGCACCGGCTATCATGCGGAAAGGTAGACTACAACAGGCGTGGCCCGGCGATGACGGACCACGGCGGCGAGCTCCGACTAAAGCGTGTGCTTGTTGCTGCGCTTACCGAGCTTGAACAATGGGCAATGGGGGACGCCGGGAGTTCTTTGGGGTGTCGGTGGTGCTATTGCGGTGGCGGAGGAGCAGCGAGGACGAGCTGCCATCGGCAATGGCGCTGGCGGCGGCTCAGTGCGGGAATGGCTGCGGCAATGGCGAGGAAGAAGAAGGCCGAAACGAAAAATGAGCGTGGAAGGGTGTCGGGCGGACGCTGGCGGGGTTAAGGCCGTGCCAAGCGCGCGCGGCGTGGCTGCGCTGGAGACCGGGGCGGCGACGCGCCGCTGCCGTTCCGCGCACGCCGGGCGTGTGTGTCTGAAACCGTCGGCCCCTTTATGCGGTCGATTCGATTCGTCGATCGCCGCGATGCGGTGCTGACGATGAGTTTTGACACTCCTTTAACCGCTAATCCGTAGCTTCTCGGTAAAACGATCTACATGGTTTTTGTAGCCGAAGTACCAGCTACAACTTTGGTTCAAGCACCTTGTTCTAATTCGCAAGAGACGGAGTAATATCGTGCTCAACATCGGTTTTGTCGATCGGTTAGTCGATCAACCACTTAGAAAATTTGCTAAGTGTGGGAAATTTGGATTTTTCTGGTTTTGTGGGACCCATTCAAGCATGTTAGAAGCTAAATCAGTCCATGACCCGAAAATAAAAGTTGTTCCTTATGTCAAACACTACAACTTTGCTTTAGTGAACTCCTCCATGCAAGGTCTCTAACACCTAGTTCAACTTTAGTCAAACATGTCATTTTGAAAACATGATACATACACAAACCATGGCTAAATGACCAAACTAGCCTTAGCACTAAATACCAAAGTTGTTCCTAATGATGTCCTAAGCATGTTTAAACAATTTGCAAGGTCATTTAAGCATTTCATGTAGTAGTCACTCATATAGCTATTCAGGTCAACACATGAAATATCACTTAAGTGCTTGATCATGAAATGTGGCCTTCATGAACAAGGTTCCTTTTGTTAACCTAAGTGTAGCTAAGGTGTTTTAGTGACTAGCACTACCCACTTGCATTCATTTGCACATGATCATATGCCTATGTTCCAAGAAACACGAGATAACAAGCAATGTTTCATATGTTTCGATCAAATGTTTCAATTGTAAGTGATGATTTATGAATGCTTGATGCTCATGCTCATGTTATGCGAGTCAAGTTATGCAAGGCTAACACCCGAGGTGTTATAAGTTTGAACCAAATTTGAGAATATGATCCTCACCCCATTGATTGACATTGATAATCTCAACCCTACAAATGGTATTATCTACATTTTTGAACCTTTGTGGTCATTGATGACAAAGGGGGAGAGAATAGTGTACAAAGATAGTGAAAGGGGGAGAATTTCACATAGGGGGAGAGATATGACAAAGGAAAGGGATCAATTAAAATAGGGATCAATTAAAATCTTAAGCACACAAGTAGGGGGAGCAAGCTCATAAACTTGTATGGTGCATTTGAATGTGCATTTCATATGTTTGCTTGCATAACACAAGTTTTAATTTAAATATCCATGCTTTTGTGATGAATGATAGTTGTAAACTTGAATGATGAAATGAAAATCTAGCATGCATAGGTTTATTCACAAGTGGTATCATTTCCAAGTATTATCAAGTGATATCTATTCCAAATAGATTTTCAAGTAGTATCTTTTACAAAGCTTTACAAGTGGTATCTAGCTATCAAAGATTTTCAATGGTATCTAAGCTAACCATGATGCTAAGGATGGTATAATGGTGCACTCCGATTGGTATCATGCTTCAAAAGTCCATCTCTTATACCTTAGCATCATTTGGTAGACATTGTCTCCTATATTTCCTATCTAATCATATGTGCAAGCTACAATCTAAACTCTTAGCACATATGTAGGGGGAGCAATTGCTACCATATGGAGTTCATGAAACTTGTCCATATCCTTTTACACATGGTAAATATGCTTGGACAAGCAACATGGATTCAATTGAATTTTAATTTATATCTTTGTATAAGGGTTGTCATCAATTACCAAAAAGGGAGAGATTGAAAGCTCTAGTTTGGTTTTGGTGAATTGATGAAACCCTAAGTGCTAACCCAGTTTATCAAGTGATCATGAGATATGTAGCACACTCCAAGTGGTGAAGTAAATGAAAATCATAGCATGATGATGATGATGGCATGGTGATGACCGTTGAAATCTGACGAACAATATTTGAAGCTGGGGACACATGGCATGTATCACGTGACCGGACGCTGAGGGCCAGCGTCCGGTCACCTCGCGTTTTACCCAGTGAAGGGGTACAATGGCTCTATTTCGTGGGGGCTTCTATTTAAGTCCCATGGCCGGTTCAAGCTCACTCTCTTGGCCATTTGCATTGACATAGCAACCTTGTGAGCTTAGCCAATGCCCTCCCACTCATCTCCATCATTGATTCATCATCTTTGTGAGATTGGGAGAGAATCCAAGTGCATTGCTTGAGTATTTGCATCTAGAGGCACTTGGTGTTCGTGTTTCGCTGTGGGACTCGCTTGTTACTCTTGGTGGTTGCCACCACCTAGACGGCTTGGAGCAGCAAGGATCGTTGAGCGGAGGGTGGTGATTGTCTTCGGCTCTGATCATGATGATTGTGAGGGGTTCTTGACCTTTCCCCGGCAGAGCGTCAAAAGGTACTCTAGTGGATTGCTCGTGGCTTGTGTGATCCTCATCTTGTGTTGGTTGTGCGGCACCCTATTGAGGGTTTGGCGTGTGATGCCAATTAGCGCGTGAACCTCCAAGTGAGTGAATCGCCACAACGAGGAGTAGCTTGCCGGCAAGCAAGTGAACCTCGGTAAAAAATCATTGTGTTCATCCTTTGGTTCCGAGGTGATTGGTCTTCATTGTTATTTACTCTTGTGATTGATTGGTTCCTTCATCTACATGGTGGTATAACTTACTTGATCACTCTCTTTACATTACCGTAAACTAGTTGTCAAGCTCTTTAGTGTAGTTAGTTGTGAGAGCTTGCTTGCTTGGTTGGTGTGGCTCTTTAGTTAGCCTTTGAGAGCACACTAACATAGGGTAGTGTCATAGCTATTGTGTGAATAGATACTATCTAAACTAGAATTGTAGTAGGTGGCTTGCATTTTGAGTAGGCTAGCGTAACTCTTGCTTCGCCTCATAATTGTCTAACCATTTTGTTAAGTGTTGTTGAAGAAATTTTTATTAGGCTATTCACCCCCTCTAGCCATTAGGACCTTTCACATATGCTTGCTTGCATTGAAAAGATTAAATTCAATATACATGCTTGTGTGGTGTATGCTAGTTGTAGGTTTGATTGATGAAATGAAAAACTAGCATGCATAGGTGGTAGTTAGATTTAACTTGCTTTGTTTTCACAAGTGGTACTAGAACCTTGCATATAATGTTGATCTCACAAGGTATCTAGTTCTTGTCTTTGCAAGTGACATCTAACTAACAATGGTGCTAAGGATGGTATATTTGGTGCACTCTGATTGGTATCATGCTTCAAAGGTCTATCTCTTATACCTTAGCATCATTTGGTAGACATTACTTCCCCACAACTCAAATCCAAGCATATGTGCAAGCTTCAATCAAAACTCTTAGCACATATGTAGGGGGCGCTAATGCTACCAATGGGGGTTCATGAAACTTGTCCAAATCCTTTACACATGGTAAATTTGCTTGGGCAAGCAACATGGATTCAATTTAATTTCAATCCATATCTTTGTGAATGGGTTGTCATCAATTACCAAAAAGGGGGAGATTGAAAGCTCTAGTTTGGTTTTGGTGAATTGATGAAACCCTAAAAGCGCTAACCTATTACTCTAGTGATTATGAGATAGGTAGCACATTCCAAGTGATGAAGCAAATGGAGAAGATCATGGTGATGGTGGAGTCCATGTGATGATGATCAAGCTCTAGGACTTGGAAAAGAAGAAAGAGAAAAACAAAATGGGCTCAAGGCAAAGGTGATATCCATAGGGCCATTTTTGTTTTTAGTGATCGAGACACTATAGAGAGTGTGATCACATTTAGGATAGATGGTCATACTATTAAGAGGGGAGCTCTTATCGGACAACTCGATCATCTAGTGTCACTAGGTGTTGGAATACATGCATATGCATTTAGGCCTAGTGCACAATCGGTGAGAAGTGATTAACCTTTGAAAAATGTTTGTGAAAATGCTAACACACTTGCACATGATGGTGAAACACTTGGAGTGTTAGCACATTTGCAAAGGTGGTGAAAAAGGGTGAAGAAAAGGAGGTGTTGTAGGGCTCGGGGTGCTGCCACGGGGGCACTGCCACCCCTTGTCAAGTGCACCGCCATCCCTATGGCGGTGACCGGTAGAGGAGGCCATGAGTGGGGTGCTCTAGTGGGGCACCGCCACCCTGTCCGGTGGCACCACCACCCGTAGGGCGGTGCCCAGCTAACCCTGGCTGAGGAACAACAAAGAAGGTGGTGGCACTCGTGCGTCCGGTGTGCACCGCCGCCGTGAGGGCGGTGCACCACCGGGTCACCACCGTTGGGAGGGCGGTGTCACCGCCATTTTTTCTAGAGACTGGGGTAAATGGGGTTGGTCACCGCCACGGTCACCACCGCCCTAAGGGCGGTGCACCGCCGCTTTTATCCAAAGACTTGGTCTCTTAGGTAGCTGGTCGAATGGTCACGCCACCCTAGGGGCGGTGCCACCGCCACCTGTCCGGTGACCGCTGACAGTCAAACTAGCCATTGGTTTTGACCATTGGAGGGGCACTGCCACCCCTGTCCGGTGCCAGCACCGCTGTGTCCGGTGCCCTTGCATAGGCTGGCTCCAAAGGGTAATGGCTCTATTTGCTTGTGGGCTTATAAATAGAGGTCGTGGCCAGCCTTGACCACTTTCTTGGAACTTCTAACGGCTGTGTACACCCTTTGAGAGCTGAGCACACTACTCCACTAACTTGTACACTTGATTTCATCATCTTGAGTGAGATTGGAGGCCTCTAGTGCATTGCTTAGTGGTCTAGCATCTTGTGGCACTAGTTGGGCGATTTAGACCGGTGGAGATCTTGTTACTCTTGGTGTTTGCCGATACCTAGATGGCCCGGTGATTGGTGGATCGTTGAGTAGAGGAAGGTGATTGTCTCTACCTCCGATCATTGTGATTGTGGGGGGTTCTTGTGCCTTCCTCGGTGGAGCACCAAAGACAACTCTAGTGGATTGCGCATGGCTTGTGGATCCTCATCTTGTGTTGGTTGTGCAGCACCCGGTTGTGGGTTAGGCGTGTGATGCCTATTAGCGCGTGAACCTCCAAGTGAGTGAATCGTCACAACAGGGACTAGCTTGCCGGCAAGCAAGTGAACCTCAGAGGAAAAATTGATTGTGTCATCACTTGTGTCCTTGGTATTCATTGAATTTCTTGTTTGATCACTTACCACAGTGGTATATCATCTCTACCTCTCTTGCATTACTTTCCTAGTCTAGCTAAGCACTTTAGTATTATTAGTTTTGAGAGCTAGCTTGTGTCTTGTTAGTGGTTAGTGAGGCTCTTTAGTTAGTCTTTGAGAGCTCACTAACTTAGAGGTAGTGTCTCACTCAAGGAAAAGAGAACGAAAGGAAGAAGAACACTCATCCCTTACTTGCTTTTCTTCTTGCATTGCATCGGATCTGTGACCTCTCCCTGACGTCTTGCTACACGGTTGGGTCGCGCATCTTTTAGCCTCGTGGGCCAGCCCCTAGGCTAAAATTCGCACCTACATGCACAAGACTAAGGGAAATGGCGTACATTCCTAGCTCGAACTAGAAGAAGATGGGGAAGCGGCAAAATGGCAAACGAATGCGCCAATCACACATCATATATACAAAGCATGAACATGTTCATCACAACAAGATCTCCCATACAGCACAAAACATTTACACTAAAAACCATCATACACCAGAAGTCTGGAACTAGTGGCGAATGCAAGCGGCTGACATCTTACCCGCAAGAACCTTCACACCATGAGTGGTGGCACTGCCAATGGCAAGGATATTGTTGTTGGACTTCCCCGGCGCATATCCTCGCCCAACAGCACCAAAATCAACAATGTCGTAGTACGGACGGATTGATGTCTAGGCGGCATGATCGCCGAAATGGATCTCCTCAGAAATCAAAGGAATCACTTAGAGGTGGACCTCATCAAGGCTAAGCAGCTGCTGGGCGTTCCCTTGGCCAGCGATGAGCACGACGGCGCTAAGGGCTCGCCTAGAAGTGGTTAAAGCTGCCAGCTGGTTGTCCATTATTGACGTTGAAAGCTCTAGTTTGATTTTGGTGAATTCATTAAACTTGGGAGTTTCCAGATGATGGTGTAGAGGAACAAACACCCTTGGAGGAGCTCTATCTAACAGATGATTATACTTATGAGGATTATCCAGTTAGGATCTTAGAAAGAGCCTAGGGAATTCTTATGGGAAGAGTGCTTAAAGTGTGTAAAGTTCAATGGAGTAACCAATCAGAGGAAGATGCAACTTGGGAGAATGAGAATGAAATGAAGATAGATTTTCCTCATCTCTTTGAGGTGTAACACAATCACATTAGAAGTCAAGATGGGATGTCATATGAAGTTGGTTATGCCCTTGAGTTTAAAGTTTCTGTATTCAAGACAGTTGTATCCCTCAACTTAAGGGGGTAGTCTGTGCAGCCAAATCTTTTTGTTCTTGAGCTTTGGAGATGAGACATATGTAACTTGTTAAGCAGGTTTACAATGCAAGTTGAGATGTTGGAATGTTTATCTGAGTTATATTCCAAGTTCTGTCTCCCTTCCTTATCCCTAGCCTTTTTCGAATCTCGGGACAAGATTCATCTTAAGGGGGGTATAATTGTAACACCCTAAAATTTGAAATTCTAGAAATGGACCTAAAAAGATTTAATTTGGAATTTTTGTGCACATGAAATATATGGAAATAAAAATTTTTCATTAGATTAAAATTCATCATAAGGTAGCAACATGTTTGAGCATACATGCCATTGCATTTGATTTAGTTCGTTGAGTGGGTTTGATTGAAAATTTAAAATGGTTAAAATTGCTTTTGCAAATGAAATTAAAAATGGCTTTGAAATAAAAGAAAATAAAATTAGAAAATGAAAGAATTTAAAATTTTATTCTCAGAAAACTTACCCAAAATTGGTTCATTTATGTTTGAATAAAAAAGTGTATTTTAAATCATATTTATACTCGATTCGGTTCATATTTGAATTTGTTTAAGTGATTGCATCTAGAGGCACTTGGTATTCGTGTTTCGCTGCGGGATTCGCTTGTTACTTTTGGTGGTTGCCACCACCTAGATGGTTTGGTGCAGCAAGGATCATCGAGCGGAGGAAGATGCTTATCTCTGGCTCTGATCATGGTGATTGTGAGGGGTTCTTAACCTTTCCCCGGCGGAGAGCCAAAAGGTACTGTAGTGGATTGCTCATGGCTTGTGTGATCCTCATCTTGTGTTGGTTGTGCGACACCCTATTGAGAGTTTGGCGTGTGATGCCAATTAGTGCATTAACCTCCAACTGAGTGAATTGTCACAATGAGGACTAGCTTGCCAGCAAGCAAGTGAACCTCGGTAAAAAATCTCGTATCATCTTGTCCGAGGATTTCTTGGTATTCATTGTGATTGGTTGTGATTGATTGGCTCCATCATTGTGATTGGCTCAATTCCTCTACGCGGTGGTATAATCATCACATCCCCTACCTTGCATTTACATTTCTAGTGTTGCTTCACTCTTTAGTGTAACTAGTTTTGAGAGCAAGCTTGTGTCGGGTCTAGTGGTTAGTGTGTCTCTTTAGTTAGTCTTTGAGAGCACACTAACTTAGTGTAGTGACATAGCCATTGTGTGCTTAGAGATCATAGACACTAGAATTGTGGTAGGTGGCTTGCATTTTAGTAGGCTAGCGCAACACTCGCTTTGGCGTTTAATTGTCTAACATCTTTGCTATGTGTTGTTATAGAAATTTTCAATAGGCTATTCAACCCCCATAGGCCATTAGGACCTTTCAGACGGACACTAACATCAATTATAAATCATCAACATAACTTGCATATATACGTAATTCCATCACCAAACATAGGTCTAGGGGTTTAAACTAACAAATTCTATGAGTTTTGGTGAATCTGTGTATTTAGCAGGGTTTATCTAGAAAACCATCAAGGTGGACCTATATGTCAAAGTAAATCACGTTTTTCCGTGGCGTAAACAACTCTAGAAGGTTCTCGGTGTAGGAGCCGCTCGCACCCACTAGAGACTTTAAAGAAAAGTATGGATTAGACCAGAAGACACCAGAGGACTCTCCACCGAAGTTGACCATGAGAGGCTGACATGGGGGACCCATGGGTCAGCCCCTCCTCGATATGTCGGTTTCCCACTGCCTTAAAGATCGCATCTATGCCATTTATTCAAGTCGGTTTGATCCGAGGGTCCAGAATTGATGCTACCACATATATATATAGCCCTGGACCCCCTCCCTGGAGCCATCCCTGAAACCCTAATTCATATCTTCATGATTGAGCTAGCTATCAAGAGAAGATTAGTCCTCCATAGGATCTAGTCTTATAAATAGAAATAGTGAGATAGAGAGTGAGGGATGAGTTTGGAGGAGGTACTAGCCTATTGGTGCTCTCTCTACGGCTTATACCTTGGTGGATCCAATTTCTATCTAAGCTTGCCTCTAAGATATCTCGGGTAATCAACTTCTGATTCAAGTAAGCATCTTGTTTATATTGTTCTTCAGGTTCACGACTCTCTTGAGTGCTTTATTCCTGTTCTAGAGGGAGTAAAGTATTAATCGTAAGTGCAAGCGTGGTGCTTAGATTTAGGTTAATCGTGGATGCACACTACATTCTGGATTGGTGGTAGCTCATGAGGGTGACTCTTATAGCCTCGTTGAATCCTTTGTAGTCTACCTCCCGTTTGTAGGCCAAGTAGGACCCAGTTACTATGAAAAGCATCCTCTGCCGGTGTCTTTCCTTAAGTAATGTCTCTAGTTGAATAGTAGAAGACATACCTCACCGAAGTCAGAACAAGAGAACCTTGGTTATCCTCTCTATGCTCCTGTTTATCCTAACCTTGTTGCTACCCTTAGTTAAGTTAGACTGTAGTTAGTCTCACACATTTTCCTATGGATATGATACTTAGAATACCTCCGAGTGAAAGTTACAGCGGTATCCGTGCGCTTGCTGATTTATCTGTGCGTTAATATATACCAACAAGCTTTCTGGCACCGTTGCCAGGGAAATAATTGTTGAATTAACTACGAACCTAGCTTAATGTTGTATCTTTTTTATTTTATTCTTTTCCTTTTCACTATGGATTCCACTCCTATCTATCAATATGTTAAACCCACGAGCACAAGCCTAAAGCCACCTAAATCTTCAGAGCCTATCCTAAGACCTAGCTATAAGCTACGCCCGTGTTTTATAAAATTGATTCAGGAACAATCCTTCTCAGGAGAAGGTGATGAAAACTCATACTCACACCTACGAGAGTTTGAATAGACCTGCGCATGCCTACGTATCGCGGGCATGTCTGATGAAACCTTCAGATGGAAGTTGTTTATGTTCTCTTTAACGGAAAGATCTAAACAATGGTATAGTCAAACCATAGGGAGTATGCAAGGAGATTGGGAAACGTTACACTCTAAATTTTGTTTATGTTTCTTTCCCTTCTCTAAAGTAGTCAGCCTTTGAAAAGAGGTTCTATCTTTTAGACAACTAGAAGAAGAATCTCTTGCCACATCATGGGAACATATTAATAACCTTATTACCACTAGCCCAGACCTTGCTATTTTAGACCCAATGCTCCTTCAACATTTTTATATGGGTCTTAACGAGGATTCTGCGCAAACCCTTGATCAAGCATCTAAAGGAGCTTTCCTTCTTTTGTCTGTTAGTGAAGCAAGATCTATGCTTGATAGAATTAGTGGAAAGACTCCATGCACTAGCATTCATAATGAACTCCCCGAGGAAGAGAAGGAATCATCCCCCGATCAGGAAGAAGTTTTGATAGCCAAATCACAACCACTCCAATTCCAAGATTTAGATGTCAATCTCGAACCATCAATACCCCAAAATCCTCCAAGGGAAGAAGAAATTCAACCTCTTAAAATTTCTTGTGAGGATGATCTTTTTTTATGCTAACCCCATTGATCCCTTTATGCTCTTTTTCCTGAGTCTCATGATGATCCTAGAAATCCACTAAGACATCCAAAGCATAGGAGCCATGAAGACTACAAGGAGAACCAAGAAGAGCAACAACAATGGATTGAGGATATTAAGAACTTATGTGTCATTGCCATTGAATGGATGGACGAGGCCTTGGACAGGATCAACCCGAGAGTCACCAATTAAAAGGGAAATCTTGGACAATAAAATGATCAAGGAATGTCATAGGCATGGAACGATAGAGACAATGTTTCTGCCTATAAACATTCATGAAGAAACAACCTTGGAGTCTAAAAAGGAAGATGACATCGATGAGCATGGAAGTTATTTCATGAACACCTCATCAAATCCAAGTGCACATGAAAAATCTCCTGAATCAATTGGTCTCTCTAACATTGCCACACATGAGATCTTAAATCCCCTCGTGCTTCCTGTTCACAAAAAATTTGAAAGGGTGGTTGTAGATGCATATGTTTATAAAAAATATTGCAAATCTCGTTGGCATGAATCTTGAGATAGGTACACAAAGGTTGGTGTTGGAAGGGAAACCACCTCACGAACTTAGCGCGATTCGAAGGTTTCCCAGGGATGAGCTTTTGTCCTAAAACAAGCACTTTCAGGAAACAACACAAGCTTTTCACCTTTTGCTGTAATGCCCTTGTGAAATGAGAATAGAAATATAATTGTGAAAATATTCCTTTGGTTATTTTTCACTAACCATTCTAGGTTTGAAGCAAAAAGAATAAAGGATGATGACGCAAGGTATGTCCAATCAATCATCATGCAACATTTAATCACATCCATCCAAACTTGATTTTGCTACAAAATTCAAGCTAGGGGATGGACTTCTCTAAAAAAATCTCTTGCCATGTTTATCTTGGTTGTCTCTACATTTAAACCACGCTCAATTTGCTAAATAACAATCATGCTCTTTCATCTCTATTTGAATAAATCTCTATAATGCTTTCATGATACCTTTGTTTGCTATAGTATGCTTAAGGTTTGGAGTATGTTCATACATCTTTTAAATTAAGCATGGTGCTTAGTTTAGGAGTGTTGATCCTACTTCAGAAGGCTTTTTAAATTAAGTGTGGTGCTTAGGTTAAAATGCTTTCCTAGATTAAATTAGACATGGAGTCTAGTTTGGTTATTAAACTAAAAATTGCTTGTGTAGACACTGGATATTTTATTGGACTAACCCCTGTAGGAAAAGCTTAAATCCAATATGGGTAAGTCAAGAGATGAATTCGTATTGGAGATGAATCACGCTGAGGAAGTGGATGAACAAATCGACATGCTATGAGCAACATCAAATACATCATAGCATTGAGTCTTTCTAAGACTCCAACTAGGATGCTAATGAGAAGCAGGATGTAGCCCACCTCGTATCAGACATAATATGCCTGCTTCCATTATCTTCAAAAGGACCAGCTCATACGTCGGCAACAAGGACAAAGATGTCAAGATCGAAGAGCAAAAAGATGACATGACAAAAGAATGTGAAAGAAAGGGTGAAATCTAGGAGAAAAAGAACCTCATGAATAGCTCAAGATGCGAGGCTAGCTAAGCAAGGAAAACTTCAACCAAAATGGGAAGGACTATCTTGAGTCATCTACCCTTTGTCACATGGTGTCATCACACTCCAAGGACAAATGTAACATCCTAAGGTAAATGGTAATCATTTAAAAAAAATTCCTTGATTCTGGTAGGCACACAAATAAGAAACAAACATGTTTGAGTTACAGTTCTACTTGATCTAACCTAATTAACTCAACATGTTTAGTTTGTTCCCATCACCACTTTCTTGATCTCATAGTCTTAACCAAATGAGTTAAAAAGTGCACATCCTATCTCTAGAAGATGATAGTCATAATTATGTAAAGTTCAATACATTATGTAAAGATAGACAATCCTTCCATAGGTTAAGCAATTTAATCCTTTTTGCCAAATGTATTTAAATGCTATATTCATGCTCAATCTTCTGATATTATCACCAAAGTTATAAATGAACGAAGCATATAACATCAACTTCATCTTGTTCAATGTGGTTAAGGTTAGAGAGGAATAAATAAAGTTTTGGTTATGTTGATGTTTTTCCACCAACAGAGCCCATGCACTTGATATCTACCTTGTCTTATAAGCAGGACACACTTTAATCAAAGTGTGGGGAAGTTAATCGATCCCCCAATTTCTACAAGTCAAAGTTCTGAACCTGTCAAACCAAAAATCCAAACTCAAAACCAAGATGGGTTTGACGGAAGAAGGTGACATCACCATTAGAGGCATCACCACAAGAATCCTCATCTTCAGAGAAAACCGAGGTACTTGATCAATGAACTTCACAAGGAGAAGTCTGGTTTGAAGGACTTAAGACATCTAACCCTCACCGAAAGAGCTATCTTGGGGGAGAAGCACTCCCATGTATCTAGGTAAGTATTCTTTCCCTTCATTTTAGTTTTCAGTTTCTTTTTAATTAGTTAAAAAATGATGAATAAAAATTTATCTTTGTATTAGTCGTTTATAGTAATAATGTGTGATCTAGTAAAATTGAAAACAAAATAAAAGGTGTGTCTAGCTTGCTTTAATTTGTTTTTAAGAGCTGAATAAAATAAAGAGGACTCAGAATAATCTCTTAAATGGAAATGATGAATAGTTGCTCTGTTGTAATTCCTTTCAAGTACCTAGTTTTCAGCCTTGAATTCTCCCGAGTTTTGGATAAAATTATTTTGATGTAAGGATTTACTCTAAACTTGAAACTCGTGGGTAGCATATGTCTGATCTAAGTCTAGGTAATTGATAGATATGATATGAGAAGGTCTGAGCTGGTGTTTATCTTGTTCCAAGTGACACTAAAGTTCTAGAAATTTATCTTTTGAAAAACACAAAAAATGTCACATGATGAGTTCCTGTATGACAAAGTTTGAATTCCCACCAGAGCCATACATGTTATTTAGGGTAGAAAAACTTTCATATATATGTTGCTTGCTTTTGCATAGAATTTTGTTAAGCTTTGTTGACCCTTATAAGAGGTTTGTCATGCTCTTAAAATCAAGATCACGTACACTCCACCCAAATATGCACTACTCCGACACTGGGGTAGACGTAAAAACATGCCTTCCATCTAGATCCACCCAAAAATGTTTTACTCCTACACTGGGAGTGAACACAAAACATGCTTGATAGGGTTTTTTATCCACCAAATAAATACTCTAAGTTCTTGTTGCTATCTCTCAAAAGTTTTGTTACAGAAAAGATGCATGGGCTATGCAAAAGTTATTCATATAAAAAAAGAGAGAAAAGAAAAAAAGAGAAGAAAGTGTTGAGAAAAAAGAATGGACACAAGTGTCTGAGATATTTAAAATAATGGGTACTTAGATGCCCGCCTAAAAAAAGAGATGATGAATAACATAGCCCCTGTTCTCTAGCAAATGTTTTCAAGTTTCAAAAGAGAGATAAGTTTTCAAGGAGTGGAGTAGAATTAGGTTAGCCACTGTATATATCCACACACATGCACATCTTGATTTGATTGTATGACTCAACTCTCTTTAGATCCGTTGTTTGACTTTATAATATATGCATTGCAAGTATGCTCTAGCTTTCTCCCTACCTATGAACTCCACATAAGCCTTAGTGGTAGGAAGAGAAAAAGGCATAACATCTTTATTGCCTTGGTGAGGATCCACAAATACCACATATATTGAGAGACTTGAGAGTGGCATACAATGGAATCTCTGAGTTTTATTTTGAAAACTTATAAAAACTCTAGAACAATGGTGGAACAAATAACTTGAGACATAGTGCTTGACTTGATTGTTCTGTCTTTCAATTGCTCAAGACCCAAGTGAAGGCTAAGAAGCCCCATGGTTGAAGGTAATATGGGTAAGTTTGAAAGTTAGAACAATTTATTCTAATCTGGAGGAGAATTCTTGATTGAACGCATGTGTACTTTTGTGGAGTGAACACATTGTAGCAACTCCTTATCTAGTGTTGACTTTAGCTTTGCTCATGGACTGGCATAGGTTAAGCTTGGGGGAGCTTGTTGATGGTCACTAACATCAATTATAAACATCAACATAACCTACATATATACTTAATTCCATCACCAAACATAGGTCTATGGGTTTAAACTAACAAATTCCACGAGTTTTGGTGAATATATGCTTTCAGAAGGGTTTATCCAGAAAACCATCAAGGTGTACCTATTCATCAAAGTAAATCATGTTTTCCACGGCGTAAACAACTCCAAAAGGTTCTAGAGGACACCAGAGGACTCTCCACCGAAGATGATTACGAGAGGCTGACATGGGTCAGCCCCTCCTCACTATGTCGGTTTCCCATCACCTTAAAGATCGCATCTACGCCATTTATTCAAGTCAGTTTGATCCGAGGGTCTAGAATTGATGCTACCACCTATATATACAGCCCTGGACCCCTCCCTGGAGCCATACCTGAAACCCTAATTCATATCTTTAGGATCGATCCAGCTATCAAGAGAAGATTAGTCCTCCATAGGATCTAGTCTTATAAATAGAAATAGTGAGATAGAGAGTGAGGGATGAGTTTGGAGGAGGTGCCAGCCTATCAGTGCTCTCACTATGGCTTATACCTTGGTGGATCCTAGTTCTATCTGAGATTGCCTCTAAGATATCTCTAGTAATCAACTTCTGATTCAAGTAAGCATCTTGTTTATATTGTTCTTTAGGTTCACGACTCTCTTGAGTGCTTTATTTCTGTTCTAGAGGGAGTAAAGTATTAATTGTAAGTGCAAGCGTGGTGCTTAGATTTAGGTTAATTGTGGATGCACACTACATTCTGGATTGGTGGTAGCTCACGAGGGTGACTCTTATAGCCTCGTTGAATCCTTTGTAGTCCACCTCCCGTTTGTAGGCCAAGTAGGACCCAGTTACTATGAAAAGCATCCTTTGCCGGTGTTTTTCCTTAAGTAATGTCTCTAGTTGAATAGTAGAAGACATACCTCACCGAAGTCAGAACAAGAGAACCTTGGTTATCCTCTCTATGCTCCTGTTTATCCTAACCTTGTTGCTACCCTTAGTTAAGTTAGACTGTAGTTAGTCTCACACATTTTCCTATGGATACGATACTTAGAATACCTCTGAGTGAAAGTTACAGCGGTATCCGTGCGCTTATGGATTTATCTGTGCATTAATATATGCCAACAAGCTTTCTGGCACCGTTGCCAGGGAAATGATTGCTGAATTAACTACGAACCTAGCTTAATGTTGTATCTTGTTTTATTTTATTCTTTTCCTTTTCACTATGGATTCCACTCCTATCTATCATTATGCTAAACCCAGGAGCGCAAGCCTAGAGCCACCAAAATCTTCAGAGCCCATCCTAACACCTGGCTATGAGCTGCGCTCGTGTTTTATAAAATTGATTCGGGATAAATCCTTCTCGGGAGAAGGCGATTAAAACCCATACTCACACCTACAAGAGTTTGAACAGACATGTGCATGCTTACGTATCGCTGGCATGTCTGACAAAATTGTAAGATGGAAGTTGTTTCCATTCTCTTTGATGGAAATAGCTAAACATTGGTACAGTCAAACCATAGGAAGTATGCAAGGAGATTGGGAAACGTTATGATCTAAATTTTGTTCATGTTTCTTTCCCATCTCTAATGTTGTTAGCCTTCGGAAAGAGGTCCTAATTTTAGACAACTAGAAGAAGAATCTCTTGGTACATCATGGGATCATTTTAATGAACTCATCATCACTGGCCTAGACCTTGCCATTCAAGACCCTGTACTTCTTCAATATTTTTATATGGGTCTTAGCAAGGATTTCATGAAATCCCTTAATGCAACCTCTAGAGGAGCTTTCCTTCATCTATTTGCTAGTGAAGCAAGATCTATGCTTGATAGAATTAGTGAAAAGACTCCCTGCACTAGCATTCATAATGAACTCCCCGAGGAAGAGAAGGAATCATCTCTCGAACAAGAAGAGGAAGTTTTGATAGCCAAATCACAACCACTCCAATCCCAAGATTTAGCTGTCAATCCCGAACCATCAATACCCCAAAATCCTCCAAGGGAAGAAGAAATTCAACCTTTTAAAATTTCTTGTGAGGATGATCTTTTTGATGCAGATTTTGGGAAAAGCTTAAACTTTTAGTTCCACAAGAGACCTTTGAGCGAATAATTCAAATCCTCTCAAGAAGGGATCTCTTTGAAAGCATCCTTATTCCCATATAGGACATTGGAAAGAACACAAGGGTGGCATGTCTAGTGAAACCATAGGAGAGCCAAGCTATCTAGAAGCCATTCCTATTCTCTCCCCTTTTGTGCCCATATTAGATGTCTCATCTGAACACATCTCTAAACCCATCCTTGACCTCGATGATCCCTCTTATGCTCTTTCTCCTAAAACTCGTGATGATCCTAGAAATCCACCTAGACACTCTAAGCATGGGAGTCATGAAGGCCACAAGGATGACCAAAAAGAACAATGATAATGGATGGAATGTATGAAGAACTCATATACCGTTGCTAAAGAATGGATTGTGTCAGTGTTTCGAGTTGCCACCAACAAGTAAATTTCTAATATTGCGCGTCTGGCTCGGATGGTGTGCTAAGAGGATACGAGGTTTATACTGGTTCGGGCAGAATGTCCCTACGTCCAGTTCATTGCTGCTGCTTGTGTTACTAGCACTGAAGGTTCATAGTAGGGGTTACAAACAGTCGAGAGAGGGACATGTCCCAAGTCTCTGGGGGGGAGGAGCGAACGGGCACCAAGGGCTCGGTGGCTTCTCTACTATGTGCTTGCGTGTTCTAATTGATTTGGGGTTCGAGTCCGAATTAGTGTGATGTGTTGTGATGTGCTCGATTCGAGTCGAGTTCTGTCTGATCGTTTGTTCTGTAACACCCTAGGTGTTAGCCTTGCATAACTTGACTTGCATAGCATGAGCATGATCATCAAGCATTCATATATATGCATTTACACTTGAAACATTCAATTGAAACATGTGCAACATTTCTTAGTATTTCATGTTTTCATATGAATATGCATATGATTATGAGTGTGTACCTATGATTGGTTGATATGAGTCACAAAAACATGTTAGCAACACTTAGGTTAGCAAATGGAACATTGTTCATGAATGTCACCTTTCATGATCAAGCACTTAAGTGATGTTATATGTGTTGACCTGGATAGCACTATGTGTGACCAATGCATGAAATGAGTGTGTGACTTTGCAAATAGCTTAAACATGTTTAGAAGAACATTATGAACAACTTTGGTATTCATGGTTAGGGGAAAATTGGTCACTAAGCCCTAGTTTGAATGTATACCATTATTTGAATGTAGCATGTTTGACCAAGTTTGAACTATATGATAGAGACTTTGCATGGATGTGTGCACTAAAGTAAAGTTGTAGTATTTGATAAGGGTAACAACTTTTATGTTTGGGTCATAGACTAGTTTAGCTCCTAACATGCTTGAAATGGACTCACAAAAATCAGCTTTTCACTGTTTTCAACACTTCAAATTTTTGCTAAGTCATTTTCGACTGATAGTGTGACGAGCTCAACTTTAGGCTGATTTTTCTCTCTAGCCATCGAGAATTAGGACTTGATTTCTAAAGGAGATTTGTAGCTGGTAAATAGGGCTACAAAAGTCGTGTTGATAATTTACGTTATGGAGCTATGGTTTAGCGGTTAAATCACTTTGAAAACGCGCTGTCAGGCTGCTCCTCGCGCGACTGAACCGACTGAATCGATGGCTTCGATGGCCGACCATCCACAGGCATTGCCCGCCGCGTGGTGGCCGGTGATGGCCGCGCGCCCTATCTGGTGGCCGTAGGCCGGCATAGGGCCCGCTCACCAGGCATCGACGGCCAGCACGCCCCCAGGCAACGCGCTTAAGTCACCACTGTGCCGGCCTTTCGCTCTCACTGCCTCCTTCACCGTCCGCAGCAGCGCCAAGCTCGTCGCCGTCGCTTGCCGGCCACTAGCTGGAGCCGCCTCGCTTCTCCACCACCGCAACCACTCCACTGTCACCTCTGAGACTCACCACGCTCGCATTAGCCACTAGCCGCGCCGGTAAGGCCTCAGCACCGTGCCCGAGCCTCGCTGGAGCATCCCCGCCGCGCCCGACACCGTGGCTGGAGCACCTCACTCCACCATCGGCCGTGCAATCTCATGCGCTAGGTTCGCCTGAGTCCGTGGAAGCTCGTCCGCGCTTTATATTGCTTCGCCGTGGTCTCCACCGGCGTAGCGCTGCCGTCCCGCTCCGCCGTGCCGCCATGGCCACCGCCGTCGTCGCTGGCACCGGCGATAGGCCCCACTTAGTAGCTCAATCGGTGCGCTAGGTCAAGGAGGTCACGGTAGTCCAGGTTCCTTCGCCGGCGATGCTCGCCGTCGATGAGCCGTGGCCGCGCAGCGACGAAGCAGCGCCGCTGCCCTGTTTTGAGTCACTGACGCGTGGGGTCCTCTGACCAGCGGGTCCCACTGGTCAGCGGCAGTGAGAGTATAGGATAGTTCATTAATTCCAGATTTTGTACTATTTTGTAATATTTGTATCTCCAGTTTTGTAGCTTTAAAAATTGTGAAATAAATTTGGTAGTGTTCCTTAGGAAGTCTAGTATTTAGGAAAAATATAGTCTTGATACTTACGGTAGAAATTTTGGAAGATTTAAATGGAAATTTGAAATGTGTTTTTGAATGCATGCAAACTTGTTTATTTTATATCTAGAGTTCCTGTGCTCCAAAAATTATGAAATTTTTGTGGTAAGCTATTCTTGACATGTATGAGCTCTGGTAAAAATTTTAGGATCAGTGCATGTATAGATTTGTAGTTATAGATTTTCCTTTTATAATTAGGTAATCCTTGTATGAATTTTTATAAATTATTTATGAATCCTATATTCATGAAATTTGTTGGAGGTTGTCCTAGTACCATATGTATGCTAATAAAAATATAAAATATTTTGTTTGACACATTTCACTAGGGTTTTCTATTTATGCTATTTCCAGCCTTGCTGCCTTATCATTTTTGTATAGGATGTTTTACTCGGTAAAATGGCATGAAACTTTTACAGTAGTCTATTGATAGCACTAGTAAGCCACTGTAATTTTAAGTGAATTTATGATGCACATTTGGTATATTTTTATTATTTAACCTAAGTATCTTAGTAAATTGATAAAGGCATTTAAATAAATAGTTTGGGCATGGCCATTATGTTTTCTTGAGTGTATTTGATGTACTTGTACTGTTGGTATGATTGGTGAAGTCAAATTTGGAATGTTTATATGCAATAGAAATATCGTTGCTTTATAATTCCGGAGAGAAGAGTTTTCGGACCGATTCTGTGGTTTAGAATGTTGCATAGTCAAAATGATGGTTACTGTAAAAATGGTTAATAACAAAGTTGTAGGTAACTTCTTCATGTATCTTGTGTTAAAATTTCAGGACCATAGGCCAAAGGGTTTAGGAGTTATAGCTGGTTAAAGTTAGTATTTCCGAATTGCTTACTCTCTGAAATTTCTGGACAGCGCTGGATTGATTGTCTGTTTTGGTTAAGATAAAGTTTGAATTAGCTTTTGGTGATTAAATAAGAGTTGTAGAAAATTTTATAAGATTTCCAGAAAGTCTAATATCACAGCATTTGGATAAGTAGAACTTCAGTTATGAGTAAAACAAGCAGCTGCTGTTTTGTGTGTAGTGAATGAATTGTAAATGTGTTTGATTAAGTAATCAAGAAGATATATGCACCTACTCGGTAAAATATGATGCATTTGTTAACACCATGCTGTTAAGAATACTTATACGAATGCATTCATCATGTGTCATCATTTTATACTTGTACGCATGTATGCATTCGCAATACCTTATGCCATATTCATGCATATAGGATCGACAGAGGAGATAACGTTGCTGGAATTCGACGAAGTAGAGGAAGGGGACCAGCAGGAGAATCCTCAAGTCGCAGCTCTCGAAGACGAGGAGCAGACCCTAGAAGATCTTCCAGAGTACCCTGATCACCGCCCTACTTCCTTTCTGCGAGGCAAGCCTCGAAGCATTATAAGTCTCCTAATATTTTACAAATGATTACTTAAGTACTTATGATTGATGCATTAGGTTATAAGAGTTGAATGGAAACACTTGATGCATGGAACTACCTTGTCCAGATATATACACCTTTCACCCCGTATAGGTCCAGGATCGAATATATGCTTAGCCCTACTTAGACCGGTAGAAGTCGGGTGATTTCCTGTTACCTGCGAGATATAGGTGGATACCAAAGCACGGTTGGCTATATTTGCTATCGTGGAAAAGAACCATGGGGTAATGTAAATGGAGACTGGGCGGGATGTCGATAGAGAAGCAACAAGACATGGAGGTCTTGGGTGTGGATCTATCCCTGTCTGTGTCGATTAAGGACCGTACCGTTGTTGGCACTTTTGACAAGATTGAACGCATGCCTATCACTTAGCTGGCCGGATAACTCTTTCCGACCGCGAAGCCGAGTAGCTCAACTCAGGCCGGGACCCGTTCTGTTGTGTGCTCCTTGCGGGGGGCGATCAGACTGAGCCCAAGGGCAGGCTAGGCCTGAACGTCCTGGCATCTGGTGTCCCAGATTGTGTGGCGTGGTACGGACCCGCGAAATGTGTACCTGAGTTGTACCAAAGGTGACCCGACGCGACCTCGACGGGGGAAGTGTGGGTTTGTGTTAGGAATAAATTCCTAGCTGGTTGAAATCGATTCGAATCGCCGTCTCTCCCGGATAGTGAGAAACTTGGCTAGCCCCAACATCGTAGTAATTGTATTATGGAACATGATGATTCGAACGAATATGGAATTACAATACCTGCTATGGTTACTATTGTATGCTTTTAAATGGATATACCACATGTTTGGCACAAGATAGTTGTTAATCTAGAGATGGATAGTTATAATTAACCTGATATTGGAACCATAATTGTATAGCTAAGTTAATCGCTTTTATGCAAAATGTTGTCAAGCTACCTCCACTTATACAGCCTTGCATAATCCTTGGAGTCATTTTATTTCTGGTTTATGACGGGTAAGTCTAGCTGAGTACCTTCTCGTACTCAGGGTTTTATTTCCCATTGTTGCAGATGGCACTGTGTATCATGGTTATTGCAAGAGTTGCTTCTATCCCGCTGTGGATGAGGAGTAAGCCTTGGGCAGGCTTCTTATTAATCTTTCTACATGCTTTTGTGGACCGTGATCGTATTTCGGCACTGTACTAAACTATGTTGGAAACTTTACTTTCAAACTTAATTTGCTTCCGCTTTTATCTATCAAACTCGGTTTGTAATAACTGGTTTCATACTCTGATGATGAAAATGTATCTGTGAACTTTATGTAATATGTGGCATGTATGTTGAGTCATGTACGATCTTGGTTGTTGTAAATCGTTTATCGAGACTCGCCGTGGTACTCGATGGACTACCGGGTTTATATGGGTTCAAGTATGACAGTGCGACCGCTTGCGGGCCGCCATTGTACTTGTACTCTTATAAATTGGTCGATTCTGCGACATGTTCCATCCCCCTAATGGTATGCCCTGCTTTCTCTTTTATAGGCCAAGGTAAAGCAGGGGTTACAGTGGAGGAAAAAAGAAGAGTCAGAAGGAGAAGAAGTCCTCCAAAATCGTTGGGTCCTTCTTCTCTTCTATGCGGGTCCCGCCAACCCTATAGACGTCGACAAGGACAGCTTCATGTCACAGCCTTGTCCATCACTGGCACCATGTGCAGGCGTTGTCCACGGGTCATGGTGCTCCACTCTGTCCTGATGGAAGTCGTGGTGAACTGACGTGTCTGTCAGTGTTCGTACGAGGGTTAGGTAGAACAGCACCGATTCGCCCGATGCTGTTCTTGATGTGATCTTCAGGTATGGTCCATCATGGCCTCGGGTTATATTGGGGTGTGTCGGTCACCTCCCTGGTGTCAGAGCTTTGACCTAGGCCCATATGTTTGGACCTAGGGTGGTTGGCAGCGGTATGGGTCTCCGTCGGGCGAGACGGAGCCCCCGGCCTTAGGGTCGGGCGAGGCGGAGTTTCTCCCCAGAGGTTGGGTGAGGCGAAGCCAACCCTCAGGGGTTGGACAAGGTGGAGCCACCCTCAGAGGTCAGGCAAGGAACAGCCAACCCTCAGGGGTCGGGCGAGATAGAGCCCATGGCCTCGATGTCAGGCAAGGCGGAGCCACCCACGGGGGTCAGGCGAGGCGGAGCCCACGGCCTCGGTGTCGGGCGAGGTGGAGCCAACCCTCGGGGGTTGGACAAGGCAGAGCCCGTAGCCTCGGTGTCGGGCGAGGTGGAGCCACTCTCAGGGGTCGGGGAAGGCAAAGCCTGCGGCTTCGGTGTTGGTCGAGGCAGAGCCAACCCTCGGGGGTCAGGCGAGGCGGAGCCCGCGGCCTCGGGGGTCGGGCGAGGTGGAGCCTATGGCCTCGGTGTCGGGCGAGGTAGAGCCAACCCTCAGGGGTTGGGTGAGGTGGAGCCCACGGCCTCAGTGTCGGGCAAGATGGAGCCCGCGGCCTCAGTGTTGGGCGAGGTGGAGCCCACGGCCTCGGTCTCGAGCGAGGCGGAGCCACCCTCAAGGGTCGGGTGAGACAGAGCCTGCGGCCTCGGTGTTGGGCAAGGCGGAGCCAACCTTCAGGGGTCAGGCGAGGTGGAGCCAACCCTTAGGGGTCAGGCGAGGTAGAGCCCGAGGCCTTGGTGTCGGGCGAGGTTGAGCCACCCTCGGGGGTCGGGCGAGGTGGAGCCCGTGGCCTCGGTGTCGAGCGAGGCAAAGCCAACCCTCAGGGGTCAGGCTAGGCGGAGCCCGTGTCCTCTGTGTTAGGCAAGGCAGAGCCACCCTCGGGAGTCGGGCGAGGTGGAGCCAACCCTCAGGGGTTGGGTGAGGCAGAGTTTGCGTACCTGGGGGTCGGTTGGAGCTGTAGTCGCGCTCTTGACTGCTCGGATGAATCAATGTTTATGGTTATTAGCTCCTCCTCTTCGGATACCCTGGTATTGGTCCCCGACAGATGGACAAGGACGAAGCCTTATGGGTAGAATCCAAACTTGGCCTAGATTCAAATAGTGAGCTTAAATCAATCTCTTTAATAAACATGACTCATCCAAGTTTGGAGGAGGCCTTAGATGAGATCAACCCGAGAGCCACCAATCTATGGGAAATCTTGGACAATAAAACATCCAATGAATGTCATAGGCATGGAATGATGGAGACAATATTTCTGCCTATAGATATTCATGAAGAAACACCCTTAAAGCTTGAAAAGGAAGATAACATCAACAAGCATGGAAGTTATTTCATGAACACCTCATCAAATCCATGCTCGTTGAGAAGTCTCCTAAATTAATTAGTCTCTCCGACATTGCCACACACGAGATCTTTAACTCCCTCATTCTCCTTGTTCATAAAGACTTTGAAAGGGTGGTTGTAGATGCATATGTTTATCGTAAATATTACAGATCTCGTTGTATGAATCTTGAGATAGGTACACAAAGGTTGATGTTTGAGGGGAAACCACTTCACCAACTTGAGTGCAACTCGAAGGTTTTCCAAAGATGAGCTCCTATCCTAAAATAAGAACTTTCGGGAGATAATATGAGTTTTTACCTTCTGTTGTGATGCCCTTGTGAAGTGAGCATAGAAACATAATTGTGAAAATATTTCTTCGGGTATTTTTGTCACTAACCATTCCATGTTTGAAGCAAAAAGAATGAATGATGATGACTAAAGGTATGTCCAACCAATCATCATGCAAGACTGAATCACATCATCCAAACTTGATTTTGCCTTACAAAATTCAAACCTGGGGGATGGGATTGTTTGAAAAATCTTATGCCATATTGCTAATTCATCTTGGTTGTCTCTACCTTTAAATCATGCTCAATAACAATCATGCTCTTTCATCTCCAATTAAATAAATCTATGTAATGCTTTCATGCTACCTTTATTTACTATAGTATGTTCGAGGTTTGGAATATGTCCATACATCTTTTAAATTAAGCATGGAGCTTAGTTTAGGGGTGCTGATCGTACTTCTAAAGGCTTTTAAATTAAGCATGGTGCTTAGATTAAAATGCTTTCCTAGATTAAATTAGACAAGGTGTCTAGTTTGATTTTTGAACTAAGAATATGCTATAATAGATACAGGTCATTTTGTTATACTAACCCCATGCAGGAAACTCTTAATTCAATATTGGTAAGTCACGAGATGAATTCAAATCAGAAATGAAGCAAGGCACATGATGAACCTCAATAACTTGCACAAGAAGACACAACTCATTCATTATAGATGTAAGAACTACATACCTCATTCAACATGGATGAAAGAACTGTAAGTACCAAAGTTCATTCACTTTGTCTTTTGCTGCAAGTTACCTTTGCCTTGAGCCATGCTTGTATAAAACATGATCTCTACACTAAAGTAATCCCAAAATCATCTTTTCATTAGCATAGAGGAAAATTACAAAATTCTGGACAAACAACCCGTGTTTCAAAATTATATATTCCTTCGGGCATGTGTTGTCTACTAATCCTTTGTAGGCATAAAACAATGAGTGAGGCAAAAGGTCTAACAAGGTGTCAAAAGATCGAAGAGCAGAAAGATGGCATGACAAAAGGATGAGAAAGAAAAGGTATGAACTAGGAAACAAGAAGCTCATGAACAGCTCAAGCTGCGAGACTAGCCAAACAAAGAAAACGTCAAGCAAAAGGAAGGACCATCATGAGTCATCTATCTTTTATCATATGATGACATTACGCTCCAATGACAAAGGTAACATCCTAAGGTAAATAGTCATTATTTAAAAGTTTTGCCTTGATTCTGGCAGGCACATAAATAAGAAACAAAATATGTTTGAGTTACAATTTACCTGATCATACCTAATTATCTCAACATGTCTTGTTCTTTAAGCTTGTTCCTAGCACCACTTTCTTGATCTCATAGTTTTAACCAAGTGAGCTAAAATATTGGACATCCTATCTCTGGAAGATGATAGTCAGAATCATGTAAAGTTTGATACATTATGTAAAGATAGACAATCCTTCCAAGGGTTAAGAAACTCAAACCTTTTGGACAAATGAACTTAAATGCTATATGCATGCTCAATGTTCTGATCTTATCACCCATGACATAATTGAACAAAGCACATAAACATCAACTTCATCATATTCAATATGCCTAAGGTTAGAGAGGAATAAAATTTTGGTTTTGTTGGTGTTTTCCCACCAACAGAGCCCATGCACTTGATCTCTACCTTGTCTTTATGAGTAGGACACACTTCAAGCAAAGTGTGGGGGAAGACAGTCGACTCCCCAATTTCTATAAGTGAAGGTCCTGAATATGTCAAACAAAAATCAAAACTCACAACCAAGACAAGTTTGGTGGAAGAAGGTGACATCACCATTAGAGGCGTCATCACAAGAATCCTCATCTTCAGAGCGAACCGAGGTACTTGATCAATGAACATCACACGGAGAAGTCCGGATCGAAGGACTTACAACACCGAACCCTCACCGAAAGAGCTAGCTTGGGGGAGAAGCACTCCCGTGTATCCAGGTAAGTATTCTTTCCCCTTTTGTTTTAGTTTTTAGTTTCTTTCAAATAGTTAAAAATGAATGATGAATGAAACAAAATAAAAAGTTATCCTCATAATAAATATATATAGTTATAGTAATAATGTGTGATCTAGTAAAAGTGAAAACAAAATAAAAAGATCTGTCTAGTTTGCTTAAATTTGTTATTGAGTGCCGAATAAAATAAAGAGGACTCAAAATAATCTCTCAAATAGAAATGATGAATAGTTGCTCTATTGTAATTCCTTTCAAGTACCTAGTTTTCAGCCTCAAATTCTCCCGAGTTTTGGATACGACTGATTTGATATAAGGATTTACTCTGAACTTGAAACTCGTGGGTAGCATATGCTTGATCTAAGTCTAGCTAATTGATGAATATGATATGAGAAGGTCTAAGCTACTGTTTATCTTGTTCTAAGTGACACTAAAATTCTAGAGATTTATCTTTATAAAAACACAAAAATGCTACATGATGAGTTCCTGTATGACAAAGATTAAATCCCCACTAGAGTCATACTTGTTATTTAGACTAGAAAAACTTCCACATATATGCTGCTTACTTTTACATTGAGTTTTGTTAAGCTTTGTTGACCCTTATGAGAGATTTGTCATGCTCTTAAAACCAAGATCATGTACACACCACCCAGATATGCACTACTCCTACACTAGGGGTAGGCGCAACAACATGCTTTCCATTTAGATCCACCCAAAAATGTTCTACTCCTACACTGGGAGTGAACACCAAAATCTTGCTTGTTAGGTTTGCCATCCACCAAATAAATGCTCCAAGTTCTTGTTGCTATCTCTCAAAGTTTTGTTGCAGAAAAGAGACATGGGGCTATGCAAAAGTTATTCGTAAAAAAAAGAAGAAAAAAAGAGATGAGAAAAAATGGACAAGTGTCTGAGATATTTAATACAATGGGTACTTAGATGCCCGCCTGTAAAAAAAGAAGAGAAAGAGATGAATAAGATAGCCCCAGCTCTCTAGCAAATGTTTTCAAGTTTCAAAGGATAGATAGGTTTTCAAGGAGCATAGTAGAATTAGGTTAGCCACTATATATATATCCACCATATATCCACACACATGCACATCTTGATTTCATTGTATGACTCAACTCTCTTTGGATCCCTTGTTTGACTTTATAATATATGCATTGCAAGTATGCTCTAGCTTTCTCCCTACCTATGAACTCCACATAAGCCTTAGTGGTAGGAAGAGAAAAAGGCATAACATCTTTATTGCCTTGGTGAGGATCTACAAATACCACATATATTGAGAGACTTGAGAGTGTCATACAATGGAATCTCTAAGTTTTATTTTAAAAACTTATAAAAACTCCAGAACAATGGTGGAACAAATAACTTGAGACATAGTGCTTGACTTGATCGTTCTATCTTTCAATTGTCCAAGACCCAAGTGAAGGCTTAGAAGCCCCATGGTTGAAGGTAATATGGGTAAGTTTGAAAGTTAGAACAATTTATTCTAATTTGGAGGAGAATTCTTGATTGAATGCATGTGTACGGCTTGTACCTTGGTGGATCCAAGTTCTATTTGAGCTTACCTTCGAGTTGGTAATCAAGTTCTAATTCGAGTAAGCATCTTGTTTATATTGTTCATCAGGTTCACGACTCTCTTGAGTGTTTTATTCCTGTTCTAGAGAGAGTAGAGTATTAACCATAAGTGTAAGCGCGGTGCTTAGACTTGGGTAAATCATGGATGCACCCTGCATTCCGGAAGGTGATAGATCACTTGACATAAGTTCTTTATAGCTTATATTATATAGCTTCGTTGATCCTTTGTAGTCCACCTCTCGTCTGTAGGCGCACGTAGGACGCGGTTGCGAAGGAAAGCATCCTCTGCTGGTGTCTTTCCCTAGTAATGTCCCCAGTTGAACAGTAGAAGACATAGCTTACCCAAGTTAGAACTAGAGAACTTTAGTTATCCTCTCTACGCTCCTATTTATCCTAACCTTATTGCTACCCTTAGTTAAGTTAGACCGTAGTTAGTCTCACACGTTTCCCTATGGATACGATACTTGGAATACTTATGGGTGTACTCATAGGCAGAGCATTGTATAAGCACCATGCTTACACCAAGCTCTGCTAGTTAGCCTAACCGGTAAACTAGCAAGCTAAGCACTCTATGAACCCACACACAAAAGTATTGATAACCTTTAACTAAGCAAGATATATATTCAAAGTAAGCATAGCCATGTAGATAAGAATATGATAAATTGATAACAAGTCTTACAAGATGTAGAAGTGAAGATACAAGGCTTTGCCGAGCCTCCAAGACTAGATCCAGAACTTGAGCATGAGCCCAACTCGACCCTCACTCCCGAGCTACTAATCTACTACACTGGAGAGTTCTAGACTTAATCCTCTTGGTGTGTGTTGATCCGAATGAGAGATATGAATTAGGGCTTCCAAGATAGCTCTAGGGAGGGGGGTAGGGGCTGGTATATAGGGGGTAGCATCAATTCTGGACCCTCGGATCAAACCGACTTAAAAGGACGGCGTATATGCAATCTAGGAGGCGGTGGAGAACCGACATAGTGAAGAGGGGCTGACATGTGGGGCCCATAGGCCGGCCGGCATGAAGGTAGGGCCGGCCAGACCCACAAGTCAGTGGCTCTTGGTCTGCTTCAGTGATTTGTCTTCTAGAGTCTTCCCATGTATGTACCATCATGGATTAACATGATTTCCTTTGACAAATAGGTCCTCCTTGACAGTTTTCTGAATAAATCCTCCTGTAAACACTGATTCACCAAAACTTGTGGAATTCATTAGTTTAAACCCCTAGACCTATGTTGGTGATCCTTTTTATGCATTTATATAAGTTATATTGATGGTTTATGATGAACGTTAACGACCATCAACAAGCTCCCCCACACTTAACCTTTGCTAGTCCCTAAGTAAATCTAAACTCAACAATGGATCCGTAGTTGCTAGATTGCTTTCATGCCACAAAAGTACACATGTGTTCAATAAAAAATTCTCCTCCGAATTAGAATAAACTGATCTGACTTTCAAACTTACCCATATTACCTTCAACCATGGGGCTTCTTAGCCTTCAATTGGGTCTTGAGTAATTGAAAGACAGAACAATCAAGTTAAGCACTATGTCTCAAGTTCTTCATTCCACCATTGTTCTGGAGTTTTCATAAGTTTTCAAAATAAAACTCAGAGATTCCATTGTATGATACTCTCAAGTCTCTCAATATATGTGGTATTTGTGGATCCTTATCAAGGCATAACTTGTTGTTGCCTTTTTTCTTCCTACCACTAAGGCTTTATGTGGAGTTCATAGGTAGGGAGAAAGCTAGAGCATACTTGCAATGCATATATTGTAAAGTCAAACAACGGATCCAAAGAGAGTTAAGTCATACAATCAAATCAAGATATATATGTGTGTGTGTGTGGATATATGGTGAATATATATAGTGGCTAACCTAATTCTCCTTTGCTCCTTGAAAACTTATCTCTCTCTTTTGGAAACTTGAAAATATTTGCTAGAGAACAGGGGCTATCTTATTCATCTCTCTTTTTTCAGGTGGGCATCTGAGTATCCATTGTTTTAAATATCTCGGACACTTGTCCATTTTTTCTCAGCTCTTTTTTTTTCTTTTTCTCTTTTTTAATGAATAACTTTTGCATAGCCCCATGTCTCTTTTCTGCAACCAAAACTTTAGAGAGATAGCAACAAGAACTTGGAGCATTTATTTGAGTGGAAACCTAACCAGCATGTTTTGTGTTCACTCCCAGTGTAGGAGTAAAATATTTTTGGGTGGATCTAAATGGAATGGCATGTGTTTGCGCCTACCCCCAGTGTAGGAGTAGTGCATATGTGGGTGGAGTGTACGTGATCTTGATTTTAAGGGCATGACAAACCTCTTATAAGGGTCAACAAAGCTTGACAAAACTCAATGCAAAACAAGTAGCATATATGTGGAAGTTTTTCTAGCCTAAATAACATGTATGGCTCTGGTAGAAATTCAAGCTTTGTCATACATGAACTCATCATGTAGCATTTTTGTATTTTTCAAAAGATAAATCTATAGAACTTTAGTGTCACTTGGAACAAGATAAACAACAACTCAAACCTTCTCATATCATATCCGTCAATTACCTGGACTTAGATCAAGCATATGCTACCCACGAGTTTCAAGTTCAAAGTAAATCCTTATATCAAAACAATCTTATCCAAAACTCGAGAGAATTCAAGGCTGAAAACTAGGTACTTGAAAGGAATTACAATAGAGCAACTATTCATCATTTCTATTTTAAGAGATTATCTTCAGAGTCCTTTTTATTTTATTCAGCTCTTAAAAACAAACTAAAGCAAACTAGACACACTCTCTTTATTTTGTTTTCATTTTTTTAGATGACGCATTATAACTATATATATATTTCTATAAAGATAACTTTTTATTTTGTTTTTAGTTATTCATTTTTTTCTAATATATATATATATATAACAAACTAAGAATAATAAAAGGAAAAGAAATACTTATCTAGATACACGGGGGATGCCTTCTCTCCCAAGCTGGTTGTTGTCGTGGTTGCTCAACGAGATGGCCACATGTGGAGGTGCAATAACAGAGCCATCCAATTTTGATTTTGTTGTTGCTGGAGGCTGGCCATCTTGTGTCCCATGCTTACCTGCCATTGTGCATGATTATGTAACGTACCTTGTATGGCAGCATTTGTCTCTTCAATGGTTGTGAGTCTATTGTTGAAGAGGTGGTAGGCCTCCTAAGAGTCATGATACCCTCGACCAGAGAAAGACATGCGTCCTCCCTAGTGCCCACTTGAGGTTGCTTCATAATCTTGCCCTTGGTAGTTATGGAAGTTCATTGATCGAGTACCTCGGTTCGCTTTTGAAGATGAGGATTCTTGTGGTGGTGCCTCCAGTAGTGGCGCTTCCAATGGTGATGCCGCCCTCTTCTGCCAAACCCGACTTGGTTTTGAGTTTGATTTAGGTTTGACAGATGCTTCCTTACTTGACTTGTTCCTCCTCCTTGTTCAGTGTTTCGAAGTCAACCATCAATAGTTTAAACTAGCGACATCTTGTGTGCATCATAATTGCCGGTTCAAAACTTTCACTTGTAGAATTTGGGAGATCGACTCCCCCACACTGCTCGAAGTGTGTTCTGCTCATAAAGACAAGGTAGAGATCAAGTGCATGGGCTCTGTTGGTGGGAAAACTCCAACAGAACCAAAACTTTATTTATTTTTTAGCCTTAGGCACATTGGATCATGATAAGGTTGATGTTATGTGCATAGTTCATTCTTACAACATGGGTGATAAGATCAGAAGGATGAGTATGAATGTGGCATTTGAATACATTTGTCAAAAGAGTGGAGTTGCTTAACCTATGGGAGGATTGTCCATCTTTTCATAATGTATCAAACTTTACATGATTATGACTATCATCTTACAAAGATAAGATATGCAACATTTTAGTTCATTTGGTTGACTCTGAGATCAAGAAAGTGGCGCTATGAACAAGCTTAAGGAACAAGACATGTTGAGTTAATCAGGTTGAATCAAGCAAAGTTGTAACTCAAACATGTTTATTTCTTCATTTATGTGAATACCAAGATCTAAGGGAAGCTTTTTAAATAATGAGCATTTACCTTAGGTTGTTACCTTCATCATTGGAGCATGATGACACCATGTGACGAAGGTAGATGACTGTGGTGGTCTTTTCTTCATGCTTGAAGCTTTCCTTGCTTGAGCTGTTCAAGAACATCTTGTATCCTATATTGTATTCCTTTCTCATCCTTTTATCATGCCATCCTTTTGTCCTTTCTTTTGTGGTCTTGGCACTTTGTTTGGACCTTTTGCTCTTTTTTTGTTTCTTTTCTGCAAAGGATTAGTAGACAACACATACCCGGAGGAATATACAAATAATTCAAAGAAAGAATAGTGTTGCCATAGAGTTGAAGGTCATCCTCTATGCTATAACAGAGTTAGTTTTAACATTTTAATTAGCATAGAATCTTTATCCCATGTTTTAAATATTGTGCCTTTATTGTTCACCACTACTTTAATTTTTCAACAAGGTTAAGGCAAAGATGTGTGAAATTGTTTTGAAGAATTCCTCAAACCTTGGTTTGTTTCTACAAATGATCTCCTAACATTCCCTATCTATACAACCAAATTCTATACAAGTATTATTTGATGTAATGATTATGTTTAAATAGTATTCCAAAACATACTTATAACAGAACAAGGAAGATGAAAGACTAAAGAGATTCATTCGAGTAAGAATATGTATGGTGAACTAAAGGAGCATGATTGATTAAGCAAGTTGAGCACATCATAAAGGTAGAGATGACCAAGACAAATTAGCAACATGGCATGAAATATTTTAGAGAACTCCATCCCTCGCACTTGAATTTTAAAGAATACAAAATCAAGTTTGGATGATAGAATTCTCCTGTGAATGCAATTCTATGTTGCATAATGCTTGGTTGGATATGCCTTGAGTTTTCCTTCTTACTAAAATAAGTAGTGACAAACATACCTGAAGGAGGCTTATCCAATTTACCTATCAGTGAGGGCTTGTAGTCCGTCGAGTAGGATCTTTCCTTTTCTTTGTACCATTTGGATAGTTGCTTGATCTTCTCTCATCAACCTTTCTTGATTTTTGTTGATTTCTTGGCTGACGAGTTGGTGTTCATTGGAGATGCCAACTCAAGTTTCTCCTTAATTGTCTTTGTCTTCTAATGGCATGATGGGGAGTTGTTCTTCTTTATTTGCTAGTTATATGCCAGCCATCTTGATGATCAAAGTAGGAACCTCATTGGTACTCAAATAGAAGTCTCGTGATCGTGATCACAGCCTTACGAGACACCATCGATAGACCTTCATTGATTTCTGACGTCTGTTGATTTGAGGATGCATGCCATGATGTAGTGGCATCCCGTCATCTTGGTCCTTGTTGCTGACATGTGAGCTGGTCTTTTGATTTGTTCATCCACTTCCTATGGGTGAGTGCTTTTATTGTAAATCCATTTTATGGCACTCGTCTTCTTCCTCTTTGTTCCATAAATAAAGTGATGGTTCAACATGGGTTCACCTATTCTCATCGAACCATGAACATGCATAGCTTCTATTCATTCTTTCCTGCAAAACGTTAGTGGACACATACCCGAGGGAATACAACGAATTTGAAACACGGGTTGTTGTCCATAACTTTTGTAATTTTCTTCTATGTAATGAAAGGATGGTTTTAGGATTGCTTTAGCATAGATTTTGTTTATCATGTTCTTATAGCAAATTTTACATATCGCTGCATTCTAGCATGGTTCAGGGCAAAGATAACTTGCAACAAAAGAGAAGTGACTAAACCTTGATACTCATAGTTCTTTCTTCCATGAAGAATGAGCTAGGTCTTCTTTGCGCAAAGTTATTGGAATTTATCATATGCCTTGTTTCATCTTTGATGTGAATTTATCTCTTGACTTACCCAGATTGAATTTGAGAGTTTAGTCCAACAAAATATCTAGTATTTGCTATAGCAAGTTTTAGTTCAATAACCAAACTAAACTCATGTCTAATTTGATTAAGGAAGGCATTTTAACCTAAGCACCATGCTTAATTTAAAAAACCTTTGAAAATAAGATCACACACCTCTTGATTTAAACTAAGCACTATGCTTAATTTAAAAGATGTATAAAGATACTTCCAAACCTAAACATATTATAGCAAATAAAGGTAGCATGAAAGCACTATAGAGATTTATTCAATTAGAGATGAAAAAGAGCATGATCATGGTGAGAGATTTTTTTCATAAATAGATGCAAGTGCATGAATGTATGCAAGGAACTAAATATGTTGTGGATTTGATATGAGAGAATTTAAACTAAATGGAGTCGATCCATGAATCATTTAAAGTAAACATGCAATGGTATGCAAAAATTAAAAGATAACTACTCATAAAGTTTAAAGTCCATGAGCAAGACTATCTCACCTTTCTCGATCATACTTACCATGACTCACATGATAGAATTTGTGAGTAGTGCAGTGTCTGTTTCCATCACTTGAGATGTGTCAACAAAAGATGCTCGACAGTCCTCCAAGGGGTATCCCATGAAGGTAAATTGATCGGCAGAGGTGCGCGTAATCAAGAACAAGAAGGCAACAGAGACATAAGAGTTAGACAGGTTTGGGCCATCAGCACGACGTAATACCTTACTTCTGTGGTCTATTGGTTTGTATTGGCTATCGTATGATATTGCATGTGTTTTGAGGGGGTCCCCTACCCGCCTTATATAGCTGGGGAGTAGGGTTACAAGTCGGTTAGATCTAGGAGATAACCGGTATGTATTAACAGATTACAGGGATCATGGGATCGTAACATATCCTAACAGATTATGCTGTATCTTCGGGATATCGCCCTTGATGCCTTGCGGTACACGCCGAGCAGTGCCGTGCACCGTAGGTCTTAGTCTTGTGGGCTAGACCACCCCTGGCAGCGTAGCTCATGTAGTCTACCATGGGTATCCAGGGTCGTACCCCCCACAGCTAGTTCCCGAGCGCCTTGTATCTATTGTGCAACATTGTCTTGAGCTTGTCCGAGCAAGTGTAAACAAAGCCGAGCAGTCAGACTCATAGTCCGATCACTCTAATGAGTCGCCGAGCAGTTGTGGACCGTCGCCGAGCAGAGTATCCCAAGTAAGGCTTGCCAGAAGGATGTAAGGAGCTCAAGTTCAAAATTGAAAATTTCCTTGTTGTGAACCAAGTGTGCCCACTTAGAGTCCGACCACGAGAAAGGGAGATAATTTTCTTCAATTTTGGGAGGCACAGAGTCTTCCAGATTAAAGAAAACACACTCACCGCAAGGTGAAGTGTGCCCACTTAGTCCCTGAGCCTGGCAGTAGGTGACGTGGTCACATGGTGCCAGGGTCCATAAAGTAGAAGAAAGGCAGAGAACAAGCTGAGCAGGCAACCAGTCCATGGGCTGAGCCCTAAAATGAAAAAGCGCACATTCACCACAAGGTGAAGTGTGCCCACTTAGTCCCCAGCCTGATAGTAGGTGACGTGGTCACGTGGTGCCATGGTTAGAAACAATAGTAACTAGAAGAAGTCACAAGTGTGGTGAGAAACCAAGTCATAATGATGATGTAGTCCCTAAGCCACAAGTGGAAATCTCGAATAAATCAAGAAATACCAATTACTCAAATCATGGAGAAAAAACCGGAGTAATGGCTGTACAGCAGAAATTACTGAGCCTTGATGGTATTACGGAGAAGTCGGTGAATATTCGGTGTGCAGTACCAAGTTGCGTCGAAGAATGGGCGATATGGGCTGCAGTTGCGAGGAAACCCAGATAACGGCCCACCACGCCGCTTTGGGGAATTCGGAAGGGCGCCAATCAATAAGGTGTGGTTTCCCAAAAACCCTTGAATGCGAAAAGTGGGTACGGTTTCTTTATAACTGTGTTGCCGCACTTCGCGCTCCCACCTTTGCCACTTAGCCACTTCATCTTCCTCCTCAGCCTCACGCTCCTCCATTCGCGTTCACACGCACTCCGCCGCTAGGGCTAAAAAGCTTGCGAAAAAAGGCCAGTTCTGATCCAGATCTAAGGGATGGCGCCGAAGAGAGGAGGTGGTAACCCGAAGATGGCGGTCGCCGAGGCAAGTTGTGACAAGGAATGGGTGCCGTCACTCATGGGGGAGACAGAGCTCAATGAGATGGTGGTGGCAGGCGTTCTTCCTGACCGTGTCACCACCGGATGGCGTCCGGCCAATGGTGAGCCCTATCCGATGCCACACACTGATGAGCTTGTTGTGTTTGAAGATTACTTCTAGCATGGATTAGGACTTCGGGTACATCCGTTCTTGCAAGATCTATTGGAGTTCTAGGGAGTGAGCTTGTGTAATCTTCATTCGAACACCATTTTGCATATTTCTGTGTTTATCCACTTCTGCGAGGCCTATCTTGGCATTCTTCCCCATTTCAATCTCTTCTGATGCCTTTTCTATCTTAAGAAGAAAGGAGGGGGTGGTTCCAAAGTGGTCGGCAGTGTGTATCTATAGCTCCGCGATGGGATGGCGGACGAATACATTACTATGCCGCTAAATACCTTGCTGAAGGATTGGAATGCCAAGTGGTTCTACATGAAGCAAAGTCATCCTGCCATCCGATGCGATGTTGACCAGATTCCGGAGAACCAGAGGAGCTGGTCGAAGAAACCGACCAGTGCCGATATGGAGCAGGTGAAGGAGCTCCTCGAGCTAATAAGGAGCATGGAGATGAACAGAGTGGTTGGGGGCGGTGAGCTTCATAGTGCGCCACGTCCAGCCCTGCAAGGAGAGGGCTCATCTGGGCTTTAACTTCAAGGGAGATACTGACGGCACTTGGGAGAGGACGGAGAGACTGACAAAGGAGGTTGTGCTACGCTGGGCCACTGAACTATTCACTCCAAACGTCCCGTTCAGCGTGCTAGGGCAGCCGAGAGCCTTCAACTACACGAACCCACCACCTTAGGTAAAAATCTCGACTGTTGTTCATGGTGCTTTTTACCCCGAGTCAGTGCCGAGCAGTGAACTGATTCGCTTGTGGAAAGATCCATTTGCAGGAACGGGCGGCGTACTTCTTGGGTGTTCCGAGGAGCGATTGGCCGAAGGCAGTGGACACCATGCCTACCACTCAGCCGGAGGAAGGTTCCATCAGTGCCTCATCTGAATCTGAAGGCGAAGGTGCTGGTTGGAAGGAGAGTCCCCTGGGTATCGGAGAAAATTCAAGGGAAAAGGGCGGCGCAAGATGAGCCGGCCCGAAAGAAGAGAAGAACGGCGGATGTAGCTCCCTGCAAGTCGGGCGACATCTCACTTGGTGGCGATGTGACCACTCGGATGCAGAGTACGGCGATATCTGAGTGGTTGGACGACAATGAGGCTCCAGTAGCTCCCCCTCCGAGCACTAAAGCATCATCGTACAACACGCATGTGGAGGTGCAATCGAAGGGAGGGGAAGGAGTCCCCGAGCAGCAGGCGAAGAATACGCCGATAGCAGGGGCCGCAAGACCTCCAGCCTAGGCCATGCGGGTTGACCCCAGAGCATTGCCTAGGTGCCCAAGGAGGCAGCGTCGGTTCAGAACCGTCTACCGGGAAGCTGATGTGTAAGTATCTTTGCCTTGGGATCGGTAGCTTTCTGATTTTTATAGTTACGGTGACCGATGAGCTAAACTAATGCAGAACAGGGTGCGCGGAGGACCGGAATCATTCTGGCTAGACTGGCGAGCAGCCAGGGGCTAGTCCTAGGGAGGAGACATTGCGGACAGACTCTATCCCAGAGTCCCTGGGCGCTCGTCGGTCTGTGGAGGAGTCAACCACCACTGCTGATAGAGTTAGCCATGAAGAGCGGTTGGCGACGACGGTGGGTGAGTCGATAGAGACGCCAGGAGCAACGACGGGAGCCACCGAGTCTTCAGAGGTGGGAGCTAGAGCTGCCGATGTTGTGCTGTAATTGGTGGCGCAGAGGCCAGCAGCGTCGGTGGAGCAAGTGGCGTGCCCTGAGATGCCGCAGGGCATGGTCGGTCGCTGTGTGCGGCCACCGAGTTCCTAGGCAACGCCACCGGCTATGGAGGTAGAGGACGAGGTCGAGGAGATTGAACGTGAAGAATCACGACCTCAAGCCGTCCGCATCCTCCACAAGCGAGGTGACAAAGTTGTGGTTGTGGAAGAGGAGGACACCACCAGGATGGTGAAGAGGCTACGGTCCACACTTTCCATGGCTATGAAGCAAATTGAGGTTAGTGTTGCATCAGCGGTGTCCGTCTTTGGCGTTGGAGAATATGGTCCTTTGTAATCTTAGTGCTTTGTCGGGCATAGCATGAACTACTGTACAACGGTAACAGTTGATTAAGAGGATGGAGCCCCTCGTCGAGGAGAATGAGAAGCTGAAGGAGGCGGTGATGCGGATGGAGAAGAATATCTAGAGGGCCTAGCATGAAAGGGATCTTGCTGAATCAAACACAAAGGGCCTGGAGTACCAAAAGGGCATCTTGTTCGAGCAGTGGAAGACCATCTCTGAGCAGCTGGAGCGCACCTCTGAGTAGCTGAACAGCATCTCTGAGTAGTTGGGGCACACCTCTGAGTAGCAGAAAGGCATCTCTGAATAGCATCTCTGAGTAGCTGGGGCACACATATTGTGGATCGGTGAATTTGCTCTGCATTGCCGAACAGTCTTGATGTTGCTGTCGACCGCTATGTTTGTAGAGCAAGATGCGGAGCTCGGTCGGTTGCGAGAAGTCGTCGGTCAACTCCAAGAGGAGAAGGAGAAGGTGTCTGGGCGAGCGGAGAAACTGGCCGAGGATCTGGAAGGTGAGTAATTCATGGTCGGAGTTGTTGCTGAAATGATTTCTTCGTTTGACGGATCCATTTGGTGTCTGCAGAATACCGTCAAAGGACCAAGGCATAGTTCAACATGCTAGAGCTAGAGGTGAGAACCTAGAGGGGGAAGCTTGACGCCGTGGTGGTCGGAGTCCGGCCAGTGCTCGACTGTATCGACATGGAGGTAGCTCCTCAGCCCGACAATAGGCCGCCATGTTCGGACGCCATGATTGACAGGTGCAAGGCGACATGGGAGAACTTCAAAGGCTTCAACTACATTGCCACTATCTCCGTCGTGACGCATGCCCTGGCGGTAGTCCAGTCCCACTACCCTATGATCAATCTTCAGGCGATAGGGGCCGAATTCGCCAGAGGGACGGGTGCGACGAAGCAGGAGCAGCTGAATGATGAGGTGGAGGACGTGGCGAAGAAGCTAGCCGGCGACATTGATCTGTTCGGTGAGGTAGACGGTGATGGCCAAGCCTAATAGCCTGAGTGGAGAGGGACCTGTATTGAACAACTAGAGAGGAGAGTTAAATGCACAAAGGCATAAACAAACACTTATGTATGTGTATAAATGTTGTAAGTAGACGTTGTATGCATGTTTGTGCGGCTTGCTAGCACTTTCGGTGAAAAATAGATGTATTGTTAACCCTAACACATTTATACATGGTATCAGTAGCGTCCGAGTAGTTAGTTCATTACTGAGCTCTTGGCCTTGGCTAGCCCATATTCCATAACGTCGAGCGCTGGAGCTCGTGCATGTATAGGAGGAACAGACATGACCGAGGAACCACAGCCGACCACCCATAATGCAGAGCGCTAGAGCCCATAGCATGTGTAGGGAGAGATCGGAGGTAGGGTTTTCTCCAAAGAACACAGAGCAGAACGTGTGCTGCTTGATGGTTGGCGAAATATCTTAGAGATATTTTAGTATGGAGAAACGGGGCGGAGCTTTTATGGAGATCATATATAATTGTTAGAGTTTGTTATGGAGTAGCTTGGAGCTGGTAATCATAAATGGAGATTAAACTAGAGTGGAGTAATAACGGAGATAAATTATGGCGACGAAAACTTTATTCATTATGGAGTGAAGAGTACATATCTAGAGTGTTTCAGGGATAGAAACATATAAGTTGCTCGATGTGCCACAAATTGGGGATATCGACTCCCTCCATGTCACATAGCCAAAAAGACCCTGGTCGGGTAACCTCCATAACCATGTAAGGCCCTTCCCAGGGGGAGGAGAGCTTGTGCATCCCTTTGGTTTTCTGCTTTCTACGGAGAACGAAGTCGCTAATCGCAAATGAACGACCTTTGATGTTGCGATTGTAGTATCTTTGTAGGCCTTCTAGGTATTTGGCTGTGCGGAGGCAAGTGATCAGGCGTTCTTCTTCGGTCCTGTCGACATCCTCTATCCGAATAGCTGCGGCTTGCTCTTCATTATAATGTTCCACCCTAGGTGCTCGGAAGGCAATGTCCGCTGGAAGTACGGCTTCTGAGCCATAGACCAAAATATGGAGACACACTAGTGTTGCGACTAGCTTGAGTGCGCAGTCCCCAGTCCATAGCTGGGAGCTCTTTGAGCCACCTACCTGGATGCTTTTCCTATTTCTAGTATAGTCTCTTTTTGAGGGCATCATGGATCATGTTGTTCGCCCGTTTGACCTGGCCATTGGCTCTAGGATGGGCAACAGAGACGTATTTGACGGAGATGCATCGGTCTTTGTAGAAGTCCCAAAAATGATGACCAGTGAATGTAGTTCCGAGGTCGGTGATAATGCTGTTCGGGAGACCGAATCTATGGATGATATCTTCGAAGAACTCGACTGCCTTCTTTGTAGTAGCTGAAACCAGCGGCTCGTATTCAATCCACTTGGACAACTTGTCAATGGCAACGTATACGTACTGAAAACTGCCTGGCGCAGGCTTGAAAGGCCCGATCATGTCCAGTCCCTAGCATGCAAAAGGCTAAGAAGCTGGGATGGTCTGCAATTCCTGCGTCGACACGTGTATTTGCTTGGCGAAAAATTGACATCCTTCACAACGTCGGACGAGGTCTTCTATGTCAGCGATGGCCGTGGGCCAATAAAACTAGCTCAAAAAGCTTTGCCGACTAGGTTTCTGGAGGCCGTGTGATTGCCACAGGAGCCAGAGTGAATTTCAAGAAGTAATTTCACTCCTTCTCGGGTGATGCATTTCTGTAGTATTCCTTCCTTGGCGCTTTTCCTCATCAACTTCCCGTCCACTAGCGCGTAATGCTTGCTACGACGGATGACGCGTTTAGTTTTAGTCTTATTGGCAGGTACGTCGACGCTGGTGAGGTACTTGATGAACTGTTCCCTCCAGTCTACGACTGGTGAAGGTATTGTAAGTACCAGCTACTCGGCAAGGGAGATTTCTTGAACTTCCTTCTCTTCCTTAATAGATGGCGTAAAGAGGTCTTGAACGAAGACCCCAGGCGGAATCACGGTGCGAGAAGAACCTATCTTAGATAGGTGGTCGGCGAGCTGATTTTGATCTCGTACCACGTGGTGGTACTCGATACCTTAGAACTTTCCTTCGAGTTTCTTGATCTCGGCACAGTATGCGTCCATCTTCTCTTTGGAGCAGGACCAATCTTTGTTGACTTGGTTGATGACCAGCATGGAGTCTCTGTGGAGACATGCTTCATACTCCACGGCGTTGTTGGAAGCTGGAAAATGAATTCGGAGGATGTAACGGAGCTTGTCCTTAGTTGGAGTAATGAATAAAATGCCAGCACTAGCACCGTTGATGTTGAGGGCGCTGTCGAAATACATCACCCAGCGCTCAGGGCAAGCAACGAGGATGGGCTCTTGGATCTCGGTCCACACAGTGACGAAGTCAGCCAGCGCCTATGACTTAATGGTAGGACTGCTTCCGAATTCTATAGAATAAGTGCCAAGCTCGACTGCCCACTTGATGATGCGACCATTGGCCTCTTTGTTGCAGAGGATGTCCCCTAGAGGGAACTTAGTGACCATGGTGATCTTGTAGTACTCGAAGTAATGATAGAGCTTGCACGACATAACCAGAATGGCGTATAACAGCTTCTGAACCTGAGGTTAACGAGTTTTGGACTCGTTAAGAACCTCACTGATGAAGTAGACCGAACATTGTACCTTATAGGTGTGCCCGGTCTCCTCACGCTCGATGATGATAGCTGTGCTAACGACGCGAGAAGTGGCGACGATGTAGATCAATAGGGTTTCATCTGGTTGGGGCGCCATCATGGTCGGAGGCTTCGTTAGAAACAACTTGAGCTACTCAAAGGCTGTATCAGCCTCCTCCGACCAGGAAAAGCGCTCAAAGGCCTTGAGTAGTTTGAAGAACGGTAGTCCCTTTTCACCGAGGTGTGATATAAAGCGGCTAAGAGCATCCATGCACCCTATGAGTTTTTGTATATCCTTTACGTAGGTTGGCCATTTCATATTGGTAATGGCGGAGACCATGTCGGGGTTGGGTTCGATACCACAGGCGTTGATGATGTATCCTAGGAGTATGCCGGATGGAACTCCAAAGATGCACTTTGAAGGGTTCAACTTCCATCTGTGTCTTTTCAGGTTGGCGAACGTTTCTTCGAGGTTGGCGATGAGATTGTCGGCGGTTTTAGACTTGATGACCACATCATCAATGTAAGCTTCAATGTTGTGGCCTATCTATTGGTCAAGGCACATCTGGATGGCCTTTGGTAGGTCGCCCCGGTGTTTTTGAGCCCGAAGGACATGGTGGTGTAGCAATACGCACCGAAAGGCGTGATGAACGATGTTTTGATCTGGTCGTCCTCTTTGAGGGATATCTGGTGATAGCCAGAGTAACAGTCAAGGAAGGAGAGGAGTTCGCAGCCGGTGGTGGAGTCTACAACCTCGTCTATCCGAAGCAGACCGAAGGGGTCTTTAGGGCAGTGTTCGTTGAGATCGGTGTAATCAACGCACATTCTCCATTCTTTATTATTTTTTTGAACAAGAACTAAATTTGCTAGCCACTCAGGATGATACACTTCATTAATAAATCTAGCTGCTAGGAGCTAATTTATTTCTACCCTAATAGCCTCCTTCTTGTCTAGCACGAATCATCAGAGTTTCTACTTGATCGGTTTGGCGGTCAGCAAGACATTCAAGGAGTGCTCGATCTTCTCCTGTGGTACCCCCAGCATGTTTGTAGGTTTCCAAGCAAACACATCAGTGTTGGCACGTAGGAACGAGATGAGCGTGCTTTCCTATTTGGGGTCAAGATGAGCCCCAATCTTGATGGTCTTGGTGGGGTCATCGAGGCCGAGGCCGACCTCCTTTGTTTCCTTGGACTTGGAAGAGGCACGAGGAGGTTCTAGCGCTGGGATCTCCAGGTCATCAGCAGACACCGTCTTAGCGTCGTTGACCATGCTGGCCATCTAGATGGAGAGGTTGGTGGCTTCGGTGAGGTAGAGACTCTCTGTTTCGTAGGCGTAGGTGATGGAGAGGTTGGCCCGTAGAGCCAGAACTCCTGCAGGCAAAGGCATCTTCAGTACCAGATAGGCATAGTGTGGTATGGCCATGAACTTGGCCAGAGCTGGCCGACCAAGTATGGCGTGGTAGGCGGTGTTGAAGTCGGCAACGTAGAAGTTGATGTGTTCGACACGAAAGTTGCTAGCCGTGCCAAATTGTACCGGGAGGGTGATCTCTCCAAGCGGTTTGGATGCTCGGCCAGGTACCACACCCTAGAAGGAGGAGTCGGAGGGAGTAAGGTCTTCTATTCCATGGCCCAGCTCCTTTAGGGCTCCGGCGAAGAGGAGATTCAGGGCACTTCCGCCGTCGACGAGTACTTTCCTGAAGAGTACTTTCTTGATGGTTGCATTGAGAACGAGGGGGAAATGCCCTGAGTAAGGGATGTCTGCCCACTGGTCGGCCTTGCTGAAGGTGATGGGGACCTTAGACCAGGGGCGATAGCTAGGGTTGGTGATAGCGTCCTTTGTGCTAATGGCGAGCACCTAGAGAGCGGTGAGCTTTCGATCTCTTCTGCTCTCAGTGGCGGTGAGGCCCCCGAAGATAGTGGTGACCACTTTGCCATGATCCTAGAAGGTATTGTTGTTGTCCCAGGTGGTCGGTGATCTCTGGTTCCACCATCATTGTCATCGTCCTTCTTTTTGTCCTAGAATTCCTTAGCTAAGCCAAGGCAGTCCTTCATCTTGTGCTTGCTGTTCTTGTGGAGGGGGCACAGTCCTTCAAGGATCTTCTTGTACTGCTCATCATAGTTGCATTTGGCACGAGGTTTGTCAATGGTGGCGATGATGTTGTCTGGTCGACGACGGCGATATTGACCAGCTCTAGACCATTCCGGTCGATCACGGCCACTGTCATGGTGGTGGCCATGGTCATCGTAGCGGCGGTCACTGTGGCATTGTTCATCGAGGTGCTCGTCACTGCAGCGAGTTGGGCGGTGGGTGCCCACATCCTTATTGAAGTGAACTTCGACCTCTTCAGCATTAGCATACTGATCGGTGGTCATGATCATCTCGCCAATCCCCTTTGGCGGCTTACGATTGAATTTGGAACGGAGGTCGTGGTGATGGAGTCCTCGGACAAAAGCGGTGATGACTTCTGCTTCCGTGATGCTAGGAATAGAATTCCTCATCTCAAAAAAGCATCTGATGTAGCTATAGAGGAGCTCGGACGGTTTCTAATAGATGCGATTCAGATCGTGCTTGGTGCCCAGCCGAGTACACGTAGCCATGTAGTTGTCGTTGAAGACCTTCTTCAGCTATTCCCAAGATCCGATGGAATCTGGGGCTAGGCTCATGAGCCAGTTCATCGTGGTTGGCATGAGCATGATGGGAAGATAGTTCGCCATGACACTGGTATCTCCCCCGACGGTGCGCACAGCAGTGGCATAAGCTTGTAGCCACTATATGGGGTTCATCCGCCCCTCATAGGGCTCGACCCCGGTGATCTTGAAACCATGGGGCCACTAGAGTATTCAAAGTGCTCTCATGAATGCTCGGGGCCCCTCAGGATTGTCACCGTCGGGATCTACAGCATTGCCGGTGTTACCGAACTCTTTCTCGTATTCTTAACGCCGGTGCACTTCTTCTTCATGTCAAGAGAAACGGCACCCGTCGATATGACATCGCGCATCATGGAGATTGTTGATGTGTGCTCGGACATCTTGTTCGACTTCTTGGTCGTGTTGGTGAGGGTAGTTGATGCGGTTCCCCCTAGCTCCCCCCTAGAGGGGTTGTCCATCATCACGATGCTGGTCGGCGAGACAGCTTCTGCTGGGGCGGCGATTGGATCTTGGCGTGGCAGATCGGTGATTCAAGCTTGTCGAGTAGGAAGGTCCCTGATCCTAGCGGATCTAGTGGACCTGGCAGTCCATAGCTTTGAGCATTACGGTGACCTTGGCGACCTCTGGCATTTGCTCGAGCCGAGCGAGCTCATTAGCGGCCATGGCCAAGTTGGCGCTTGGGGTCTTGTAGACATCGTGGCCTCCCTTCTGAGGTTGCGGTGGAGTGGGGGTGGCCTCCCTTCTGAGTCGAGTTGTTCTCCACTGCGAGCAGCCTCGGCTAACACAATGGTGGCCTCATTTGCTCGGCGCTACGCATGGTTGGCATTTCTGTTGACACGAGCTGCGCGGTCCTCATCGGTTTCTCCATCCCGTGGAGGGCTGTCGACGCTGACATTAAAGATCCCGTCTCCTCGGAAGGGTGGGAAAGGAGGTTGGACGGCGACGGTTTTTGTGACAGTCTCTATAGAGTCCTAGGACTTAGAGTCTGGATTCTGCTCTAGGATGGTTTGGAGGGATGCTTCGGGCGTCGGCCGATGTGCAGCATATTGACAGTCGGCGAGAGCTGGTCGGCGATCTGGTCGGTTAGAGGATAGATGTCTCCCACCTAGTCAGTGAATTTGCCCCTTAGGGCATCCTGATGGATAGCGGTCGTAACCCCTAGAGTTTCCTGATCAGCCTCTGATAGATCGAAATCGGAGGGTGGTCGGCGCTGAACCAGAGTGGTTAGAGCTAATTTCGCGATGGAGAGGCAGTCGGCGAGCTTCTGGCCAACCTGATCGATGGATGTGATCAGATCATTGTTGTCGATCTGCATCCTTGGGTAGTGGGGGAGCAGGCGGTGAGTTGTTGGTGAAGACTACCTCGGAGGCAGTTCTGAGATCATATCTGCTATTGCAGGTACTGGTGTGGTCAGCATAGAATCGATCTGCACCGGCTCGATGATCTCTCCGTCTACGTCAGCATTGATGACCCAAGAGATTGATCCAATGGTAAAGATCTGGCCATGCTTCAAAGAGGTCAAAGAGCCTGCAAAACGTACCATCTTGTTCGTCATAGAAACAGCACGCACACCCCTACCTAGCGTGCCAACTGTCGACAAAAGATGCTCGATAGTCCTCCAAGGGGTATCCCATGAAGGTAAATTGACCGACAGAGGTGCACGTAATCAAGAACAAGAAGGCAATAGAGACACATGAGTTAGACAGGTTCGGGCTGTCAACACGATGTAATACCCTACTCCTGTGGTCGGTTGGTATATATTGGCTATTGTATGATATTGCATGTGTTTTGAGGGGTCCCCTACCCACCTTATACAGCTGGGGGGCAGGGTTACAAGTTAGTTACATCTAGGAGATAACCGATAAGTAATAACAAATTACAGGGATCACGGGATCGTAACATATCCTAACAGATTACGGCGTATCTTCAGGATATTGCCCTTGATGCCTTGCGGTACACGCCGAGTAGTGCCATGCACCGTAGGTCTTTGTCTTATGGGTTGGACCGCCCCTAGTAGCGTAGCCCATGTAGTCTGTCGTGGGTATCCAGGGTTGTACCCCCCACAAGATGTGATTTGAATTCTTGTGACGTCGACCTTTTTCTCCAATCTACACATGGTTAAAATAATATATATGTGTATACAAACCTATGAGACGGCAGGGTTCCAATGTTGATGGATCTTGAATGTTCAGGCACCCTGGGGTTCTTCAATGTTTCTTCTTTTCTTGTGGAAGCTTGTTGAAAGGTCGAAAAGACGTTTGCTGTCCTATCTTATTTCACAACTCAACAGAACAGGGGTAATCCTATTAAAGTTAGTGGTATGTTAATGATTTAAATCTTTACGCCAATTGTTTCCCCGACAACGATGCCAAAAATGCTTGTTGGTATTTATTAACGCAAATAGAATATGAAGGATTCCGCAAGCGCACATAATACCATTGTATCATTTTATTGGGAGTATTCTAGGTATTGTTATTTATACTTTACCATAGGGAAACAATGGAGTAAAGACTTACTAAATAATAGAGGAATGTCTACCAATCATCATACCAGCATAGCTAAAGCAGGGGTGAATGTAATGATAGGAATAAAGCATAATGACACTCAGGGGATAGATCACTAAGATAATGTAAACTAGTCAACTTGGGAGAGTAACGGGTGAGGTGGGTTCCTGTGACATTCTTATTACATGGTCAAAGTATATATACATCCAACTATAGCTAAGACTAACCATACTCTTGTGCACTTCAAGATGCCGCTTAGACAGTAGAGCATCCACAAAAGACAACACTACTGACACAACTACGGTCCTACAATTTAACAACCTGCTCAATTCAGTGTGGACTATAAAGGATACACAGGGTTGTCACCTCCTGCTGCTACCACACAACTAGGGAACAGGGTGTACTCATAGGTAGAGCATCGTATAAGCACCATGCTTACACGAAGCTTGCCTACTTAGCCTAACTTGTAAACTAGCAAGCTAAGCGCTCTATGAACCTGCACACAAAAGTATTGATAACCTTTAACTAAGCAAGATATATATTCAAAGTAAGCATATCCATGTAGATAGGAATATGATAAATTGATAATAAGTCTTACAAGATGTAGAAGTGAAGATACAAGGCTTTGCCGAGCCTCCAAGACTAGATCTAGAACTTGAGCATGAGCCTAACTCGACCCTCACTCCCGAGTTACTAATCTACTACATTGGAGAGTTCTAAACCTTATCCTCCTGGTGTGTGTTGATCTGAATGAGAGATATGAATTAGGATTTTCATGATAGCTCCAGGGAGGGGGGTAGGGGCTGCTATATATAGGGGGTAGCATCAATTCTGGACCCTTAGATCAAACCGACAAAAAAGGACGGTGTAAATGCAATCTAGGAGGCGGTGGAGAATCGATGTAGCGAGGAGGGGCTAACATGTGGGGCCCATAGGCCGGCTAGCTTGCAGGTGGGACTGGTCGGCATGTCGGTGGGGCCAGCCAGCCCCATATGTCAGTGGCTCAGGGTCTGCTTCGGTGATTTGTCTTCTGGAGTCTTCTAGAGTCTTGCCATGTAGGTACCGTCGCGGATTAACGAGATTTCCTTTGACAAATAGGTCCTCCTTGATGGTTTTCTGAATAAATCCTCCTGTAAACACTGATTCACCAAAACTTGTGGAATTAATTAGTTTAAACCCCTAGACCTATGTTGGTGATCCTTTTTATGCATTTATATAAGTTATATTGATGGTTTATGATGAACGTTAATGATTGTCAACACACGCAGAGGGTCAGAACAGAGCAGCCCAACGACGCCTAAGGCTTCTTCGGCACCAAGGCACCTCCACGGTCCATGATGCACCACTACAAGACCCTCCTAGACTCTGACGCATGTAGACCGTAGACTAGTTCCCCCAAACCACCATGTACTCAACCTATCTCATTATATAAGGGACAAGTTTGGACCTAGGAAGGGAGAGGATCTCAGATCGATCACCAGACATTCCATTATGTTCCACCTCCGCTCCACACAGAGAGTAAGGCAATTCGGAGAGGGGCACTAAGAGCTCCTCCTTCGCATCCCGGTGTCTTCCTCCTCTCTGATGAGGGGAAAGCTCCACTGGTGGCGAGGAAACCTTAGGCTTAGCATCGAGCTAACCCCCTACCAAATCTCTCTATACACTCTATTATAACCTCTCGATTTTGGGTGCTCTTGAGTATAATGATCATCAGCTGCTGGACGTAGGGACCGAATTGGCCTGAACCAGGATAAATTGTTGTGTGTTCTCTACGTGATTCTTGTATTCCTGAGTCCACCCGAGCCACCGGAGACCCGTACTCTGACACCGACTCAAAAAACAATGCTTGCCATGGTTTCGACCGCACGACAGGTGGCGCGCTAGGTAGGGGGCAGCGTCAAGTGTGATTCTGGCCCTACGGTGGCTGGAGCCACCCGCCTCATCGCCAAAGCAAGTGGCACTGCCCCAGATGGCGGTGTCTGCTTCCCCAGCGAGTTCTCCATCATGATCGGCACCTTCGCTCTGGGCTAGGTACTTAACTTTGGGAGCCTGGCCTACGTCGCCGACTGCTATGACAAGCTTCATCCACTCCACAAGGCTACGCCAATGGGAAACAAGCCCCCAGCATCGCCCCCTCCGCCAAGACTTCTGGGGGCAGATCTCGAGGTTTTGGCCCGCCAAATCCAGTGTGGTCTGGGCCCGAACCCCACCATGTCGGACCATCGCCAGATGTTCTACATGCTGGCCAACGTTCACCACCACATCGCCACTGGTGAGTTGCTCTCGCCGCCTAACTATAGCACCCGGTTTTAAAAATAAAACTAGATACACACTATATGTGAGCCTAGGAAGTCAAATCTCACATATAGTCACAAATAAGGGTAATATCAAAAGACAATACTTATTACATAACGTATTAGTATAAGGAATATAACCTCAGAGTATAGACAGCGGAAAGACAACTCCGATCTTCAGGCGGAGACTCCAAATCCACAGGGACAACTGACTGGTTGACCACAAGCCTAACTTCTCCAGACTAGCAATCTGGTACCGATCCGGGATTTTTATTCAAAGTATGGAAAAGTAAAGCAAGCGTAAGTACATATCGTACTCAGCAACATAACATGGGGTTCATGAGGCTCAAAAGGTTGACACTGGTTTACTGCATTTAGCTTTTATTTTAATAGGTCATCTTTTAAGCAATTATGCAGCAACGAATTTATCATAAGCCAATAAACACATGATCAGGTAAACATGAGCAATGAATAGCATAAACAATTAATCATTAGTACAATTATCCATTAGTGATCATCTCTATTCCATAAGGGTTCCAAGGCTGCTCGTGTCCGTGAGCACGGCTGTTATAACAGTTTTACACTCTGCAAAGGTTGTACACTTTCACTGTGAGTCATGATTTACCCTTTAGCCCGAGGTGATCAGCCTCTTGACCCACTACCAAGGAAGGTCGGTAGGGTTCACTATGAAGCCTTTCAAAGGTTCGTCTAACAAGTTAGGGCCACTAAGGTTTCAGCCGTCTGGTTGTATGTGGCCCTCCTCTAGGAGTGGCACGCGTGGGCACACAGCAAGGTACACACATCCTAGCAGGAAAGGAAACATACCCTCTTGCGCCATAAAGATAACCACTAAAAAGCTAGAAAAGGTCCTCATACTGAGCTAAAGCCAGAGCCATATAACCCTCACAACTGTACTGTAAGTCCCAGATGATCACTTACAGATAAGTCCTTAGGGAGAGGAATCTAGAGCATTTAGGAAGTAGCTAAACACTCTAGCCCCCTGTTTTCATGTTACTAAAAAGTCATGTTTTAATGTTTATTGCATATACCATTAGTCAAGTTACAAGATCATGGTTTTGGTTAAGCACTAGCAAAAACTACCCAGTGCAATATCCCAAAGGTATCAAGGTATAAGATATCAAATATATAGGATATCCTTATTGGCAACAAGGTAGACACATGCAATATGAATTAAGTGATTAAAGGTGAATAGGTAACAAGGATGGTCCCATGCTATACTTGCCTTAAACTTACTTTTCGCCCAAAACAACTTGCTTAGAGAATCTTCAGACTTCATATTTCAATATTGCAGCTTCTGACACTCAACTTCTGGTCTCCAATGCTTACGTATGGTTCACTTCTACTCGTAACAAACACCAAGCACAAGGAGACATACAAACAAACAAAGCAAAGACAACTAAAAACAATACACCAATCATAACCAAAAGCTTTAAAACAATATACTAAAAGAGAGGGATCATCGCTGCAATCACGGGAACGCAAGAATCATCGTTAATGGAACTATCGTTAAAAAGAAACGACTATCGGGATTTTATATTATAAAAGTGAGAAAAAATCTTATATGCTTGATTTATTTTAATTGAGCAAAACTATATGAAGCATATTAATTCAGATTACATAAAATCACATTTTATTTTAAAAGCCGATTGAACTAGTCATATTTTATACATAAACATTTACGTATCATTTAATCAAATTAAACTTTAACTTTGCAAGAGAAAAATGCATGTGAAAGCATCTTAGCCGACTTTATATAAATCATGTTTAAACTAAGCAAATTATAATTAATAAATACATATTTAAGTTGGCATTAATTAACAAGTAATTATAAAATGTGGATACTGTCCTAGGTTGCTATTATTTAGAAACAAGTTTACGTAATCATTAATCAAATTAATATTTAAATTATAATATTATGAACATGTGATATGATAAACGTTGCTACTAACGCGTACCTTACATTGGCACGATTTAACACGACAAGAACGAAGTTAACCCTAAGTAGTTGCTTTTAATTAAAAGCTATTGAATAAATATAAATTAAATTAATACCTTATATTAAAATTCAGAAACATTTGTTATATTGGATGACGCTGCTAACACGTATGACACACTGTGATGAAACTCGCGCAATCGAATCGAAATCAAAAACCTAAATCGACTTTAATTAATCAACGATTAATTAATTATAGACACAATTAATATTTTAATAAAATAAATTCATAAACATGTGATATGAAAACTAATAACTCTACTGCGTAGATCTCGACGACACGAAACTAACGCAACTAGAACAAACTGAAACGGAGCTAAAACGATTAAACGGCGGGGATTAAAAGAAGCATTGGCAATTTCGTAAATATCATCATCTCCTACCTTGCTTCATCTCAGTCTGTACGTGGCCATGGTTGTCTGCTGCTGTGCTGCTCCGAGCAGGGAAGGGAGGGGGCTCAGCCTCGGCCTGCCGGCTAGACGGCGGCGCAGCAGCGGCACTGGGGCCCACGGTGGCGGCGCACTAGGCCCTCCCGCAGGGTCATGGCGGCCAGCGCAGGGTCTGCACGGCCGAGCCCGCACAGGCCGGCGGCAGCGCCTGCTGTGTAGGGTGCGGGAGGCCGCGGGGCCGGGAATGGGGTGCGGGGTCCGCGCGGGGTGGAGTCCTCCGGGTGGTAGCGCGGGTGAGCGCCAGGGGCGGTGGAGCTAGGCCCTAGGCGAGGAGGGCCATGGCCATGGCCGGAGATGGCCTAAAACAGATAAAACCATGGTGAAGTTCGCCAGATACCTCGTCGGAGAAAGAAAAAAGAACAGGAAACGGTCAAACGGTGATGGATTCAAGAAAATAAGGATACTACGGTGTAGAGAAGGACGAGATCTACCTTGTGCTGGTGGTGGTTGACGCCGGAACGCAACGGTTTTGCCGGAAAAACTCACCGAAGAGTTCGTCGGAAACCTAGTTTTTTCGAACTTCGGCGTCTGATCTGCAGGGCTACGAGTGGCAGCTCGCGAAAGCGGTCATACTTTCAGAATCAGCACGTCGAGGGCTACACCGGCATATACATACGCAGGGTTTGGAGATTTTGGAAATCCGAGATATTTTAGGAAATAATTGATTTTTGAAATTAAAATAATTACAGAAAATTGGGAATTACTATTTATGCTCCGAAAAATATCTATGAGCTTCGAAAAATTCCCTAAAATTTCTAGGGATAGATGGAAAGATAAGGAACACAACCAAAATAGTTTTAGCTCCTGGAAAAGATTTTTGGATTGATCGAGAAAAAAGACAAAGCTTCAAGAAATAGGAATTTCATCCCGAAAAAGGTCGGAAAGATTTCTGGAAAGAGAGACATCGCTCTAACGCGTCTTAAAACCTTTTCCAAACCTTTGGATTTTGAAAACAAAGCATCTTATCGAACTTTTATTTTAGCAAGTTTTCAAATTCTTTTTAAACCACTACTTGAAAATAATATTTTGAAGATTGAGATTTGAATTTTATTTTCCAAACCACTCATCACAAAAGTACCAATGCAACGGCATGTATGCGCAAACATGTTGCTACCCTTATGTTGAATTTTAATTTAAAGAAAAATTTCTTTTACCTATGTTTTTACTAGCGCAAAACAATTAACAGAAATCATTTTACTCTTTTTAGAATGTAGCTAATTTTATGGTAATACACTGACCGCTTCTCGTACTACCTCCCGGATCTACCTTTTGGGATACAGAATGCGGTGGCATCCTTCCAGCTGGAGCCAAAACACCTCATCAACCGCGAGGCATCATGGAGTGCCGTCATCTCCGGCACAGCAGGGACTGATGTCCCCTTGCTCCGCACCTTCCTCGAGATCCTTTCGGGGAATGGCCTAGAGTACGACTCTGACGACATCGACTATAATGTCTCACCATGCATGGGCTACCACATCGACGGTGAGGATCCTACTGAGGAGGCACCCGGGCTCACGCCACTAGACTAGAGTGCCCACAGCCATGCGGTCTACCTTCAGGATAAGGCAGACCACTTACGAGCTCGGTCGGTGGACTTGGAGGCTGCATAGGCAGAGCTCGAGGGCCAAAGGTAGGACTTTGCGTGGCAACAAGCCACGCACCCTCTCGGCGATGATGATGACGCTCGTACGGGGTCTCCCAGTGGCCTCCTCTTCCCTCGCATGGCGTACAACATGGTGGCCGCCGCCTGCCTCCTAAAAGACATCTCTAACATGCCGAACCAAAAGACCAATGAGCGGCTGAACGAGGCAAAGCGGCTCCTTCTCGTCACCCTCATGCAACAGGCCGAGAGTTCAGCCTCCCCGCACCGCGCCATGCTCTCCCGGCCATCCCAGATAATGGCCACCGCCAACGGGGACCACTCCAATGCTCACACCCCACTGACAGGAGGAAGCAATGGCGACAACTCCGGCAATAGCTCCAATCGGCTGTGGGCCCAGGGCACCAAGCCTCGACAAGAGCAAAGGCATGACTTTTCTCGTCGAAGCACCCCCTATGCGCCACTGGATCGGCGATGACCGCGATGACCGCAACACCATCGAGGCCAGATGCCACACTTAGGTGCAATCCTGCACCCCTGAGCGGCGAGATGGGGGCACCGCCCTGGATCACTTTGGCCCCCTAGCATTTGGGGTAGCGTTCCGAGCGTCTCCCTACCCCAGGCGATTTTGGCCATCAACGCACATCTCCAAGTATGACGGTGAGACCAACCCAGACCATTGGCTAGAGGACTACCGCCTAGCCATGAAGGTCGGGGGGTCAGACAATTACTTCATCGTCCAATACCTTCCCTTGCTCCTGTCAAGCTCGACCAGAGCTTGGCTCGAGCGGCTCGAGCCTGGCAGCATCCGCTGCTGGGGCGATCTCCGTTCTATCTTCATCGGCCACTTCCAAGGTACCTACACCAGCCTAGGGTACTCCTAGGGCCTCCACAACTATAGGTAGAGGGCTAATGAGACCCTCTAGGAGTACATTCAGCGCTTCTCCAAGAAGCACAATGAGCTCCCCAGCATCACCGATGCCAACGTGGTCAACGCCTTCATCTATGGCACGACTAGCGAGGCGCTCATCCACACACTTAGCTGCGAGACCCCGCGCATGACATGGGAGCTTCTAGATGTCACCACCCAGTCTGCCACCAATGAGGAGGTGGTCCAGGCCAACTTCAGTGGGAAAGCCAAGGCCACCGGCCACCTTAGTGGTAGCGACGGCGATGATGATCGCACCTTGTCCCAAAGATGTTGTGACAAGCAAAACAAGGACCGGAAGCATCGTGGGGAGGAGATGGTGATCGTGGCCAACTGCGTTGCCAGATCTCAGCCCCGCAGGCGTGGTGCACGCCTAGAGCACTTCGAGAAGGCACTCGAGGCCCCCTACCCCTTCCATAGGGGGCAAGCGAAGCATCTCCTCAAGGACTGCGCTACCATGAAGGGCTACATCCATAGCACCCTCGGCCAATAGGGTATGGCCCAGAAGCCTGCCCTAAAGGCCGGTGACCCGATGGGTGGTGACCAAGAAGAAGATAATGAGTTCCCTAAGGCCAAGCACTGCCTCATGATCTTTGGGGGATCCCAAGCGTATGTGTCCCACTGGCAGTGTTGCATCACTGAGTAGGAGGTGAACGTTGTTCACACTCTCGCTGCCTCGACGTGGCTTCAATGATCCTAGACGACCATCACCTTTGACCAAAAAGATCACCCTGATCATGTCCCTCATTAGGGGCACTACCCGCTCATGGTCAGCCTGATCATGGGCACCGCACGCCTCACCAAGGTACTGATGGATAGGGGCAGCGGCCTAAACATACTCTATGCCAGCACCCTCGACAAGATGGGCATCCCTTGAAACAGCCTGTGCCCCAGCAAGGCGCCGCTCTACGTGATCGTGCCGGGAAAGGAAGTCGTGCCCCTCGGGCGTATCTGGCTCAACGTCACCTTCGGCCAGCCAGACAACTTCTAGAAGGAGCCACTCACCTTTGAGGTGGTTGACTTCCCCAGCGTCTACCATGCCCTCCTTGGTCGATCGTGCTTCACCAAGTTGATAGTCGTCCCCATCTACACCTACCTGAAACTCAAGATGCCTGGCCCGAAGGGTGTCATCACCGTCGAGGGCAACTTCGAGCAAGCCTACTATTACGAGCAAGACTACATCACCCAAGAGGCTGCACTCATCTCCCCTTGTGCTCTCGATGGCCCACGCCGTGATGTAGAAATGGCATCGGCAGAGACAGCAACCAAGGCAGCAGCGATGCTCAATCGACCGAGCATCGGTGAGGCGGCCAACACTCCTAGCGACAGTGGTGGCTCGGCTGGCCCCTCCATCCAGGCGCTCAGCCCCCCAGAAGGGGTTGACCTGATTGAGGTGAGTTCCGACCTTCCCCCATGAGGGAAGGCCATCACCAATCCATCCGCCCAGAGGTGCCATCTCCCAAGCCATGGCCCGCCTGCCAACCTCCTTCGCCGGCCTACCTCTCCAACAACAAAAAACCAACATAAGTCCCATCCTCTCAACCCTCTTGTTTCACTTATTTCTATAGATGTCTACCTTAACTCGAGCCACCCCAGCGATAGCTCAGCTCCACCAAAGAATCGACCGAGCTAACCACCTGCTGACCTTTTAGAAGAAGGATCGATGCAGAAGGCCCCCGAGCAACCGAGCGAGGGATCGTCAAGGCGCTAACGGAATGGCCTCGACCGCCATGTTACCAGCTATTTTATATCAATCTTGATCGTGCATAGCGTGCGGTTAAGGCATGTCTGATCTTGAGTAGATCTATTGGCTAGCGAAAACCTTTCCATGGCCCGTTATCACAGCATGTGTGATTCTGCCTCACACCCCACTGTTAGCACCGTGGAGTGGGGATCGTTATTCGGTAGATCTGTTCCTAAGAGGGCATGACCTTAACTGTGCGCTATGCCTGAATTGGCTATTTTAGCCGATATCGAGCGCTTTCATGAATAGTTCACATCACGGGATCGTTGAATTAGGGATAGGTTGAAAGATGTGTTAGCCCCATGATCTTATTATTGTATTACGGTCTGGATGATTCTGCCTCATGCCCCACTGGCCATAGCGATAGATGAGATCTAATATGTTCATTAGATTTATCTTTATTAAATAGTTGAATGGTGATGAACTGTTTCTTTTATATAAAAGGGGTTCGGTTACTTGTAGTCATTGGCTTAGCATAAATTAATCATTATTGATATCTTATTGCCATTGACTAATATTTGTCTAAATAATGAGATCTATCCTGAGTGATAATCAATTCTTCTTACACAACCTCATGAGCTTTAACTGATTTATTCTTATGAATATGCTGGAATCGACTATTTAGTCAATCTCCTTTCATATCGGCTCTCAGAGCCGCACATTCGGGACTGTCTGGCAACACCGACACTTTCCACCCTAAATTACTGATAAATTTTCTCTCCTTGTCACTTGCAGGGTCAAATTGACTAGCATGTCTTGGGAGGAGTGCGCAGGATCGACCATCCCTGCGCAGAAGCTAGGCGGATCTCTAGCTCCATCGAGCGGACCCTTCTGGCTTGCTCGTGTGCCCTCGGCACAGGACAAAATTCCATGTCGACACACATTTCTGGCACGCCCGATGGGACACCGCAATTGTCATGGCAGTTCACAACAACAACGACATCCTTATGGTACATTATGAAGATCTACCTGATGGAGATAAAGGTGTCATCGGCAAAGCTATAGAAGAATTTTAGAACAAGTGCTTGTTGTCCTACACCAAAACACGTGACAACACAATTGTTCAGAAGTATCCACTACCAAGAGTTCTATTACATGGGCAGATAGATATTGTTGAAGCTAAAGACAGGCGTTTCTTTACGAAAGTTGTAGACAAATCTGTTCGTGATGCCACATCAAGCCATAATGAAGCTTTCTTGGACACATTCCACAACACCATGAAAGAAGCGATTCATGGGTTTCCAGTTGGTCAAGTTGGGCCGGCTTATTACAACATTCTAGATCCATCGACCCAAGGGTCTAATCAAGTCGGTACCAGCCATCAAGAAGCAGCACCAGCTGGTAATGGTGATGTCCAGGCAGTTTAGGGTTCATCTGAACAAGTTCAAGGTACTACTATGAATCATATACAGTATAATCCTGGACCATCAGTACAGCATGTGCAATAGCCGGTGGGGCAAGGTCAGAACCAGGTGATTAATTTTGGCACATCAGGCCACATACCGTCGTCGGCTCAAAAAATAGCACCATCTACTCAAAGGATCCGTAGGGATATAGATCCTCATATCTACCATAAGAGACTTCAAGTAACAAGCCAGCAAAGGACCCAGCAGATAGAGATTCCACAGGGTTATCATTATGGCATAGATTATAATACCCTTCACATCATTCCAAATCTAGGGTATCAAGACACATGGGATTTCAATCCACAGATGGGTCAGCAGGTGCAGATGAATCCAAATTCACATGCTGACGAGTTGTTGCTAAAGGTGACCGAGATGATGAAGAATCAGTTCGGTCTGAAGCCAAAAGGGCTAACCTTCTAGTACAAACGCCCATATCCAGAATGGTATGATTTGGTCGCTCTTCCCACAAATTACTGTCTTCCAGAGTTTGCTAAGTTCACTGGCCAAGACAGTACAAGCACAATAGAACATGTCAATCGGTATCTTACACAATTGGGCAAGACATCAGTTAAGGAGGCCCATCGAGTTCGTTTCTTCTCCTTGTCCCTGTTAGGACCAGCCTTCACTTGGTTTTCATCATTGCCGGCTAACTCCATTACCAACTGGGCTGACCTCGAGAAGAAATTTCATACATAATTTTATACTGGGACTGGAGAAAAGAAGATTACCGATCTAACAACTATAAGGCAGAAGACAAATGAATCGGGCATTGAGTTTCTTTAGAGGTTCCGAAAGACTAGGAATTTGTGCTTCTCATTAAACTTGGCTGATGATCAACTAGTTGCTTTAGCCGTTCAAGGAATGCTGCCAATGTGGAAGGAAAAGCTGCTGGGATAAGAATTTGACAACTTGGGTCAATTGGCTCAACGAGTAGCAGTGCTCAATAGCCAATTCCAGAGCATGCGCAGGGACACTCGATTCTAAAAGAGTACCACAGTGGTCGAAGCTTATAATCCATACTCAGTCGATGATGGTTATGAAGATGAAGAAGAAGAGGTTGTTGTGGCTGAATGGAATTGGGGCAAAAAGACAGTAATGGTGTCAAATCCTTGGGAAAGAGGAGTCGAGGAGAGCTATGACTTTAATGTCACAAAATCAGACAAGCTCTTCGATTTCTTGCTTGAGAAGGGGCAGATCAAGTTGCCCGATAATTATGTTATGTTGCCCCCTGATTAGTTGAAGAATAAGAAGTTCTGCAAATTTCATAACGCTACTTCTCATTCCACTAATGAATGCAGAACTTTCTAGCAGCATATACAGAGGACTATCCAGCAAGGAAGGCTCAAATTAGATACTCCTCGGAAAATGAAAGTTGATGGTAATCCTTTCCTAGGAGATCAAAACATGGTTGATGCTAGGCTGCTCAAAGGAAAGACTAAGAAGCTAGAACAGTTGATCCCAAGATGCAAATATCGGCCGATGAATACAGGGAAATTAAAAGACATCACGATAAGCAAAAGAGCCGATATGAGCAGGGAGAAACGTCAAAAGATGGGGTGACAAAGCCACGAGTTACATCTCGGATCCTATTGAATAAGTGGCAATGGCAGAAGGAAAAGGATTATCAGCGTTGGTTAAAGGATCAAGAATACCAGCGTCAACTGGAAAAGGAGAGGTATGAAAGGAAACAAGCCGAATCACATTGGAATTGTCCTTTCTTCAGACATTGCTAGAATGAAGGTTTGAAGTTGCCTACCAGACATGACTGTCTAGAATGCAACAATCAATATTGAGAGTTTAGGCAATCTCAAACCAACCGCTGGTCTATCTATGCTCAAGATGGATATCATCATAAAAACATGGATCGGCGCTTAAAAAATAAAAGTGTTCATGATCGGCTTGGAAAACGAGTTGTTGACCAAGACTGAGCTAATTATGAAGAAGAAGGCAATGAAAGAGAATATGTTTGGTAGGAAAGCCAATGGTGTCCAGGGGGTTTGACAAGAAGCCAGAAGAGAAGGGTGCAACACCTAAGGAATAAAGAGTTGGAACAGGCTTAGACATCCAGTAAACCTCAAGTATGGCGTACTAAGCAAACAGCCGATAGGAAGCAACCATCAGCTAATATCCAAATGTCTTTTCTGTTGCCATCAGAATTTAGAGCTCCAGCAGATCAAGAAGTTTATTCAGATTTTGATGAATCGGAATATGAGGAGATAGTTGCCAAGTTGACGGTTGTGCAACAAGCATTATTTGATAAACCAGTCAAGCATCGGCACTTAAAGGCTTTATATATGAAAGGTTTTGTTGATGGGAAGCCGATGAATAAGATGTTGGTGGACGGAGATGCTTCTGTCAATCTTATGCCTTACACCACTTTTCATAAACTTGGCAAGAGACTAGGAGATCTGATGGAGACTGACATGATGCTTAAGGATTTTGGAGGTAATGCGTCCAAAACCTAGGGGGTAATAAATGTCAAGTTGACAATCGGAAGTAAGACTCTGCTCACCACATTCTTCGTCATCGATGGAAAAGGGTCATATAGTTTGCTCCTTGGTTGTGATTGGATTCATGCAAACTGTTGTGTACCATCGACCATGCATCAGTGTTTGATTCAATGGCATGGAGATGATGTTGAGTTGGTTCGTGCTGATGAATCTGTGAGCATCGCAATAGCCGATCCAGTCTTTTGGGAACTAGGAGATTTTGAATGCTTTTCTAGCAAATTATGGGAAAGAGGCTTCGTTAAGATCAGCAATGAAAGCCAACAGCCGATGCAAGCAATCGGCTCTGAGAGTTTGTTTTAGTAAAAGTCACGACTTCACGTCGGCCATGGGATTAAGAAAAATAACCATTAGTCCTAGAGATGGGTTTAGGCTGACGTATGAATGCTAAATGGAATCCTAAGTGCGGATCAGAATTGATGAATTTCTTAAACAAAGTTTTGTTGCACTTAATGAGATGCTTGCTCTGGAACGATCGATCGTTTAACCTTTGGTATGAAAAGTTCTACGGCAAAATGTTTAAGGGGAAGTTATCCTAGCATTTGATCAACATTTGATAGCCGATTCGTTTAGTCGTCGGCTCTAATAGCCAGTACCAGAAGGGTATCGCCTCTAGTTTAAAAAATAAAAAATCTTCACAGACATAAAAGTCGATACGATAAGTATCGCCTCCAGAGCAAAAACAAAAAGAACAAAAACGTCCATGACACATAAAGGGGCATTACACTGCGATGCGTTCATGGAAGAGCAAGAGTCTTTGCTCATCAGTTTACCCTAAGTACAAGCTAATTGAAGACTTTGTTCACCACATCTTGAGCATATGTGATGTCCACAATGGCCTTCGCTGCGACGACAAACTCCTCAAGCAAATCCTCATGCTCCTTGGGGCCGTCGCCCATGGGGAAACTAGTCTCCATGGCGTGGAGCACGTACCCAGTCTAGACTTGCACCATGGTCAGCGCCATTGCCTCCCCATGACGAACGCCGTGGAGGGCGATCTCCTGAACGCGAGCCGGAACATCGTTGAGGCGAGCATTGATGAGGGAACCCTGGGCATTGACGGCATCCACGGCTGCGTTCACCGCCAGTTGAAGAGACTCCAACTGCACTGTCAGGGCTGACGATCGTAGAAACAGGAGAGTTGTCAACATAAAAGACAATGGAAATTGGAGTAAAGTGTTCCTGGAATTCATCTTACCCGCCACCATGGCGTCAGACTTGGCCAGCCGTGCTCGAACGGCGCTGGCCTCTTCCTCGACCGCATGAAGAGCGACCTGAGAAACCCTGAGGCGGATCTCGAGCTAGCCATTCTCTCGAGTCGCTTCAGAATAGCGGTTCTGAGCCACCCTTCACTCTCAGAGAAAACGTCGGGCGTCGTCGCCGTTGTACGAGTCGAAGGAGTCCAACGATGAGGCCGGCGCGGGAGATGTAGCATCAGAGGGCTCACCGACCCTGGGAAGAAGACAGAGACTATCGTTCAAAACGAATCTATAGACAAATCAGAACAATTCATCATCATAAACAGGAAATGTCAATCTCACCTCATGCGTCGGAGATGCTGGGTCATCAGCATGTTCTCCTCCGGGATCTCCTCCGCCGCATGCTTGCCTCGGTTGTCCTCGCCGGACATGAAGGATGATTGGATCTATGAAAGGGAGAAAGAAAACCGCTACAGGGTTTTGGCAGACGGAGGAGAGCAAAGGAATAGTTGCAAGTGGAGATGTGTTCGAGGCCAAAGCCCTCAGTTGGTATTTGAAGACATGAAGCGAAGAGGTGGACGCCTCGGGAGGCGCAAAAGGCAACCACAATTAATAGAAGGTGAAGCGCCATGTTGCTAATGCCGAAGAGAATACGGCGCTGGGTGATTAAAGACAGAAAAATTGAGGGGTTCGCTGATTGAAGGCCGTGTTTTTAGACTTAATTGGATTCAGATTAGAAGTTTGGGATCAGCTGTTTCAAATCGGTTCTTTAGCCGAAACAAGAAGTACAATTGGGCAATGGCGAGTATGATCGATTCTACACAAGGCACGTGTTAACATATAGATTACAAGGCTAGAACATCCTGGATTGCGTTCAGTACTTCTAGCCAAATAGCATCAGTTTCTGCAATTTGTTGCTTATCTTCTTCGGCTGATCCAAGAATGTCCTCAAGGCCGCTGCGGATGACCCTGCCTTCTCTAACTTTGGCCAGCAACTCTTGCTTCTTTTGTTTGATGGCATCAGGTATTTGGGCCAGGGTGGACTTGCGATGGTCAATGGTGGCCTTCATGTTTTCTAGCTCCCTCTCAAGTTATGCACGCTTGATCTCCAGTTGGGACAATTCTAGATCAGTCCTAAGGGAGGAATTCTTCAGATCATCAATCAATTGTGTCAGCTCTTTAGGCTCTTGCTTGTTGAAGTTCCTCTTGGCCAGTAAAGTTTCATGGTCGGACAGATTCCTCTGAGCTTTTTCTACCTTCAGGGCCTGAACTTCAAAGATAGACAAAGATGATAAGATTCTGGAGAGAGCTGGGGATGGATTGCTCTTGATGGCCAAGAGGACTCTCTGCATTGAATCAGTGTCTTAGATCAAATCGGTTATATTCTTCTCAAGCATTGGCAATACATCTCTTAGCCAATTTCTGGTCTCTTCTGACAAAGCTTCCTTAAAAGAGGTGGCTGACGAACTAACTTCATCTTCATCTAAATATTCCCCGAGATTAAAGGAATAGCTCAAAGCTGGGAGATTGAGTGCCTATATAAGGAAATCTCAATTAGGAGGTTTGAGTTAGTTCATAACGAAATGGATGGTTAAGAAGATACTGCACCTTCTCTGAAGTTTCTATCTGAGGAAGAGGAACAACTGATGATGCACTGGCGACGTCTGGTTGAACCAGATCTGGACTCTCAACGTTAATATCTGCAAACATTGGAAGATTTTTAGTTCATGTTGTTATAGAAATATAAATTTAGCAAATAACTTCCTTACCATCAGTTGTTTGCCGAACTGGGGAATCGACAGCTTGAGTGTCGACGACAACAAGACCACGTTCAACGCCTATAGGATCATTAAGTGGACTGTCAGACTCCTGATCTTGCACAGGTGTTTCCTCAGGAAGTATCTGGCACATTAAGAAGTCAGATGAAGGGCAAAAGACTGAATAAATCAAGATCAAAGAAAATGCTCTGACAAGCATCAAAGGATAAAACTCATATTTTCTGCTAATATGGAAGCATCGGTTATTTCAACCGAAATTGGCTCCTCTTGAGGATTAGCCGATGGGGGTTCAGATGGTGCTGAGTCAAACACCTAGGATAGCAGTCCCGCACCTAGAGCTGGTTGGGACACAATGCTCGATAGCTGTGAAAGAACGGAATCAGCAGTTGAATAACATTTTTAAGAAGAAGATGAATTGTTTACCTGAGCAGCTGATGACCTCGTTCTGTGGAGTCTCTTCCCAGTAGTAGTTTTCTGGGTTGTCCCTTGAGCCGTCTTATGCTTTGAAGACTGATATGTTACGATGGTGGGGGCAGCATGAGTTTTCATCAGTTTCCCCAGTGAAGGCGCAGTCGATCCCATTCTTGAAACAAGACATGGTGGTTGATAATTTATAGAATGCCCCTTTCTATCCAAGCTTGGGGGATCAAATTCAGTGTCCTGAAAAGGATCGGTTAAAACAGTTGGCAAAAGAATTCATTGAATAATTTTCTTGAAAGAAGATGGCAAGTTACCTCTCTGTCAGAAGCGAATTCTCCATCCAAAGCTACACACAAAGGGTGGACCAGCCCACAGAAAAGATGGGAGTATCATTCTTGCCACTAGGAATCAAAAAGAGTAGAAGAGAGGCTGACTCTGACCCAATCATGCAAGCAAAAGGAAGGAAGATCTGATCCTAGTTGAAAAACTCTGGAGGCTTTCAGTACTTCGCTAATGTCTTCCCTTGGCCTCAGTATATCCTTAAAGAAGAGTCGAGGAGGAAATTGGCCGAGGCCAAACTAACGGGCCACAAAAGACGGATTGTAAAACTCATAAGTTGGAAGGTTGCCTGGGATAAAGGAGCATTTAGCCATTTTGCCACGACCACGATAAAATTCGGCTAGAAGAACATAGGGCTTAATGAAAGAATTAAAGATTGTAGCCGCTGCTTCGTCCGAACAGCCTGATCCAAACCGAAATCTGAATGGGAAAATCAGCTCATCATTATCATAGGGCAACCAAGTCAGAACATATGCATTGAACCCTCTGTGAAACTTTTTGAAGAGATGGCCAATATCGACATCAATTGCTATGGCCGATGTAGCTTCACTGTATCTCGTGCACTGACGGGTTCTTCCTTCTTCACCCTTGTATTCCTCATCAAAGGTGGAAGAAGGAAAGCTCAGATTTCTGAGATCACAACTTACAATTTTGTGCATATACAGGTTCAGCCATAACTGTATCAACCACCAAGGGCCACTAATAGTGTGTACTGGCTCATTCTTCAGCAATTGGGCAGCTACCTGGTGCATCAGGTGGTAAGCGGCTCCTAACAGATATTTTCCAAGGGGAATACCCTTACCTGCTGCTAGATGTTCTGCCATAAATTTATGATTATAAGTTGGTCCACAAGATGACCCATAGAAGACGAATCTTTCTAGCCACATGTTTAGAAAAGCCACATGTTCCCTCTCGCTAACAGTTGAACCATCCTCAATATGGTTCAGAGTGTAGCCTACCCATCCTGAACAGTCTGATATTTTGGCTAGCTTCTTGGAACCAGCATTTAAGTACTCATAAGGCTGCATTGATCTAGTTATTCTGAGGCCGATCAACATGTAAACATTGGCCAAGGTGATAGTCATTGGGCCGTGACCAAAGATGAAAACATTCAGGGCATTGGACCAGAAATAAGATGCAACAATCAGAAGTGAGTCGTTCCTCTCCATCCCAGACAATGAAAGAGTCAGGCATTGGTTTAGATCGTAAAGTTCCCAATCTCCACCCTTTTTCTCAGACACCCTACGGAACCAATTTCTCCATCCCTTGGGCATCTTTGGTCAGTTTCTAAAGGGAGTCTTGGTATCCCAAGAGGACAAATCGAATATAGACTGTTTGAAGGGGATTTGGTTGGTTTCTTAATGGACGAAATTAGATGGATCAGGATCGCTCATAGGCCTAAGAAAATAGACATTGGGAGTAACAGCTGATGGAATCAAGATTTCTTTCCTCATTTCCTAGAAATCGGACGAAATAAATTTGAGAAGGAAAGAAATATGAAGTAGCGGCCAATGCTTGGAGAATGGAGACTTGGAGGCATACCTCAGGAACGTGGTCAGTGGTCACCATAGTAGCCGAAAGATCGCTTGGATGACGGCTCGATCGAACGAAGGATTTGCTAGGGTTTGAAGCCTTGGCGGTGATGGCGTCAGCTGTTGAAGTTGGCTTGAGAAAGAAGGAGAAAGCAAAAAGGCCAAGTGAGTTGGAAAAAATACTATTGGGCTATGGTATAAGACTCAAGCTGGGAAGTCAGGAGTTATGCGTACATCTCGGATAGAACGGTTGCGGCGTAGTAAACCAATAAGCTGGAATTTTGGAATAAAACCATTTTATCCCAAAATTGGGGGGCATGTGTTTACACCAAAATTTGAGAGAAGAACGCGGGAACTCGTAGGCTTCCAAGTCTGTACCAATCAAGGAATCGGTTGCATGAGGATCGATATCAGCCGGTTCGGGTGCGACACTGGAATCGGCTCTCTTTAAATGACGTCAGCAGATAACGATAATGAACCGTGATCAGCATCGGGAAGATACATATCGGACTCTACAAAAGGGGAAAGATTAGGGTCCAAGTTATCTTAGAATAGGAATGTTTTCTTTGTACCAAAGATTGTACCAAGTCATACTCGAATATGATTCGTTTTTAGGCTCCGGGTATAAATATCAAACCCCGGCTATTGTAAAAAAACACACAATCAATCAAATACAAGTTACTTACTTTTTCGGCTCCGGCCACCCCTTAGGAGTAGGAGTAGAGTAGATCTCAGCGAGTTCTTCAGCAAGTACGGCTGCATCGATCCGGTCGACCTCCACTGCTTGTCTGTAAGTACCGTCATGGCTTATACCTCTATTCGTACGGCTGCATCGATCTGGTAGACCTCCACTGCGGCTCTGGTATAAGTTAGTTATCAATTCTTGTCTAGTTCAAGTAAGGCTGCATCGATCCGGTCGACCTCCACTGCTCGAACTAGATTAAGGTCAAGTTATCGGCTCTATCTAAGGGTGGCATTCCTTCAGATAGATTCATTAAATTACCGATATTGCTTATTGCTTCCATTGTTTATTTAATTACAGCAATATCACTTCGCTCGATTGGGATTGATCTAGATCGGCCTTATATCTTTTTTAACCCATCGTTTGTTAATCTAAACTGATCTAATCTACACTTTAAACAATGTGTTCTGTTTTATCGGCCGTTTTATATCAATCTTGATCGTGCATAGCGTGCGGTTAAGGCATGTTTGATCTTGAGTAGATCTATTGGCTAGTGAAAACCGTTCCATGGCCCGTTATCACGGCCTATGTGATTCTACCTCACACCCCACTGTTAGCACCATGGAGTGGGGATTGTTATTCGGTAGATCTGTTCCTGAGAGGGCATGACCTTAACTGTGCGCTATGTCTGAATCGGTTGTTTTAGCCGATATCGAGCGCTTTCACGAACAGTTCACATCACGATATCATTGAAGTAGGGATAGGTTGAAAGATGTGTTAGCCCCATGATCTTATTATTATATTATGGCCTGCATGATTCTGCCTCATACCCCATTGATATTAGTAATAAGTTAGGGTCGTCGAGTCTATTGTTGTTTCTACGGCCTGCATGATTCTGCCTCATGCCCCACTGGTCATAGCGATAGATGAGATCTAATATGTTCATTAGATTTATCTTTATTAAATGGTTGAATGGTGATGAATTGTTTCTTTTATATAAAAGGGGCTCGGTTACTTGCAGTCATTGGCTTAGCATAAATTAATCATTATTGATATCTTATTGCCATTGACTAATGTTTGTCTAAATAACGAGATCTATCCTGAGTGATAACCGATTCTTCTTACATAACCTCATGAGCTTTAACTGACTTATTCTTATGAATATGCTGGAATCGACTATTTAGTCGATCTCCTTTCATATCGGCTCTCAGAGCCGCACATTCAGGACTGTCTGGCAACACCGGCATGTTCTGCCCTAAATTACTGATAAACTTTCTCTCCTTGTCAATTGCAGGGTCAAATTGACTGGCACGTCTCGGGAGGAGTGCGCAGGATCAACCATCCCTACGCTGAAGCTAGGCGGATCTCCAGCTCCATCGAGCGGACCCTTTCGGCTTGCTCGTGTGCCCTCGGCACGGGACAAAATTCCATGTCGACAACATGCCCAGAAGCTACCCCTTCTGCTGGCAAGGAGGCCCCACAATGGTCTTGGGGATACACTGGCTCCCCATACAGAGTAGCCTGACACACGATCGGCGGACGCTCAGGTGACGCATCCCCCAAAACCAACCAACTCCCCGAAGTTGGGTCGGGAGCTGCTGAGCAGTGGGCCCAATGAGGGCCCCCGACCAAGGCTCGGCATGCTCCCCGCTCCTCGATCTATGGCCACAGGAGGTCAGCCCTAGAAGGTCGGCTTGAGAGGATTGAGGCCTGCTACCGCAACCCCTAGGAGGGTGTGGCACTTCGGATGATCGGATGGCCCCAAGCTAGAGCCCAGCGCTCTTGATCACCCGGCCCATGGTAGGCTCTGATCAAAAAGGAGGGTGCCCCTGGTCCTAAAGCCGGCAACTCTCAAATGAGTTTGCTGAGCCCTCGCTCGAGTCAAAGACCCATGCGACATAGACTCATGAAGGGATCAACACCATCTCCGCTCAGCCCCGACAGCCGGGCAACACCCATCACAATGAAGAAGAAGGCCCCAAGCAGGGCACGGCACTCTTGTCAGCGGAAGCTGTCCCCATCACGGAGGGTTCGATCACTATAAGATCGAGTTTAGCCCTTCGTCACCATCACGCTAGGTGAGGCCACAAAGGGCTCGGGGGCTCGTAACAAGATCCTAACATATGGATATGTTAAGCCTCGGGTCTAATGGTTCCTGACCGAAGAAGAACCCCAACCGACCCTTTTAGGATCGCCTGGGGGCTCAGGGGCTATGCCCATTGGGCACGCTCATGCGCACCCTCTAGCAAAGAGACCTGGCCAAACTTGACTTAGCCACAACCGCCACTTGGCGCTCGGGGGCTCGCCCGAGCCCTAAGCACCCGATCTACGGTGCATTTAGGCCCAGGCCTTGGCTCCTGCTCGGCTAACGATGCCAACCAAGGCCCGGGCACAAGAAGACAATCTATAGGCTACCGATGCTCGGGGGCTCCCTGGCGTCGCTCCCCAGGCATGGCCCTACCAACCTCTCCCCCGATAGGGTCACGTCCGGGCATGACACAAGAAGACAAAGCTTTCCCTCAGCCTTCTAGGGGCTCAGGGGCTTTGGGCCCTCAGGTCAGCCCCTGGAGCTAACCTCCTTCACCACCAAGAAGACTCTAGAAGTTCCACCCAGGGGAGGCCAGTCCAAGCCGACATAGCCTGACATGCAGAGTGTCAAAACAGAGCAGCCGGACGACGCCCAAGGCTCTTCGGCACCAAGGCACCTCCACGGTCCACAACGCACCGCTGCAAGACCCTCCTAGACTCCGATGCACATATACTATAGACTAGTTCCACCAAACCACCATGTACCCGACCTATCTCGTTATATAAGGGATAAGGTCAGACCTAGGAGGGGAGAGGATCCTAGATCGATCACTAGACACTCCATTCCATTTTGCCTCTGCTCCACACAGGGAGCAAGGCAACCCAGAGAGGGACACCGAGAGCTCCTCCTCCGCATCCCGTCATCTTCCTCCTCTCCGACGAGGGGGAAGGCTCGACTAGTGATGAGGCAACCTTAGGCTTAGCACCGAGCTAACCCCCTACCAAATCTCTCTCTACACTCTGTTGTAACCCTCTGATTTTGGGTGCTCTTGAGTATAAGGATCATCAGCTGCAGGACGTAGGGACCAAATTGGCCCAAACCAGGATAAACCATTGCATCTTCTCTATGTGATTCTTGTGTTCCTAGGTCCACCCGAGCCACCAGAGACTCATACTCTGACTTCGACTCGAACAACAATGCTTGCTGCGGCTTCGACCCTACGACACATAGCAACAAGGCGAAAGCGCAATGCAAAGTAGAAGGGGACTCACTACCACAAGCGAAGCATAGCTTCTGGCACTCAGCTTCAAGACGATGGCACCCCTACTCGGCTTCATTTCGAGCAGCGCCAGCCAACGTGAGCTTTGTATCTTGGATGGCCAATGCATCCTTGAGACTAGCCACCCAGGACATCTGAGCCTCGATCTAGGACTGAGCCCGCGCCTCCCGACGAAGCAGTTCCTTCGTCCCATGGGAATCCTCTAGCTCCCGTGCAAGCGTTGCACTTTGGCCTCCACCACATCCCGGCATCCACGGTCGGCTACACCCTCCTCCTATGCTTGATAGGACAAGCACAAGAACCGTGACTTCTCCATTGAAATCTTTGCCAACCTCTACAACAAAGAAGAAAGATCAGACAATGCTGGCCATGACGCTGGATGTGGCAGCAGCAAAGTCGCCGACCAACTCTGCCCATTCTACCTACTCGGTGTGGTCTAGGAACCCAAGCTCCACCTGGCGGAAGTACTGGCCGGTGCGCAGCCGCATGGCAGCAAGGGTGACGCTGACTCCCTGCCTAACTCCGGCCACCACCGCGTGCCCGCGGTCCTCCAAACGAAGAACCTTCTGGAGGCAGGCATCTTTCGTCTCATGGCGGAAGGCCGCTAGCTGCTCCTCCAATGCTGGCAATAAGAAGATAAGAAGATCAGGAGCGACAAACAACAAACAAGATGATAAGATGAAGAAGCATCCTTACCCATAAGGCGAGCCTGGGCATCGGTGACCGTCGCCTGTGTGGTGGCGGTCTCCCTCTCTGAGGCCTCGAGGGACACCCTGACGGCGTCAAGGCAACGCTCCAGTCGATTCACCTTGCAAGTGGCATCAGAGTATCACTGGCGGGCCTCATCCGCCCCATGGGCAAGCTCGTGGAACTCACACCAATCATCCGAGGAAGACGACAATGAGTACGATGAGATCGACCCCCTTATAGGTAGGGTCATGGCACGAGCGGCGCTGGTGGCCCCTCTAGACATGGCGTGGGAGGCAGCCCTAGGAATGTGCATGATCAATACAGGTCAAACCTCAAACTAAAACATCACCTGAATACTTACCCTTGCTTGCGCAGGCAAGCTCGAAGACGCGGTGGTGGCCCACCGGCCTCCGGTGACTCCTCCTGTGGCTGCTTGCCGTGATAAATTCCAGCTAACGAAGAAGGGACTACGAGCGCATAAGAGCAAGAACAAGGAAGTGGCGGAGTAGGCGACTCAAAGCAAATGCCTCCCCCGCCAGTAGGTGAAGCGATCGAAGGGAAAGCGGAGAGACGGTTGCCCACGTAGCAGCGCGAACCAAGTGAGCCTCACATTTCCCCACTATTGCCATACCATTTCGATTTATGCACCCATGTTTTGCGGCGCACGACCGCTCGTGAGTGGGCGCCATTATGCCATGACGTGACCGGGGAGGCCAACAACCCCCCAACATCATGCGCAGAGCAACCCACCGCAACCATGACCCCGTGTCGTGCTTAGGAAAACCTCTCTTGGGCTGGCCCTTAGAAGGGCTCGAGGCCACAAAAGGGATAGGGGCAGTGACAAGATTGGCCCCTATGGCTCTAATTGGTGGTACGGAGCCACACGACCATCTCTCTCTGTATTCGAGTCGTACGCTTCAAAGTCACCCAGGTTGACCCCCTCTGGGGGAGGCATCTTGCCCTCTGACCACTACGGAGGCGGTCAGGGACCGACGGGTTTGACGGCCGACAATTTATGGGATGTCTCTCAATAAGGCACAGCTGAACTCCATGTCGATTGGGGAGGATATCGGGTCCCGCTCGAATTACCCATCGACCTCGACAAGGTGCACCGCTCTGACCGCGTGGTTACAATGGACATGCCTCTCCCCGCGTGGGACGAAAACCAATGAACTAACCTTTTTCTAAAAGATCATAGACAGCAAGGGCCCTAGTGGGACAAGACGAAGGACGAGGGACGAAGGAGCAACAGGCAAAACGCACATAAGACCTACACCCCTTTTCCATTTCCCTAAATTCCTATGCAGAACATCTCGCTTCACGAGCAAACAGGCACCATTAAGTCACGAAGTGACTGGGGAAGCGGCAAGCCCCCAGGTCCGCGGGTAGGGCGACCTGCCACACTTGCGACAACATGGCGCCCTTAGGATACTTTTCCCCTAGCCAGACCTTAGAAGGGCTCCAGGCCACAAAGGGGTAGGGGCAGGATGAGGTGGGCTCCTATGGCTCTAATCGGTGGTGTGAAGACTCACGACCACCTCTTCTAGTGTTCGAGTCATCTGCTTCAAAGTCACCCGGGTTGACCCCCTCTAGGGGGGAGGCAACTTGCCCTTTGACCGATATGGATGTGGCTAGGGACCGACGGGTTTGATGGCTAATGATTTATGGGACGTCTCTCGATGAGGCACAGCCAAACTCCACATCGATTGGGGAGCATATCGGGTCCTACTCGAATTACCCATTGACCCCGCCGAGGCGCACCGCTCCAACCGTGTGGTTACGGTGGACATGCCTCTCCCCGCATGGGGCAAAAACCAAACCCGCCCGTAATAGGGCAACACGACCTCTCTAGGTTGGCAAGGACACTAGGGAAAAAATGGAGTCGGGTCCCCACAACCCCATAAGAGGTCAAGGCCACGCCATGACCTAACTCCTCCCTGCATCCCAGGTCCAAGACCTAAGGCTAGACCCCTCTAGGGGAGATCAATTAAGCAGATGGCAATGGCAACGACACGCATGATCCAGAGGTAACCCTCATGAATTCGACCCCTTTCCTTCTGTTTCTCCTTCAAATTGCAGGAACGATGATAGAAGGTGAGAATGAGGTAAGGGACGGGCTCGGATAGATGGGGCTATTTATGTGGCGATGATCAGGGAAGCGAACCGCGTCCACACGGAGTCCGCCCTAGTATCGGTCCCACTAGCCCTCAAGAAACGAGTCGACACGTTATAACACACACGAACGCCATTAAGTCGTAGAGAATTCGAGGAGGTCGACCGCCCCAAGGATTCACGTGCAGAACAATCCTCGGTCATCATGACCGCAAGGTGCGTTATGCGATCACACATGAGTGGAAGTTGATAAGTCACGCCATGACCAGGGAAGCCTAAAAGCCCCTAGGCCCATGTGCAAGGCAGCCAACCGTTTCCATGACCCAGCGTCGTGCTTAGAAAACCCACTCTTGGGCCGGTCCTTAAAAGGGATCAAGGCCACAAAGGGATAGGGGCAGGGTGATATGGGCCCCTGTGGCTCTAATCGGTGGTGCAGAACCATGTGACCATCTCTCTCTGTGTTTGAGTCGTCCGCTTCAAAGTCGACCGGGTTGACCCCCTCTGGGGGAAGGCATCTTGCCCTTCGACCGCTGTGGAGGCGGTCGAGGACCGACGGGTTTGATGGCCAATGATTTATGGGACGTCTCTCGACGAGGCACAACTGAACTCCACATCAATTGGGAAGGATATCGGGTCCCGCTCGAATTACCCATCGACCTCGACGAGGCGCACCGCTCCGACCACGTGGTTACGGTGGACATGCCTCTCCCCGCGTGGGGCAAAACCAAACTTACCCGTAACAAGGCATCACGACCCCTTGGGTCAAAAAGGGCATCGGGGAAAAAGGACGCGGACACCTATGATCCCACAATTAGGTCAAGGTCTAGTCTCGACCAACTCATCCCTAAGCCCCGGGTTCTCAATCCTCAACCGGATGGCAATGCATCCTATGAGGGTCACGATTCTCTTCAAAATTCTTCCTCTTCTCCTTACTCAAACTCAGCCTCGCAAAAGGGCTAAAAGCAATATGTAAACACGGTAAGAGGTGGTTCACACGGTAGGAAAGCTCCCATTTATAGGCCCTGAGCAGCCTGAGACCCCTACGCCGTGTGGCGAGCCACGGGAGGTCACAGCCAATAGCAGATGCCCGCGTGAGGTCAGGGAAATCGAGACCCTCCCAAAGGAAAGGCTGATACAGTGTCGACGAGACCACTCGACCCCGCCTAGGTCATGAACCCTGACACGCAGCACACTGACACGGCAAGGCTCGACAGTCACGTACCACATCGTTAGGACGTCCTGATGGGGCAGAATATAAGGCCACCTACCGCATTGAACGCACTAACTCGCAAGGGGTCGAGCGACGAAGCTCGAACAAGCCACGAACTATGAACCCACATTCGATATGCATGCAACATAGCACTTTCACGATCACTTCATGATCGCAAAAACACTTAGGGGCTACTGTCGGGGTTATAATCCCCGGGTGTCTCAAGGCACCGACTAATTAGCAGGCCGAGCGGCCCATGACACATCAGCTAGCAAAGGCCTAAATGGACGAGGCCTAGCTAAACCAAGCAGAACAAGCCTGACACCAAGGCCAGGGTCGGCCGTGACCCCTCCTTCTGCCTTAGCCGCACGACGCGCAAGAGACTCAAGACCTCTTCACCGTCCCGACCCCTAGGAGGAATGGGGAGAGGTCAAGCATAGCCAAATGTGCCCGCTCTGACAAGAGTAGGCACGCCGCACTGACCCCGCAAGGACCGAGGGGACAGCGGTCACCTCGGTCCGGTCAGACGCCAACCCTGTGCCACGCCGCACAAATAAGACAATACCGCCTAAAGCGGTGATGACAGGTACGATGACCACCGTCCAGATACGGCCCGACGAGATAAGACTACGTTCCTACCCACTATGGGACGGGATCCACAATGAGGCCTTGACTTAGAGGCCATCCAGGCTAGCAGGAACCATGATCCTAGTGACAGGGATCGTGGCCCCCACTCCTCAAGACAATAAGGCGATCCATGACCTAGGGGCGGCCACCAACTCCTGTACGGCGCCCTAGGAAACCAAGAGATAATGACGAAGACCACGACAGAGACCACGTCGCATAGGACGGCTGGCGAACCACCATCGTGCCTATAGTGCCACCACGGCCAACATAGAAGCACCACACCACATCATGCCGCGACATGGCCACAAGACCATGACGACAGCCATGTCCGGGCGTGCTCCACAAGAAGGGGTAGCTTGCAAGCCAAGTTAGCTAGGTCCTCCCTCAGGCTCACGACCCTTTGGTCGGGAGAACCTCCTGCCCTGGCCCCGAACTCTATATAAGGGCAACCAGGGCACCCTTTCTAAACATTCTGAGTCCCCTACTCATTCACTCACTCTCCATCGTAGCAGGGCTCCTGAAGCTTCCCTTTGGGCTGCCCATCTCCTAGCTCTAGCTCTTCTTCCTCTTCCACCATTCTTGCATCCCCCATTGTAAGAACTTCAGAGCATTCAAGCGAGGAACACGCGCTCGATTATCTCTGAGACTGGACGTAGGGCTTCGGCCTGAACCAGTATAAATCCTCATGTCTTTTGGATGCTACCATCATCTTCCTAGAGCAGCGCGGCAATCATATAAATTCACTAGTCCGGTTTACAAAACACCGACACTACTCAACCATAAAGGAGGAGTAAGAGACAACCTCAAGATGGGTTCCTGTGCTGGAAAGAGCACGGGCTTTGAGGATGAAAAACAATCTGGAAGTGCCTAAAGGTATAACACATTCATCCTGTCATCTAACTTCCCAAATTCTGAGTGATTTAGCAGTTAAGGTTGGTTTAGAGTTAGAAGATGGCAAAGATAGGAATAGATCCTGTATTGAGTCTATTGTAGAAGATAAGGCTAAAAGAAGTGAGACTTTTAGTACTGGATGTAGTTTTGCTAACTGTCTTAAGAATAAGGTGATAGATAGGCCACCTTCCATACATGATAGCAAATATGATCTAGCAGATCTAGTAGAAGAAGCTTGGACTAAGGTAGTTAGTAGGAAGAAAAATAAAAAGAAAAACAAATGACAGGTTTATTTTGGAACATTAGAGGTTTGGGTAAAACTGGTAGACTTCCTGCTTTAGTAGATAGAATCAAATCTACTCATGTTGACTTTGTTGGTATAACTGAGACAAAAAAGGAAGTTTTTGCTCAAGAATATTTAAAGTTTTTGACTGGTCATATACCTTTTGAGTGTTTTTTTCTGCCTGCTAAAGGGTCTGATGGAGGAATCCTGGTGGGATGTAACAGTGAAAAGTTTTCAGCTACTTTATTAGAGGTCTTAGATTTCTCTGTTAGTTTGATGATAGAAGATAAAACCACAAGTTTCTGTTGGAAACAGGTAGTAGTATATGGGTCTCCTTATGACAATGGTAAGGAGAATTTTATCAATGAACTCCATGATATTATGGATAAGTGGCAAGGTCCAATTATCATTGGAGGAGATTTTAACTTGGTTAGATCTTCAGCTGAGAAGAGCAATGGAAATATCAATCTTAGGTGGGCTGACCTGTTTAATGATTGGATTAACAAATGGGCTCTCATAGACTTAGACTTAGGAAATAGGAAATTTACCTGGACTAACAACCAGGACAATAGGATTATGGCTAGAATAGATAGAGTGTTCATTACTACTGAATGGGACTGCAGTTTCCCATCAACTAAAGTAAAATGTTTGGACAGAATCCCCACAATCCACTGGTGGTGAAAATTGGGTCAAATTTTTTCTTTGGGAAAAAACGCTTTAGATTTGAGAAATGATGGCTGAATATGGATAGTTTCTCTAGACTAGCTCAAAAGGCTTGGAATGTTACTTGTACAGCTTCTAAGAGTATTGATGTCTAGCAATTTAGAATAAGGACTCTCAGAAGAATGGTTAGAGGCTGGGCTATGAATAAGACAACCAAGCTTAATAAAACAAAAGTGGAGTTAACTTCAGAATATAATCATTTAGACATAGAGAGAGAGAGAGCAGAAATCTGAGTGATCCTGAATTAGATAGACTACACGCTGTAGAGAGAGATTTAGATAGAATTTGGGCTCTAGAGGAAATTAAAGCCAGACAGAGATCTCGGGATAGGAATGTGCTGGAAGGAGATAGAAATACGGCATATTTTCATGCAGTAGCAAATCATAGAAGTAGGAAAAAAAAGGTTTTAATTTTGGATGGTCCTGATGGCCCAGTGGTAGAACAAAAGGCTATGATGGAAGTAGCTGTTAATTTTTATAAAGATCTTTTCAAGAAGGAAGATAGGCACGTGATTCATCTAGCTGCAGATTTTTGGAAAGAAAGTGAGAAAGTTACTAATGAAGAAAATAATGCTCTCACAGCCCCTTTTACTGAATTAGAGATTAAAGATGCAGTCTTTAGCTGCTATGCTGATGGGGCTCCTGGGCCTGATGGCATCTCCTTTTTATTCTACCACAAGTTTTGGGATGTTTTGAAAAAAGATTTAGTTAATATGTTTAATGATTTCTTTAGGGTGAGCTTGATTTATATAGATTAAATTTTGCTATGATGAGTTTGATTCCTAAGGAAGAAGGTGCTAGAAATATGAGGAAGTTTAGACCAATAAGCTTGATCAACTGTAGTTTTAAAAAAATTTCTAAAGTTCTTACCCTTAGACTGAGTAAGATATTAGATAGATTGATTTCTCCACATCAAAGTGCTTTCATCCATGGTAGGTATATTCTAGTCTTAGCACATGAAATAGTTCATAGTGCCCATAGTAAAAAAGAGAAAGGAGTTATTTTAAAATTGGACTATGAAAAGGCATATGATAGTCTGTTGAGACTTTCTCTTTGAAGTACTTAAGTCTAGAGGTTTTAGTCAAACTTGGATCAACTGGATAGGGAAGATAGTTGAAAAAGGCTCTGTGGGAGTCTGTTTGAATGGGGAGGAAAGCTCTTTCTTCAAAACTGGTAAGGGTCTTATACAAGGTGACCCCTTATCACCTTTATTGTTTAACTTAGTCACTGATGTGCTAACCAAGATGCTCCTGAAGGGGGCAAGCCTTGGTCTAGTTAGAGGATTAGCTTCAGATTTTAGAGAAGATGGTGTAATAGCTTTACAATATGCAGACGATACTATCATTTTTTCAAAGGTGGAAGATAATCATCTGGTGAACTTAAAAGGGATTTTACTTTGGTTGAACAGATTTCTGGCATGAAAGTTAATTTTCACAAAAGAGAACTTGTTCCTATGAACATTAGTGAAGAAGAAGCCCATGATCTGTCTCATTTATTCTCTTGTCCTCTAGGCTCCTTTCCTATGAAGTACCTAGGTATTCCTTTGCATTATGATAATTTGAGAAGAGAAGACATTCAACCCCTGGTAGATAAGATGCTTAAAAGAATAGCAGGATGGAGGGGAAAACTTCTGTCGTATGCTGCTAGAATAGTTCTTATCAAAGCTTGTCTTGCTAGTATTCCAGTCTATCTGCTCTCTTTTATTAAATTTCCTAAATGGGCTCTAAGGATTATTCATACTCATATGGCTAATGTTCTTTGGAATGATAACCCTGAGGCTCATAAATACCATCTGGTGAATTGGGATACTTGTAGCATGCCTAAGGATTTTGGAGGTTTAGGTGTTCCTAATCTTAGAGATTTGAATATTTGTTTGTTGGCCTCTTGGATGAAGAGATATAATATTGATGAAAATAAACTTTGGAGACAGTTGATTGATCACAAATATGGCACTGACAAGCCAAACATCTTCTGTAGTAACACAAGTGGTAGCTCTAGTTTTTTCAAAGGTATGATTTGGGCTGCTTCTGCAGCAAAGATGGGTTATAGGTGGCAAATAGGCAATGGCAAAAGAGTCAAGTTTTGGGAGGATAATTGGTTAGGCTCATCTAGTTTAGCTATCTAGTTCTGGGATATTTATGTTCTAGTTAATGAGAAATCTTATACTGTGTTTGATCTTTGGAATGGTACAGATCTCAAATGCACTTTTAGGAGAGGAGTAGATGATAGGCTGATGCTTAGGTGGCAAGAGATCATTCAGTTAGCCTCTACTATAGTTTTTACAGATGATGAAAACTCCCTGATCTGGACCTTTAACTCTAGGGGAACTTACTCTTCCCAGTCGTTATATAAAGTAATTAACTTTAGAGGTATTAAATATGTTTTTGTTCCTGCAGTCTGGAGGTTGAAAGTGCCACCTCGAGTTCATTTCTTCCTTTGGTTGCTCTCGAAGAATAGGGTTTTAACTAGAGATAACTTAAGCATTAGAAGAAGAGTGGAAGATCCATCCTGTCTTTTCTGTTGTGAAACAGAAACTGTCAATCACCTGTTCTTTGAATGTGCAGTAGCTAAACAACTCTGGTCTTATATGTCTGAAATTTTGTCTAGGGATGTAGGGATGGACTTCTTATCAACAGGACAAATGTGGATTAGTAATAATAGTTTTCTAGTAGACAATATGTTCTGTGCTGCAGCCCTGTGGGGGCTCTGGAAACTGAGAAATGAGATGTGTTTTTAGGGAACTATCTGGAGAAGTGTTCAGTCTCTACTGATCTCAATCCTGGCCATGTTGAAGAATTGGATTCTGCTATGTCCAATGGAGAAGAGATAAGCTTTCAATACAAAGCTGGAGAAACTCAGACGCCTGGCAACCAGCCTTCCAAGCTTGCCTGGCTGACCCAGGTGGATAATGATCTGGAAAGGCTCATGTACTCATCGGCGTTTGACTGGAAGCAAACAAGCTACCCTGCTGAAGTTACAAGTCTTCTGATGGATGTGTCAGCTAAAAGCGTTGAACCCAATGGGAAGTGGATCAGTCTTCTCGAGTTGGGGAAAGAGTGGAATGTGTAATAGGGCTCTTTTTGTTTTGTTAGCTTCTCTTTCTAGAGGGTGAAGTTGTTTTGAGTTGAGTTGTATTGCTGAGTATGGTGGTCGAACTCTGGATGCTTAAACTGGTACTGGTCTTTGTAATAATGCAATGGCCAGGGCGTTTTTTGCCATGAAACTCTAAAAAAAACTGCCTACAAAACCACTCCAGGGGGTTATTTATCTGGTTTTACAAAGTTTAAGGTATTCAATACATGGTTTTATAGATGAAGGGGCTAAGGAGACAACTAGTCAAACATTAGGGGGTTGTTTAGACTTTTTTCAATTTTAAATCACAGAACATCACTGTTTTTGGTGACGGAGGGAATAATGGTTAGCTATGTGATATATAAAAAACATTAGCTGATTTATTGGCGGGGATCCAAACATGCCATTAACTAATTTTTATCAACTAACTATTAATTTTATAATTCAAACATTGTGGTAGAACCATCCGAAATAGCACGCTTTCGGATGCGCTCGTCTTCCACCAGACACTAAGCGCCCCGAAAGTAAGCTACATCGGATGGTTCCGTCGAGTACACCCCAAGAGAGAACTCGAATAATCCACGTTTTTCCTCTAGGATCCAATAATGAGAACGAGTTTACAATACTAAGTCCATTTCATACAACAAGAGTTCTTAGAAATACATTATTATAATACTAAGTTCAGAGTGCGGAATTTAAACAGCGGAATTACAATAAACATCTAACGGTAGAATACAAGGATCCGTCTATGCCCACTAAACGAATCCTCCACACAACAGCTACTCTTCAAGCTGTACCTGCAACAGGAGTAAATAAACCATAAGTACACAATGTACTCGCAAAACTTACCCGACTAGTGGGAATAACTCCCCGACTCCAAAGGATATGATAAGCTTTATGGTTTATTGTGTTTCCTTTTTTTACGAAAAGCAATACTAGTAGTGAATCCTTATGTATGTTTCTTATTAGCAGTCATGATTAGTTTATTATCTAACCATTCTAGGTAAGCACTTATCCTACTTTCAAGCAAGAGTTGAGCAAGCAGATCCGTCTCACCATCCTTCATCTTTCAGTTCTTACTACGGTGCTAGACTATAGACAAGTCGTACCGGATTACCCAACGATTCATGAATTAATGTGCCTAGCTGGGTACCCAAAACACACACCCCGCTTGTACCCCAAGCACAAGTAGG